>JAZHFQ010000778.1:0-1200000 GCA_038387885.1 Spodoptera picta
TTTAAAAACCGCTACGATCCAACTCAAATGTGACTGGGGTCATCCATTTTACTGTACTAAAATTAGCCGTGGGACAAACAGCAAAATGGTCTAAAGGGAAAACTCATGATGTGAAATGTGACAGTATTTTTGGGGCGTTAATTCGTCTCACCATCTCCACTCGCTATTTCTTTGAACAAAAATATATTACGTTCTTACAAATATGTGAGACTTGCTCTTAAGAACCTTCTTACAAATATTTTCGACACACCAAAGAATTTGTAATGGGAGAGAAAACATCTACGGACAGACACATGTTGGAATTTGCCAATTATTTTTCCTTTTGATGGATCTAGAGGAACACTTCCAAGCTTCCATAAAAATGTTACACTTAAATTAAAAATGTGTAAAGAGTACTGTCATGTAGGTTAAATTAGAACTAAGTTAAGTGACATGTTTTTCTTACATTAATCTTAATGCACCAGTTTTGACCCCCTGCCATGGGACAGCATGCAATTTTATTCCTCTTTACTGAAACCTCTGTGGGAATTTTTTACATTATATTTTTAAATGACCCGGAGGGTTAAAACGCTCACTTCTCATGCATGAGGGTGCGAGTTCGAAACTTACCAACGGCAAGTATCAATGTGACTTTTTCCAAGTTATATGTACTTTCTAAGATTATCTAGACACCACTGACAAACGGTGAAGGAAAAACATCGTGAGGAAACCTGGGCTTATAATTTCTAATTATCAGTTTGTAATCGCAAACCTGCATTGAGCAAGCGTGGTGATTAATGCTCAAATCATCTCCGTGTGATAAGAGGCTTTGCTCTGCAGTGGGTATTTACAAGCTGTTGTACAAGTGTGTACATAAGACTGCTTCAATATTGGAAAACTCATTGGGTTCGACTTAAACTATCAAACACCAAGCGGTCACCGGTGACCGCAACCTATTGTTCTGTAATTGTGTCTATAATGACGGTACTCGACGAGTTAAACATTTGATCTTAAATAACCAATTTAAAACTAAAGAAACTAACATAACAAACAATTGTTTCTCTAAGTGCTAAAGAAGAAAGTAATTGTAAATGAAGAACAGTGAACAAGAAAATTCAATATTGAAATGTGTCTGAACTGCACATTATGCTTGAACTGCGTACGTGTGCAGAAACGGAGACTCAGCGAGTTTACTCAGATAATTAGTGTTTCCAACTAAACGACTAGAACTCTATTACTGCTATACCTACGTGACGTTCTCAACTATTGTGTGATCAGGTCACGAACGGATTAGAAAAGGAAAAGCATCGCTCCTCACTGATTAGATGAAACTATAAACCTTATACAGCAAATATTCTTATACGTAAGGCGTTTCTCTGAACCCCTCTGGAATACAATGATAATAATACGACTGCGCGGTTGGTGCGGTGGCTGGGCAACCGGCTGCCGTGCAACGTGTCGCGGGTTCGATTCCCGCACGGAACAACGGTTGTTTCGGGTCTGGGTGTCATTGTGTATGTGAACTTGTATGTTTGTAAACGAACCCACGACACAGGAGAAAATCTTAGTGTGGGGCAACGTTTAAAAAAAAAAAAAAAACTGAACAATTAATACTCCGGCAGACATATTAATATGCAGAAAGCCAAAAGTTTTGTTCTCTTTTTTCCTTAAACCCAGTCGAACCCCGTAAAGTTTAGGCCGACCGTAACACTTGGCTTTCACAATTCATGCAACGTTGCCAAATAATAATTTGATGCGGCGTTATGATTAATTATATAGCATTACCGTTAACAAATTACTTATTATAGTCGTATAGATTTACATATAAGTCACGTTTCTCTGTATTGGGTTTCAATTTAAACATTTCGTTGGCAGTTTACGAGGTTACGCATTCAATTTCAATACACTCAAGTACCGCATGGTCTTAAATGGGCTCAAGGCAGCTAATAAAAGAAGGATCGAGTGCGGGGAGCTTGAAATGTCTTCGCTCAACACCTGTTTGTTATTCCGTATTTATTTTGCTGAGTTTTCCGACTTTTATATTCTGTTTGTTCTTCCAATCTTTAAATAAATTCTGCGTTGTTTGTCGTTTTTTTCGCCTTTTCGTTTTTTGGCACTTAACGGCTATCGCTTTATTATTGCCGTGTTGTTTTAATTCTATTGTAGACGACTGCATTACTTAATAAAATGAGCAACTTTTTAGTATATACATGTCATTATTTGTAATGTACACTTGACCGAGTTCTATTTTTGTTTGCGGATGAGTTGAGATTTATTAATAGTTTTATGTTATTGTATATTAATATGCAAAAAATATTTTGCATGCCATCAAGACCAAACTTGTTTATTTGTGTGGATTTCTGCGATTATATAATTAAATACAAAATTTTGAGAACTTACCGGGTTATCGGGGCTTCGGCTCGAAGTGCAGGAGTAGGAACGGGGTGGTTGTTAGTCAGTAAGATTCTGACACTCCTGGCGGGAGGGATCCCGCCTCACCTAGGCGGCTAGAAGTCCTTCGATGATTCCCCCCCCCCTTAAAATATAAAAAAATACAAAATTAAAATACACGTCATTTGTATTAGGAAAGCTAGCACTTTACTGAAAAACCATCACGGTTCATCACGAAAAGTCAAGGGATTACATTTTATTAACGTTAAAAAAAAGATTACGAATTTTGTTTCTTGGTTAGAATATTATTATATAGCTAGCGTCATTTGTTAGAAAATCAAGTATTGACTTTTTGCTACCCACACAATAATTATTTGATTACAAAATCAAGTATTGACTTTTTGCTACCCACACAATAATTATTTGATTACAAAATCAAGTATTGACTTTTTGCTACCCACACAATAATTATTTGATTACAAAATCACAAAACTGAAAAGTATGTTTAATCTTAGGAATTATGTTTATGTTGGATAGTCCATTTACCGAGAGAGGCTATAGGCTATATAAACATCACACTACGATCAATAGGAGCCGAGCAGCGATAGAAACCGCGCTGGAGAATCTAGTATTACAATATAAAAAATCATCTAGTACAAATTTTTTCGGTGTCAAGTCTACAAAATACAACTCGAAGCCGTGTAAAGTTTGTTGTTTAACTAAAGCCGAGACTACACACCACAGTATTCAAAAAGGTATGTGTACCAACCACGTCAAAGGGAAAGTTCCTATGTAATTTGTATAAAGTGCACACTGGCGTACATCGTCTGGTCCTGACCAAGCGAGATTATTACTGAATTACATGCAACCAACCTATGGAAGGCATTCATTAATGTTTTCTTTTGACTTTGTTTACAAACGTTATATAACTAGACTTGATTATTTTGAATGTACTGTAAGTAAATTGTAATGGTTCATTACGTGTGATATACCAGTCTAAGTTAATAACATCACGCCTTTTATCCCCGTATGGGTAGGCAGACGTGTACATTATGCCACTGTACAATGTAACATCCACTTTTCACTATTTATGTTATGAGTCCCATGTAATAGGGGGTGAGCCTATTGCCATATACCGGGCACATTTCCAGACTCCGTGCTACTACTGGGATTTTTTTTGAAAAACCCAGTAATACTGTGCCCGACCCGGGAATCGAACCCGAGACCCCTTGCCCGGCAGTCACACTTGCGACCACTCGGACAATGAGGCAGTCTAAGTTAATGTTGTTATTTAAACAAAAACACAAATTGTGGTTATATAAAACGGGGTCGAAATTGAATTAAATTATTTAGACAGGTATTTGACGAGAGTAAATCAGTTGTTAGTCAACTATTTATTTATTACGAGTCACTCACATAACTATACTGAGAAAAGCGCTACTAGTTTCGAGTCACAGAAGGATCTTTCGTCATGAGCAGCGTGTGCGGTCGCGGCGATGTCGCGCAGCCTACATGTGCGACATCAGTATATTTATGTGACTCGTATTTTTAGTTACTTCAGTATATCTCACGATAGTTATTGTAAAAACAGAGAGAAAAGTCGTTGACGGCTGACACTTCTTTAATTTCTACTTAAACATATATAAACATATCAATAAGATATGTCTGAAGGTATCCTAATTAATATTAAAATTTTCAAAACGTCACGCGCGGTGACCGGGCAACTGCTGCGTAACGTGTCGCGGGTTCTATTCCCGCACGAAACAACTCTTTGTGATCTACAGATTGTTGTTCCGGGTCTGGGTGTCCTGTGTATGTGAACTTGTATGTTTGTAAACGCACCTATGACACACGAGAAAATTCTAGTGTAGGGCAAAAAATATTTTTTATCCTTTTTCTACCACAATTTAATCATTAAGGGTTTTTAAAAAATAATACTGATGTTAAAATAAACGAAAAGCCACATAAAAGTGAAAAGTCAAGTACCTACTAGTGGGTTTCCGTAGCCACACACGTTTTAGTTTCGAAAATCTGTGCCGTTCCGAGAAAAATAATGTTAAAAGTTTAGTTAAGTGTCGTACCAAAGGCTTTTCGGCTAAAAAATATGATGTTGGCGAAGTATGCCCGCTTACATATCCTGCACCCGTTGCGGCACTTTAAAACAATTTTTGCACATAATGTTTTGTATTATTTTTCTCAATTAGCATAAGTTCCGTTAGCAACATCCGGAATAAAATTACACTAACATCCACTATTTGTTTTACACACCGTACTGCCTTTTTAGATAAAAATGATTTTGTTTGGTAAGTTGAGGAAAAAACATCCAACAAAACTGCGGAACATATTTTGTTCCTTTTTCAATTCACCGCTCCGATGTCCATTTGTTGTACTAGGTTTCCTCTCATTATACTAAGTAATAAACCGGCAATGAAAAGAACTCGTGGATTTCGCGCGACAAAAAGGCTACTTTTCAAAGGGAGTGATTCGAGAATACCTCCTAATGTGTCGTTGTATAGATCAAGACATTGTTACCTCAACGGTCGCATTCAAACGGTTCTATTTCCAATGTATCTCGATAGCCGATCGGTTACACCCAGGGGACTCGGACGCCACAACTGATCCTGATCAAATTACATATTTTATGAATCCACTGAGAATTTTATTGGAACGCCTAACAAGACATTCGCTCGCTCACTCTTCTTTGTGGAATCAAATGACTCATCCATAAACACGTGTAAGATTCTAGAGGTATTATGAAGACCTTTATACTTTGGTTATACTTTTTTCTTAGCCTATAATACCTAAAATCACATCTGCGATATAATGTATTTGATTAAATGAATGAACATTGTTTGCTAGGCTCTAATCTTCATAATTTGTTGGTAGCGCAAGATTTAAAAAGTTATTATATTTTGACTGATTCATAAAATAGGTAAAATAGTTTTAAGCTTTGTTTGATACAGTGTCAGTAACTCTATTTGCCATGGAAATAGGAAATACAGCATAATGATGCCTACGTTAAAAATTGTGGGAGAGATTGGGTACTTGTTCGATTATTGTCATTTGACTAAACATTAACTTTATAATAATTGTTCAAAATTGCCATGATATTGACTTGGTATTTAAATATTTATAAACTTGCTATACTGAATAAATAAATATTTATAAGTATGAGTTAGACTTTCCACTCATAAATCTCATATTATATACAAAACAATTAAATTAATAATGCATTATTAGTTGACGCACTTAAGAATTTTTCAGAAAACGTAGTAATTAAGTTGCGTCAAACAAAATGAGTTGTACAAACCAAAACTGTGGAGTCATAATGAGACCACAACAGAAGATATCGGGGACTGCAACACTTGCAAAGATATTCAAGGAAGGAAGGAAAGGAAACCGCGAGACAGGTAAGCCACAACAAACAAAATAAATCAAACAAATAAAATTACGTTTCAAGAGAACTTCTTCATTGTAACTTAAGTTTTGTCAACTGAATTCAAAAAAAAGGAGTAGGTGCTCAATTCGGTTGTATGTTTTTTTGAAGCAAAATTTTTTTAACCTCGTCGTCTTGATGTTTTCTTCGATAAATATTATATGACTTAACCAGTCGCTTATCTAATCCATATAAGTATGTATTTGTTGGAGACAATTTCTGAATCTAAGGTCCTGGAGTCTCTATCAAATGTGAATTTAGTTCTTATTGTCAAATGAACCCAAACAAGTGATGGAGAAAAAAATATTTTCAGTTCTGACATGACCTTGCTGCATGCTCGCATGCCCTTTATTGTAATGAAATTATTGGTAACTAATAAAACCCAGGCAGGTGACTCATCTTCCCACAAAGAAGAGCAAATTGATGTAATTTTATAATCTGTACCATACTCTTCAATGTTTGGGTACTGATTATAAACTTTGGCCACTTCAAAACTGACGCAATAACCAGTCAAACTTGGTGTTATTAAGTGAAGCACTCTGCCGGAAGGGGCATTCACTCGGCTTTGAGCTCCATGCTTACACGAAATCATCAAAACTTTAAGCGAATCCATCTCAAGTAATTGTTGTGTACTTTGTGCTTATATTACGTGCATACTAGTATATGCAGTTACTAACTACTCGACTCCTATTAATCAAATTGTGATATTTTATTGCCACTGTCACTCTCCATTTTTCAATTATCTCCACTTAAAAATCCACGTCAATTTGTCGCTCCGTGTAGCCGTGAAAGACGGACTTTTGCATGAATATTAGTATGGACGTCATAGTCAAAGGTCGATATGCAATCTCTTTGTGAAAATAAGTATTTTATCTTAGGTTTGAATAAATTCCATAATAATATGTGTATAATTAAGAAATAATCAGATAATAAATCAACTAGCTCCCTCATGCAATGGTAATAGGAGTCTTCAACTCCGGGCTACCACGCCATATAAATATACGATATTATAGAGATTAAGACAAGCACACATATTTTGAAATTAATCTTTTTTTTACTTTTAAAATATTTCGGTTCATTAGCAAACAACCTACTTTTTAATCCCGATTATCCCTCTTACCTTCGCGAACGTTTTTCCTTTGCCCGCCCTCCTGAGGCTCTTTCCCGATCTCATCTTAAATCTAATCTTTCTGTTGTCTCACACAATACTGATTTTTACACCTATTCCTTCACTGTTCATGCAGTGCGACTTTGGAATTCGCTACCACCTGATATCCGTAACTCTAAATCCATCCCAATCTTTAAAAGACTCGTAAAGGAGCACTACCTTTCCTTATCTTGTTCAAATTAGTGTCATATATATATATGTATAATATGTTTATTTGTAATATACTCTAATATGTGTATTATTTGATGTGTATCTATCATATGTATGTATAGGTTTATGTATTTTATTGTGATCTATTTATTTAATACATTTCATGTCATGTTACGCACAGTGTCTCTGTTTTAACCGTTTTTCCTGTCGAAGGACTGCAGGAAGAGATTCCTTAGGGAATATGTAGTACCTATGTACCTCCAATTTATTTATATATGTGTTCTCCTGTGTACTGTCTGTGTGTTGTGCATAAATAGATAAATAAATAAATAAATAAATAAACAACACCTTTAGAAAACTCGAACGAAAAGATAACCTTTTTCTTGGCTGTTTTACAAATTCTTGTCAGCCAGCTTAAGATGCGGCAGACGTAGCTAAATAAAGACTACACGTTTACATAATGCTAAGCTCAGTATTAAACACCTACGCCCACACTACGCAAGCCTTTATTGTCCATGATATGCCTTTACAAAATCAGATACAGAATGTAAATATGATCTTAAATTCGATGTATTAAAATTTTATTTTGCAAGTTTCAAGATACTCGTATTTGCTAGCAAAGAATTAAGATTTTTTGCAGTCAGTTAACAACCCAAATTCTACTAGAATTCATTGTCATTCAGTTCCCTCGACTGTCTGTCGTCTCCATGATCAGGTCGAATCCAGACCCTTGTCAAATTGTAGTGTTTAAAAATCCTAATTGAAAAACACAATAGACGCATTACTCGCCTATAGAATTTTCGAAAGTTCCCCTCGGTTTCCCTAGGATCTCATAATCAGATCCTGATCTCATGGAAATGGGACCATCTCGGGAGTATACCCTTTCAAACAAAACAAGAATTTTGGAAATCGGTTCACAAATGGCGGAGTACTGCGCGAAAAACACAAACAAAAACAATCCGCCGAACATAGTACCTCCTCCTTTTTTTGAAGTCGGTAAAAATGAAGTAAATCGATTTACCCCCACAATAACCTTTCAAAAAGGGTTTAATATTACCAGATTCGATTGTAAAAACGTGAACCGATTGTCTAAATAGTTTTTAGGCAGGCACAAAGGCCTAATCAAAAAAAACGAGTGAAAATATTGGTAACCTATCCCAAAACTATAAGAACAGAAATCGTTTCGTTTATGGACGTACGTAGTACATATATAATGCTTATTTTGTAACTTCACAATAATATCAAAGGAGGCAACAACAAACGTTTTTTTCTAATCAAAATAATTGAGTAGAACAAATGGAAAGTAGGCTTTGTCATCGCAGTTCTCTTTTACTTATGATTGTATTATACACAAAAGAAAAACGTTTGCGATTGTATGTAAGGCTTTTTCATCGCGTGACCCGAATGTTAAACAATGCTTTTATTTATTCATTCTGATCGATTTCGATTTGTTATTTAAAAATGTAAGGAATATAAAAAATAAACTTGAATTATTTTGAACTAATCAGTTACTTTAATAATTGAATAGTTTATTTATGTCAATGAAATCATTCAAATATATGTAGCTCAAAGAAGATCACCAGAATTACAATTTTTCCATTTAAATGAATAATTCCAAATGAGAATCAAACATACATTATATTAGCATACAATTTGTATTAAAGTTATTCTTATTTACTTTAAAACGAATGAAATAAATAGTAATCTGCATTGTGTAGCAAATTCCAAACAAAGTAAAAGAAATGAAAGAACGAATGGAATGAAATGTGAATTTAATTTTACAGTTGGCCGGCCTTTGAATGACAAGGGTGTGTGTGGATGTGTCGCGTGGATATCGCAGATTCAGTATTTTCTTAATGTTATTGTTCTGTCGCATTATATTACGAGTATACCAGCTTATCCCGTGGGACTACACGATTTTATATTAACAAAATTCCTCTTACATTTTCGCTGGAAGTTAATCAAGTGTCAATCATCCTGTTGGTTATCGTGAACGCGATGTATTCTCGTCCTATTGGCTTCCTTATAAAATGTTAGGACAGCGTTACGTTTCATTATGACTTGACACCCTTATACACGCTCCTTTTATTAAATATGTATTTTGTTTGCGATACATTTTGTACTGAACGTGAATTTTGTTTTGTGTGATAAATGTTTTTTTTCATTGGAAAGTTTTTTTTTTCTGAATAACCTGTATATGTTTATCGTATCGTATATGTTATAATATATAGTATGGTATTAGGGAAATAACATTGTGTAGATATATGTATTCACTTGTAGGATTTTTTTATTAGCCCCACACTTGGATTTTTCCTGTGTCGTGGGTGTGTTTACAAACATACATGTTAACATACACCCAGACCCAAAACAACTATTTGTGGATTACACAAAGAGTTGTTCCGTGTAGGAGTCGAACCCGCGACACGTTTTGGGGTAGCCGGTTGCCCAGCCACCGCACCAACCGTGCTGGCAGGTTATAAGAAAAAAAATGACTTTAGTGATATACTTTAATAAACAAAATAGGTACATTATGTTTGATAGGTAATACGCCAAGATTAAGTAAGTAAAATATGTCATTAGAATTATCTGTAAAAAGCAGCTACAAAATTAACATCAGACAGGAGTTACAAAGTCTAATTCTTAATTAAAAACTTTTCTTTACTGGCAACAGGGCTAATTAGGTCAGATAACTTTTACTTTTAAATTTGACAATGTTTTTGTAATGGCACAGAAAAGTTGGAATATAATGTATTTTAATTATCATCATGATCATCATTATATCTCACTGCTGAATCTATATTCAGCCTATGCCTACTCCAACCACTTTCAGATACATGATTTCAAATACTATAAAATAAGAACTGTCAATTTTCATATAAAATTTTCACTTGAAGTTTTAATTATGAAATAAAGTCGTATTAATTACACTACCTCTATATATAACAAAAGAACGGCTAAATTGACGCAGTTGCAAAATCGGTGAGGAGGTAGCTTAGAACCAGAAGACAGACATAGGATACTTTTTATAGAAAATTCAAGTTTTTATAAAATTAGACATTTTTCTTACTTATCAGTCTCTTATTGTGACTGCTACTCGAATAATTCCTTAGTACATCCTTTGAGATGCTTTCTTACTGGTTGATGATTCCTTTTAGAGACAATAAATAAATTATTCTTATGTATGTTATTTTTGTTCCTTTCGAGTTATTCTTAGAAATAATAACGTAAGTAATGGATTGAATAGGAGACTACATTAAGATTTGCGATACATTTGAAGAAAAATTGGGAGTTATTTTCCTTAAAATGAAAGTAATCGACTGAAACTATATTCTTTTTGTTTACAATAAATCTGTACTGAGAAATTATTGAACGTTAAAGAAAGATTGAATCAACTTAATAGATATAAACATAGAATCTGAAAGACTTTAAAAAGATGAAATAAGACCTAGTCATAAAATGTTCGTAGCGTGGGTAGATCTACGCCGTAGCAGTAGCGTACGCGTGACGTAGCAATGTTGTAGCGTAGGTGTGACAGTGAATCTCTTAATAATTATTTATTAGAACGACTAGGTAACTTTAATGCAATATACACTCACATTCAATTGTTTTAAACAAAAATAAACTACCAACATAGAGTGTCAAAATACATAAGAAAGTTTCACATAAACTGAAGAAAATTGTAATCCGTTTCGGGGCAGGTAACTTTTTAGTCTCGGCTCGAATTTATAAGAAAGCAATGCACTTACTGGCGAGCATCAAATGCTTGTACGGAACTCAACTCAACTTGAATGCCGTGTATCAAATCTTCACAGTTCTGTTGATAAAAGTTTTGCAAGTATTTTCTTTGTATGTTTCACAATGGACAGATAGTGTATGGAACTTGAATAGCGCTTTAGGAATACATTTACAGGTAGCACAGTTATTTGACAGCTACGAAAATAAAGATTGATTTAACCCATGGTGACACACTGTGTTTTCTATTGTGTCATATCATATCGGCGCAAATAAAAGGTGCACAATGTGTACATTTGGTGGACTTAATGCCGCAGGCATTTTCTCCTAGTCTGACCTTTGGGTGATGCAGAGAAGTCAATGGTGTGAGCAAGAAGCAAGCAACGATTTAATTGAGCAATTAAAATAGATACACTTACTATTTCAGAGATAAACATAAATAAACATAATTATAATATACCTACACACGAGTACAAAACAATATATATACATGCATTAATTCATTAATTCATTTAATACACATATAGTGTTCGGAGCGGTAACGGGATCATAGCGCGATCAACATTTAATTATAATAAAATTATTTATAGTCAGAGTTGTCACGTTGCTCGATAGAGGGTGTTAATATCGAGATAGATCGCGCTATGGTTTCGTTACATCAATTTGGTTAGGTTGCTCGTCAAACCTGACGTTGGCGAGTACAACCAGCGCCCCTAGCGGGAAGAAGTGTATAAAGGAAGTGAATAAAAAGTGAAAGTAAAGTAGTGTTGTGTTGTTTCTCCAAATCCCTCGCAAGCCGACCCTCTGTCTTCTTCATGGTCCTTCGAGCTGGATGAACTACTCCCTAGAGTATTTTTTGTGCGGTCACGAGTGTCGGGAGTGACCGCAGCCCTTGTGAAAATACTGGACGGTGGGCGGATCCGCTGTCCAGGTCAGCCCCTTCAACCTGGTGAGAGTTGGAGGAGGAGCCGGGTAACCTCCGGGTCAGCCCGGCCACAAGGCGGCCCAGTGCACCGCGGCGCCCAACTGCAGCTTGTGCTCGGCTGCGGGCAGACCAGTGGGACACATAGTAGGCGGAGAGGCCTGTGTTGCGCCTGCCAACAAGGCCAAAAAGAATAAGAAGAGGGGCTCTAAACCTGCCGGGGAAACCTCGACACCCTCGCAGGCTAGTAGCTCTGCGGCCGACACCCGGCCCATGACCGTTGCCGAGGGAATGGAGTGTCAATAATGGCACAACTCCATTTCCTCCAGGGCAACATCAATCACTGTGCCAGAGCTCAGGATCTCCTGCTCCAGAGCATGGCAGAGTGGTCGATTCACGTGGCTGTGGTCGCCGAACCGTACTTCATCCCCGCCCGTGACAACTGGCTGGGATGCACTGAAGGTGCGGTGGCTATTATTGGCGAGGCTCTAAGCGACCTGTCTCGTGGCCGCGGTTGGGTTGCTGCGGTCTCGAGCGGTATTGTCATAATAGGGGCATATTTTTCTCCCAACAAGAGGCTCGCCGACTTCGAGAGTTTCCTTGTCGAGTTGGGCGCTGTCGTAGGCCGCTATCACTCTTGTCCCGTCCTGGTGCTCGGGGACCTCAACGCCAAGTCATCGGCGTAGGGATCTCCAATTACTGACCCTCGGGGTGAGGTGTTAGAAGAGTGGGCAGTGACGACTGGGCTGGTCGTCCTGAATCGGGGTTCGGAATACACGTGTGTGCGGCAGCGGGGCGGGTCGATAGTGGACGTCTCGTTCGCTAGCCCCTCTGTCGCCAGCCGAGTCCGCGACTGGCGAGTCGCCGTAGAGGTGGAGACGCTGTCGGACCATCGGTATATCCGATTTGACGTCTCTGCCCAGACCGCGAGCGGCCGCCATCCAACAACCCCGATTAACGACGGCCCGCGTTGGGCGCTCAAGCGCATCGACAGGGAACTACTCGAAGAAGCTGCCTTAGTTCAATCCTGGATCTGGGAGTCGACGACGGACGGCCCCGTCGACGTCGAGACGATGGCGTTGTGGTTCCGCGGGGCGATGACGCAGATCTGCGACGCGTCCATGCCCCGTGTCCGCCAACAGTCCGCAAGGCGCCAGGTGTACTGGTGGACGGACGAGATCGCGCAGTTGCGCGTAGCGTGCGTTGCGGCTCGCCGCCGGTACACCCGATACCGAAGACGACGTCGTCGGGATTCCAGCGAGGAGGACGCGCTGTACGAGGTGTACCGCGCGTCTAAGGAGACTGCGGCTGGCCATCACCGACTCAAAGTCACGTGCCAGGGAAGAGCTGCTGGGGTCCCTAGATCGGGATCCGTGGGGGCGGCTCTACCGTTGGGTACGGGGCAAGTTGTGTCCCTGGGCGCCTCCACTAGCCCAGAGCATGCAACCCCAGTTGCTAGAGGCGGTTGTATCGGCTCTCTTCCCAGAGCGAGCAGAGCACGCTCCACCGGCGATGGGTTCGCCGTCAGCCACAGACTCTCCAGGAGAAGAGAGCACCGACGTCCCCGAGGTGACAGAAGCAGAGATGAGAGCAGCCGTGTTGCGACTCCGGGCTAAGAACACAGCGCCCGGACCCGACGGCGTCCCTGGCCGAGCTCTCGTCCTGGCTCTGAAGGTGCTAGAGCCCCAGCTGAGAGGGCTTCTCACGTCATGTCTCGAGCGAGGTCAGTTCCCCAGTGTGTGGAAGGAGGGGAAACTGTCCTGCTCAGGAAGGAAGGGCGCCCTGCGGACTCGCCATCCGCGTATCGGCCCATAGTGCTGCTCGACGAGGCGGGCAACACAGGGTGGGGTGGTGCTGGCGGTGTCTTTGGATATCTCCAATGTATTCAACACCCTACCCTGGAGTTGTATTCGAGAGGCACTAAAATACCATCGCGTGCCTCTCTACCTCCGCCGTACAGTAGGGGCTTTTTTGGAGGGCAGGTGTGTCACCTATCGGGGACGTGACGGTGCCGGTCGGCACCTCATGTCTTGCGGTGTTCCACAGGGATCGGTCTTAGGGCCGCTCCTGTGGAACATTGGGTACGACTGGGTGCTGAGAGGTGAGCTCCCTTTGGGCGCTGACTTGACGTGTTATGCGGACGACACGCTCGTAACCGCCCGGGGGAGCTCGCACAGGGAGGCGACGTTGATAGCCACGGCTGCGGTGTCACAGGTTGTGAACCGCATCCGGCGCCTGGGCCTGGAGGTGGCCCTGAACAAATCGGAGGCCATGGTGTTCCACGGCCCCCGACGTGCGCCGGCGCCGGGATCGCATATCGTGGTCTGCGGGGCTCGCATAGCTGTCGAGTCCACCATGAAATATCTGGGATTCGTGCTCGACAGTCGATGGGAATTCGGACCCCATTTCCGGCGGCTGGCGCCCAAACTGATGGGTACGACGGGCGCGCTTTCAACGTTGCTTCCCAACTTGGGGGCCCGAGCGCCGCCTGTAGGCGGCTGTATGTGGGAATCGTGCGATCCATGGCCCTGTACGGGGCCCCTGTGTGGGCATTAGACTTGACGGCCAACACTCTCGCTATTCTGAAAAAACCGCAGAGGGCGATGGCTGTCAGAGTCGTCCGCGGGTATCGCACGATTTCCTACGAGGCGGCTTGCGTCCTGGCCGGATCCCCGCCCTGGGACCTAGAGGCGAAAGTACTCGCGTCACTATACCGATGGCGCGAGGAAGAGCGGACACGGGGCTCGAGGCCGGTGCAGCGCCAAATCGAGGGGCGCCGAGAGGAGCTCCGTCAGGTCTTAGTGGCGGAATGGCGGCAAAGGCTTCTGCGCCCCACCGCCGGCTTTACTACCGTCGAGGCGATCCGGCCAGTACTCGACGACTGGCTCGGGAGGAAGCACAGCTCCCTGTCGTTTAGGGTGACGCAGGTGCTGTCGGGGCACGGCTGCTTCGGCAAGTACCTGTGCCGCATAGAGAGGGAGCCGGACGCCCGGTGCCACCACTGCGTCCATTGCGGGGAGGACACGGCGCAACACACGCTCGCCGAGTGTGTAGCTTGGGAGGAGCAGCGCCGTGTCCTCAGAAATGAAGTAAGAAGCGATCTGTCGCTGCCGGCCGTAGTGCGGAAGATGGTGGACAGCGCAGAGTCGTGGGACGCGGTGGTGTCTTTCTGCGAGGATGTGATGTCGCAGAAGGAAACTGCGGAACGGGAGAGGGAGATCTTACTGACTTCCTCTCCCAACCGCAGAAGGCGCACCGGGCGTAGGAGAAGGGCCGACAACGCCCTCTTCCGGCCCCCATGAATGGGTCCAGGGGCGAAGGACTTGGGGAAGTCCCCGCCCCCGAATCGATAGACCCGAGTCGAAGGCGCGCGCGGGTGTCGGCGTGCGCCTTTGAGGCGATGCACGTGGTGCACTGCTCCGTGCAGGTGACGGGGCCCTGATTTACGGGCCGGCACTGTAATGCGGGGCTGCGGATGAATTTGGACTCCCGCGGCCCCGCACGCACGTGCGAGGAGACACTGGGGTGGTTTTAGCCGGTAAGAGTCCGGCACACCCCTCCGCCTTTCCCCAGGTGGAGGAAGTCCATGAGGATTTCCCCCCATAAAAAAAAAAAAAAAAAAAGGAGCCGGGTAACCTGCCTCTATGAGCTGAGGCAATCAGATCTGGAGCCACGGTCTTAAGTCGCCTCTTGGAGCTGAAGCAGCTAGGACTAAGGAGAACACCCTGGAGGAGGACGCAAGGGAGGGAAGAGGCACAGAGGAGTGTCCCAATTAATAAGTGAGTGAGTTAGTGAGCAAATGAGGATCTGTGAGTACATTTACAAAATTACATAGGACTTGTAATAGAGATAAAAGGTAGAAAGTTCAAACAAGTCTTGTAATAAATGTGATCCGGAAACTTGTAATTTTAAAAGTGTTTCTTTCTAAACTTTAAGTGACTTAGTTTATTGGTAGATTTGTAATTATTGTTTTAATTTTACATTTCTAAAATTGTTGTTACTGTTATATTTGCTACTAGGTTATTGTTTACAAATAGATATGGAGTCTTACAGCGCTATTCAGGATGACGTTAGGTCTAAGATAATAAAGGCCCGTTCAATAGTTAAAAAGAGTTCAAAAGATCGGCTTACTGCGTCATACCTTGAAACACGCTTGGAAGGTCTAGAACAGTATTGGCACACGTTTTATAATACGCATTCGAAAATAATAACTGAAATTAAACGGTCTGAATTATACAATTCCAGTTATCATAAGGATAATGTGTATGATGAGGTTGAAGAAACGTATGTCCAGTTTAAGAGTGATCTTAAAGAACTGTTGGCTCAATGTAAGACTGATAATACAAGTAGCAACATAGGAAGTAGTAACGTAGGTTGTAATTTTAAGTTACCGGATGTAAAGATACCTGTATTCTCTCGTAAATATCACGAGTGGCAGACATTTCGGGATTTATTTGTTGGGTTGGTACACAACAATAAGAGGTTAGATGATGCACAAAAATGTACTACCTCAAGGGATATTTAACTGGAGACGCAGAACTATTGTTGAAAAATGTAAATGTTACTGCAGAAAATTATAAGGCAAGTTGGGAAAAGTTGGAATCTATGTATAACAACAAAAGGTTTCTGGCAAATGGTATTTTAAAACGACTTTTTGGACAAAAGGCATTGGTGGTAGAATCGGCTACGGAAATTAAAAGGCTGATCAATACAACATCTGACTGTTTAAGTTCACTACGAAATTTGGGTGTCGATGTTTCATCATGGGACTTAATGATTGTACATATTGTTAGTACCAGGCTAGACAGGGAGACTCGTAAAGCATGGGAGTTGCAGGTTGCCTCAGACTCAAAAGACGATTTGCCGACTTTTGACCAACTGAATGAGTTTTTAATCAGTCGGTTTCGTGGTCTAGAAAATCTGGGAAACAAAATTGAAAACATCTCGAAGCAAACACAATCATTTCATGTAATAAAAGATATTAAAAATAAAAATATTACATGCGAGTATTGTTCCGCAGCTCATAGAATTTCTTCGTGTCCTAAGTTTTGTAAACAGTCAGCAGATAGTCGTAGAAATATTGTAAAAGAAAATAATTTATGTTTTATTTGCCTTAGTAATACTCACTCAGTTAAGTTTTGCAAGAATACTCTCAGGTGTAGGGTGTGTAAACGCCGCCATCATTCTTTGATACATCCCACGGGTGTTTCTGGGTTGGCAGTTACGGAGAGCAGACCGGCTGCTCTAGAGGTAGAGGGAACCTTATCGGTTAATAAGGTAGGCGGTTTCGTACCAGCGGATAATAAACCTCTGGTCTCATGTCTTTCGACAGGTAATAAGCAAACGGTGCTTTTAACCACAGCTCTGTTAAAGGCCGAATCGAGAAATGGGAAACCCCAGGCGGTTCGGGCGTTACTGGACCAAGGGTCACAAGGTTCTTTCATATCGGAATCGATGGTCCAGTACTTGGGTTTAAGGAAAATTCCTCTAAACAATGTGGTATTCGGTTTGGGTGGAGTGAAAGGTGCTACGTCGATGGCCAAGGCAGTTGTCACAATCGGATCGAGGCTCGATCCAAATTTTAAACTGAGGGTAAACGCATACGTTTTAAAATCAGTTACAGCTCTTATCCCAGCTACTAAAATAGCCAGAGTAAAAGGGCTAGACATACGGGATAACGAGTTGGCTGATCCAGAGTATTTTAGACCGAATAACGTTGATATATTATTAGGAGCAGACATATCTAGTCAGGTTATTCGACATGGACTAAAGAAAAATGTAGGCGGCACACTCTTAGCGCAGAATACTGCGTTGGGCTGGATACTGTCTGGGAAAGTTGACGTAGAAAATCCTAATATGGATTCTAATATTACAGTTATACATACTAGGGTCCAAAACCATATGTTAAGAAAGTCCTATTTACCAGGAATCTGATAAGATGCAATAGGTATATAGGTTATACATTTGTGTCATTTATGATTGTTAACTGTAATTTGGAAGCATTTAATTTTGTTATAGGTGTTAAATTTATGTGACTGGTTTAGGGGGTGTTTTATATTTATATTGTTTATTGGTTGATGTTATTGTTTATATACATTGGAATTACCAAGGACGTCTGGTATTGGGTTGCCACCCTGGATATGGCAAATATAGCATGGTGGGCAGCATCAAATTAAGGACATTTGTCCAATATGTCCTTGGTGGGCGGCATGTTCGGAGCGGTAACGGGATCATAGCGCGATCAACATTTAATTATAATAAAATTATTTATAGTCAGAGTTGTCACGTTGCTCGATAGAGGGTGTTAATATCGAGATAGATCGCGCTATGGTTTCGTTACATCAATTTGGTTAGGTTGCTCGTCAAACCTGACGTTGGCGAGTACAACCAGCGCCCCTAGCGGGAAAAAGTGTATAAAGGAAGTGAATAAAAAGTGAAAGTAAAGTAGTGTTGTGTTGTTTCTCCAAATCCCTCGCAAGCCGACCCTCTGTCTTCTTCATATAGTAACCTTTGGTTGGCAACTGAGCCGACCAATTGTTATAAAATATAATTTAGGCTTTATAGAAATACTTATACTTACTTAATTTATTGTAACAATAGCTGTTGTCTTTAAAATCAATATTTATTTTCATAGCTGTATACCAAAAAACTAGTCGCGGAGAACCTAACGGGTAACCGGGGCTCCGGCTCGACGTGCAGGAGAAGGAACAGGGTGGTTTTTAGTCAGTAAGAGTCTGACACTCCCTCCCGCCTCACCCAGGCGGGAGCAGTCATTCGATGATTTTCCCCCCTAAAAAAAAAATACCAAAAAACTGTATAGATGTATAGATTTATTTATGTCTCATTATCCTAGTCACATAGCGACCGTCACGAAGCTGAGTGCTAAGTATTATAGATATCAAAATAATTCTTGAGTGTTTACATATTATGATTAAAAATAAAAGAATTTAACAGTTTGTTTATAGAATAAAGGTCACTGCAAATCTCAGTATAATTTTAAATCTTACTACATAAAGCTCACTGTAGTAGAATATTTAATTATATTATGTACAAAATGAATACAGAATGACAAAATGAATGCGTCATTGGCCGAGTGGTCGCAAGTGGGACTGCTGGCCAGGGGCCTCGGGTTCGATTCCCGGGTCGGGCAAAGTATTACTGGGTTTGTAAAAACCTCAGTAGAAGCACGTAGTCTGGAAATGCGCCCGGTATGTGGCAATAGGCTCACCCCTTATTTAATGGGACTCATTAACATAAATAGTGAAAAATGGGTGTTACATTGTACAGTGGCATTAAGTGTCGTAATGTGCACCTCTGCCTACCCCTTCGGGATAGGACCCCCTTATAAGGCGTGGTTTTATGTTAATTATGTTATGTACAAAATGAAAGGAAAATAGGAACGAAGGTATACTATATAAATTGATATAAAGCCAATCCTCATATTTCCTTTAGTACGTAGCTATCTCAGTGGCGGCACCAAGAGGGTTATAAACGGAGACGTGCCGTCATCTCAGTGTATCCGAAACGTGCTCAACACCTCATTCAACCATACTTGATGTTTGAGAAAAAAATATTTCTAAGAGCTAAAGCATATCTAGATACCTGTTACTCTGAGTGCCCGTTTCACCTTTGTACTTATAAGAACCTGGTAAACTTATGTCACAGATAGTTTATATCTCTCCGTCTTATGTCCGAATACCAAACCGGTACATAATTACAAGTCGCCCTTAAGGACTGCACGGTTGGCAACAGGCTACCGTGCAACATGTCACGGGTTCGATTCCCGCACGGAACAACAGACTTTTTGCGTGATCTACAGATTATTGTTCCGGGTCTGGGTGTCATGTGTATGGGAACTTGTCACTGCAAATTTTTTGTAGAATAATAGTGATTCAGTGAGTTCAATATTCGGGCGTTAGTTTATAACTTAATTATTTTATCAAAATATAGAGGTAGTTTAACAGCGAGCTATAAAACTCAAACTAATTTTAACACAGATAACACCGTTCAGACGCCATAAAAATAACTTTCAATTCAGTTCTAATGATAAGCACTGAGTTAAATGGCTAATTAGGATTATGAAAGCCAAGAGAACAAACGAGATCTTAATCTTCCAAATTATCCTTAACGAATATATTTTTTTCGGAGAATTTTTGCTTATTTAATTCAAAAGAATAATTGTCTTAATAAACTCAGAGTTTAGATGAAAAGGAATAATGTCCAGGCGACCGGAGTTCCGTCATTTGCTTTGTAAATAATAATAATAATAATACTTATTTCATTTTATAAGGCCTCTGTAGTTAATTAAAAAAGAATTTGAGTCTAATTGCTGGAAGTCTGTTAATTTAGATTTGTTTCTTTTGTATTTACAATGACAATATGCTTCGTTTGTCGAGTATATAAGGATAAGTAGAGTAGAGAGAGTATTTAAGTGAGTATACAAGTATTTTTTTTTTTTTAAGTGGGAAAATCATCGAATGACTGCTCCCGCCTGGGTGAGGCGGAAGGGAGTGTCAGACTCTTACTGACTAAAAACCACCCCGTTCCTTCTCCTACATGTCGAGCCGGAGCCCCGGTTACCCGTTAGGTTCTCCGCGACTCCGAATCGGCATCGGCCGTATTGGGAGTATATCTGTGGTGGTCTGATGGCTCTTTGAGGCGCGCGCGGAACGCGACGCGCCGCACGCTCGGGTCTGTTTCTGGTCGGACGGGGAGCCACCCATGCTCGCCGTCCGCAGGCCCGCGCTTACGGTGGCCGGAGATCGTCCCGCGATCCCCGACGCCCGGTGTGTCCTTCGCGATGGCTGGGTTGCGAGGAGGCAGCGCTTCGCTGCCTCACGCGTCCCGCCTCCTCCTTAGCTAGCATGACTGCTTCGCAAAAGGAGGAGACGGCATCCCAGTCCCCCTTGCTCCGCATCATGGCCTGCACTAGGCCCGGACGCGAGAGGTCGCCATCGCCGATCACTTCCCTGAGGACACGGCGGTGCTCAGCCCACGCAGGGCATTCCGCGACAGTGTGTTCCACCGTGTCCTCAGGGCGGTCCTCGCAGTGATGACACCCAGACGTTTCCTCCCGCCCCATCAGACACAGGTACCTCCCGAAACTCCCATGTCCGGTGAGGCGGTAGCGCCTGACGCAGGTCAGCATGCGCCGTAGCGTCTCTCAAACCACTCCTCAAAGAGGGGTCCGAGCTGCGGTAGTCCGGGCTCGCTGCCATCGGGCAGCGAGCCCAGCCCTCGGTTGCGACAGTCGTTGCTGCCATTCCGCCATGAGATCGCGCCGGAGCTCATCCCGCTACGCACTTATCTGGCGCGGCAGCGGAGTTTCGCCCCGGCGACGTGCCTCCGCGCGCATGATGTACACGCGCGCGAGCACCTTCGCCTCCAGATCCCACGGCGGTAATCCGGCAAGGAGGTTCGCCGACTCCCCAGAGATCGTGCGGTATCCGCGGATCATTCTAATCGCCATGACCATCTGTGCCATGAGCAGCGTCCGAGCGGGACGCCGCAACAGGTTTGGCGCCCAAACAGGGGTGCCGTAGAGGGCCATGGACCGCACGACCCCGGCGTATAACCTCCGGCAGGAGGCGTTTGGCCCCCCGAGGTTGGGGAGGATGCGTTTGAACGCAGCCCCCGTCCTCTCCAACTTTGGAGCCAAACGTCGGTAATGCTCAATGAAGTTCCACCGACTGTCGAGGACGAGTCCTAGGTACTTCATCGTCGTCTCGACGCCGATGGTAACTCCTCCCGCCGTTATTTGGGACCCACCCGGAGGTGGCGCGTTCCCGCGGCCATGAAAACACATGGCCTCGGACTTGTGGAGCGCCACCTCGAGTCCCAACTGCCGGATTCTCTCAACGACTGTCGCAACCGCTGTTGCCATTAAGTCGGCCGCCGCCTGGTGCGACCTCCCGTGCGCTAGCACCAGCGTGTCGTCGGCGTAGCATATTGTGCTAACGCCGTTCGGGAGGTCGGTGCGCAGCACCCAGTCATAACCGATGTTCCACAGGAGCGGCCCCAGAACCGAACCCTGTGGAACACCGCGTGACATCTCTCGCCGGTTCCACTCGCCCCGGTGACCGGGGTAAATGACGGACCTGTCCGTCAGGTATGCCTCGATTACACGACGGAGGTAGGTAGGCACCCGATGATATCGGAGTGCCTCCAGGATGCAGCTCCAGGGCAGGGAGTTGAGGGCGTTGGCGATGTCCAGAGACACCGCCACTACGACCTTACCCCTGGACACTGCAGTCCCCGTCGTCCGGTCCCTAACGCGCATGATGGCGTCCACCGTGGAGCACCCTCTGCGGAAGCCGAACTGGCCGTCCGACAGGTCCGGCCCAATGTCCGTCAGGTGCGCGACGAGGCGGTTCGAAATGATTCTTTCGAAGACTTTCCCCACCTCCTCGAGCAGCACTATGGGCCGGTATGCGGACGGAGAGTCCGCAGGGCGCCCCGTCTTCCGCACGAGGACCAGTTTGCCCGCTTTCCAGAGAAGCGGGAACTGGCCTCTCTCCAAGCATGCGCTGTAGAGACCGATTAATCGAGGCCCGAGAGCCTCTGAGGCCAGGACCCATGCTTTGCCATGCAAGCCGTCGGGTCCTGGGGCGGTGTTCTTGGCGCCCATCCGGCGCACCGCCGCTCTCAATTCTGCCTCGGTCACCTCTGGGACGATGTCATCGTCGTCGTCGCTGTAGCCCGCGTCGGGCACCGCAGGGGGCGGAGTCATATACGGAGGGGTGAAGCCCCTCCACATTCCCTTCATTGACCGCGACAACCTCTTCCCCCTCGTATACACCCACCCTGCACACATCGTGGCCGTGACCCGGGAACTTCTCTGCACTCACAGAAACCCAATGGATGTGGCATATGCTCTTGGTATGGTGTATTGTGGCATATACTCGTCTAAGTCAAGAGTGAGATCCCTTGAGTTAAAAAGTTTTTCAAGGGCGCGGATCCCGAAGTCTCCCCCGAACACGTTATACCTGGTACACACTCAGGTAGAAAAGGAATCCCTCAAAAACCAGGGATACGGATCGGGCATGGGGTCACGAGTACTCACAATACACGAGGCCCAGGGGCTGTCGTATGCGGCAGTGGTGATTGTGAACACAACGGACAGGAAACAGCGGATACACGACAGTATACCTCACGCCGTGGTAGCTATATCGCGTCACACTGACAGTTGTGTCTACTACACGGACATAAATGATGACGCAATCAGCAAAATAATCAGACGGGCGCTGGGTGAGGGTGAGCAGGGAATCCTGGACTATAACCTAAAAATGGCAATAAAAAATAGAGATGCGCTGGTCGTGAGCGCTCTTCTGGGTGGGGACGGTTCGTAAAGCCGCACAACTGCTGAAAAGTTACAGATATAGAAAAAAAAAAAATTCATGGATGAGAGTTGTTGTGTACATGTTTTGGTGTGTTCGCAAAAAAAATGTATTTATTAAAAATGTTATTAATGTAAAGTAATATAAGTTTATTAATAAGACTAATAAAAACCACTAGCACTACTGCAATTAGCTTACTACCGCGTGGGCGGGGACGTCATGCATTCGTAAATGTTCTACAGTCGGTGGCGCTGTGGGCTGGGTCGTTCCGTTCCCTACGAAATGGTTGATCGGACCGATTGCTGGCCTACACGTCATACCCGTGAACGGGTGCCTTCTGCTGGAACAGGTCGGCTCGCTCATCGTGCTGGTGGGCTGATTCAGTAGGGTTAGTCTAAGATAATAAGACTATAATAATTAGGTAACAACATAAAGTATTGTGTGTAGTATAGTGGTAGGCGTAGCATGTAAGATCTTTATATAAAAAAAAAATATTTGACCATAGAAAGAGGTAATATGACAAGGGCACGGACACGAGTCCGTGGAGAAATTAATTTTTTATTTATTAAAAAACAAAAAAAAAAGCCCCTCCACAGTCGGGGGAACAGGGCGCCAATCACCTCCTCTAAGACCTCTGGCCGGAGACTCTGGGTGAGCGGGGGAGCCCAAGCGCGGAGCTTGTCGCGTACCATCCGGTACGGGCGTCCCCACGGATCTCTGTCCAGAGTCCCCAGCATCTCTCGGCGGGCCTCCTCCTGAGTATACAAGTATAACTTCAGAATAAGTGCTTTTTGGTTTCTATCACGTGTCGAGAAGGTAATTGTGATTTTCGATTTTCATAATTATTTATTTTTGGAAGCTATTTTAGTTTTGAATGTCCTCTTCAAGTTTTAGCTGAAATTAACTATAAATTTTAAGAGAAACAGTACAAATCTTTTTAATTTTGTTGTAATACTTTAAGTTTGTTATTGATTTTTTTTTGTAAAGTAATTAGATAAAAACCCTCTGTTGGCAACATTTCTTCTTCAGCTATTCAAGGGCGCCACGATCATAATTATATCTTCTTTTTCCATTCTTCTCAAAAAAAGAGACGTCTAGTTCTCAGGAGGGATCTAGATTTTAATACACCTACATAAGGTGAGGAAACTCGGCAAATAATCTAATTTTTTCTATAACCCGTTATTCTCCAACTTGAGATATCAGTACTATCCGAGGAATGAAAAATTTTTCCACAATTCTGAAACTCTGAAACGGAAGTACGTCTTTAACTATTTATGAGTCTTAAAGTCTCCCGATAACGGTGAAATCCGAGCAAATTACCTCTTATCTAGTACACCCTTTGTCGCATCGCGTTTGTATGTTGCGGTGATACTATTACGAGTGTCGAAATGAGATGATAATCTTACGAGGGCTCATAGTATCCAATATGGTATCTTCGTACAATTGTCATCAGTTTTACCCGATAAAGTTGGTTGTATGTGACACGAGAAGTCGATAACATATTGTACGGATTCGTAACCCTGTCTGACACTGAAGTTCGAAACTTTGGTACCGACTTCTGAGTTTCTACTTTCTTGACAGATTATCTTGAAGATAAGAATGCTTGGCAGCATGTTGGTTCGGCTCCACTGGACAATACTCAAATGTAGTCAGTAGTTAAATTCCAATAGTAGGTAATATAATACATAATTTAATACTTTAATTCTAATGTAGACAATCTAGTTTCCTTATGGCATCGAGCATTTCTTTCTTTATTGAAACAGAGTTTCCTTTTTCTTGTATAGAAGCACTATTTCTATGGATTGTCAGTATGCATATGTGAGCACCATGTTAGACTTAAGATTTATTATTTTTTTATTTTAGTAATAGTTATTAGTATAATGCGTCAAGCGTGTCTTTGCATTGTTCTTACATATGCGTACAGTATTGAAATATGTATCAGAGACATTGTAGAACATACTTTTTTAAAAGAGTAACGAATGGAGTTTCTTGCTCGTTCTTCTCCATTCGAATCTACGTTTTGGAATGAGCACCTAGCTTCACCTAATTTCACTGACGGACTGACTGACAGACTATTATTTATTTTGTCTTTGTTGACGTTTCAAAAGTACCAAACTATGGTTTAATTGAAATAAATGCTTTGACTTTTGACTTTTTTGACTAGTAAGTATATTAAGTTTTCTCATTAACTAAAATGTTGTTATGAGTTCAAATTCTAACTAGAATTTAAACAAAGGTATTACATACAATATCTCGTATTATATACATTTTTCTCTTAAAAATATTTAACCGCAAAATTCTTAATACAAAAACCTAAGCTGGAAACTGTAGTTCACACCAACGAACTATAAATTTAAAATTAAGTTGAAGTTGAGATACTTGGCGAAGAAATTGCTATTTGGAGAGTGCAATTTAATATTTAGTGTTACAAGCTGTCGACCTCGAAAGGGACTGCCTGTGGTAAATTCAAGAGAGTTGGACAAGAAGATTAAACTAATATTACCAAGGCAATACAAAACTTACAAATAATTCCGTGGAGACTCTTAACAATTTTAAACAAAAAGTATTAAACAAGTACTGTTTGAAATTAAATAGGTTTAGTTTAGTGGTTTATTAATAGAGAGTCCCAGGGTTCAGAAATGTAATGCAGTTTAGTGCCTATAACAAGCTGAAAAACTGTTTTGTTTAATGGTGATCCTGAAAATCTACAATAGCTAGTAAATTTTCATTAAAATTTCGTAAAAAATAACAAAATAGTTTTGTTTAAAATAAAGAAGTACTCGTATAAATCAGTTACTACGTCCAAACTGTAATCCTGTCTACGCAAGCCACATTTTTCTCAACCCAAATGCTACCAACAGCTAAAATATAGCCAAGCTTAGATAATTCATGTCGCAAGGCGGTCTAAATATCGTTGTTTACATCTTGCGGGATAAATTCATAACTGTGGAAGGCTTACGAAGGGACAATGATGCTTACTGTCTCATTTTCTTTAGTAGTAAAATCTGAGAAAATGTCTACCACGCCGTACCTTTTATATAACAAGTCATGATTTTAAGGTTGCTTGCCTCGCGTAGATGACGTCAATCTGGTTTTCCACGTGACAAGGGTCCGGTCAGCCCGTGTAAATTTCATAACAAAGAAAATATTTCAGATATCTATTACAAGAACCGTGTAAATATGTGCGAGAAATATAGTGACGACACGGTGTCGCAAATAATATTTTACGTATCAATTTTCGGTGGCTGTCTTCAAAGATAAAATCTTGTCAATACGACTTTCAGTTATCTGATATTGACGCAAATTCAACTTATCGAATTTCACAGCAAACCGTTATTATGACATAGTAAACATGTTTTTATTTGACCAAGACAAGTTCAAACGCTCGACTTACCTATTTGTCAAAGTAGACCGTTATTTGAGACGTTTGTCGAACTGAATCATTATTTTAAGGTCGATTTTTCGTTATAAATTTAAATATTTGACAACTATTCCATATTAAAAACTGTCTAATGTCAATATTATTTCACAGTTAAGAATTAACCAATAATTCAAAAATCGGCCCTTAATCGTGAAGGCTTTTTAAGGGGGGAAAATCATCGAATGCTTCTCCCGCCTAGGTGAGGCCGGAGGAAGTGTCAGACTCTTACTGACTAAAAATCACCCCGTTCCTACTCCTACACTTCGAACCGGAGCCCCAGTAACCCGATAAGTTCTCCGCGGCTCCGTATCAGCATCAACCCTATTGGGCCCCATCTGTGGTGGTTAAATCTTGAAGGTTACTGTTATTTTTGTTTTTATATTTGATAGGCCGACGCGATGTTTGACCATAACCTCGCCTAGTGTTAAGTTTAAATATTGAGTACCACTTACATTTTACCGAACATCTATAAATTCGACTGTATTTGTTAAAATAGCTATATTTTATATCATTTTGTTTAGGTTTTCAAATAAGTTTTTTATACATACTTCATTTTATTTATCAAAACTGCTATACCATCAAGAAACAAACATATTTTTCCCTGAAACCTGTAAAGCAAAGTAATAACTAATTATGTTTCTTAAATCAACTTCCTTAGAATACAGTTTTCCTTAACATTACACAGACGATCCGCAGTTTTACACTCTAATTAAATGTTTAATTGCAGCTTCCACCGGGGACTAAGAAAAAGGTGAACATAATTTCCCGGCAAAGGATCGTGAAGCCTGCGAGTTTAAATTAAGATACCCTGGATTGCACTATGATTGCCTCACTAAGTAGGTACAGTTTATTAATGAAATCTGAGTCGTTTCAGAAATTATTTAATCAAAGCAATGCTGGTGAATTAGTTTTTATCGCACCTGCAATCATCTTCAATTAATACGTTCGTTACTGCAGGCGTGTTATCTAAATGAGTTTTTATAGAGCGTCTTATAAAACTTATTAAGCTAATCATATTGGTATAGGGAATAAGTTGCTTACGGCCCAACACTGCATTGAAAGCAGTGATTGGGCAACTGGGTGCGGCACTATATCTCATGATTCTGGTACGTAACAAGTCTTCATGTGATTCACAAAGTGTCAGCTATAGATCATTAGACAACTCTAAGAACTGTACTGAACAGAGCGTGTTTGATCATCATTTATTATTATCTATATGAAATATTTACATGAGATAACACGTATTTGAAATGCGACCTTAAATCTCAAACTTAAAGCATGAACTCATGAAGCATGCACGTGGCTCTAACGCGTGTTTGAAACACCACTGTGAAGTAGAATTTTGCACGTAGTATCGTTAAAACCACACCGACCGCATGACTCCTCAGGGAAAGAATGAAACGTAAGTTTTATAGCACTGAATTGGA
This sequence comes from Spodoptera picta, assembly GCA_038387885.1. Classification (NCBI taxonomy): domain Eukaryota; kingdom Metazoa; phylum Arthropoda; class Insecta; order Lepidoptera; family Noctuidae; genus Spodoptera; species Spodoptera picta. Next base: position 27,963 of record JAZHFQ010000778.1, read on the forward strand.
TTCCCATCGCTTTTCCTATGGGAGATGCTGGACTTTCAACCAGGTATACGTCTGTGTGTGTTACGAATGTAGGGAAAAAATAAAAAAGGACTAGGAATGGAGTAGCGTAAACTGCATAATTGATTAATGGTTAAGGAACGGTGCCATAGATATTTTTGAGTTGTTTTTTAAATGGAGTTTTTAACAACACATTAGGGACTTTTCCTGTTACAACAATGTATAAGATCTACGTTTACCTGATCTGTGTACGTAGGTATCTATAATTTTAAAAAATAAAACATTGCCCCACATTAGGATTTACTCCTGTACCGAGGGTGCTTTTTACAAACATACAAGTTCACATACGCACTGACACCCAGACCAGAAACAACAATTTGTGGATCACACAAAGTGTTGTTCCGTGAGGGAATCGAACCCGCGACATGTTGCACGGCAGCCGGTTGCCCAGCCCCCGCACCAACCGTGCAGTCGCTAATCGTATATGACTTTTTAGTTAATAAACGCATTTAAAATTTGTATGTCCAAATTACATTACACATTTTAGAGGCTTGAGAACTGTGTACAGAACATGCGAACAAAAATGTAAAAAGAAGATGTGTTGCATAAAAATAATTCATGATTATTCTACGAATGACTTATTTTATTTATTTATTTTATTTATTCATGTACATCAGGCAACGAAGGCCCATATTAATACAATAATACTATAATATAAAACATAAAAATACTATAAATACATAATTAAACAAGTCATTAATTTAAATCATTCACGATATGCGTGGTGTCGTGTTACACTGGTCGGTGTCACGTAGGCGACCTCGAAAACGTCGGTATATGACACCCTTCGGCCAAAACTCTGCCTCCAGGAATTTGTCGAGATGTTGAGTAGGAACTCGCACCACAAACGCTTATGGTGCCTGTGACATACACACATACACTTGGAACTCGAAACAACGGTAACATAAGGCAGAATCAATTACGGAGTGCCTAAAGTCGTAAAATATCCTTAGATTCACTTTATGGGCGCAGGGTCAAGGCATCTGCTTCTAATGGCCGCCTTTTTATTGATGTCTCCTTGATTTATGGCCGATATATTAATTTCACACCAATTTGGTAATGGAGGTATTAATAAAGAAGACAATATAAAGTTATAAATATAAAGTCAATAAGGTTAGGCTCTGCATCTACTCTGCTCTGCAGGTTAGACGATATTACCTCTATACAAGTAGACTAACTTGATTTTTCTAGTAAGAAACAACTGGACAAGACTTAAAGACATCTTAGTTCTGTCATGGGATATTATTTTTTTGTCATGTTTGCATAATAGAATGAGCAGACAGATCATCTTATGGTAAGCAATCAGAGCCGCCCTTGGATGCTCGCAACACCAGAGGAGTTAGCAGTATAGTATGACATATCATAGAATCAACGTTACTGGTTAAAAATTCACAAAATATGAAATTTTGCTCATCAGCAGACTTACCTCTGTACCTACCTTGATTTTTAGCTAGTTTCTTTAATAAAAATGGGATTTTAAAAATATTTTATAACATTACCTGCGAACAATTCTTCGAGTTAAATACGAAAATGTAGTAAATTAGCATTTTCTCCGTACTTTACGTATTCTACCTCTTCCAACAAAAAACCGAAAAAAGAGTGAAATGTCTAAATGCATTTTTACAGCGTCGTCATTACAGCTCAGTCTGACTTTCATTGTTAGAATATTTTTATGCGCAAAAATGAATGCTTTCAACTTTGCTAAAGAAAAATACTCGGGATATATGAAAATATTGTACATTATGTAATATTAAATTGTACTTGTAGTTAAAGAGAGTTTCCCTTGTTTTAGACATTTTGAAGCTATTTTATTTTATTAATTCGGCTCACCAACAATTGATTACACTGATACTATATACGGTTACATTTACAATAACCTAAAATATAGTGCATCAGCCTATTTCAGGTAAGCACAACATGCATTATATTATAAATGGTTTACAAGTTATCTATACTAGTCCAAGGTACTTTTGTAAATATTCTACTAATCTTTAGAAAGGTACTAAAATAACCCCTTATCGAATTTAGATTACTCACACTCTCAACAAGACTGGCTGACGTCGAATATATTCACTCTACTGCTTTTATGTCCCGTTTTAGATCGTTTTAAGACTCCAAACAATAGTTTGGTATACAGAAGACAGCTTGCGATGCATTATGTCTTTACTACCTTAAAACTTAAATATACTTAGAACTTGATTATACCTACTTTTAAACCTGGAATTTATGGCATGGCTTGTGAAATTTCGATACAGTTTCTAAAATTTCATCATTTCTACATTGGCACTGGTTAAAACTAAATATACAATGTATTTTTTTTTGTTTTTTATATTTGATGGGGCGACGTTTGACCACTATCTCGCCTGGTGGTAAGCGATGATGCGGTCTACGATGGAGCATGTCGTGCCATAAGTAATCTATTCAACCTACATAACTATTTACTGTACAATCATACGTAATTACATGTCATCGTTTGTCTCATGAAGACAAGCAGTAACTATAGAGTAACACTTAGCTAGTGCGATCCTTACACACTTCTTTAGTTCATGCAACTGGTCATAGGTACACGACATTGGATGCGGATACCCTGAAAACTAACTAAAACCTTTTAAGACCAGGCGTAGATTCTAAGAGTAGGTTTTATGTTCTTTTCTGAAAACCATACGTTTCTCTCGGTTTGTCTGTTAATAGTACATAGTAATGCATTGAATTCAAAGTGGCAATTGCCATCTAATCAATTGCTATCTTCACAGTTTGGTATACACTTACAGATACAATAATAAAGATTGACTCGGTATGGAGACAATAATGGCTACTTAAACAACCAATGGTTACAAAAGATATGGCTATATTAACTCGTCGAGTACCGTCATTATAGACACAATTATAGAACAATAGGTTGCGGTCACCGGTGACCGCTTGGTGTTTGACAGTTACATACATAATTTATAGTTTAATGTCAAAGTAACCACTGTCCCCGTACTGACCGACTTAATCTTCATTTTATTACCTATACACCAAATAATAATGCAAACTGTTCCTTGCTTCACTCCGCAGGGGTCGTGAGAACCTGGAGAAGCTGATTATAGTTGGAAACACTGAAGGCAAGGCAAGGATCGCGTGGGCGTTCTCCAACGAGATGGACCGATCAAGTAAAAGACTCGTCCTCATTTGCACGGCTGTAAGAGACGCGCTGGACAGAATCCGCTGGAAGCAGATCATCCGCTCCAGATGCAGTTCTGATGCTGCTCATGATCCTCATATATGAGGGAACAACTAGAGACAGAGAGTATCTTGCTTACTTCTTCCCTACGCTTTCATATCAATAAAATCGATTCATACTTAACACCCAATATAAATGTATTACATTAACATACCTATATCAAGCAGACTGTGTCGTCAAGGTGTCTATAATGAAATTCAATAAATCTTTGAGCAAAACTCTTTACAATATTCAGAATGAATACTTGATAATCCAATACTTACCTAATACAAGCCCGATAAAATGTATATTGAAGGAGAGGTAACGCTTTTTCTACTTTCAAAAAAGTGCTACTAAAAATATGTAATGTAAAAAGTGACGCTTAAATTAAACATACTGATGTTGACATATTTTCGTACACATTGTAACACGTTGTAACAAATCATATGAATAAATTAATTGATAGATGTAACAGATGAGTCATTTGAATGTGCTGCTTTCAAACTTAGTGAAATCATCATCATAATTATAACATCACGCCTTTTATCCCCGGAGGGGTAGGCAGAGGTGCACATTACCTCATATTAGTGCCACTGTACAATGTAACACCCACTTTTCACTATTTATGTGATGAGTCCCATGTAATAGGGTGTGAGCCTATTGCCATATACCGGGCTCAATTCCAGACTCCGTCCTCCGTCCGTCCTCCGTCCGACTCAGAAGAATCGAATAAACTTTTTCTATCAACTTGTACCGTTGCGAGATTTACACGTGTCATTAAAATTTTAACTCTTATGTATTAGTATATAGGAGTATCTGTTTGTAATATTGTAATAATCTTTGTAATGTTTAATAATAAAAAATTGACGGTGGGTCGGTGGTTTGGCAACTGACTGCCACGTAACATATCGCGGGTTCGATTGCCGCACGGACCAACTCTTGGTGTGACCCACAGATTGTTGTTCCGGGTTTGGGTGTCATGTGTAATGTGGACTTGTATGTTTGTAAACGCACCTACAACACAGGATAAAATCCTAGTGTAGAGCAACGTTATAAAACCGCCTTTTTCTACATGCATATGAATATACATACGATACATACATACCTATACCAAAATAATACATTTTACCATTTTTGTCTGTCTTTCTGTTTGACTGGCTAATCTCTGAAATGGCTGAACTGATTTTGTCGCGACTTCTACTGGCAGGTATGTAATGTATACTTAGGAGTAATAAAGGCTACTTTTGTTTTAGAAAAACGCAGACGAAGTTGTGGGTTCAGCTAGTTCAAAAATACAATTATGTAGTTGCTAAGACAGTCACTATTTCTTTACTTACGTATGTTATAAATTATCTCTGTATCTCCACGTACAAATTTCATCAGGCGAAAGCACTCAACTCTATTTTCAGTGTATCGTTACAAGTGTCTCACTAAAGGGATCCGACTCCATTTACGTAGTGACGTCACAGTAGATCTATACTACTATATCTACCGATGATTGACTTCCAGCTAAATTGTATGCAGTAAGTTGATTATTTGAGTAAGTACTGTTTGAATAGACTTCCTGAAATATATAAAAGTCAGGAGGAATTTATCAAACTTGACTAGACTGCCTCGTTGGCCGAGTGGTCGCAAGTGCTACTGCCGGGCAAGGGGTCTCGGGTTCAATTCCCGGGTCGGCCAAAGTATTACTGGGTTTCTAAAAATTCTCAGTAGTAGCACGGAGTCCGGAATTGTGCCCGGTATATGGCAATAGGCTCACCCCCTATTACGTGGGACTTATAACATAAATAGTGAAAAGTGGGTGTTACATTGTACAGTAGCATATTGATACCTGGTCCTGTGCATCATACCCCTTCGGGGTTAAAGGCGTGATGTTATGAATTAATCAAACTACATAACATAAGACACACCTTAATTTTTAATAAGTAATTTTTAGATGAGTTCCTATTGAGTAAATTTGTTATAGTCGGTTTCGTTCGGCTTTTGTTAGACACAGCATAATGTTTTATAGCATATATCGTTACTCAATAAATGGACTACGCAAAACAAAAATAATATTACAATTTCAACCTGTGGTTCGGAGAAAAGCTCGTTACAACGAACTTTTAACCTTAAAAAAATACTTATCGCTCTGTAAAATATCACGCTACAATTAATAGGAACCACACAGTTATTAAAAATACCTGTAGTATTATAGTATACATAAAAATGTAGTATAAGCAGCTTAAATAACATTTAACTGCCAGTATCACAATAAAAGCAGCTAACGAGGTATTTAAATTAAAATATATCAATCCCCAAGCCTTTGGAAGGCAACTCGTTTGAAAGTTTTTTCATTACTAGTACACTGTAAACGAGGGCTGAGGTTCAGTAAATGTGCTCAATGCTACCAAAACCACTCTGCATTTAGGCGCTCCAAATAAAATTAGCATTTTTCTCGCGTTAGCTAAAGGGTCGAATACTTTTTCGGGCTGATTCAAAGCTTTGAGCGCACACGCTGGCAGCTGATTATTCAATTGTTTTGATTACAGAATAAGATTTTAGCGTTAATGTGGTAGTATAAGTTGTCATTAATAAAACCAAGGATTCACTATGGGACAAATATCCTGCGACACGTGTCACCAACGAAGTTTGGTCGACATGTCTTTTTTTGAGGGGGGAAAATCATCCAGTATCTTCTCCCGCCCGGGTGAGGCGGGAGGGAGTGTCAGACTCTTACTGACTAAAAACCTCCTCGTTCCTACTCTTTTGGAGCCCCGGCAACCCGTAAGTCTTCCGCGGCTTCTTATCGGCATCAACCCTCTTGGGCCATCTGTGGTGGTCTGACGGCTCCTTGAGGCGCGCGCAGAACGCGACGCGCCATACGCTCGGGCCTAGTTCTGGGGGCTTACTCTTGAATCCAATTCCGATCGATCGACATTGTCATTGTGAAATTTCGTACTCTTGAGTTGCAACACTAGCGCCCATTACATCCGTATTGCGTGGATATTTCATGAACTAAAAGGTATTGACTTTGGCTTTATATTCCGTACTCTGAATGCTACTTTAACAGGTACGATAGGGGTCGTATAGTTTTGACATTGTATAATCATTGAGATTTTATTGGATTGAAATTGCATTGACATTGACATTGGTTTCAAGAGTAAGCACCCTGGTCGGGCGGCGAGTCACCCGTATTGGTCGACATGTCTGGCAACATAAACGTCGTTGTTATAATATGTAATTTTTTGCTTGACATGTCGCCGATTCAATACATCTAGTGAGACATTTGTCTCCTAATGCATGCTTAAGTAGTTTTTACAATATTTTATTTTACTTATAATGTGTAGGTATGTAGGTACGTATGTGAAGTGAAATATTGCGACTAAATTTTGAAGCAACAGATATCTTTAACTGATTGAAGTCAATTGTTTATACAAGATTAGTTTGCATAACCATAAATGCTTTTGATTTCAAATTATATAAAATGTGATCGTGAGGTTAGATATACCTAAGTATCTAGTGTTTATGTCAATTTTGGTTGACGATTGATTTTCAAGTCTATCCAAGAAATTATAATTATTACAATAATATTATGTAGGTTATTTATAAATAAAGGGATAGTTTACATTCCTTCGTAGTTAATGAAGTTGGATTCAACTACTAGGTACTTAGGCAAGTACATACTTCTTGTTACATGAAGGTATGAAAATAATCTATAGCCTATGAATGTCTTTATACTTCAAACTTCAAGACTTCAAAGCAGAAATAAATGAGACTCATATTATATTCCCAAAATTATCTTAATTAGTATTTAAGGCTTTGACTGCCAATAAAAAACTGTTGAAGGCAAATCCTCCGCTAACGTCGGTCACAGGTGACTGCCATGGCGTTTAACGTGTTAAGCTGTATTTTGTATTAACATTCGTTACACGTGGCAAAATGCTACTGAGTATTGATTACTAGGCAGGCACTACCACTACTTGGTTCCTTTTGTAACATGATGTTTTATAGTCTTCCTCGACAAATGGATTATCGAACCAGTAGTACCGGAGATGTTCCTTTTTTATTTCCGATCACAAAATAAACTGAGAAATCGCTATGAATGGAAAACCACGTTAAGATTATAGTTTTATGTAACCTGATCTTTTCTTTGCACGACGATTGTTCGTTCACTTTTCATGAATAATGTTTAAGGCTTCATATTATTTGGAAACACATTGGAAACGATATTTGGACTCGAACGTTTTACCCAGAAATAGAAACCGAAGTCTCTTCTAATCTACAATACTGCACCATTATGTGTACATGTACTGTAACTGTACTTACAATGCCAATCAGAATCTCTACAAGGCCGGCAAAGCACTTGTAACGCCTCTGGTGTTCCGGGTGTCCATAGGGGACGCCGACTGCTTACCATCAGGTGATCCCTCTTATCGTTTACCGACTTATCTCATAAAAAAATACAAAAGCATACACAAATACATACTATATTTTCTAAGTGTGGGAGAGCCATGCTTCGGCACGAATGGGCCGGCTCGACCGGAGTGATACCACGGCCTCACAGAAAACCGACGTGAAGCAACGCTTGCGTTGTGTTTCGTCGTGTGAGTGAGCTTACCGGAGGCCCAATTACCTTCCTCTTCCCCAATCTCCCCAATCCCTGAATCCCCAACGATCCTCAGACTCCTAATCCCCAATAAGCCGGTGACGCACTTGTAACGCCTCTGGTGTCCAGGTGTCCATGGGCGACGCCGATTGCTTACCATCAGGTGATCCGTCTGCTCGTTTACCGGCTTATGCCATAAAAAAAAAATATACGTTTCTATTTAGTCTTCAAATGTGCAAGGATTTTTTAGTTCGATAATAATGGAAGTATAATCTCTGAGCCGGCCGGTCTCGGGTCCGGATGCAAGGGGTAGAGAGGTCGAGGCACAGAGGTGATCATACCTGTCGGAAATCCAACATTGAATATCGAACTCCCAGTAAATATACAGAAACGAGCCAAAGAGTCCGCACGAATGGATTCACAAAATGGCCCCTTTGAATGACAAAATGCGACGTTCTTAATTTCGGAAACGTTCGGTCTATTTCGTCAGTCGGTCACGGTACTATTTTAAACGTTTTTATTATCATTGTATTGTTTTATTATTACATGGGATTAGTTATTATAATTAGGAATTAGGAATTAGTATTACATGGGACTCATAACATATAAATAGTCAAAACGGGTGTTACATTGTAGTGGCATAATGTTCTCCTCTGCCTACATAGGATAGAAGGCGTGATGTTATGTTATATGTTATGTTATGTGTATTGTTTTAGACTTTAGAGGTGAATATTAACCAATAACCTATTTTATTTATTTTATTCCATTGTTGAAATGTGAGTTAATAATGAATATTGACACGATATCACTTTCCCCAAATTATTTTGTTGCGCAGAAAATATCGAATGGGAAACGAATAAGAAAACACAAATATTTGAGCCGTCGACGGCGACGTGGCAAGGATCAACTTTACGCCATATTTCATTATAATGTATTTGAAAAGTTTCATGTTTCGTTTGTCGTTAGGTCTCAAGAGCAATTTTGTTCAAGTTTATTCTCTAAAATAACAATATTACTGTCACGCAATTTGTCGCCCAGTCATTTTGATTAATGGACAAATAAAATACAAGTTACAGTACTTTTCCAGTCACACTTGGCATCTGACAGCGGCAGCGCCGTAACTCAATCAGTGACGAATAAATCAAACAAACGATTCGCTTTCTTGTTTTATTTAATGTAAGCTTTTAACCGTGATGTCGTTTTATATAATACATCAATACATATACACAAATAAGGTCATAATTGAGATAGGTAGATAGATTCAGTCATTTATAGTTTTGTGTACAAGTTCAAAACTGTTGTGCTTGTATCAAATAACCTAAGAACTTGCTGAACTACAGAATGCACAAAATACTTCAGCGCATGTGAACAGTCAGTAGGTACATTTCACAAGAAGCACAAAGAACAACCATTGTAGTTATTATTAAAAATAATATACCTATTTTCATTTATAAAATCCCCGTAACAAAGATAGACCCTTGCCATTTTAATTATCTACTCATCACAAAGATTACCAAGCTTACTAACAGTTTAATTGAGTAGCTTCAGCTGGTAGACAATGGTGATAGCATTAGTTCCTTGAAACCTCTTTATTCTCGTCACAATGTCCCAGGTTCCCTGTTTTATATAACTTTAAATTTTGCACATGCATAATATTTCTGTCTCGATGTAGCCAGAGGCGACTCTTTTACGTCATAAGTACTTGATGAAAGCCAGGACATTATGCCCGGGGATATAGGTGAAAACGAAATAAGGAAACTTAACATTGCATTCAGGACAAAATAAATTTATTTTGTTTGTGAAACAAAGTCATTTCAATAGCGCTTTATGTTAATAACACTGTGTGGAATGTTAAAGTTGGTGATTTATGACGGTCTCTTACTTTATAAGGAGTTTTCTTTTTTTCTTTTCTTGTAAGTGACAAAAGGGAATTGTGTTCCTCAAGCGTACATTGTGTTTGATTAAACACGATGATAAATCTTGAGAGGCGACAGTGTTTTGGGATTTAGTATTGGCTTACCAAGCTGTCCATTACAGATAAGGCACTAACGGCATTATGTAACAAATACGATACTATGTAATGTGTGTGTTATAGGTATATATGTTGTGATCTCTGAGTTGAAGCCTGAATATAAAATATTTTATTATATGGATGATTCATTTATACATAGGAGTTCGTTATCATGTGTTATGTACTATTTACTAGTATTTGTATCACCAGATTGCAGTAAGTCAGTAGTTATACGCGAATCTATGATTTAGAATGATCTAAATCATAGATTCGTGTAAAGAAAAACGAGCAAATTAATACGTCATATTTCTTTAAAAACCACGCTTCAGGTTTATTGATACATAGTTCATATAACCCAATAGATACCACTGACAAATGATTGTCAACCGCGTGGTGATTAACGCTTAAACCTTTTCAATGTTGTCGCGGAGAACCTAACGGGTAACCACCGGAGCTCCGGCTCGACGTGCAGGAGAAGGAACGGAGTGGTTTTTAGTCAGTAAGAGTCTGACACTCCCTCCCGCCTCACCCAGGCGGGAGCAGTCATTCTATGATTTTCCCACCTTGTTTAAAAAAAAACCTTTTCAATGTTAGAAGGGGCCTTTTGTTAGCAATGGCCACTTATAGGCTGTTGATGATGATTGTGATAATTACTTAATATTAGTAGTGAGAACAAAAATAAATAAAGTTTTTTTAAAGTAGGTAACAAAATGCTATACTGTCCCCTCTTATTATGGAGTGTGTGAAATAAAACTGGAAACAAAAATGCAATCTCGGAGAACATTGTTCTACTTGCAGTTGCAATAAGATTTTAATATTTCATTTTGTACTTTTCTAACTTGTTTCTGTGATAACATAACATAACATAACATCACGCCTTTTATCCCCGAAGGGGTAGGCAGAGGTGCACACAGAAGTAACACCCACTTTTCACTATTTATGTTATGAGTCCCATGTAATAGGGGGTGAGCCTATTGCCATATACCGGGTACATTTCCAGACTCCGTGCTACTACTGAGATTTGATATCTATCTGTGATAAATGTTCGTGTAAAATGTATGAAACCTTCTGCGAATGTAGGATTGTACATTTCAAACTTATATGACCTTAACAGGTGTTATGCTTTGTTAGGTAGGTACAACAGTGAGGTTCCAAAATTTAATTTTAAACCGCCCAACAAAGTTGAGTGTTTCTTACTTAACTCAACTTACTTACTATCTTTAGGACTTTAACTCCAACAAAAAGATTTATGTGTTATCGGGGCTTCAGCTCGAAGTGCAGGAGTAGGAACGGGGTCGTTTTGGTCAGTAAGAGTCTGACACTCCCTCTCGCCTAACCCAAGACTGGAGGAGCCATCGTATGATTTTCCCGCCTCAAAAAAAAAAGACACACGAAAGAGTAAAAGTTGTAAAAAGTACGTTATAGTATGTAAGTTGTAAGCCTTAAAAAGTACGTTTCGTCTATAACAATAGGTACCACACTCTTTGTATATCGTGAGTCACATTTTGCGGTTATGCCCAAAAACATTTCCTCTTCGTTCAGTAAAAATCTCGTAAACGAAAATACCGACAGTTTTATTAAAAAAAAAGAGTGAAATATTGGACCAATGCCAAAAGTGGATCGGATATTAATATTGACGTGTAAAAAGCTGCATAAGTAAACAAATAACATTGAGAATTTAATGAAGAAAAGTAAATAGTCAATTATACTGATACGTAGCTTCACTGAAATAATTTATTTGAAATAGATTAAATGCTTGAGTTGGCCGAGTCGCATGCCTCATATCTTTGATGAATTATACACATCACACTCCACAAAAAACTATATTTTAACTTTCATTTTGTGGTACTAACTTTCTATAAGTTGCATAGCCTGGAAATTTGAATTTTACCTGAACCATGCAGTATTAAAGCTTTAAACAAATATTTCATGTGTATAATCTCTAGATTATCGGATACATACTCTAGCATGTAGGTCTTTTTTGACTCTTACAAAACCTGCAAAAAAGAGGGGGATGTGATAGAAAGTATTCGACTATGACAACACTAGATGGCAACGTATGTTTAGACTAAATTCCACGAACCTTAATGGGACTTAATAGGATAACGTCAATTGATTTATTTAATAGCAAAATTATTCGTTGTCCCTTCCTCTCCATCGACGATTAAAATCTGTATCAGACTTAACAACATGAGTTGATTTATTTATAGGCAAAATAAATTCTAAAACTAAAAAGGTACTTTGCTTGTCAAAATTCAAAGGAACTTTGTCTTAAATATTCATCGATTTTTGGTAAAGTGGGTTGGCTTATTCAAAATAAGTCCCCATGAAAGCGCTCACTTCGATTCACAACTTGATTTGCAAACGAAAACTAATTAAAACTTCTTTCCTTGCATCACACAAATCCTGAGACTGCCGTCAAGCAGTCTGGGGAATACGTTTTTGGGAAATCACTTTCGTTAAAGTTTCTCCATTAGCTAAGTATAGAAAGGCAATAAAACCCTTGTTACATGGTTTTAACGAATTGAGTGTACACTCGACTTCACTGACTTTATTATTGAGTGTACACTCGACTTCACTGACTTTATTATTGAGTGTACACTCGACTTACCTGACTTTATTATTGCTTGCAAATTGGAGAAAATAAATTCTAAATTAATGAAGACGGTTCTTAGAATTTAGCCTATATAAGAAAGGTCAAACATAGAGCCAGTTGTGGATAGTCATCTTTTAGACTTTTATTTGAAAAGATAGACATGTAATGATAAAATTGGTTCATAATTATATTACATTTTGCTATCAAAGGCAAACTTCTTTTTTGAACTTGTTATACCATTCCATCTCTTTATACAATACAAATCTATTCAGCTTTTCGAATGAAAATCTGGTGCATTTTATAGAGGTACAGTTTGTTTTTAACTGTTAGGTACTTATTGATGAATTCTAAAACTAATTGTATCGTAACTTAATAAATGTCACTTAAATTGCTTCTCATATTGAAAGAAAATACAAATCTTCAGAGAAGAACGTAACGTAGAGATTTACCTCGCAGACCTATTTTACGAAAACATAATTATTTTACGGCGTTTAATTTGTCTAAAGGCTAAACGGCTTATCACAGTCCACTGATTGTCAGAGGGTTTTACAAAATCAGAGTTTTGGTAATAACTATTACAACAGAAACTTGACAGAAAATGTCATTAATCTACAAGAAGTCTGCTTTTAAACCTCTAATTTTCCTTTAGGGAATAAAACATTTGCGTCTACTTGAAACTCGTCTATATTCGATTCGTTTGTGGTTTTCTGTAACAAGTAAAAGACTATTTAATTGCGTAATTTAGTAATGTACTAGGTTATTAAGATATAACATAGCATAACATCATGCCTTTTTATCCCCGAAGCAGCCCCGTTGTAAGCGGTTGTGCAAAGCGTGTCCAGCACCCGAGCGCACAATCATGGGGGCGGCAAATCGAGCGACTCATTACCTACTTTTTAAAATCATTGCCCAGAGTAAGCAGAAAGCATAAGAAATATCATCACTGGGAAAAAATCCCAAACGACGTAAGCAATATTAGCGTTATGAATATCTATCGCCTTCAGTTAAGAATAAGACTAAGATGCAATACCAAACTTGTAATCACACGAAAATTATTCACCGCCTCCTTCCGTTCAGAGGCGCCCCAAATTCTATACAAGTCTTTTGTCCGTTTCTACTACAGAACATAATAAAGAAGGTTTCAGTATATTCATCAGTATAGTGAGTACTTGTGTTAAATATACCTTTACCCATTGAGTTAAATATGCCAGACAATTATTTAATTTCGAAAAAGATCGATACACTTTGTAGGTACTTTATACACTGAAAAATAACACACTAACATTGTAAATTCAAAATATTTTCACATTATAAGATTGTTAACATTTCATATTACTTATACCTATGCTACAAAAAACTGTTAATTAATATTCTAGATAGTAATATTATTATGAAGGAACTTTTCTCAAATACCACGAAAAATGTTATTTTCTTCCTACTTAAAAATGGTTCGTTATCTTTTTCTTAAATAAAGACGCGGATCATGTTACTTAGTTCTGGCTAAAATTACAAGCAACTGTTTTGGACGGTAAAAATACATATAAGTTTCCATTGTTTTTCCAGGCTATTTACGTAGCGATACTTAAGTATGAGTGGGTCGATACACGTCTATTTTACTTTGATTAAGTACGTAACATTATAGATAATCCTTCTCCAGACTTGACCTCTCACGATATCAAAAAACTTAAGTTATTTACACAAAATTTATAATTTTTATAAAAAGGTACAACCGTAATTTTCTGACCGCCTTGTTGGCCAAGTGGTCGCAAGTGCTGCCTGACAAGGAGTTTCGGGTTCGATTCCTGGGTCGGGCAAAGTATTACTCGGTTCTTAAAAAAATTTTCTGTATATGGCAATAGGCTCACCCCCTATTACATGGGTCTCATAATTTAGTGAAAAGTGGGTGTTATATTATACAGTGGCATAATGGACACATCTGATTCTGCCTACCTCTTCGAGGATAAAATGTGTGATGTTATGTTGTAATTTTATGAGTATTTTAAGAGATTTTTCTTTGAGAACCTTTACCGATATACGTATACAAGTTCAGCTCAATTTAATATGATCTCCGAAAACTTCTATCTACCTCCGAGACAGATTCGATTCCGTAGCGGCATCCCCTTAATTTGTATATACGTACGTAGGGTATATAAGCGTATATAAGGACTATTACGGAGCGCGCCAACCCGGAAAACCGAAATTACGTAACCGCTACATTGAATTTTCCTATAATCGGCCGACAGGTTCCCCTAAATAGACGTTTGATGGCACACGTCATTTGCAACTTGTACTCAATGTAACACCTCTAAAACTTAATGTTGTTGGAGGTGTTCCACTGAATTTATTGTACTAGTATATCTAAATTGTAAGCAGAACATCGAATTTGAAACTTTCATCGTCGTCATTAGGTTCTTTATTGTTCTTATTGAAATAACTTTATCGGTATTTTATTCGGACGGTTATTTATCACTATCACTACATAGTATAAAACAAAGTCGCTATCCGCCGTCTGTCTGTCCCTATGTATGCTTAGATCTTTAAAACTACGCAACGGATTTTGATGCGGTTTTTTTAATAGATAAAGTGTTTCTTAAGGAAAGTTTATATATGTACCTCTAATACATGCTTATTGCACCCGTGCGAAGCCGGGGCGGGTCGCTAGTAAATATTATTTAGTTCTGTCATATAGCATCTATGTAGAGGTATAAAAATGCATTCTGCATTATTTTGGATTTTTCATAGAATTGTATGTATTGAAACCCGGGCATACTGACTCAGTTTTGTTATAAGTTTCCATGTATTAAAAATCATTAACATAAATTAATCTGTTTATTACGAATTTTGGAATCGCAGCAGTGCATTGTATTGTTAGGAGAACAAAATGAATACCGTATCCTTGACTAAAACAATAGAACTAACTTTCATAGAGAGAACATATTTGAAATTTCACTTTACTGTATTTCTAACAGCATTAATACAGTAGTAATTAATATCACATTTTCTGATAATTCGTTACCTGCCACATGGTCGTATATACCTGGCAGAGCTAGGTAGGGTCTGCCTAATTGCCGGCAGTCGGGTCACTTTATATCATTAACGGAGTGACTGTGACGCCCGGAACACAAATTACACCCTGCGTCTATGAAATTTCCATGTAATTTAATCCTCAATATTTTGGTTACCTTCCAAAGACTGGATCTCTTAAATAAATACGATCCCAATGTAGAACGTTATATGAACCTTTGATTAACGTGTTTAGAAAGATAATGTTTTGATATATTTTTAATGTTTCCTATAGTACAATATTTTTATTTAGGTACGTATAATAATGTCGAGTAAATCATTTAATGAATCTGCAAATAACTTTTCTATTCACTTTTTTATGGGGTAAGCCGGTAAACCAGCAGACTTATCATCATGGTAAGTAAACGGCGTCGGCCATAAACACCTGGTGGCTTACTCTTGAATCCAATTCCGATCGATCGACATTGGTATTGCTTCACGTCGGCTTTCTGTGAGGCCATGGTATCACTCCGGTCTAGCCTTCCCATTCGCGCTGAAGCACAATCTCTCCCACACTTACAAATATTATTAAGACGGTACTGATCTTTAACCCTTAACTACCCAGAATGCTTTTGTGACGTAACTGACCAGTAGTGTCCAACAGACTCATTTTATAAATGTAAGGTATGATGAAAGAAACTAAAGATATTTTGAATAAAAAATACGGTATAATGTATATTTACTCTCATTTACTGTAGATATTACAAATAATTGTTCTTTTCAGAATATTCAGAACAGACATTGCGGTTGCATTTAGCACATTATTGTTGAGAAGCCCTTGATAATTTCGAAGGGCAAATATTACAACGCTTCTTTCTTTTTTCACTGCAGCTTGATATATCGGATTTTTTTTTTTTATTAAAAAAACGTTGCCCCACACTAGGATTTTCTCCTGTGTCGTGGGTGCGTTTACAAACATACAAGTTCACATACACAATGACACCCAGACTCGGAACAACAATCTGTGGATCACACAAATAATTGTTTCGTGCGGGAATCGAACTCGCGACACGTTGCGCGGCAGCCAGTTGCCCAGCCACCGCGCCAACCGTGCAGTCAAATTGCCAAAGATAGGGACCCAGTATTCTGCAAAATACAACACGTGCCTGTTTATTGACGCCTATAGTCAATAAAAGTCCTCGGAATGCTTGCATTTCGATATTGTCTGTTGATTACCATCGATTTTGTAAAACTCTTGCCCTTCAGTATTGGTAATTTTTTTTATTTTACTAGTACTTATAATACGTGATCATTGAAAAAAAGGCTGAAACTATCTATCGGATCTATGTATTATAGCTTGCTCTGGAGGAAGAATCACTTCATGAATACCATCGTAAATTATGTTGTGTTGAGGAGTTCGGCTTTGCCTGTCAGGTTCTGATTTCCAAGTTGTTCCACCTCTTCCTTTTATAAGTGTAAATTGAGACGTATTCTTGTAATGGTACATCATTACTCTTACTACATAATTGTTCATCGTCGTTCTCAGATGCTGATTCTGTCACATTATTTTCACTATCAGAACAGCTGTCAACAGCAAAATTCTCATCATCACTATCGCACTCACTAATATAAATGTTATCATCGTCACTTTGAACAAAGGCACGTTGAATTTCACTTTGTTTTAGTTGCCGTTTAGCCATTATATTTCAATAAAAACGAATTAGAACATGACTATATTTTGACAACAGTTTCTGATTACTGATTACTGAAGATTACGATTATAACACAAACAAAGATCCAGCAGCCGCTATTGCCTATCCGACACCATAATATTATAAGTAAATGTAAATAAAAAACAATGTACCTTCACACTTGAATCAAATAAAATGATATTGTGTCTGTTGGACACTTCTGGGTTGATGAAGTACTATTTTCGTTTATTGACTAAAAATAATAAATTATTCATATTACAAATGTTTTAATGGCACATTAAGATTCGTAAAACATCAGTGATAAATTAGATAAAAGGCCGATTCATAAAAATAAATACTTTAGTTTTTATGAAAACATAAACGCAAAAATGTGTCCGCAAGACACTTGTGGGTTGTTAAGGGTTAATCTTAAATAAATGGTTTAATATTAGACACTCGTATTCATTACCTATTTAGCTAACATATCAAAGCTTTAGCTATACAAACCGTTTATCGTTTTAGCGTTTGCAGATACAAAAAAAACCGTAAGGTTTTTTATGTGTCCGTCACGGCAAGCGTGTAAAATATATTGCTGAACTGGAACAACAATGGCTTGTTTTCGTAAAATATGTGACGATTTATTCGCCATGGTCGGAACAAATATTTACCCGGGGATTACAAAACACTGTTACGAGCAAATATAAATAATGGGACAGTCAAATAAATAAGGACTCAACCTGGGAATTAAAGATAAGTTATGAACTTAGATGGTACTTTGTTTAGCCGTGGTTGGTCAGTGGAAGGTTGATAATTAACATTCTTGTATTGCTCTGGCACCCTTCGTTATATTTTGGGTAGGTTTTAAGTATCTTATAATGCAAACATTTGTTTTTATATGCGTTTATGCCTTATTATATGTGCTCAGTAGTGAATATCTTGTAGCTGTAAGTATGATGATCATGATGATAATTATAATGATATTTAGTCACTGTTTTATCAAAACTGACAACATATAATTCTTTTTATAAATTACCCTTATTAAAACCGACTTCATCCCCATCCTTTTGTGTCGGTCGGTTAATAATTAATATTCTAACACCTTCCGTGTTAAGTTCCTAAGTATAACAAATACTTTTCTGGAAACCACATCAAAATCGATTCGCAATTTTCTCCCAATCGCGAGAAAATTGCACAACAAAACATACATAGATACGTACGTACATACATACAGATCCAACTGAGAATTTACTTTTTTGTAAATCGTAAAAAAAAATCTAAAGCTTTTTAATAAAAATTAACAAAAAACCTGACCTTAAATTACGTCTTAAACCAGTTTCCCTACACTTTCATTGGTTTAATCAAAATCCAAACACAATTTTCTAAACTTATCGTGGCCTAATCCCCTCTGACGGGCACTTTGGTTTGTGTGGAAAGTGGGATAGCGAACACAACAATATGAATCCTAGCTTTTTTGATGGTCGGATTTAATGGCCTCTTTACATTGTTACGCAATGAAAGCCTCATTTTAGGAGCATCGAGTGGGAACGATATGAATGATGGATGATGAACTATCGAAGCGAAAAATTTCTACATCGAGCCAAGGAATAATCTACTCTGTGTAGATGTGCTTAATCTGATTATTGTAAACTTAATATAAAATATTATTGTATTATACAGGATGTATATGTATGTATAAGCTACAGTTCTGTATTATTTGTCAATACCGAATTAAAATTTATAGACATTTATTATTTATAGAAATTTATAGACAAAATTTATATATTATATATGTTACAAAAATCAATTATAATCTTCTATTTTCTCAATTAAATCGTTGCTTGCTTCTTGCTCCTACCATTCACTTTTCTCTGCATCACCCAAAGGTCAAACTGGGAGAAATGCCTGCGGCATTAAGTCCACCTTGTGTACTTTGTGCATTAATAAATAAATAACATAACGACACGCCTTTTATCCCCGAAGGGTTAGGCAGAGGTGCACATTACATACTGTACAATGTAACACCCACTTTTCACTATTTATGTTATGAGTCCCATGTAATAGAGGGTGAGCCTATTGGTTTATGGTATTAATTAAAACTAATTTGCCAATTTTGATTTAGAATATTTTTATTTAATTATATTTATTTAGAACAGACCAAAATTAATATATTACCTATGATCATTCATAATTTGAACTTCTTCCCTTGCGTTATATTTATTTCATGACTACGTTCGTTAGTACGAATGGTAATTCGTTCGCCCATACATCACGTCGTTGTTTTATGTCGCACAATCCTGTTTTGTGGTCATTTGTCACAACAAGTTCCATCATTCATGTGCGTTGTAATCTACGTCAACGGTAGTACTTTAGACATGCTAAAATAATATATGACCACCATCGATTAAATACTTCTACTGCGTTATAGTTAACACAGAAACTATTAGGTATACAAACTTAAACTCACATAGGTACATTTATTATGTTGGGCTTATTAGCTCTTATTATGTTCTGTTAGCCTTTGGCATATTTTGTCTAAACATTTTGCTTCTATAACAGAATGTCCAAATAATACAATCGGACTTATACAAGCTCTGCCCTTGTTCAAATTATTTCTTAAGCAAATCCATGTTTAAAGAAACATTATTTTTAAGACACAGTATATTTTCCCACTAAAAGTCTTTGAGATACTCCGAACATCGTTTCCACGTATTCAGCTTTTACACAAACTAAAATATACGATAGAAAATAAATATCAAGAAAATAGATACAAAAAGGAACATTTCCTCAGCTGTAAAGCCACGATTTCGAATAAAGGCGACATAAGAGGTATAGAGAAAAAGTTCCTACTCTAAGCCTAAAATAATGCCGTGAAAGCAGTACATTCCCCTGAGGAGGGAATCCAACCCTGTTTATACACAAAAACAAACTCGCATTTGTTGCGACTGTATCTCTTTTCAAATGTAACGAAAATATATCCGTAATGTCTGCACACATACAAATATAATGCATATAAATAAAGGTGCAAGTGACTCCTTGTCTTCCTGTCAAGGAACCATTCTTTAATTTTTTTTTTATAAATCGTGACCAGTAATGTCTCTGGGTCACTCTATTGTCAAACTACTTGTTTCATAATACCAAATATTTTTACGTAAATAAAAGGTATCATATTAAATTTTATCTTTTTCTTTACTGGAAACAGATTAAACTGTCAAATACCAAGCGGTCACCGGTGACCGCAACCTATTGTTCTATAATTGTGTCTACTAAACCGGTACTCGACGAGTTAATACCCAATTTTGACTTTAAATCTCGAGTGGGAACTGTCATCAAATTAACATTATTGTGTGCAGACATTTTATTAGATTGTACGAATGTACGTGGTTGATACTCAGAGCAACGCGTTGCCAGTAAAATTCCTTATCTCATACGTGCCAACCCTTATCAAAACAAAAAAGAAAACTCATTTAATTTCCCTCTTTTGTTTAAAAAAGCATCATGTCTAATTAACCCCTTTGTTTGTTAAGTTATTTAAGTTGTGCGATTATTTTTTAAGTAAATTAAATTTTTTCCTACATGTTTTTGTAGTATGTGAGACATACTGAATTAACTAAAAATCGCGACTTATTCACGTGAATATAGGTACTGAGAAAAGCTCTATTAGTTTCGAACCACAGAGGGGGTTCTTCCTCATGAGCGGCGTGCGCGGTCGTGGGGATGTCGCGCAGCCTACTGACTGAGCCATATGACTCCTTCCGCATTGGATGAGGCGAGTGGAAGTATCAGACTCTTATTCCCAAGTACTCAAACGCTACTCAATTTTAAATCGCGCTTTACAGTAATTAATAGTTCTGTCACTACAAATTCTATGCAAAGTGACAGCCTTTCAGTATTCGGGCGTCACCGCGTCACTGACTATAAACCAACCCGTTCTTGCTCGTGCTTAGAGCTGGAGCCCCGGCAACTCGTTACGTCTTTCACGGCTCCGTGTATTATAATAACTGTGTATAATTACGAGTACCTTGCGCTACTAAAGTGACAAGGAAGAGTATCGCTACCAACTCATTAAAATGTAATCGGATAACTTTATACCATCCTTCTTTTAGAACATAAACATTTAAAAATAATCTCGAGGTGCGTGATTTTGAATTTACATTGTGTAAGTACACACATATTTAATTAATATTTTTTGATGCCGTCAAGTTATATAAATTGTTATCGAACGTAAATCTATTAGTTATTATCATAATTAGGTCAATGTTACCACGATATTGGAAGGTTTTATTAATAAATATCTACCTTGTAATTAAGTATACAGTTTTCGTGCATGTTGAAATATTTAAATAATTATGGTTTTCATAAATAATTGCGAAAATGTAAGAGCTGCATGCTTAATGGTTAATAGTAAGCAGTTGCAATTCATTAATTTATTTTGTGTCTGTTTATTTTATTTGCAACGCTTTATATAAATCAATAACTACTTTTTCTGATGGGTTACTTGCCTTGTCCAATAAGTAGTAGATAAGTCCACAAATTGTTGATCTGGGTGTGGTTGTTATGTGAATGTCTGTAAACGCAACCACGCCACAAAAAAAAAATCCTTCATCTAATTTAATTTTTAACCGACTTCCCAAAAAGGAGGAGGAGGACCTGCTCCTTCGATTCGACCGGTATCTTTTTTAAATATGTCTAGTAAGTGCCTATGTCTACATCGATTACTCCGTGATGTGTGTACTGATTTGCGTATTTTTTGTTTGCTCGGCGCTGAACAACCATTTGATACCATAAAAATCTTATAATCTTTAATTTCGAAGCTAAATTTGTTCTTTGACAAAAATTTACACTCTTTTGGAGTGAGTTAATTTATATTAGTCGATAATAATAATTTAATTTTCCTAAACAATTTTAATATCAGTATGTAAACAGTAATATTAAAGTTATTTTATCCAACTTAGTTCAAGACAAAGTTTGCTATACTTAAACTGTAAACTTTGTTCAGAGTTTGGAAATTAGCTTAGCTAAAACTGCAGTAATACAAAGAGAAGCTGCCTAACTAGTTCTAAGATCTACGCTAACGCAGAAATTATAATATTCATGAAATTGTTTATATTATATTTCAAAGCTAGATACGCCTTTGGTTGACATAATTGCGGTCGTTTAATAAGTAGGTACCTAGCCTAGAAATTTATTTTTTAAACCTGGCCCTATACTATATTGAGTTGTCGCGGAGAACCTAACGGGTTACTGGAGCTCCGGCTCGACGTGCAGGAGAAGGAACGGGGTGGTTTTTAGTCAGTAAGAGTCTGACACTCCCTCCCGCCTCACCCAGGCGGGAGCAGTTATTCGATGATTTTCCCCCCTTAAAAAATACTATGGAGTTCTGTGCCGTGAGTGCGTTTATATAACAATTTGTGAATCACACAAAGAGTTGTTCCGTGAGGGACACCAACCACAAAAATATCAGTAGTAGCACGGAGTCTGAAAATGTGCCCGGTATATGGCAATAGGCTCACCCGCTATTACAAGGGACTCATAGCATAAAATAGTAAAAAGTAATGTGCACCTCTGCCTACCCCTTCGGAGACAATAGGCATTAAGTTATGAACAAGAAGTTATCTATATATATAAAATTCAAACGTGATTGACTGACTGACTGATTGACTGACTGACATAGTGATCTATCAACGCACAGCCCAAACCGCTGGACAGATTGGGCTAAAATTTGGCATACAGATAGATGTTATGACGTAGGCATTCGCTAAGAAAGGATTTTGATAATTTCCAACCCCAAGGGGGTAAAAAAGGGGATGAAAGTTTGTATGAGACTTTGTCAGTTTTAAACCGATCGGGTTGTAATTTGGCATGCAGATAGATGTTATGACGTAAGCATCCGATGTGAAAGGATTTTGATAATTTCCACCCCCAATGGGGGTAAAATAGGGGATGAAAGTTTGTATGAGGCTTTGTCAGTTTTAAACCGATCGGGTTGAAATTTGGCATGCAGATAGATGTTATGACGTAAGCATCCGATGTGAAAGGATTTTGATAATTTCCACCCCCAATGGGGGTAAAATAGGGGATGAAAGTTTGTATGAGGCTTTGTCAGTTTTAAACCGATCGGGTTGAAATTTGGCATGCAGATAGATGTTATGACGTAAGCATCCGATATGAAAGGATTTTGATAATTTCCACCCCCAAGTGGGTAAAATAGGGGATGAAAGTTTATATGAGCCTTTGTCAGTTTTAAACCGATCGGGTTGTAATTTGGCATGCAGATAGATGTTACGACGTAGGCGTCCGCTGTGAAAGGATTTTGATAATTTCCACCCCCAAGTGGGTAAAATAGGGGATGAAAGTTTATATGAGCCTTTGTCAGTTTTAAACCGATCAGGTTGAAATTTGGCATGCAGATAGATGTTATGACGTAAGCATCCGCTTTAAAAGGATTTTGATAATTTCCACCAAGGGGGTAAAATAGGGGATGAACGTTTGTGTGAGGCTTTGTCAGTTTTACACCGATCGGGTTGAAATTCGGCGTGCAGATGGATATTATGACGTAAACGTCCCTTTAGAAAGGTTTTTGAACATTTTCACCCCAAAGTATGATACTTTGCCAGTTTTAAATTGATCGGGCTGAGACTTTGCATGCATAAAGTTACTATGACATAGGTATCTCTTTAGAAAGGATTTTGATAAATTCCACCCCTAAGGGGATAAAATAGGGAATGAGAGTTTGTATAACATTCTTCATGACATCTTAATTTTATTGACATTCCTAATTTATTTTCTGACTTTACCTGTTTTAATTTATTTGAATTGTTATCAATAATAATAATACTAATTTTAATATAATTGTTCTTTAATTAGACATAAATTAATACTGTTATTACAATTTTATATTTCTACACCGGTAACGGTAGTATGTGTGGAACTTTGTTAATTTTAAGATCTGTGTGCACCATGTACTGAGAAATAAATGACATTCATTCATTCATAAATCTTCTTAGCCGTTGAATTTAGAATCATTGAATCTTTTTGAATATGATAGTTTTTTCACAGATGTCTCACGAGAACGGGAACTATGCGTCAATGCCCCAGGACTCTCTAACTCTTAACCACTGAACTTATTCTAGAGAGATTCGGTACAACAATAGTCGATAGAATAGTTTTTATTACTCAAACCTTATGTGATCGGGCACTGTACTGGTAAGATCCCTGCGGGATTATTTATTTATTGAAACTACGATAAATCATTTCAAAATAGGTAAATCTTACTTGGGCACTGAATTGATTCTGGTTAATTCTGTCAGAAGTCATTAAACTGTCAAACACCAAGCGGTCACCGGTGACCGCAACCTATTGTTCTATAATTGTGTCTATAATGACGGTACTCGACGAGTTAATCTACGCGGACGAAGTCGCGGGCAACAGCTATCTACACATATAATAAATCGTAGAAAAGTCAAAACTGTACATTGAATATTTTTTAAAAGAATATTATAAGCGTGATCTCTAATCGATACCGAAGCCAATAATGTGGTTTTTAGAATTTTTGTCTGTTTGTCTGTATGTATGGCCGTGATGATCTCAAAAAGTACTGCACTACTATTTCAAATTTTGCATGAATATTACTAACAAGTCTGGTAAACATATAGGCTACATATTATCACGCTATCATCTACGGGACTGAATCAATTCTGACGACATCCATTACCGTAGAATATCCCTTGATAAAAACTAATTCAAAAGCCTAAATTCTGCCAGAAGTCATTATTCTACGCGGACGAAGTCGCGGGCAACAGCTAGTATAATATATAAAGAAGAACATTAAACGTACACTTCAAATATTCAGTTCTTATTGAAAACATGTGCCTGTAATGAATTGACCATCTCGGGCTCGAACTGCCAAATGCAAGCTCACCAACAAGGCAGTCAAAAAGATTTCGCGTCTTAATAAATGACAGCGTTTAAGTGACGCTTGTAATTCATGAACAGTTGCTTGAAAGTAACAAGGGTCCGATAAATTAATGACCCCCAAGATTCAGTCGCATTCGGACTACTAAAATCTCTTGTATTTATTTAGTGGGAAATCTCTCTCATTTCTGACGCTATTAATTTACTGACAATTTCTGTGTTTTTTAGGGATAATATAGACAAATGATGTATAGGGCTGTGGGTGATCTGTCTACTCGGTGTTTTATTCTATTTGTTTACAATATAAGAAGGTTTGATTAGTTTTGCTGTAAAGGTCTTAAATTAATATAAATTCTAAGCATTATGTTAGGTACTCGTCGTAGTGGCCTATAGGTTTAAAACGCCCGCTTCTCATACATAAAGATGCGACTTTTCTGTGTTATATGTACTTTCTAAGATTATTTAGACACCACTGAATAACGGTGAAGGAAAACATCTTGAAGAAACCCGGGCTTATTAATTTCTAGTTATAAGTTTGAAATCGCCAACCCGCATTGAGCAAGCGTGGTGATTAATGCTCCGTGCGAGAAGAGACCTTTAGTCAGCAGTGGCCACTTATAGGCTATTGGTATTAATGATAACGTTAGGTACATTTTACTATTTAATATGAGAACTGAGATATTGATGCATTGCTCAGTACACAACCTTCACGCCAATCAATATTGCAATAATTTAATTTCAATCTTACTAATATTATAAATGCGATAGTTTGTGAGTGAGTTTGTGTATACATTTGTTACATAACAGCAAGTATAGAAAGGATCACGATCAAATTCGGAACTGGGATAGATTATAGTCTGCAATAACATAAAGACTATTTTTTATTTTACGAATAATCCTGCTGTTTGTAGAAGCTAGTTATCTATATAACTTTTAAGCGGTATATTTCGCCCTGTTAATTAAGTCATGGATTAGGGTTGGAGGGATTATCAAAATAATGTTCAATGAACATGTCATTCCCGAGCCAATTGTTCTCAACGGGTCGCCTCTCGAAGTCATTCAGGAATACATCTACCTAGGACAAACCCTGCAGTTTGGTAGGAACAACTTCGAAAAGGAGGCCCGTAGAAGGATACAGCTTGGCTGGGCAGCATATAGAAAACTTAATCAAGTCTTCTCGTCTCAGATACCGCAAAGCCTGAAGACAAAAGTCTTCAACGAATGCGTCCTTCCAGTAATGACATACGGAGCCGAGATGTGGACACTGACAGTGCGATTGGTTCACCAATTTAAGGTCGCGCAGCGAGCTATGGAGAGGGCTATGCTCGGCGTCTCTTTGAAGGATCGAATCCGAAACGAAGTGATCCGACAGAGAACCAAAGTTATCGACATAGCCCAAAGGATCAGTAAGCTGAAGTGGCAGTGGGCCGGTCACATTTGTCGAAGAACCGATAACCGTTGGGGTAAACGTGTTCTAGAGTGGAGACCGCGTCTGGGCAAACGCAGTGTAGGGCGCCCTCCAGCTAGGTGGAGTGACGACATCTGCAAGGTGGCTGGCAGTGGTTGGATGAGAAGAGCTGAAGACCGAGCTCAGTGGCGTGCCATAGGAGAGGCCTATGTCCAGCAGTGGACGAATACAGGCAGATGATGATTAGGGTTGGATAACTCTCCAAAGGGAGACTTGTTTCACAAATCTTATGATTGCATTAGGTATAACCAAGTTAGATTTTTTTGTAACTAGTAAGATGGAACTGACTGTCACGTTGGCCGAATGGTCGCAAGTGCGACTGCCGGGGTAAGGGGTCTCGGGTTCGATTTCCGGGTCGGGAAAAGTATTATCTACTGAGTTCTTTTTTTGTAAATGTAAATCTCAATAGTAGCACGGAATTTTGCCTGGAATATGGCAATAGGCTAACCCCCATTACATGGGACTTACAACATGAATAGTGAAAAATCAAGTCTGGGCAACCACCTTGTTACCTACTTCATTTTGGTACCATCAGTGAAAAATAAAACAGGAAAATCAAAGTCGAGTCAAGGTTACACTTATTTTACAAAGTGGTTATAAACCTGATTTTACACCACAATTCCATTTAAAACAAATTGTCGGAAAAGTCGATCACATTAAAAAACATTGGTAATGAGCTGGCTTATCTTGAGTCTTGATGCTATAAAAATTGATGAAGCCTCCACAAGCGCCCCTCTAACTTCCCTTAATGGGAACGATAATTGAAAACTTCAGTTTATCTGAGACTTTCGAAAATTGAAAATTGGTGAAGCAGAAAACAGATAATTATTGGGAATTAAGAAAAATCACCATCGAAAAATTCCTTCATAGAAAAAATATTAAACTTTTCACACAAACAATAGAGACTAAGCAAGTGATGTTTACGTCAACTTAATAAAAGGAATTTCGTTTTATATCCCTCAAGTTTTAAATTTCTAGGTGTTTAATTTTTTTTACAACATCAATTAGTTAAGTAATGTACCTACTTAAATATTTCCGAGCATTCATTATTCCTTCAGTAAACAAAAAAAAAACAAACTACAAAGTAACCACGAACAGAACAATAATGGTCTCCACTTTTTCCTAGAATGAACATAATTTTCGCTGTTTCTTTAATTTGACACATTGAACCAAAATGTTTGAATATTGTTTTATTAGAAGCCAAATATTACCGTGTTAATGTATTTTCAGTGTCGCGGAGAACCTAACGGATAACTGGGGCTCCGGTTCGACGTGCAGGAGAAGGAACGGGGTGGTTTTTAGTCAGTAAGAGTCTGACACTCCCTCCCGCCTCACCCAGGCGGGAGCAGTCATGCGATGATTTTCCCCCCTTAAAAAAATGTATTTTCAGTACTCACTTTCATATTCAAGTTACTAGAGAAATTTTATTACTTATCGTGCAGAATTCTTATTAATCGAACATTGCACTAAAATATTACAGAAAACAGAATATTATATCAGTTCCAAGAAATTGAAAATGTTCTTTATGACACGATAAATTGAAATAAATAAACCATTAATATAATTTATTTGGTCTTTACCTACCTATAAAAGATAAAATCAAAAGGTATCCCTCAAAATTTATTAAGTCCAAAATTCTCGTTTGAATTTTGTTGATTGTCTGAGATAGCTATTACTGCGAAACTTTTTAAATTATTCAGATAGAAAACGATGTTAAACTGAACGATTGTGGTCATTTGGACAAAACTCCCCTCTTTAATTTCGATCCCGAATAATTCGATTAAGGATCCAAACCTTGGAAACCAGAATATCTTATTTGAATTTCGTTCGTCAATCCGTCAGTTTTACGACCGGGATTCTCGAAAATAAAACACCTTTCGGTGGATTGCAAGGATTTCCGTCACAACTCTGATGGAACCTAATATGTATTGTAATAAGGTTCACCTTCTCTTGTGTACAAATATGTGTTCAAAATGCATAATACATAATCACTTTTTACCATAACAATATAACTTTTTTAAACAGCTTTTGAACAAAAACCTTATAACAAATGCTTCCATGTAGAGCTATAGTCGACATTGGCTAAGTTTTTCTATAAAAATATGACATAATGGACCATAAATTTCCTTTACAGGTACATGGC
The DNA here is from genome assembly GCA_038387885.1 of Spodoptera picta. NCBI lineage: Eukaryota > Metazoa > Arthropoda > Insecta > Lepidoptera > Noctuidae > Spodoptera > Spodoptera picta. The sequence continues at coordinate 56,636 of JAZHFQ010000778.1, forward strand.
AGCAGCTCTTAAAATGTCCTTGATTAATGTTCAGAAAGAGTAATGAATTGTTCAACGAAAGCGCACTCGTGCTTGGAATAAATGTAGAATTTCCATTGAATATATAATAATACATTTGTATTAAAAATACTTATTAGGACAGAAAATACCTTCCCTAATCTAATCAAAATTTTATTGTGCTATACAAACCCAAACTCCTTGTCTAATGGGAATTCCTAAGTATTTTAATTAAGTTCCCCCTAAGGACAAATATTTTGTTTAGCCACACCATCAATATTAAATCTTTTTGGGATAGTACAAAAGTTTGCATTGTAAAAGTATCTGAATTATTAAAGAATGTTTATTTTTCGTTTCAAGCGGCAACCAGCAATGTATATTTAAATTAGATACTTTATGAAATTAAGTGAGTTTCAATTAGAATTTCTAACGTGGTCGATTTTAAAGAAACTTTTCTTCACGAAATACCTAACAATTTAAAAAATTCGCGTAACATCGCGTAAGTGTTCTTCGCCAATTCAATAGACCTTTATTCTTTACTTGCAAAACCGTGGCCTACATTTTCGCAGATAATAATCACAACCTCGCATTGTAAGAGTATAATACATATATACGTTAAGTATGTACATAAATTAGGGAACGTCGCGTCGAGTAAACGATATTGTTAGGAAGACTTCAGATTGAAGGATAACGTCACACCTTTTAATCCCCGAAGAGGTATGCAGAGGTAGACATAATAAAATATACGATATACTCTTTATAATTATGTAGTACATAGGTATGTACATACTATATGCTAAGAGATGAGTCGCAACCCGAACAACACTTGATAATAGGAAGCACTAACTAACTACTACTTTAAAAAAACCGGAAAATTCTCATTATACTTTTCCAACCCAAAAATCGAGACCTGTCAGCAGTTGCGTTTGCGACCTCTCTAATTTAATACATATTTTTTTAAATTGGTATTATTTACATAATATAATTACAAACACACACGCATAAAACGAAGCAATACTTCATTTATTTACATTAACATAGTAAATTGAATAGTATTACTTTTATCAAATACATTGTTTAGTTGAGATTGCTTTCCTTATATCTTATAATGAACATTTTCACCTTTATTGTGTCCCATGTATTCGACCTCATGCGAGAAACTTACAATCATATTCAATTACGTACTTTCCTCTGTTTTTTTATGTCCTCACCGTCGCAAAACTCTGATCTTCTATGCATAGCCTAATTAAAAAAGTTTGTTTTCGTTTCCTAAAGGATTGGGTGACATTATTTATGGAGCTTCTTACAGAGCAATCTAAAAAGACATGATAGATTTAAAGGGATTTTGTCTTAATTTTCTTCGAAATAAAAAAAAAATAGTAGGTAAGATACGAAATTGAATTAGATGAACTTGTATTGTAACTTTCGTGAGACATACTAAATAAATTATTATGTTTTCGCGGTTTAGAGGGTCGCGAAATGCTGCTCATGAATATGAGCCTCTAGCATGGCTTGAAACTAGTCGAGTTCCTCGTCGAATTATTACGTGAGTAAGCCGAAAACATAATAATTTATTTAGATAAACTCAATTAGGTAACTAAAAATCGCGGGTTACTCACGAATATACTGAGAAACGCTCTACTACTTAGTAGGCTGCGTAACATCATCGCAGCCGCGGCCGCTGCTCAAGAGGAAGAGCCTCTCTGTAGCTCGAAATTAGTAGAGCTTTTCTCAGTATATTCAAATTCAAATTCAAATTATTTATTTGCACAAATATGGGTACATCATGTTGTTCGTAGTTTATACAGTCATATAATAATATAGATCGCCATATTCCGGCTTTCGCCATGCAAAGTTAAGTAACAACAATTTAAGTCAAGATAAAAAAGATTAATTTTAAGGTCAAAAATAGTGGGTTTACGTCATAAGGAATAATTATTATTATTAAGTCAGAAAATAGCATTTAGGTAAATTAAAGTTTTAAATCTTTGTCGATAAAAATTCTAATATGTCACAAAATCGAATATCATCTATACATAATATTTAATAAAATTGTTACTATCTAAAATACAATTAAAATTTAATGTCATACAGTTACTCATACATTAATAGTGTATCTGTGTGCTCCAATATTTACATTTCGATTCCGGATATATTGTCCTCTAAAAATTCCTTTATGGAGTAATAGGCTTTTGCCAAAAGTAGACATTTTAATTTACTTTTAAATGAATGGTTGTTTGTTGTTTCCAATAATGTGGTGGGTAAATGGTTGTATAATCTAGGTATCATGCAGAATACACTTTTACTTAGGAGTCCAGTTCTGTTTGGCATGCAGCTTAGTTTTAACTGTTGTCTCCTACTTTTTAATTTTGGAAAGAGATTTGTATTTTGCCTAGCAAACATTATTAGGTCAAAAATATAAATACACGGGAATGTCATTATCTTAATATTAACAAATGTAGATCTACAACTTTCGGTTTGTTTCATTCTGAATATGGCTCTGACGCATCTTTTCTGAGCTCTAAAAATCGCGTCTCTTTCTGTACAATTGCCCCAGAACATTGCACCAAATTTCAATATGGGGGTGACATACCCATGGTATGCCGTAAGAACAGCTGACGTATTGACCGTTCTAGACAACATGTATATTGCGTACGAGTACTGACTAAGTCTCGAGCACAACGTTTCCGCATGCAGCTTCCAACTCAGCTGCGAATCCATCTGCAATCCCAAAAATCTGGTTGTATCAACTATCTCAATCTTGGTCTGCGAGTGGTGAATATTTATGTCATCTACTAACTTGGGAGTCCTATTTTGAAACGCCATTAATTTAGTTTTTTCTAAGTTAACTTTAAGGTTATTTAAAGTCAACCATTGTATGATAGTGGTTAATGTGTGATTTATGTCAAGTTCAATCTGAGTTTTGTCCTTGCCCGTAAATATAATTATTCACGTGAGCAACCCGCAATTTTTATTTAATTTAGTATGTCTTACGACAGTTATTATAAAAAAGATATAAACTAATACATGAGCCATTCATTTACTATTAACTACTACTACTTAAGTACTTACTTGCTATAAGAGGAAATAGAATATATGTAACTTAATCCCAAATATGAATTTTATTTCAACGATTATCAAACTCCTTTCCATTAGCATTAGATACTAGTGCTTACTGTTGCGTACTGTTAGGATGGCGCTCCGGGAGTCCCTTTGGGAAATGACACCACAAATGCTGCTAATAATTTCTTTATTCACTTCACAACTTTCGACTTACAATAATTACTATGTGATATAAAACGGAACGGTGTTAATAGTTGAATAACTTAATCTGAAGTTACTCTATACACAACTAAGACGTATATTTTATTCTATATGGCCAGTGGTTATCCCTTAGTCAATAAATTATACTTGCGCGTATAAGTGCCACAGGATGTATCGATTCCTTAATTGCAATTTAAATGTATAGGGCTTTGTTCATAACAATGTAAGAGTGCTTAGATCTTTGTTACCAACAATGTGAAGATTGTTTAGATTGCAATTGACAAGTATAGTAATTCATTGTTAGCAACAATGTAAGGATTGATAAGATTATAATTTATAGGTATGGTTCTTTGTTAACAACAATGTAAGGATTGTTTAGATTATAATTTACAATAAGGCCTTGTTCATAACAGTACATAGAGAATAGTAAGCGACTAACAAGCCGCATCTAACCATATTCGGCTTCATGAAATAAAAACGTAGAACGTAGGTAAAATACTCAGTCTTAAAAGAAAAAATACCTGGAATAAGCTCTTAGTGAGCCGGACTAGTTGAACAACGAGAAGGGGCAACAGAGCGATAAAATGGATCGAGTTTTATGGATAATCTGTTAATAGTCATCGAGAAGAATCTAAAAACTTGTAGGTACAGTCATAATCAGTACTCAGTTTCACAATGTCCGTAGGATTAAGATTTCTCTAGAAAAAAACATTCTCCTTTAAATATCTTGTTAACCAGCTATAGTGAGGTCAAGATAACAATCCTTTATTAGTTAGGTACCAACAAAACATGGCATTGTGTGGACCTACGCCCACATATTACAAAGTTACAACCCAAAGAAAAACGGACCCTAGGTATACTGTTTAGGATTGAATACAGAAAAAAATGTGACCAAAAATCTGGTCTTGTATGTACAAAAAAAAATGCTACGACAAAAAAACATCTATTACTTATGAGCAATGATTTTAAGTTTATGGGTGATAATATAAAGAAAGATGCGACAATATAAAGAAACTGGTGCCAACACGGTACCAGTTTCTTTATACGTGAACGCGCCGATCGGTACCGACCGATTTGTCTTTATCGGAAACCTGTTTACATAACATACATAAATTGCAAGCTATATAAAAGGTTGTTATATATTGTTTGTCGATAGTTTCACTCTAAATCCACAAACGCTGCAACGTAACCTCACTTAATCAATAAGATAAAGCGTTGACAATCCCTTTCAGTGGGATATTCGGAAACAAAGGTTCCAGTTCTATATTGAAACATCGTAATTTGGTTTGTAATTGTAATTAACCTTACGTTTGAATGGGCTTCGAAATGAAGACGTTTTATAAATGAACAACACCCACATGGTGCTATTCTAGTTACAATATCCTGTCTTCTCTTAGTGTAACACAATTTAACACTTTACAGATATGTTTTAACAACAACTTTTTCAGTTTATTCTTTACGTAGTTTGTTGCACGCAAATCAATTAATGAAATGTTAATTTAACATTGGTTTATGTTGCTTAGCTATCTGTAGTCATAGTAATGTTGAGATAGGAAACTATTAGGTATGCAAAATATAAAAAAATAACGAGACATAAATTATTCATTCGATTCACCTATGAAATCTGGACACACTATATGCAGCATATCGCCTCGCGTCGTCAAGAATGTTGCGTTATCGCAAACAATAAACACGACAGTTTTTGGGGTTCGATCTGCTGTGAGATAACCTCAACAATTCGAACGGTACCTTCGTCAAACTAAGGACACCGCAATAACCCTGACGTTGGAATTTATGTCGACCCCAGAACTCTCCCTTATCCTTCTGAAATGGTCATTTTGACTAAAGTATCTGTCATTCGAAATAATTCTAAAGACTTGAAACGCGTCTGAGGCATACTAATTCGGCACAGCACGTCATATACATAATCCGTTTAGTGTACTGGATCTGACAGAGGTTCATTAAATCTATTCAGACGACACGCTTCACTCGTAATCTTAATTGGAAGTACCAATAGGTGCGTTCAAAGAACAATAGGTGCTTACGACCAGTCGAATACATGATCTTAGACGTCAATATTATTTTGTTGACTGGGATTTCTAGAATTTACTTTATGTTGTTTGATAGTTTCAACTAAGAACCACATTGATATATTGAAACTAATATAAAATTATACTGAGAATCACTTACCTACTATAATATTGAGTATGTTTTCTAAATATGTACGTCCGATAAAAATTTGGTTCAACCGGTTTAATGGCAGTGCTTATTATATTTGATACTTACCTACAACACGATTAACGATGTTCCCATTTCTCCAACATACATTCTTGATAATATTAAAATCAATTCCATACTAACAGAACGCAGTAATATCGTTACATTCCTACATAATATACGATATACCTACATAAGATAAGTCGACGCAAAAAGCCACGTTTTTATTATCCGTTATAGAACCGAAAAAATAATGATGAGAGCAAGTCAGCAACGAATTTTCCTTCGCCTTGGAACACTGAACGAAGGGTCCGTCAGTCAGGCTTAAAAGGATTTTCCGGGTGTTCTGTCGGTAATCACTTATGTCTCTTATCTGTCTATTAACAAGACCTTGACCCAAGCAGACAACCTTAGACAAATTGCAGGAAAAAGTACAAGTGCCGCCTGTATCTCAACATTCATAATATGTATGTATAAGTAGGTACCTACCCGATAAACTTATGGCACAGTTAGTTCATGCAATTGTGGTTGTAAATTAAAAAATAATACACTTTTTTATAATAGAGGTATAATCTGGTAAACGAGCGGACGGATCACCTAATGGTAAGCAATCGGCGTCGCCCACGTCAAGTAGAGTGTATAAATGGAAGGAGCTGCGCATTGTAAATTGTTGAAATAAGGCGCTTCAAATTCTAACAGTACTCAAATTACGAATGATTATAGTTAGTGTAAGCAACTTTTTCTTAACATATCATTGATTTTGTTCAGAATCAGCAAGTAGGAGAGAAGAAGAGAAATATAGGCATAAAATAGCCGATTAAACCAATAGACATATTTTTCTCATGTCAAGAAATGCCTGAAATATTGTTATTTGCTTTTCAGAAATACGTAATTTAAAACAATTCGACTGTTGTAATTTGTGTCACAAGCTGTGGCAATTAACAGCAGAGGAAATTGTATTCAATTTCACCATGTCATTTGGCATTATACCAAATTGAGAGTTACAAAGTTTGTACGTTCTGTAAAGACCATAAGAGCTCTTTGTATCGTACGAATGATAGGTGGGATAAAAAGCGTAGTTGGGTACATGTGCTATAACATTGTAATATTACGCCGGGACACCTTCGACACGCAACCAGTCGCCGCTACCAACAAAATATATACCAACAGCTCTATAGACAGTTACTCACCTGGTGTTTGGTTGGTTGCCCAACCAATCTGGTAGTGCGACCAGCTCGGACGCTAACATATGTGTAACTGGTCGCTCATTCACGCTGGTCGCGCCACCACTAATTACTATAGCGCTGTATGGTATGTTACTCACTCAGCCTCCAGTCCGGCCGCCACGGAGCTGTAGCGCGACTGGTTGCGCCGCCATGATGTACCTGTGAAGTAAAGCTTTGGAAATACGAATTTAGATTTTCTAAATTACACAAAACAACGCCTATTAATCCCCAATGGAGTATGCATAGTAACATCAATTTTTGAGCAATATTTTGCTTTTACACATTTGTGCCTTGGTTAGAACGAAATTGATACACCCGGTTCTCACATTAACAGAGGCACAGCGCTCATGTGGCTTCAAAATTGCGTCTAACTACCTATTCTGTATACTAAATGTTGTGCTCCTGTTCCTGGCCTAGAGTATTGTTTCATAAAAACCTGCTTTGTTCCCTCAGTGAGAATATGTTTGCCGTACTCGTATTAACTACTTAGTCAGCGGAGTAACACTTGATTTTTGAAATTGAATAACTTGATAATATTTTGAAGTAAAGTATATTTAATTAGTAAACGTTGTATTGGAGTACTAAATCTCATCCTACTGACTGTGTATTTAATAAAATTATGGAAATGCAAACGTTTCCTAATATTTATTATGCTTTTCGTGAACTGAACTATTTTTGAGAATAATGAATCGATATATCTAAATGTATCTAAGTGTCGTGGTGTGGGTGGCCCCCGTCCGACCAGAAACAGACCCGAGCGTACGGCGCGTCGCGTTCCGCGCGCGCCTCAAACAGCCATCAGACCACCACAGATGGGGCCCAATACGGCCGATGCCGATTCGGAGCCGCGGAGAACCTAACGGGTAACCGGGGCTCCGGCTCGACGTGCAGGAGAAGGAACGGGGTGGTTTTTAGACAGTAAGAGTCTGACACTCCCTCCCGCATCACCCAGGCGGGAGCAGTCATTCGATGATTTTTCCCCCTTAAAAAAAAAAAAAAAAAAAAAAAAAAAAAAAAAAGTGTCGTGGTGGCCTGGAGGTTTTAGACGCTCGCTTCTCATGCATGAGGGTGCGGGTTATATGTACTTTCTAAGATTATTTAGACACCACTGGCAAACGGTGAAGGAAAAACATCGTGAGGAAACCTGGACTTATAATTTCTAATTATAAGTTTGAAATCGCCAACCCGCATTGAGCAAGCGTGGTGATTAACGCTCTAACCTTCTCCGTGTGAGAAGAGGCTTTGCTCAGCAGTGGGCATTTATAGGCTGTTGATGATATCTAAATGAAATGTTCAACAAAGCCAAAATCATTTATTTCAGTTAGACTAGGAAGGCACTTTTGAATGTCAAAACAAAATATTGAATTTAAAAAAAAAGTCAGTATGTCATTCAGTCCTCTAGTGAAGCTTTTCGCTCGTTCTAAAGTGTAGATTCCTATGGAGAAGAACTATCGAAAGGAAACTCTATAGGTTACTCTTTTTCAATTAGGTTCACAATACAATATTCTTGCTTACATTGTTTCGTTAAAATAATAAACATAATTATGTATCTGTTCTGCTAACTCAAAAACAAACCTGAAGTTGATATGCTTAAGAGCTATTTTGTATGTACACTACTTACTAAAATACGATTACATTTCAAATGTAAATCCGTGTATTTTATTTACATCATCCAACATACATCAACCATTAGTGATCATGAATTTATTATGAATCTCCAAGGCAATAGACGTTTAATTATCTACTACGAAGCAGCCAAAACATTTGACATGTAGTAATTAATCCAGTGTCAAACTGTTGCTAAGTACCACATTATTTTTGCAAGAGCTCTGCATGAGTAATGAGTAATGAGGAAAACTTCATGGTTTTGTACAGGTACTTACAAAGTATATGGATATTATCAAGTTTTTCTTTAATAACTAATCGTATTGACAGGGATATATTAGACGCATTGGTATAATTGGTATATAGATTTCGATGATGGATTCATTCGACTTTATTTGTTCTGATGCAACACATTCGTTTATAAATGAAGCATGAATTGAGACTTTTCGCGCAGTTTAATTTCAATAATTCTAATTGAATAATATTGGCAAGTATGTGTAAATGTTTTACAAAACCATATATGAGTCACTCATCTCTATTATTCTCTATAAATTATTACTTTTGTTATCAACGATAATTATGTTATCGAAGTACAAAATATAAAATTGACAGTGTAACGGAAAATGTCTTAGGCAGGCATTAGAAACGTCTGATCACATCGCCAGACAGAAACCATTAGGAAATATTAAACTTGTTTATTTTTCTCATATCACCAGAATGGCGTTAATAAAATGCTCTCACCATCTAAAAGTAGGCACTTCGCATTCGCACGCAGTAATAAACCAGATATTTTCGCGATAACATTCGAATAATACATTGAAAAGCTTCATAACGTCTCGACGCGATTTAGTCGCAAACATTTTGTCGGAATTCTGAATGTATTGCTGAAGGCGCACCGCAGTGGCATGTCATGCGGAGGATATACCTCTAGAACAAACTGCCGAATGTAAGGAGAAACAATTGTATTGTGTAAACGCACATCTGCGCCCGAACCTTTCTCAAGTGATATTCTTAGTACTCGGAAACAGTTACGGTGGAAATACATTACGGATACATCCGACCCGACTCTTATGTTACCTTCTTGGCAATGTAACATACTGTTTATATGAGGCTACAAGATAAGATGTGTAGAGTAAGTGGATAACTTGTTACAAGACACACATGATCTTGTAACAAGTCGTCTATTCTAACTACCTTTAAGACTAACAGCTTTGATACAAGAGGAAAGTTTGTGCACTCAGAATACTTAGTAGGTAGGTACCTATTAAACTGTCAAACACCAAGCGGTCACCGGTGACCGCAACTATTGTTCTATAATTGTGTCTATAATGACGGTACTCGACGAGTTAATAGAGCAAATAAAATAGATACACTTACATATTTCAGAGATAAACATAAATAAACATAATTATAATATATATACTACACACGAGTACAAGACAATTATACACATGCATGCATTCATTCACATATACATATATACATACATACATACATACCTACATACATACATAAATATAGACTGTGAGTAATTAGCGTGATGATTCAGCCACCCTCTTCAAGAGAAGTTCACGCACTTTCTGCTTAAATGATAGACGAGTCGACACCATCCTGACATCCAGGGGGAGCGCATTCCACAGCAAAATTGCCTGTACGAAAAAGGAAGAATGAAAGAAGTCAGTGCGATGAGTGGGACATTGAAGAAGACGGTTATGAGAAGAACGAAGGTTTTTGCTATGGTTTGCGCATAGATATTGAAAATAAGGGGAAAGATAACTGGGCAAAGAAGGTGAACAAAGAAAGGAGAATAGGGTGGTTAGCGCCCTTTGCTCCCTGCGCTGGCATATGGGCAGCCACTTTAGTTGCTTATCTTGCATTTATCTTGTTATTTTACCCATACATTCACGAATTCTATTCTCATGCAGAATGTCCATTTGTACATTTTCTTTTCTGATTGACATGATTCAATTTCTTCCTTTGGATCACTATCTCGTGTTTTCATTATATCTCTATTTACATAATAAATACGCACTCTTACTTTGTGTCATAGAGACCAGTCTTCGGGGAGCAAACAAATATGTTTATTAAGTTTGTTCTGACTTCCACATCACAAGTTTGTCGTACATTTTTTTTAAGAAAAGTCGCCCTGCATCGTATTGCGATGAAAAATTTATAATTATCTGAATTAAAACATAAAGATATAATTTGTGCCTAAATAATAAACAATGTCTTTTGTGAGAGTATTAGAAATATGAAGATCGAAGATATGGACAGACGCCCTGATGATGATGAAGAAGCTAATTTCTGTTTGAGTACCTATGTAACCAACGAAATATTCAAATAAACAAGTATCAATTAATAACAATCCCCTTTCTATAGTCGGGTAAACAGGTCAATTTAAAACCCTGTACGTTTTGTTTCATTTGCAAAATATTTACACAAAGATCAAGTTCACATTTTTGTTTTTCTATATGGAAATCCTAAGGGATGCTACTCTCAAGGCCAAGGATTACAGCGGGCTTGTACCGGCTAAAACCTGACGGACCTTATTCAACACAACATCTGAAAAAGGGTCCCTGGTTATTGACGAAAAGGTAGCCATGTCTATGCCTGTGTGCATTTTAGCGATGAAAATATTTAATTTTTTTAGAAGTACACCTTGATGGTGTAATTATGGATAGATTATTACATTTATATAGGTATGTTATACGTATGAGTCATATGTAACAAAGTGCCAGCACTATCCCGATTAAATCTTTGCTTGCCACGTCGCGTTCAAAGAGCCATCGGACCACTATAGATGGAACCCAATAGGGTTGATGCCGATACGGAGCCGTATAGGACTAAACGGGTTGCCAGGGCTTCGGCGCGTAGTGCAAAAGTAAGAACGGGGTGGTTTTTAGTCAGTAATATTATGGCACTCCCTCTCGCCTGACCTGCGCGGGAGAAGTCATTGGCTGATTTTCCACTCACAAAAAAGAAACAATAAAATTTTTGTTATTTAGAAGTCGCCCTTGCGTCGGACCAGGAGGTGTGTAATAAGAAGAATTTAGTAGTATTATCAGTTCTGAAAAAAAAAATGGTTTTCGTTGTTCAATGAAAGAGAGAAACCAAAGTCACTCCACAAAAAACAGCGCAATTAAGCTCATTAATAATTTAAAAAAATGTAATACTAGTACCTTTATTGTTTGTAAACCTACCTACCCAGTACTTACCTCAAGACTAACTTGTCATTGAAGTCTTCGTAACATAGTTAACACAATTTCTTGGTGTATGTTAATTGCATGATTAGGTATTATAATTGGATCACGCAACACATAACATACACACAACTATACATAAATATACCGTCCATATTTTTGCTCCCTATTTTCCTCAATATCTCAATAATTTTCGCCTCCAATGAGCTAACTTAAGTACGTCAATCTTACAAGTAATATGTTATATCGAAATGTTCGTAAGCCCTTTTGTTGATAATTTACCCCTTTTCCTTATTTTGAGCTTTGAGAGAACTTGCTAATGCATGTTTGTATTAAAGGGATCGTTTTGTACACAAAACTTACGTCATCTGTTTGTTCCATATGTGTGTTTGATTGATACAGTTGCTTGATTATTTACCTACGCCGCGCCGTTTAGTGTGTCAGTGAGGGCGATCACGTATGTACATAATATTAATTTCAATAATCTAAAAGAAAGGAATTAAAATTTTTATCCACGCTTCTATCAGTACCCTAAATTTGAGATACTATCTACGTTGCATCTTGTATATCATTTTAAATACAATATTCATTACCTTATTACTTTCTGGTACTAGTCTGGAGATCTAAAAAGATAACATTGGGTGAAACATTTCTAATATGATTCATTGATGAATTATAGGAGAATCATCTAGTATATTGTTGGTTCTGGTGTTAGATAGAAGTAAAAGAAGTAATTACAATGAACCCTATCGAGTTTAAGGAACATGATCACAAACCATGATTCTTAGTTCAAGATCGTTTAACCCACAATCAAATCAATCGCATAGCTATAAAGCTCACAACAAATACACTGACATAAACCACAGACAACTAACACAGTAGCGGTTTAAATAAAAAATGTAACAGACTTGAACGACGAACCATGTTCCCGTACACCAATAACAATTGGCGTGGAGCCTCTATATTGTTTCCGCAGGGAGCCTGGGCCAACCATGAATATGGAACTCGACACGGTCCTCGCATAAACTACTATTTCGTACTCCGCCTTCTATGTAAAACGTAAACTGCGCTTAGGCGGATTTCGGACTCCCATTCTGTTTAAAGAATGTATTGAAAGTGTCGTAAATATTAGGAAAATTGTTCCAGTTCGTTTATAATAATTATCTATCTATCTATCTATATAAATAAAAATGAATTTCCGTTCGTTAGTCTCACTATAACTCGGGAACTGCTGAACCGATTGGGCTAATTTTGATCTTGAAATGTTTGTGAAAGTCCAGGGAAGGTTGAAAGGGTGAGATTTATTTTAGACGTGACGATGTTTGCTGTTCGGCTAGCTATAAATGAATGTCAACTCCATAAATAGGTAAGTCGTTATAAACTTAAGGTACCTATATTGTAGCCACTAAGTAAAATGTCTAAAGTCATCGACAGCAAATTGCTACTATTGATTCAAACGTTTATAATTTTGTTTTTTTTGATATATAAACAAGTGTTCCTAAATGCATTAAGTATTCCTTAATCTCCTTTTTGTCTGTAAAACAAAAGACAATTACAATAGTAACTTTCTGAGGTAACAGTTCTATTAATAATTTCTGTATAGCCGTGTTTCTAAATCTGGTACAACAGAGCGAGCATTATTTATTCAAAGCTTTTTGGTTCAAAACGGCAAAGTCAATACGTAGCCTTCTTTGTTCATATTGCTTCGCTGAAACTATATTTTGTGGGAGGATTGTACTGACTGACAACTGTTTTAGTTCACTAACTTTCCGCTTACGGCTTCGCCTGAGTGAAATTTAATGAATTTCTCTTGAGTCAGTGAAAATATTATGATAAAAGTACATATTACTAAACTAGCTTAAAAGTGACCTGCGCAATGGAGTATGAAACTTCCAAATGGTTTACTAGTGAGTATCGGTGCCTATTTATTTACTTATTTAAAAAGGATGGAGTTAATGCCATAGACATATCTTCATATGTATTATTACTTGTTTTTTATAGCTGACAGTATTCACCTTTAATAATGTAGAGGTATTAAACCTCTCTGAAAATAAACAAGTCATGATAATATTCATTGCTCGTTTGATGGAGAATCAAATAAATATTTTCAGACTCAAATGCCAGCTTTTTTTACTAGATTTTATTACACTACTGCTTTTTATTCTCTTGAGAAAAGAAATAATGTATTGTATCTTAAAGTGATTCATGTTCTTCACTACACTCGTAAAGTTTAGGCGAACAGAACAATGTACTAAGCTTTTTTTGTTTGTTTTTAGGTGAAGCCATTAACAGTATCCAAGCTACAGCCAATAAAAACTAGATAGGATGAGCTATGAGTTGGATATCTTACCTAGATTGAAATAAACCTCAGCGAACATCAAAACTACGTAAGATAAAACTTCAAGCCTGCTAAATAAATAATAAACAGTAGTGATTTAAAATTGACCTTAAAGGTCGACAATATTGATAAACATCCAAAAAATGGTTTCAACAAACGTTGTCGATTGATACGTAAAAATCTATCTAGACTAATTATTATGATTTGGTTTACTCATGTAATTATTTGACGAGGAAATCGACTAGTTTCAAGCTACTATAGGCTCATATTTTTGAACTGCATTTCATGACATGCAACGCGGCGACTGTCGCGCTGATACTGAGTTCAAACTAGTCGAGTTCATCGTCAAATAATTACGTGAGTAAGCCAAAAAACCTATTAATTAATTTAGTATGTTTAACGAAAGTTATAACATAAATTTATCTAGAATATGTTAAAATTAGTATTGAATTCAAAACATTAGCATTCCTCCTCCATACAAAAGAAATAAAATTTCTCAATAAAACGTAATTTCAAGACAATCTTGTTACTATTCCGTATAGCCAAATCTTATCTGTATCAGGACCATAATTTATCGCAAAATGCCTTAGTTTTATCGTTCACTTAAAAGAAACCAACCTCAGGTGGACTATTAGGAGAATTGAAAGGGACTAGGGATGTTTTAGGGTTCCAAATGAATTATGGGCCACGCGCTACTGAAGGCAGTAGATGTAATAACGTCAATTTCAAACAGCCAACCGCTCACTGGGCAGGACTAAGGTAAAATAAATCTTTTATCATTGTATGGGTCTGAATCGTTGGTGGGAAATTCGAGTATTATTGTTATCCCAGTAATATTATAAATACGAAAGTGTGTCTGTTTGTTATACCTTCACGTCAAAACGGCTAAAGAGATCAGGATGAAATTAAGAACAGGTATAGATTATGGCCTGGTATAACGCATAGGCTTTTTATACCACGGGAACACGGGCGAAGCTGCTGCCAGATGCTAGTTGATAAATAACATAACATAACATCACGCCTTTTATTCCCCAAGGGGTAGGCAGAGGTGCACTTTGTCTACGACACGTTACGGCACTTAATACCACTCTACTGTGTATCACCCACTTTTCACTATTTATGTTATGAGTCCCATGTAATAGGGGGTGTCCCTATTGCCCAATACCGGGCACAATTCCAGACTCCGTGCTAATACTGAGATTTTTTTAAAACCCAGTAATACTTTGCCCGACCCGGAAATCGAACCCGAGACCCCTTGTCCGGCAGCCGCACTTGCGACCACTCGGCCAACGAGGCAATCTTGCTTATTATTAAATCAAAGTATACCATGTCCTATGTTATACCAATCTGTGTAATATAGATATCAAAATTGGTTCAGTTATTTATGTGTCAAAGCGATATTAATTTTGCTTGCTTAATAGTTTACCTGTAACTGAGGAGTAGGTTATGGTGTGTGAGGTAGTTTTATGTTTTTTTTTTATAAGTGGGGAAAATCATCGAATGACTGCTCCCACCTGGGTGAGGCGGCAGGCAGTGTCAGACTCTTACTGACTAAAAACCACCCCGTTTCTTCTCCTGCAAGTCGAGCCGGAGTCCCTTAACTTTCAAATTCTAATTCGAACTGATTAATTGGCATCATTTCATCTTAACGATGGAGAACATTGTGCTTAAAAGCGTGTATATAAAATTTTAAAAGAATACTTTTTAGTATTCAAATGTCTAACGATACTCTAGGGACTCGTTCAATATAAACTTAATGGGCCCATAATATACCAGTCCCTTCTGGAATGCCTGAAGAGCGTATGTTTTTCGAAGTTTTTATCACAATGAAAATACTTCAATAAATCAAACATGAGTTCTTTTTTTATAATATAGGACTTAACGTAATGATTAGGTAACTATTACAAATATGTATGTATGTACCTACCTAATATGGGGTTCTTCAGAAAGGAATAAATAAATTTATAAAGGGACGGCAAGGCGCATGTGTTGTAGCGTTCATATAGGCGACGGTGACCACTTAACATCAGGTGGGCCGTGTGATTTTCTTGCCACCATCGTGGTATAAAAAAAACCTACTTTTAGAATTGAACCGTAAACATCAGATACTACTTTTGTTCTCTCTGCCAATCAAGCTATACATATAGCAAAGGTCTTTGTAATCAAAATGAATATAATTTTATCACAAAGTCAAATAAAAATAAAAATTGTTTTTCAACTTCGACTTTTGCAAAAGTTTTTAATGCATTAACATAATTCAATTTCACTTTATTTGAGTAACAAAATCGTTTGAAAATTTGTTACCTTTGACCTTGAAAAAGCCTTTTCAATATTTTTAATCTTTAGAATGGAATCGAATGGACTGATTTAATCATTTCAATCGAATCAATTCCATTAATAAAAAAAAAAGGTGAAAATATTTGCTTGCGTATTCAGTTTTATTACAATTTCGTTTACTTTTTAATCTCGGTTTAAAGAAATTTATTTCTCATAAGAACATACAGTCCACTTATAATGAGATACAAAGTAATAAACAAATATAGTAGGTACAATACAAATTTCCTCCAAAGTATTAGCAGTTATAATGTACTTAAATGTTTCTTTAGCTTATATTTAAATGTGTTCACGTCATCGCAATCTTTGATATCGTCGGGTAATGCATTGAACAGATGTACTCCTTCATATAATATAGTCTTTCTGCCGTAATTCGTGCGTACGCTAATGGCTTCCAGTTTGTTTTTATATCTATTTCTCAAGTTATGTGACATTGTTTTTTTCTTTAGTTGTATGTTAGTTTGTATTGAGTTTGAAGTTATGTTTTTAATAAGAATGCAGGTGTAATAAATGTATAATTGTCTAATATTTAATATATTTGTTTTTTCGTATACGGTCTTTGATGAAGTATGATAATTATAATGGAACAAGGTTTTAATTATTTTATTTTGAATTCTTTGAAGTGAATTTAAATTAGTTACTGCTGCTGAACCCCATATCTCAACAAGATATTCTAAATGCGATTTAACTAACGAGTTATAAATTAAAGTGCGCACCTTACTAGGAATACAGTTTGCTACTTTCCGTAACGCTCCCAATAACGATGTTAATTTACCCCTGAGATGGTCAATGTGCAATTTCCAAGTTAGTTTCTCATCTACCCTCAATCCAAGATATTTTTCGTTGGTTGATCGTTTTATTATTTCATTATTTATTTTAAGAGGCGAGAAGTCGGGTATACGTTTATTTTTAGTGGTAAAAATCATGAATGAGGTTTTTGATGTATTGATTGTAAGAAGGTTGCACTTTAGCCACTCGCTTAATAAATCAAGGTCATGTTGAGCATCTTTTATAATGTTATGAATTGTTTTGTCAAAGTAAAAGAGACAGGTGTCGTCTGCATATAGTGTTAGGTGTCCTATTAAACCTATTTTATTAATATTGTTTATATATATTAGAAAAAGTAACGGACTGATTATTGAACCTTGAGGACAGCCGTATGAGACAGTTTGGATCGAGCTAGTGTGAGCATCTCCTATTTTAACAACTTGATGCCTGTTCACCAAATACGACTTGAACATTTTATGTGCTGTACCTGTAACACCTATATTATCTAACTTCTGAAGCAGTTTTTGATGACTCACAGTATCGAACGCTTTTTTTAAATCAATAAATATTCCTAAGGCATAGGTTTTTTGATCTATGTGAGTTTTGATTTTGGTAATTAGGTCTATTGCAGCCGACAGAGTACTTGATTTCGAGCGGAAACCATATTGTTCATTTATTAGAAATTTTTTATGTGTCAGATAGTTATTTAGGCGAGTGTATAATGCGCGTTCGAATATTTTAGATATTACAGGTAAGACTGACACCGGTCTGTAGTTACTTGGGTCAGTTCTCTTCCCAGATTTGTAAATAGGACTGACCCTAGCAACCTTAAGAGTGTCTGGAAAAGTTCCCTGTCGTAAACAGGCATTTATACAGTTGGTCAGCTGCTCAACGATTATATTTTTCAAACATTTTATTGCCTTAGTACTAATACCATCCAGACCAGTGCTAGTGTTTCTATCTAGGTCGTCTATGATTCTAATTATTTCCTCTGTGGTGCACGGCGTTAGTTCGTTTAGTATTATGTCATGTGTATAGTTATTATCGTACATTAACGTGTTGCCCGTATTTGTGTGATATGTGTCTGGTATTTGTTTTGCTAAATCTGCGCCTATAGATGAGAAGAAAGAATTAAACAAGTCACATATTGAGTTACCATCTTCTAGAAGTCCAGCGTTTGACATAAGTTTGGGAGGAGGGGCGCTGTCTTTAATTTTGTTTAAACCCAAGTTATTAATTAGGTCCCACATTTTCTTTGGTTCATTGCTGCAGCTTTCAAATAAATTATAGTAATAGGTCTTCTTTTGTTTTTTTATTAACATCTTCACATTCTGTTGCTCTTTCTGGAACTTTTTCCGCAAATCGTTATTATCTGGGTTTGATTTGGTTTGTTGCCATAAACTATTTCTTGAATTGATTGCATTTATAATGTTCTGATTAATCCAGTCTTGTTGGGGGGGTTTAGAATTTTAATCTTATCTACTCTGTTCTTTTCTATCTGTTTTGAAATAAATGTCTCTAGTTGATTGTAGTCATGGTCGTCGTTGCTGTATTTTGCTTCCAGTGTGTTGTTGTACAGATTTTCGTAATCCAGAGCCTTATAATGTTTCTTTTTGTTGTGCTGTGGAGACAGACTTCCCATTTCTAGATATATCTGTTTATGGTCAGAAAGACTTGATTCAATTATGGAAATGCTGAGAGAATGATTGTGAATATTAGTGCATACATGGTCCAGTATTGTGTTTGTTGTGGCCGAGTCACGTGTGCTGTATGATTTGTTGATTTTATTTATTATTCTATAGCCGGCTTCTTGGACTCCATGTTGATACTTTGATACATTACTGTTTGCGTTTAGTAAATCTATATTGAAATCTCCAAAAACTATTGATCTTTTTCGTCGCTCCAGTTGGGATGAATATATTTCTAAAAAGTTGTTTACGTTGGTATCTCCCGGTTTATAAATAGCTCCAATGTTTAATGACAGTTTGTTTATATGTATCCATAAATAGTGGTTTCCGTTCTCACATAATTCTTCAGTTATATCATATTTAATACTGTTGTGCACATAAATGGAAACGCCTCCGCCTTTGCAATTCTGTCTATAATTATATATATGAGTATAGCTAGGTAGTTGGTATAGTTTCGCATCAGATTCTGAGTTAATCCACGTCTCAGTAAAAATCAAAAGGTGAGTAGTCCTTTTTATGGCCTTTAGGATGCATTTTATTTCATCAAACTTACCAGGCTTGCGTATACTGCGTAAGTTTGCATAAAGAAATCTTAGTGAAGACGGGTGCAATGGAATGTCCTCATACTTATTTACTATATGATGGTATAGTTTCTTAGAACTATCTGTTGGTTTGGCATTTTGTAGTGGGTTACTTACTGGTTTTTTTGGTTTGTAGTAACTATTGTAGGCGTTCCTTTCACATATTTAATAGTGAGGTTTTTTTCACCACCCTGTGTACGTTTATTTAGCTGATCTTTAAGAGACTCTAAGTACTGTTTTTGTTTTCGAGTTTGATCAGAAAAAATCTGCATGTTTTCGGGTAGTTTAGTTCTATTTTTTAACAGGTATTTAGCAGTTTTGGAATTTTCGAAGTAAACTTTTATGGGTCGATTCTTGTTTTGCACATATTTTCCTAGTCTCTGAGATTTGATCGGTTTAGGGCAGTCTTCAAAAAGCGTTGTAATTATCTTCATAATTTCTTGATTATCATGATTTTGTCTTGATTTCCAGTTTTTGTCGTTTATTTCCGATATACCCACAATAACAATATTTTTCTCACGGTCGCATCGATCCTTAAGTTCTAGGATGAGGTCTTCGTGATACTCGACGGGCGATTTTATAGCCGAACATTTTGTGTGTTGCTCATGTTTGATTTGGGATATTTCGGTTTCTATACATTTTATTTTGTCCTCAGTAGCAATTGTTTTAGCTTTGATATTTGCTATTTCTGTATTAGTAAGTTTCAGCTGTTGTGAAAAATTTTCAGTAGTTAGCTTTATGGTCTTAACTTCGTTTTGGATGTCCGATATTTGTTCCTTAATTTGGTTTAGGTTTTCGGTTTGGGTTTTGCCAAAATTGGTTAGGAAGTTCATAATTTCCATGCGGAAATTCGTGAAATCCTGTTTGTAATCACTTTCTTCTGTACGATCCTTCCGCTTTCTTGAGGTAATGTTAGCGCGTAAGTCTTCATCGCTTAAAGTGGATAAGTTAGGAGCCGATCCGCTACCGCTCTCGCTGTCGCTTATCAGTGTCGCCTTGGGCGGCGTCCTTGCTACACTCATGTTGTTATGTTACGAGTGCGTGCGAGGAGGTTGAAAAATATCGGACGCTCTCTTTTCCCCGCGGGGGTGAGCGGTGCTGCGCGCGCGCTGGCGTAGTTTCGTGTAAGAAACACAAGGTCTTGAGTGATTAAGCAACTACAATGTTAAATTAACTTAATCACTGCACTTATAAGGATCACTTTACTTAATCTAGCTAAATCAGCAAGAAGAAATGGACAAAAATATGATTGTTCATCCAAACCCGCCATAGAATGAAAGGTTTGCATCTTGTACATCTTATTCCATACTAATTTCTAGCGCTTGGACTCACCCGTCGCTCGCTTGATCTTAGCGTGGTGTTTTATACGCTACGATTTTTTATATGCTGTTGATGATGGCTATAGGCCCTACAGCCTTCCTTAACAACTAGACTATCTAACTATCTGTACAAGCGAACAAAGACATTCAAACGAACAAATGAACAAACAAACGAACAAACAAGCCAACAATCAAGCGAAAAAACGAACAAATTTTAACGAGAAATAATGTAGGTATACGTATACATAAACATTTCTAAGCTATAGTAATTGAGTTTGTTAGTTGCTCACAAACATTCAATATGATGAAATTTTGGGTTTTATGTTAATAAAAAATAATATCCAATTTTCGTGTTAAAACAGACGTTCACATCTCAACTCTAACATAGTTGCGTAAAGGTTACAGCGAGCTAGCAGCTATGTAGTGTAAGGTGTCTAGTCTATGAGATTTATGTACAAGACTGCTTGTTGTTGCGGTGAAACTATACTGTTATGTAGGTACATAGTCCATACTTTCATACAATTTACTAAACTGTATGAATTTAAATCAGTATTTTAGCAGCAGTTTTGGAAACTAAAGAACCTTGTTATGTGATTTGATGTTTATATTTTAGGCTGGACTTATTATGATCTGACGATTTAGTGATGAATTATTTTCTTTTATGTTTTGTTTTTTTTTTGTCGAGACAGCCTCATGCCAGATGATTCGTGGGAATAATGTCATTTGACATTTTACAGAGACGAACTAAATTGTGTATAACACGTAGACAGTGTACCTACGTTCAATATATAATGTGTGTATGTTTAAAATGTACTTCAGTTTGACTGACAAAGGTTGACAGGTGAAAATATCTTAGGCATTAAGTCAGCCTATATTCGTATTGGAGACTCGGTTGCCAAGGAAAAAGAAAAAAAAAAAAAAGTCAGCCTATGTGAATTTGTTGCATGAAGAATAAATAAATACAAGTAGATATTGTAGTACCTACCTATTGTAGTATGCTACAGATAAAACTATAAAAATGTCGTAGTGGCCCGGAGGTTTAAGATCTTCTCATGCATAAGGGGAACGAGTTGGAAACGTACCAACGGCAAGTACCAATGTGACTTCCTCCGAGTTATATGTACTTTCTAAGATTATCGAGACACCAATGACAAACGGTGAAGGAAAACATCGTGGGGAAACCTGGGCTTACAATTTCAAATTATAAGTTTGCAATCGCCAACCCGCATGAGCAAACGACCATTTTATCATGGTCTTCCTGTATATGACCTCTCTGTACATTTGACAGTCAGTTTATACCAGTTAATTATAGTTCTAAGTGTACCTGTGTATACTTACATACGTTTAACACGCTAGATCATTATTCGATGCCATTTCTGTTCGACTCAACATGTCGACATAAAAAGGTACATTAGTACATGAACAAACCAACGTTCAGTTGACAACATAAAGAATATCATATTCAAATTCTATTTGCCTACTTTTATATTTTCAAGAGAGTCTGTCGTCGAAACAGCCGTCTTACGATAACCTACGCAAATTGTCTTCTTTGAATTATTTTACGAAGTACAATGTTATTAGCCTTATGTTCTTTCTAAAGGTCTCGTATTTTACAAAGATGTTTTTAAAAGATACATCTAAGAGCTAGTTACAAAACGTGCTTATTTGAAACAATGAGTGAAACATTATTTTAGTATCTATAAATAAAAACTTAAAGAAAGTTAGGCTACTTGACGTCATTACAAATTTCGTTGTATATCGTCTTTCTAACACAAAACCTTCTTAGTTTGTTTTCTGTTCAGTCATTAAGACAAAATAGGGCAATACAACTGCAATTTATCTAAATACTCAAATAAATTTTCATAAAAATATAATTTGTTACATTTTATTACGCCATAAAGTGCAATAGAAACTTATTATAGCTTAAGACCTATAAAATAGTTTCGTCCAGCGTTCTAAATGTGAGTTTTCTTTTTCTCAGAACATTCGCCATGTGTACGAGTAGTGTTTCGGAACAAATGTTCTACTTTAAAAGAAGCCTGGACGTTGTACAGATTCATTATTGAATTTCCTAGAAACAAAACAATGACTGCTTTTGTATCTCGACGCCAAAGCAATGTAAACGAAAGACAATATCTAATTAAAATGGACGCTCCAAAGCCAATTTAGTGTGGATTGCTGCGTTAGAAACATCGTTGATTACCAAATCTCTTTTTAGTTTAGTTTTTAATTGGTTTTTGCGCTATATTTTTTCATTATGGTGCTTATAATCATGTAATTATAGTCAAATTATATTCAGCTTTGCGTAGTCTCTTAATGTAATGGTTAATGAATAAATTGATGATAACATTGTTTATTGCGCCAATGGATGCTGGATTATTCCAAACGATTGGTTTAAAATGCTTCGGTACATATATTTCGTGCGTACCTATGCACGTTGTAGAAGTAGTTGTCTTATGGAAAGCGTGATAATGATTGTTCAAAAATACAAAATCATACGAAAGCCTTCTTCGATATATAGACAATCCATCACATATATAATTATTCAATTCGATAATTATTCATCATCATTAGCACCTTCAAACAAACAAACTGTTCAGTTTTATAAAGGAAATCAAAAATGAAAAAATGAAACATTAAAAAATTAGAAGACCTACGCTGTAAGAAAGAAAAAAAAAACCAAAGAAAGAGAGGAAAGTAATCGTAACAGCTTGCTTATACCTCATATTATTTTGGGTGTATATAAACCGACACGTAATACCAATACCGGTCACTTGTTGCTTACTAAATACAATAACTGGTGTCGATAAGTCATTAGAACGTATACCTACACGTTGGCTCAAACGATGCCAACTTCCCCATATTAGTTAATAACAGTACCACTATCCAACTGTTCCACAAAAAATAAAGACGTATAAAATGAAATGTGAATGTAGCTTAATATTATTATTGCTATTTCTCACAAAATTAAGGAACGTCTAAACTAAGATAGGCGACACTTAGCGATCTGAGTGACACCTAAAGGAAAAGGCTTACCTTTTCTTTTTCTTAAATTATTTTATTTTTTTAATTATTAAATAAGAGGCCATGTCTTGTGTTTTAGATAATGTCTCTCTGATGGCCGTTTTCACCGGTTGTTGTTGTAAGTCAACAAGGAAACACAATGTTACGACTTTCTCCATCGACGTACATACAAAGCATTTGCAACGAGCGTGTCATGGTATGGTCACAAGTAATCTATCCTATTACCCCCCAATAGTCTCCCCTGTCCCTAATCTCTTCCCCAATCTCCTCAATCCCCGAACACCCAAAAATCTCCAAGTTCCTAATCCCTAAAAGGCTGGTAAGTATCACACTTGTAACATCTTTGGTGTTTCGGATGTCCATGGGCGGCGCCAATTGCTTGCCATCAGGTGATCCGTCTACTCGTTTACGGGCTTATTCTATAAAAAAATGTACCTATTAGAAATATCAGGCATTACTTAATTGCTTAAGATTCATTAATAAAATGTAGATATTTCCAATTATTTCATTAACTGTCCGGGTTGATACTACCGTGTTTCGTAACGTGTTGTTACCTGTTTTCATATAAAAACCAGATATCGATCGAATTTTTTTTACACAATCATTAATTTTTACGTTTCGCGGTAATATGGCAATGTATCGTAAAAAGTCTCATACGACACAGGCGCCAAGTCGTCGGGCTATTAACTATAATACGATGAAGCCGATTCATAACCATCCGTAATAACTACTTAGGTATAATCAAGAAAATAAGTTTATTAACAGACTTGAAAAAAGAAGGACGTTCTAACTAGACCTGTAATGTATGTATTAGGTATCTACCTCTATTTGTCCGCGGTCATTTTGAACCGATTTTGATGCTGTTTTCAGAAAAGCGTTTGCTACATTTAAGAGTACGTTTTAGTATATTAACTGACTCCAAAAATGAGGTTGAAGTGGGTTGGGAATGAGGAAAGAAATTAAAAAAAAAATTAGTAAGTAGTTGTTCACTCGATGATGATATCTTTTTGATGCGATGATAATGGCGATATAAGACAGCTAAGATTTCTTAAAAATATTGAAATACATACCTAATTTATACATAACCATCTTTAGTACCGACTAGCGACTTTCAGTTTTATTATTATCACAATTTCGAAAAAATATCGACAAAGTAGTTTGTGATTCTAACGCGTAGATTGTATATAGTAATATTCCCCTAATAAATGAGAATATCACCTTTGTAGTCAGGTAAAGAGTTCCTTTTTAAAAGACCGGCAACGCACTTGGTACTCCTGACTCCTCTGGTGTTGCGGATCTCCATGGGCGATGCTGATCGTTTACCATCAGGTCATCCGTCTGCTCCTTTGCCTCCTATTCCATAAAAAAGTCAGCCTTAATGAAGAAACCTAATTAATTAAGAACAAGAAAAACGAAATGTTTCAACGAAAACGAAATATGATGCGATGAATAATTAAAGTAGGTACTGGTAATTAACTTAGTCTTTCATTAAACGTCTAGAGCCAATTTCAATTCTAGTGCTAGTTAAAACATATTATTATACGACTACGTACTATAAATATTAAGTACCTATACTTCTTTATATTTATCTAGCCTTAATAAGCAAGCTATGAAATACTGTTAAAGATAAAAAATTTGAATATCAACCCATAATAATACATATCATAATAGGGTGATCATATATATGATATCATGTATATCATAATAGATGCCTATTTTTCTATTTTAATGTCCGTCTGGTAGATTATTTTAAATCATTACACACATATTTTTTATTTTCTTACAGAAACTAATACTTTCGGCGATATATTGATTTAAAATGTCGCGTGACGTCACTTCGTTTTAGCCCCACTCTTAAACTTTGATTTATTTTGTCTAAGTATTGTTTTATTTGACGAAAAAATAAAAAAATACGTTCTACTTAATATTTTTTCATTACCTAACTTACGGACTAATTAGATTTTTATTTTTCATACCCTATCATCATCCCAATTCAGTTCTAAGGTTGCCATTGGTTGCATCCACTTTAATATAAAATATTACAGTGTTGAGTACAACTCATAAAAATATTATATATAAGTATAGGTAGTTTCAATGTTGACATTGATGCCATCCATCGTTCAAGAGTTAATTTGGGTAGGTAGTTTCCTTTTCTCGGGCTGCTGGTAAAATAATATTGGAGTTTTATCAAATTATGCTTACTTCTGTAGTCTTAGTAGTCTTCTGGGTAGTTTCACTACTGACGTCAATGCCGACGAATTTTTAATACTCTGTGTGAATAGTTATTTTTAGTTTTCTTTTATTTATTTTCTAACTTTTAGTTATAGTGTATCTTAAGTTATTTATTTATTTGTTCCTTTCCTTATGTTGTAAATATCTCAGTTTTAATAAAAATAATTATACTTACTTTTATAAATAACTATGTTATACTGTAAATGTAAACGGTACGACATAAAACCTCCTCGTGCTTCTGACCTAGAATATACTTAGAGACCTAAGTAGGTAATATCACTTAAGCTTAAGAAATTATACAAGAACATTGACAAAATGTACTAACTATAGGCCACTATTTGTAGAGGGACGGATTTGCGTAGAACATAGTAAGCTTAAGTGTATGAAATATTCATGGGGACAAGAAAAACATTGGGCTCAAGTAGCGAATATGTTTGCTTGACATTGCAATGCCAAGTGGACGGAAACAATGGACGTATAATCTTACTGCCTTGTCTATATACTTCTTTCTACTTCTAGAACGAAAAAAATGTACTGAATCATTTTTGATCTTACTCGTGATTTCTATGTTTTTTTTCAAATTAACATCACAAACTGGGGAAAAGGAAATATGTGACCCTTACAGATCGTAGAAAAATACTATTGCCGTAAAAGCTAAAAAAAATGTACTTTGCATTTTACACTCAGAAAAAATAAGGATATCCTATTTTAGGAAACCATACTATATTCGGAGTTTTCAATTGAAATACCTATTCTTATTGATTAGATAGTCTACAAATTAAAGCATAAAATTACTGCCCTCCCCAATCTCCCCAACCCGCAAATCCCAACAATCCTCAAATTCCTATACTCAAAAGGCGGGCAATGCACTTGTGACACCTCCGGTGTTTCGGGTGTCTATAAACAGTGCCAACAGTGCTTAATATGAGGTGACTGGTCTGCTCGTTTACTGACTTGAAAAAAACTAAAACGACCAGGAATATTTTCAAATTCCCATATAATACTTCCGCACTTGAGGTGTGCCCATTATCACCTCAAGTATATACAATTAGTAATAAACTGAACAGTTGTAAATTATATTTCACCCACCACTAGAATGTAAACTTCTGAACGGTTACTGTTTCGACGCTGAGCGAGGAGTCATTGACCCAAAAAAGGGGTTAATCGCTCCTTAAATTTTAGTGCACAGCCTTTTCCGACAAATTTGATCGTTATCGTAACGTGTTGAAAGGCTTCCTATTTGTGGTTTGGAAAGATCCTGTATTACGAGGCTGTACAGCTCTGAAAGCACACAATAAACATTATTCAGCACCTTATCTTACATGTAATATTTACCAAGTTTCAGCTGCAATGTAAACAGAAATTATAATCTTCGCATCGCCCCACAACCCATTAATTTCGAATCGTGGAACACCGATTTTGTAATATCATTTCTACTTTATAGTAATTATGATTAAGTTATGTTGCAATAACTTATCCCGATTGTCTATAATTTTCTTAAACAGTAAGTAAATACTTTTATTTATCGTTTCAAGTGGAGCAAAACCAAAAAAAAAAGTACTGAAGGTAACATTAAACAACAGACCGTTTGTACTTATTTAAACAACAAACAAACAGTTTAAAAAATGTAAAAGAGCTCAGTATTAAATACCAAATAAAAAACGTTAATTAAAAGGTTGAAAAAGTAATTTTGACGAACGTAAATATAAATAAAGACTGAATAAAACTATTGAGTTCCAACGAATGAGTTCAAACATAATTAAGAACTTTGGTATTTGTTTTAACACCTTTGAATGTGTTTGACTTTCAATACGTGTTTATTTTGTTAATTAAATAACTTTAGAATGATAATGAAAACAGGCCTTTTAGGTCTTAAAGTTCCTAGAATAAATAAGTATCTACCTTTGAAAAATATTTTTGGTAGACCCGGAGCTGCGGACCACCTAACGTATTACTGGGGCTCTGGCTCAATGCAGGTGTAGGAACGTTTTTAGTCAGTAGTAGTCTGACACTTCTCCCTCGCCTCACTTAAGGCGGGAAAAGTCATTGGATGATTTTCTTCCACACAACAAAGCTATTTAAGTATGTATGTATATGATAAGACTGGTAAATGTGATAGCATACGCCCAGTTTACGCCAAATACTAGAGATTGATATAAAAAAAAATATATTAATTAGGGACTTAGTTACAAACAAACTTTTATTTAGACTAAAAAAATATAAGTTTTTAATTAATATCAGGAATTAAAATTTTGGCATAAGTATTTTTATGCAAATCAAATTCTTAAAAAATCTTTCGTCTCAACTTTTGTTCATGATCCTTATTCTATACAAATGTGTTTAGTTCATAAAACGAGTACGTGACTACAGATCTATGAAGATGTATTAGTTTTGCCTGAAGGCATAAAGATGTAAGACATAGTATTCATCCTAAGTATTAGAAACGAGACTATAACCTACACATTGAACATAAACCTAGTAGGTATTAATAATGTCTTCTGAGAAAATAGAATTTCTGTCTGTATTCAGCAGTGAACGTCTTGAGACTCATCGTTATGATGATGATCGTAGGTACGGCTTTTGAGTAAGACTAAATAAATGTATAGTTGTGTATTTGATGGGTAGGTACACCTATCTAGCTTCTGAGTGAGACTAAATAAATGTATAGTTGTACTGTATTTTACCGACTTCATAAAAAAGGAGGTTCTGTTTGACCTGTATTTATGTATGTTTGTTTGTGAGCGGTTATCTATCTATTAGCTGAGTTGATTTTGATGCCGTTTTCAGAAAAGTGTTTGTTGCAGACGAAGGTTTAGTATATTAATTAAGCGACTTCTAAACAAGATGGGGTTGAATTCGATTTTTAAAACGTAATTTAGAAAAAATAAGTGTATTTTTTGAATGTGTGTTATAAAGGCATGCTTTTCATTTTCATAAGTATCTATGTATATGTTGAGGACTTTAGTGGTCGTATTAATACAACTGGAATACATGGCAAACGAGGTCGTTTAATTTTGCAATCCAAATCATAAATCACCACTTCAATAGAATCCGAAACTAGGCCTCGAAACATTAATTTTATCCTTTTCAATTGTAAACCTGGATTACAACTTGTTTCACGTCACAACGATAAATGGTTGCAATACGTTCCAAATATGTTGTTGGTAACAGATGACGTCATTTCAACAGTGTCCACAAACGATCGCTTACTGCTAACATTATGTGCCGATATCATTCGAGTGTTAACGGGGCTGATCGTACGCTAACACGATCACCGATAACCGCGATCCACACGAAGGGCACGTAACGTTTTGTTAAAATAAAACGCATTTATTGTGCGAATGGTTAATGTAAGATATTTACCTTATATTTTTTCACAATGTGCTATACAGAGTGTACCCGGAACGCTCCCAAACGCTGACAAGAAGAAATTGTCTTTACGATTTTAATCATTTTTGTTTTCGGGTTATTTCATGCAATAGCTTTGAGTAGTTGATTACAACTATTTTTTTTATGGGACAAGTCCTCCACATCCTCCGAAAACCGCTGCTACTCCCGTAAGCCAGGATCTACTGTAGATACAACCACGAAAACATCGGAACACTGAAGTCCGGCGCGTCCCAGGGACATGAATAACTGTCTCGGTTCCCGCAACGAAGTGCATCAGAAGATATTATAAGAAAAGAAGAACAAAAAAAAAAACGATTATTACATAAAAGAAAAATTTAATTCCTTACTTTTATGAAAATAAAACTGGTTTTTTTACACCCTTTATATGCTGTTTTTTAAGGGGGGATAATCATCGAATGACTGCTCCTGCCAGGGAGTGTCAGACTCTTACTGACTAAAAACCACCCCGTTTCTTCTCCTGCACTTCGAGCCGGAGCCCCGGTAACCCATTAGGTTCTCCTCGACACTCTGTATACACTAGCTGCCCGTCCCGTCGCTAGTCGTCGCAAGGTTAAAATAAAAATGAAATAGTGTAGGTTTATGGCAATAGGTTCATTACATACAAATTAGGTTTTCTATTGCTCTCATTACTTGGGTCCAATAATGTAGCTGGTGACAAATGAATGGGTACTATATCGATGTAACTCTTTTGTTCACACTGAATAATTTTGTTATAAGCTACGTTTAAAAATACCGACTTTAAACCTCACTTGTCTGAAGTCGGTTAATTAATATACTAAAACTTTATCTTATTTATGGAACAAACATTTTTCTGAAAACTGCATTAAAATCTGATCAGCAAATCCCGAGATAATCGCGCACAAACTCATATTTATATTCATAACAGCTTTTACCCGCGGCTTCGCTCGCGTCATAAAAGGATAAAAAGTAGCCTACGTGACATATGCCAATACACACAGCGCCATCTATACCAATAATTTCGTTTTCCCTCGAGAATATCAAATTTTTCCGGGATAAAAAGTAACCTATTATTTAATCCAGACTTCTAACTTTACGTCTGCAAAAATTCAAAGCAATCGGTTTAGTAGTTACGGCGTGAAAGCGGAACAAACAAACAAACTCACTTCCCGATTTATAATATATGTAAGTAAGGATTCATTTATAAACATGGTACATAATATATAGGTGTTAACAAAGTTTACAGTTTCTCCATATTTTGCCTTAACTTGGCATGCAAAGATATGTTATAAAAATTTATTATTTAATAAAATTAGGTCCATTGAATTGAATTATTACAAACAATTGTGTAAATAATAATATTGTTAGAATACAATAATGTCAAAGAAATTAGAGTTATTCATACCACTGAAGTCAAAAATAATGTCAAATTAGATATGTAATGTAAAAAGGTAAATGTCAATTATAAATGTCACTCATACAATGTCAAATAAATTAAGTTAATCATTGACCATAAGGTGTGTGAACTTTTTTGTTTTTTTGAAGTTAATAAGGCGCGGTATTTATAAATATTTCTATTACTTGCTTGCTATGAGCAATACACAACAGACTTTTCTAATATAGAGGTACATAGAAATCTTTTTGCGATTCAAACATGTCAGAACAAGATTAATAGTAAGTTCGGATACGTACGAATAGATTTGTTTGACTAAGCAAGTGCCAAACTCTTACCTCAGGGACCGAAGCTTGGCACTCGATTTAGTTTGTGTTTGCTAACATTATTGCTTTCATTTAAGTACATACCTTTAAATAATAATACAATAATGCTCAAGAAAGATTTTTTATTGAATCAGTATAGCTTTCTTTTAAATTCTTCAAATGGATTTACAATACACCAAGGCTTTTTAAATACAATCACATACCTAAATAAAAAAATAATGTAAAACAATACCAAACTCATCAAGAAATGAAGATACTCTTATCAAAAGAGATGTTACTTTTAAAAAACCTAAACAGAATTCTAATTATTTAGTATTCAGATTGTTTAGTGTCTAGGTATTTATATTTTTTTTATTTGGTACGCGATATTTTTTTTTTTTTTTGGGTATGTTTATTTGCAATCGGTCTCTTGACCATGAGCAAATTTTTGGACGTCATTTGACTTGTAGACGAATCTCTCCATTAACAGATCAGTCTCTTATTTCGAGGCCAGCCTAGGAGTTTGGGTGGCCAAGTTCCATGAAGTCTCGTCTTTTCAGCCGCTTTGTGTACGCAGGCATAGTGAGTTGGGTTGCCAGTTCATTGGGATGTTTTTTCAGCCGTGATGCATATCTACTGGCATGTAGCTTAACTTCTTCCATGACTGTGTTAATTTGGTGGATTTCATGCACTTCATCATTGCGTATGAACCATGGTGCATTGGTTAAATGCTTTAGTATCGTGTTTTGTAATCTTTGTATAATGTTGATGTTCGATCTGCAGGCCACACCCCACAGTTGGATACCATAGGTCCAGATAGGCTTTAGGATGGGTTTGTATATGAGAAGTTTGTTGTCCACTGAAAGTTTTGAGTTGCGTCCCAGGAGCCAATAGAGGCTGCTGTATTTTAGTTTTAATTGCTGTCTCTTCGCTTGCAGGTGTTTTTTCCAGGTTAACCTTCTATCCAAATGTAGGCCTAGGTATTTGACCGAGTCGCTTTGTGGTAGGAATTCGCCATCTAGTTTTACTGGGGGGCATTCTTCCCTTCTAAGAGTAAAAGTGACTTGGACTGATTTAGTTGAGCTTGATTTAATTCTCCACTTTTTTAACCATTCATCTACTGCCTCGAGGCTTTCTTAAAGTTTTTGTGTGGCTACTACGGGGTTGTTACTGACCGCCAATATTGCCGTGTCGTCTGCATAGGTTGCGGTTGTTACGTTTTGCATTTGGGGCAGGTCTGAAGTATAAATGTTATATAGGACAGGTCCGAGCACTGAGCCCTGTGGAACTCCCGCTGATATGTCGTTAAGAGTCGACACAGAGTCGCCTTCAATAACTTGGAAGGTTCTCTCTGTCAGGTATGAGTCTAGAATTCCGTAAAATGGGTGTGGCAGGCATTTTTTTACTTTGCATAAAAGGCCTTTGTGCCATACTCTATCGAAAGCCTGTTGCACATCTAGAAAGACAGATGAGCAGTATTGCTTTCTTTCTAGAGCACCTCTAATAGTATCGCAAACTCTGTGTACTTGTTCCACGGTGCCATGCTGCTGCCTGAATCCAAATTGGTGGTTGGGTATAATCGACTTTTCCATTAGGATTGGTGTGATACGGTTTAGTAGAAGCCTTTCGAAGACTTTTGATGCGATTGGCAACAGACTGATTGGTCGATATGAGGACACCTCATGGACTGGTTTACCTGCTTTGTGAATCATAATTATAGATGATACTTTCCATAGGAATGGGAAATAACCGACTCTTAGAATGGCGTTGAAGATTATGGTTTGATAGACTATGGCTTTTCTTGGTAGATTATTTATGACCTCTTTGGTGATTAGGTCAAAGCCTGGTGCTTTCTTGTCTTTCATCTGCTTTATCTGTTGCTTTACCTCTCTTGGGCTGACTGGTTTGATGGGCAAATCCATTTGGAAGTCTTCGTTTGTGACTTGCATGATGTCGTTCTCGTCAGTGTCGCTGTTTCTTTTATTTGGCGTAAACACTGATTTCAGGTGACTAGCAAACAAGTCTGCTTTCTCTTTACTTGTTTTCGCCCAGTTTCCAATTCCATTTTTGAGGGGGGGTTTGCATTGTTGAGGTTGTTCCATGTTTCTGGTAATTTTCCAGAGAGAATAATTGGTTTCCATTGTGGGGGTTAGTGCTTCCAGTTTAGTTTGCATAGTTTTGTCTTCAGTTTCTTTGATCAACTCTTTTAGTGCTGTTGCTGCTTTATGGTATGCAGTTTTGTCTGATCTTATTTTGCTAATTTGCCATATACGTCGAAGTCTATATTTCTCTATTATTTTGGTGCGAATATCCCACGATAACGTTTTATTGCCCGGGATTTGTAGCGATATTTCTGGTGTGCAGTCCCAACAGGATCTTTGTATCACTTCTGTGAAGGTTTTAACAGCGTCGTCTATGTTTGATGGGGTTTTTAGGGGAATTTTTAGGTCAAGGCGTTGGTCTACCAGTTCTCGAAATGATGCCCAATCTGTATTTTTATTGTATAGCCTAAGTGGGGTTTCGCGTTGTGTTGCCATAGCACTTGTTGTCATTATTACCGGTGTGTGACTTGATGAGCCATCGAGACAGGATTCAGTTTTTATTATTATATTATTGGGTAGTCCTTTTGATATGTAAAAGTCTAGTAAGTCTGGCTGTCTATTAGTATCTGAAGGCCAATTGGTGGGCTCTGATGTAAAATGGTGTTTGAGCTTGTTTCCTTCGATTGCCTGTTTTAGTGTTCTGCCCCTTGTTGTTATGAGCCTCGAGCCCCAGTGGGTATGTTTGCAGTTCCAGTCCCCACCTGCAATAAATTTTGCGCCAAGAATTTTGAAGTAATCATTTAATATGTTCACTGTTATTTTCTTATTCGGTGGGCAATATACTGCCGAGATATTCACAGTGCCGTATTTACCCTCTAAGGCTATGTTAGCAGCCTGAATTTCTACGGTTTGGAATTGAGGTAGTGGATGGTGTTTTATGTTTGATTTAATTATAACAGCTGCCCCGGCGTGTTCTGTACCATCTGGGTGATTGCAACTGTATATGTTGTAATTTTTTAAGCGTACTTGGCTTTTGTGTGTGAAGTGTGTCTCTGATATTAGAACGATGTCTAAATTGTAAACACTAATAAGAGTTTCGACTTCGTGTACATTTGGAGCTAGGCCATCGATGTTCCAAGTCGCAATTTTAAGTGCATTTAGCTCTGTAGCTTCTCAACAAGTTTAATTATAAGTCCCATTAGGGTACGCGATATAAAGTAAAAAAATGACCTGAATTAAAGTCGTGTTTACATTGAACAAATTTAATATCACAACAAGATTTCAAACTACACTCTATTTGGCAGACAAGCCACAAGATATAGATTTGAGAAACCGTATTTACCTAGAATTCAAATACTGCTCAAACTTAGACGCGGATCAACCGCTGCCAGGAAACTGTTATTCTAGCATGCAAGATATACCTACGAACTTACTTAGATGACATATTGGTAACAATATCTCGGGATAGTAGGGGTATAGGTAACTGGTAAAGCAAATACAAGGCAAATAGTCCCTAAGTAATTATACATATATTATTCAAATAATATATGTATTATATATTATATGTAATAATATATGTATTATTCAAATAATATATATCAATAATTATACTATTCAAAAATATATTAAGAAAAAATGGTAAGTATTGGACGAATTTAACTATAAGCACACTTTTTTCACCAGGCTATTTACAATGTGATTTGATTTTGGTTTATGAATTTTTTCATACGAATTCTTAATATTTCAGTAAAATGCACGAATTAGGTTTTCCACTGCAATGATTGAAAATCCGACCAAACACATTTCTGTTTTCACGAAATGCACTTAGAACATTTATTCATGGTGTTTTGTTCATAAATTCATAATCCATAAGCGGCCTATGTGTGAATGCCATTCACACATAGGCCGCTTTGTTGTGCCATTCACTGAATGGCACAACAAAACTGTTTTGTTTACGCCCATCAGATTGCAACGCTTGCATCGCTTGATTCAGCTAGCTGCGTTAGCTGACATCGCTGACAACTGCTGAATTATGTTATTTTAATGACAATGCATCATGTTTTGTTAACGCAAATTAGTTTGTGGATGTACTGATTAACGAATGTGCTTTTAGTGGAATGGAAATATGGGTTGGTTGTGACAGTTTGGGAACTGCAATGTTTGTAGTTTAATGTGATATTTGTGGCGCCATTCTACATGTTTGTACCTACCTAACCAGGTCATGTTAGAAAAGTTTGTATGGGTTATGTTTTGTGGATATTTTGTTTTAGTATTTTTTCGAGAGTACAGGTTCAGACAATTAGTACGAATTAGAAACTAAAAACCTTAATAAAATATTTAGGAGATAAATTTTTCATCTCTTTCTAAAGAAACCCGATTGCGAAAAAAATAATGTTAGCACTGTATATTTTGTTAATTCCTGGTTATAACAATCATAATATTCAGGTATGTCACAACACATGACATCATGTTACACCTCTAGTCTTGGCCTTTACTGCAGACAGACGTGACCGATAACAATAATTATTATGTTGCTTATTATTAAGTTAAACAGTTAATAAATGAGTTTTAATTGTTCAGTTTATGTTAATTATTACTTTTTACTAAGTACCTATATAAATTGTATGTCCGTTTGTGAACTTGACTTACCTGGTATACAGACAGACGTCTGTACTGTAGGATAACTTTGAATCTAACTCATTAGCCAATAATTAATCAGAAACGCTTTTATTCTGGTTTACTATTGGTCAAGTATTTTGTATTGAATAGTATTATAACACAACATCACGCGTTTTATCCCCGAAGGGGTAGGCAGAGGTGCACACAGAAGTAACACCCACTTTTCACTATTGATGTTATGAGTCCCATGTAATAGGGGGTGTGCCTATTGCCATATACCGGGCACATTTCCAAACTCCGTGCTACTACTGAGAATTGTTTAAAAAACCCAGTAATACTTTGCCCGATTCGGAAATCGAACCCGAGACCCCTTGCCCGGCAGCCGCACTTGCGACCACTCGGCCAACGAGGCAGTCGTGTAGTATTATAATGGTCAAGTTAAAATTAAGTATTCATTTTTATTTGGTCTGGAAGTTTGGGACAAACTTATCTTCTACAGTAAAATTTACGGTATCCACAATACAGGTCCATAATTGAATAATACATAATCTTTCGCTTTGTATCTTCAAGTATAAGTCTACACTCTATATAATAAAAACTGAGAAAGTTTTAACACTTCGCAGCTCAGTAATAGTTAAGTACAATGTTCTGGAAGCCAAAATACATTTACCGAAGTAAAAGATATATTATATGGAAAACCAAGCAAAAAGGAAATCGTAAACCGTGAAATTGTTGCCATAAAGAATATTACACAGATAACTATAGTTATAAAAGTTTTATACTAAGCAAAACAAATCTGTAAAAGTAAACACATATATAGGGTTGGGAGCTGCAACGTTTCGTGTTTGGTTATCATGTCGAATAAGAATGTTCACTTTCTTATCGATATCTTATATATGATACCGGCCAAACCCGATTTCAGGATAAACTAGTTTTGCCTAGGCTAAACTAGTTCTTCCTATAAGCGTTAGGATTAACTAGTATAGCCTAGTTCAAACTAATTTGTCCTAAGCCCGATAGGATAAACCAGTTTAGGCTAGGACAAACTAGTTGATCCTGATTTAAATACGCACACTCTAGCATAAACTGGTATGACCTAGTCATAATATGATTATTGCGTCTATTAAAAAAAACAATGTGACTGCCTCGTTGGCTGAGTGGTCGCAGTGCGACTGCCGGGCAAGGGGTCTTGGGTTCGATTCCCGGGCAAAGTATTAGTTATTTTATTTATTGAATATGCTTCATGCACAAAATGTACAAATACTTAATGCCGCAGGCGTTTTCTACCAGTCTGGCCTTTGGGTGATGCAGAGAAGAGTAAATGGTAGGTGCAATTACTGGGTATTTTTTTTTAAACGTTGCCCCACACTAGGATTTTCTCCTGTGTCGTGGGTACGATTACAAACATACAAGTTCACATACACATGACACCCAGACCCGGAACAACAACTTGTGGATCGCACAAAGTGTTGTTCCGTGCGGGAATCGAACCCACGACACGTCGCACGTTGTTTTTAAATCTCAGTAGTAGCACAGACTCTGGAATTGTGCCCGGTATATGGCAATAGGCTCACCCCCTATTACATGGGACTCGTAATATAAATAGTGAAAAGTGGGTGTTACATTGTACAGTGGCATAATGTGCACCGCTGCTTACCCCTTCGGGGATAAGAGGCGTGATGTTATGTGATAAAAAACAGTATTATTTGTTATAGTACCTATGATTGTTTGTATTGCCAATTATTATCTATAACTTGTAGCGACGAATCATTATGATTTGTAATTAATAACAATTTAAATCATTATTGCTTCTTTTAAAAAACACTTATTATTTGTTATAGTATGATTGTTCGCATAACCAATTAACCATAAGTTTTAACGACGAATCAGTTAAAATAGTTTAATAAAAATGATATTTTTTACAATTACGGGGTATTTTATTCAATTTATGTATTTATTTCGACTTTCTAGATATATTAGAATGTTTAGACTAGGCCATACCAGAGTATGCG
This sequence comes from Spodoptera picta, assembly GCA_038387885.1. NCBI lineage: Eukaryota > Metazoa > Arthropoda > Insecta > Lepidoptera > Noctuidae > Spodoptera > Spodoptera picta. The sequence continues at coordinate 94,169 of JAZHFQ010000778.1, forward strand.
TATTTATATTAGGATCAACTAGTTTGTACTAGCTTAAACTGGTTTATCCTATCGGGCTTAGGACAAATTAGTTTGAACTAGGCTATACTAGGTAATCCTAACGCGTATAGGAAGAACTAGTTTAGCCTAGGCAAAACTAGTTTGTCCTGAAATCTGGTTTGGCCGGTAACATATATAAATAATTTCACATTACGTAAGTATTTTAATTTTCAGTTTTCGAATAATAATAATAAAGCACTTAGGAAAATGTGAATAAAAATTTCTAATCACACTGTATCAATTTCATTGGCAATAAGAGTACTGCGACAGAAACGTTCGTATCAGTTTTGGTCAGTAAAATTACATAAAAATATGTTCAATGGAGCCATAACCATTTAGGCGCCAATTTGCATTGACCAGGTGGCCATTTCTACTGGTATTTTTATCTCTCAGTATAATGGAATCACTTTATTATAATTTACAAAAACACCTACTGGAAAACGAAGTCGCAATTTATCAACATTTTTGGAAAAAGTAAACGTTTAATTATCAGATAACATCTTAATTTAAAAGGGAAATAAAAAACAGTTGTTTTCCTATCCACTTCTCTTAGCAATTAAAATTTTACTATCTCGAAAATTATATTTTTACGAGTCTAATAAAACGAATTGTCGAACATCTAATAATAAAGTTATTCCCTTTCAGATTTAAGATTAATACGATCAAGAATTGAGATTAAAGGGAGAAGTTTTTTCTGTGTAAGGACATAATTTATTGTTGATAAAACGACTACGCTATTTGTGGTTCCTTAGATTAATGAAAACAAAACTTTTGTTAAATCGTTTATTTATAAAAAAAAAACAGATTATAAATCTTATACCGAGTTGATATAATCCGTTCTTAAAGTTGTTGTTATTCTTGTAAATTAGGGTGCTTATTAGGTTAAATGTAATTCGAAAGCGTGATAAATTAGAAATGATCAAATAAATATTTAATTTGCTTAAATAACAATCTGTCAACTGAAGTTACTTAACTCTAAAATAGGCAGTAAGCTTAAAGATAAAATCGTCTTAAAACTTTACAGCCACTTCATGACTCCGGCCTACAACGCCTTTGGCACAAATACTTTCAGCTCCTTAAATTAAATCAGAACTTTTAAGTTATCAAGTTTTTCCTAATTTGCATGTGCTCAATATTTCCGCACATACTGTCTTTACATTTTGTTTGAAACCACAAACAGTTTTGAACACGGTCTTAATAAGATTTTCAAAAACAAAAACTTTTCTACTTCAGTAGCTACAAATCTACAAAAGAAAATATTATCCAAAAATATCGAATTCAATTTTCTCTTATCATTTTGCTGTAGGCATCAATATCGCAATATCTCCCGAAAAAAGCAATATAGGAACAACATGATAAATGTTGGTAAAGGGTATTTCGAGCATTCATGCCATACACACCTAGGTGTAGATGTAATACGGACATACGGATCACCTGATCACGCGGAAAAATACCACATTCACTACCTCTCGCTTATAAATGGGTGAAACAAGGATTCGCCAACTGTGCCACGAAGCATTGGCGGCATGCCATAATCAATTCTGCCTGGGGAACATTTATTTTGCATGTGGATAGCGCACTCAAACTCAAATAATTTTGAGAGAAAGCTAAAATATCAAACCACAATTTCAGCACAGGTGTTACTTACATTTAAAAATGAACTCGTATTTTCACTGTCCAATGTGCAAACTCAATACCTTGCTTATGTTCAAAGACTCGAATATAAAAAGAATATTTACAGCAAACTTTGAAAGTAATAGCTAATAACCACCAGGCATAAATTTTGAACAAAATCCAGGCTCGCCAGATTAAAAGAATTGGGACGGAATTAATGTGAAATAAATTTTGTTTCTCAACAAATTTTGAGAGGATTTTCGTCTGAAATTGAGTACTTGCCGATAAGGAAAAGCTATGGATGTTGTAGGTATGATATAATTGCAATACTCGATATTGCGACTCTGATAGCTACTGTTGGCTAGATGTTTGAAATTGCTCGCGAAATTAATTCGTAGCCCTAGGTACTCGCGGTTATTACTCAGCGTCCTACGTTTAGTTTAACGCATACGTAGCATAGTTTTAATGAGTAAACTAAATGTAAATGTATTACATAATTACAATAAGGTATTTGTACTAATATTAACGAAACACAGCTTAAATATTTCAAATTGTATTTCAAATTTAGACCACGCAAAAGCTTCAAATTCTGGATCAAACCACAAATTAGGCAGCTCGCAGTTTAGCGAAATGATCCTATATAAATAAGATGTTACTATCTCATAGATAATATAATTAGATTACAATTAACGCTTCTTCAAAAATGGTTTGCAAACATTTTACGAGATTCGACTATCAGTTTGGTCGTTTGATTAAAAGACTTTGTTTACGCCGCCATCCCTTCGGTGACTTTGATAAATTGTTGAGAATTAAAAGAGACTCTCGTTTCCTATCGCCTCCTCTTCATTTAAAATGGCCCACTGTTTTATTATATCTCAATTGGTTTTGTGGATTTACAATACCAAAAACATTGAAGTTTTTTGTAACAAATATAGTGAATACATTGAGTAAATTATTATGTTTTCGGCTTACTCACGTAATAATTTGACAAAGAACTCGCGATGAGCAGCGCGACAGTAGTCGCCGCGTCGCGGGTCGCGAAATGCTGCTCATGAATATGAGCCTCTAACATGGCTTGAAACTAGTCGAGTTCCTCGTCAAATTATATATATAATAATATGATCACGCAAGTTACAATACAAATATTATATTGAGTCTTAATGCCCTAGTTGTAGTGTTCTCTAATAAATAAAAATGCTTTAAAGTGATCGCAAAGACGATTTTGATTTTGCAACCGCGCCGTGTATAACTACGAAAAATCTTCTTTGTTTATCTATAATAATATTATTTCTATGCAATATAATATTAATATTCTCACCAACTACACAATGAATCTCTATTTCTATAATAAATAATTCACATACATTGTCTGAACCTCTATCATACAAAGTTTATGACTCGTGAAAATACTTTACTCACTCGAAGCGAAGATAATGATCAAAAATAGCACTCGAGGGTCTCGTTTCTATTTCCCTATTAACAGTTGTAATATTTACGAGACAAGATAAAACTGCGCAAAATTAATGTTTCGAAAAAAAAAACAATTTGTCGTAAAGCTGAATAAACTCGATAAACCAATAGCTACTAGATCAAATATTTGTTATTTACATATTTTGCGTTTTAGATCAACTTCTGTTTACCAGTGAATTACACGTTGTTGTTTCATATAAAATATAGAAGTGATTTCGTTACCGGTAAGGAACATAAGCGTGAATTGGGAGTTTTATTAATATATTGCCTTGAAAAATTGAACCTTTATGAGTATCATTATCTTTTATTAGAGGTATTTATGATAGTTTTCTTTCTTTCATCATTATACAAAAATAGCAAAAAAAGTATGTATATTTTGATCTATTACCGTTAGAAGATTCAAACTTCTATATCTAATTATCTTATTCAACTTTCTTGTGACAGAAAACCCACATATTATTATGACCTGTCTTCTCTTTCTTGTTATTATATCGATGATATGATAAAAATTGCCTGATACTTATCAGCACATGTGGTAATATCTATAATTAGTCATAAACTAAAAATTTCTTTTACACTAAATTTGTCAATAGAAACACCCATTTCACAACTGAATGATTACGTGTAAAAGTAAAATGAATGGCCTTTGTCCTAACTCGTACAGAGGAAAGGTTAAATTAACAAGGCATCGTTGGTCTTTGGGCATCGCCGAACTTTGTGGCCATTGAAGTCGCTGAGTCAAGACGCAAGATGTAGCTATGTTTTTGAGGAAAAGTAGATGTTATAATTATGTATTAGACTTAAGTTGGTTAAGAAAATAAATTAAAAATTAAACCTTTTAGGAACACGTCTTTATGCAGCTAAATATTTATGCATGCTAACTAAACGTGTATATAAAATTTCAGCTCAATTTGTTGATGTTATCTGCTCCAAAATTCAGTTGCAAGGTTCCACTTCATATAGAGGTACAATGCAGTTTAATAAAAACTTGTATCATGAATTTACAATTTATAAAATCAACGATCAACGATTTTAAACCCAATTAAGTAATTTAAACAGATAAATAGTAATGTTAAATTAATTCTGCTTTTTACTATATGCATATGAATATACAAACGATACACAAACCAAAATAACATTTTTTACAATTTTTGTCGTTCTGTATGTCTGTTTGTTTGTACTGCCATCTGCCATGCCGGATCTCTACAATGGCTGAACAGATATTGACGGGACTTTCACTGGCAGATAGCTGATGTACTAACGAGTAACATAGGCTATTTTTATTTTGGATCATTAAAACCAAAATGAAAGTTATATCTTGAAACTCATATTCTACGAGGACGAAGTCTCAAGCAACAGATAGTTTATCATAAAGGTACAACAAAGAAGGTTTGTAGCATAATAATATCTATGTATTGTTGTACTATTGAATACAATAGACCTTATATTCTCCTACCTAACATTAATACAAACATCAATGAATCCCTATATCTTCCACTGTCTTGTCTTCGAACCAATCAATATTAGATTACAAGGTTATAGATCTAACAATATAAAATGTATTTAAATTAAATAATAATGGTACTGGCTACTGCCCATATATACTTGTTTATATTACAGCAAAAAATGTGTGTTAGGCCGTAAAGTTTATGTCAAAGTAATTGTATTATATTATACCGGTTTTAGTAGGTTTTAAGTACCTCAAAGGAATTTAGAATTGATTAGATATTCGATAGGTTTCGATAAACGTGGAATATAAGTTACACAATTATTTGAGAACTTTGTAGAACATGCGTGTGTAAGGAGGACATACCTTGTGTTTGTCTTGATTTAATTTTGTCAAACTGTGCATATGAAGTGGAATCATTAGCAATTTTTCCAGAAAATCTTTTAGTTTTAAGAGGAATTATTTATGAATAACAATGATCAAAAAATGGACTAAGAAAATGACGTAGCAGCTTAGCACCCTGTATGCTACGGTACACCGTAGCATAGAAAGTCCATTTCTGTGACTCACATTAAAATTATTGAATATGTGTTATATAGTTATCTTACAAATTACTTTATTCAGAAAGTATTGTATATACTTCCAAGACCTCTGCTAAATAATTCTTGATTTTAGGTACTACCTCTAGAAAATGATAACTTAAGTACATAGTTAATTTCGAAATAGATACTTTGGAACTCATTTTAGCTTTCCAGGGTAAGATGAAATACCAAAGCTTTGGGGTCGGAAAGGATGGATCCGGCCCGGAGGACCAGAAAATGTAAGGGATGTTCGCTCTAATGATAAAAGGTTATGAGCATAACGGGTTTAATGATCTCTTTTTGGCACTTTTGTAAATAATTGCGTCTCAAACAGATGTGACACGGGTTTACCTCGCGGTTCGTTGACCTTTTTGCAAAAACCTTGCAAAATATACGTGTAAACGACAGAAAATTACACTCTGAATATCCAATATAAGATGATCTCGTATCAATATGTTTTTTGTATGCTGAGTAAGGTCAAGTTATAAAAGGTAAATAGCTGAACATCTCCCGTGTTAAAAGGCACTTAAAGGGTGAGAGAAAAATAAGTTTATGTCAGCGTAATTTGTGTATATTTAGGAAGATTTTTAAAATCATTTTTGTGGCACGTTTTTATTTTATTATAGTAAATATATGCTTTTTCTGCGTTTGTACTCATATAATTAACCGACTTCAAAAGAAAGAAGGTTGTCAATGTGACTTGTCTATCTGTATGTGCGTGAATATCTTACGATTAGCTGAACCGATTTTCATCTGGTTTTTAGAAAAATGTACTAACACTTTTCTAAAAACTACACTTAGGACTTCTCCTAACGTAGTTTAAAAAGAATTGTTTTGACACCAAATTGTGTAATTTTATAATTTTTTTACAACTTTTTCTAGGATAAGCTTTATATTCATAACAGACTTTACTAATGAGTTATGCCACCATAAATATTATTTTTTACTTTCGTACTAATCATTTCTTGAGATACACATAATATATAACATAGAGGTATAAGCGTAAATCAGTTTATGGCCAACGGCAGCAATAGTTTCATTATTTGCTTTTCCCAAGAGCAACGGATACAATTATATTTCTAATCACGATCTTGTAAAAATGAATTCTGTAGACATTTTCCTTTTTCTTATCTTTATTTTTGACGTAACCTAGATTGTGATCCGCATTGAGTCTTAAATAGAATTTTAATGATATTATTTTTATCGACTGAATCATGACTGACGACTTTATTTTTAAATAGGTACATACATTAAAGGTATGCAGCATATTAGAAATTTGTTATTCTTGGTTTTAACTTATTTACACCTCGACTAGCCCAAATTTGATTATAAATTTAGTGAAAACTCTTGGCAGTCTTGTGTATGCATACAAGACTGCCAAGAGATGCATATAGTATAGTAGATTATTACTATGGACAAACATACAGAATATATATACACTCACACTCTTTCTTTTCTTAAAGTCGATTAAAACAGTTAATACCAAATAATCATACTTAATTCTTTTATAAACTGCGTTTAACATACAAGTCAATATAAATCCTTTTTTGTCATCTTAAGTCGGTTAAAGGTGACTCTTAAACAAAACAACAAACAAAGTTATTGTTACGAATTTGTCACTTGTCCAGTTAGTTCCTACTTATATCATTGTTAGATATAATATAAACAAAATAAAGTCGACAATATAAAACGTCCAGATACAATGAAGTATCTGACAACTAACATTTTTATTAACTCACGTGACAAATGTTCTGGGGGGGCCTACAAAGTGTGTCATTCAATTCCAAGCAGGGTCTCTCGGTGAAATTTTAAACATGTTTGCGGAACGTAAACATCGCGAATGAAGAGTTTCAAAGAATTTTGACAGCGCTACGTCCAACTTCTATTAGAGGGTACGACTTTTCTCAGAATAATTTTAATTCGCAATTCTCTAACGTTGTCTTTTTTGGAATTTGTGCTTTTAGTTACATCACTAAATTTGAGAGGTAGGTAAGGTGTTTTGATAGATTTTATTTCCGTGAAACTATCTTATATAATACCTTCAAACGATTCTTGTATATGTGCTTGTACGTACGTACCTTGAAACTTTGCATTTAGGCAATTTCGGGGTTGATGAGTCGATCTAATTACGTTTATAATTCAGAAAATGATGTATACTAAAAAAAAATACCGGGCAAAGCTCCGTCATCCAGGTTCAGTTTTCAATCGATACCGGGCAAAGCTCCGTCATCCAGGTTCAGTTTTCAATCGATACCGGGCAAAGCTCCGTCATCCAGGTTCAGTTTTCAATCGATACCGGGCAAAGCTCCGTCATCCAGGTTCAGTTTTCAATCGATACCGGGCAAAGCTCCGTCATCCAGGTTCAGTTTTCAATCGATACCGGGCAAAGCTCCGTCATCCAGGTTCAGTTTTCAATCGATACCGGGCAAAGCTCCGTCATCCAGGTTCAGTTTTCAATCGATACCGTGCGATCATGGACGTCTTCTATTGTTGTTATCATATTAGCCCTGTCAATCTCAAGTACCTTTAATTTTAATGACACCAAATATATTATGTTATTTTTAGTACGTCGAAATCCCATCAGTTTATTTATAAAGTGTAGACTAAAAATAAAATAATGATGTTTTCTTGTTATTCAATATTTCCAATTAAAGCATTTTTAATCATTTTCCTTTCTCGTTCTTTTGTTGGTACATACGTCATAAGTCCTTTAGTAGATATTTTTTGAGGAAATAAACAAAACAAATATCATTCCAATGTCGTATATTCAGTTTCAATTTTACCGTACAATGACAATACGAATGTTAATTTAATATCACAGTCCAAAAAGATTACGTGTAACCACTTACATTGGAAATAGTCTTAGTTAAGAATTTACAATGATTACAATATTAGTATGAAGATTAATAAATCTTCCGAACAATATGTACAGTTTGTGTAAGTGGCTCTCACACTGTAAACTAAAATAACCCTAAAAAGCTTGTCAAAGAAGCAGTACCTCTATGTAATTATTTTTAAGGTTTAAAATACCACACGGTAATAAAGCATGACATTTACATATTTCAATTTAAAAACGAGAGAACAAAATGTCTGTAAGTAGTATGGCGGCACCCAATACCCGTCGCCAAGTTATATTTACATAACCGAAGCTTACGTCTTTATTCAGGTATCGGCGATGCGGGTAATAAGTCAGTCGGGCTCAAGTGGGATTCAGTGGGACACGTCTGTTGGATGTCTCGGGAACGATGGGTTAGGGTCGACACGCTATGTCGCACGAGCCGTTTCAGCTTGCGTATTATTTCTGCATTTTAAGACCTCTTTTTCACATTTCTGTGTACGCGGCGAATATTCAACCACTGACGGAAGCGAGCGCGCGTACTACTGTCCAAATTGCTATGTTGTGGATTGAAAACCCGAAAATTCGCAGGACAAAACCGGAAACTTGCAGGCAAACTTGGCCGAATACAAACAATCATGGTCTCTACACAATCGTGTGTACTGACGTTTGCCAAACATCGACATGCGAAAAGGGAGTTTTATGGGTGTTCGTGATCTATACGCCTCTAGGAAAAGAATGTAGGTATTTGGTTATTGAGCGGATAAGGGATTGATTGAAACTTTTTGCTTGGCAATATATCGAAACAAGTAATGTAAATATGTCAGAGCCACTAAATGTAGAGGATTTATCAATAAACAGTTTGATAAAAAGGGATGCCGTTCGGCCACATTTATTCAAATTGATATTTTTTATTGTTTATCATACATAGTAATAAATTTGTCACTAACTAATTCTCAGTTCTTATTAAATGGTCAGCTTCACAAGCAGCTCACTGCTATCTGTGGACAAAAAACAAAAAAGTTAGACCATCTGCTAAATTTAAATCAGGACGAGTCACTAGTCAGTCACAAATTAATAATACACATAATATTTTCATGATATATCGGTACTTTTTAATAATACCTACCTATAAAACTGTTAGACTTATTTCTATATTTGAATGAATACAAATTCGTCTAAATGGTATTCATCAAAACGAAATAACAATAACATGAATGCAAACTACGTTAAACTACAACGAAGCCTTTTACACATCCAAAATGGGATATAGAATATATTTTGCTATAATCTGGATAAAAGAATATGATATAACCACTTTAAAAATCGGATGCAACATTTACTACTTGACAGTTCAATTGTATTGTAAAACGATAAATCAAGGGTCGTTTTAATAGCAAAATATGTTTGAGTAAAACAAGATCCAATGTTTAGACTGATAATAAAATATTCCAGCTCTCTGAAGTTTGGTTAGGAGAAAGATTGAGGTTTCTTTGTGATGTTATTAAATTTTAAGGCGCCTTTGTATAATACCAGGGCATTTTAATATTTAACTATGCATTTTAACGTAACATAACATCATGGGGTAGGCTGAGGTGCACATTATGCCACTGTACAATGCAACACCCATTTTTCACTATTTATGATGTAAGTCACATGTAATAGGGGGTGAGTCTGTTGCCATATACCGGGCACAATTCCAGACTCCGTGCTATTACTGAGAATTAAAAACCCAGTAATGCTTTGCCCGACCCGGGAATCGAACCCGAGACTCCTTGCCCGGCAGTCGCACTTGCGACCCCGCGGCCAACGAGGAAGTGAGTCACTTTAATGGTAAATATATCGTGAATGAAGAGGTAATTGATAGAAAGTTTCGTTACGTCAAAATTATTTTATTGATATTGTTTTAGTTAACCATGTACAAATTCTTACCCACTTTATTGCAAATAATAAGACTAAACCACTTATGCTTACATTTACTTTTGGTTTTCGATTCTCATACCCTATCGATACCATTACATACAAATAATATTACAATGAACCCATACCTGTATAATTACAGAAGTCAAGGCTCAGCCCTATTACATGGGAATCATAATATAAATAGTGAAAGTGGGTGTTACATTGTACAGTGCACCTCTGCTTACCTCTTGGGGGATAAAAAGGCGTGATTTGATGTTATGTCAATGCTTGCGAAATTCATGATGTCATATTTCGTACCAACTTAATTTTTTTTCATTATTTAATATGAGCCACGATAGATCAAAGTCGGGTGTATTTTAAGTATTTATTTATCTTAATCGAATCAATTCAATCAAATGAGCGTTTCACAGCTGCTAGCATTGCTCCTTTGTCAATTATATCCTAATGTTTAGCGCAAGTTCCTGTGTATCAGTGCATTCAGATCAGGGCTATCAAGCTTAATAGGTATCCCTATTGTCTAGTTATACTGATTAACTATTGATTATCCATGTAATTGAGCGTTAAAGTGCTTATTAAAGTTATAATTATAATTATTAAATAAACTGTCTGATTGTTCACATCGCAATAAACTAGATTTAATGGAGTATGAGTAGTGTCTGTCAAAATATTGCTGTTAATATACTCAATGCAATAGAAATATGGAAAGCCATCGAGAAAAAATTGTTCACTCTTTACACACAAAATTAAAAAAAAACATCAAATTTCTTCCACGAACACTGGAGTAATCGCGTAACATATACAAAAAAATCTTCGTAAATACTGCTGAATTGATAACCGTCTCCTTTTTGGAACGTCGGCTAAAAGTACAAAACCCAACGCCTTTTATCCCCGAAGGGCTAGGCAGATGTGTACATTATGCCACTGTAGGTACAATATAACACCCACTTTTCACTATTTATGTTATGAGTCCCATGTAATAGGGGTGAGCCTATTGCCATATACCGGGCACAGTTCCAGACTCCGTGCTACTATTGTGATTTTTTTGAAAAACCCAGTAATACATTGCCCAACCCGAGAATCGAACCCGAAACCCCTTGCCCGAGTCGCACTCGCGACCACTCCACCAATGAGGCAGTCAAGTATATGATAATATAAAAGGGCTCTATTATACATATGTATAAACACCACACAATACCAACTACGCAATTTATACAACAAAGAGACAATCACATAAATACATTGTGTAATACAATAAAAGTTAAATAAATCGAAAACGTCCAAATGTGATTTTGTTACGGTATTCCGTGTAATTAATCGCCCATGTAACTTGGATAAACTGACCGTGAGTTATGACCAAGGGACAGACGGATGGATGAATACGGGCCACAAACGATAATCTCCTAAGGGTTTCCATTTTCCGATTAGTTCCAACCAACCGAGTTTCAACTTGGGAACTCGAGTTCAACTGGTACGGCCAACTTGTTACTAGTATTCCAGATAGTTCTTACTCACGATACCATGTTCCCATGAGTTTAATTATTTCGTAAACTATACTATATATTGCGTATTAAGCAAAAGATAATAAACAATGTTAACAATATAGAAATAATATATAAAATAGCGTCAGTAGTTTATTCATCGTCAGTTTTGAGAGACATAACATATTTGTTTTTACCCCGTCTGACATGAAAGGAACTAAATTGTAGAATAATTTACAATCAAAAGAAAATTCATGTTGTTTTGAAATATACAATAAGAGAAGAAATTTAATTATGTAATGAAAATAACTAAAATATAGTATCTAAAAATTACTGGTAGCTTTGAATACGTTCAAATATGAATCTATATATATATTCAATATGCTATCTGGTAGAAATATGAATATTTGGTTATTATTACATTATACAAAGATAATAAGAAATTAAAATGAATTCAGATTCATTTATATTTATATTCACATATTTATTTATAGTCGATTATTTGCACAAAACGGCACGGATTGACTTCGAGGCCAAACTGAAAGTATTCAAGCACCAATTTCGACGCAGACACTATGGAATTTTTAAAACATTCTCAGTAGTAGCACGGAGTCTGGAAATGTGCCCGGTATATGGCAATAGGCTCACCCCCTATTACATGGGACTCGTAACATAAATAGTGAAAAGTGGGTGTTACATTGTACAGTGGCATTAAGTGCCGTAATGTGCACCTCTGCCTACCCCTTCGGGGATAAAAAGGCGTGATGTTATGTTATGTTATGTTACACTATGGAATTTATATTTACCTAGTTTTTTTCTTAGACCAAAAGCTCCTAAAAATCCCGATAAGACTACAATAGGAATTCGTAAAGTATGGAAGCCGTAACCCTCATTTCCCAGTATAGGCCTCCGCTCGCCCAATCGTAACGTTGATAGAATATCAGTACGTGTAGTGAATTTCTAAGGTAATTTTTACGAACCTACAACAATGTGCCTAGAGTATTACAAGAACCTTCCTCACCTTTTTATAAAAGAATTTCATACAAATTCCTTGAACAAAATGGCTCCACTTTATTCTCTTTTACAAATTCTCGTATGTAAATCGTAACAATGCAATTCAAAGCATTGCATACTAACTTTCTAGCTGTCTTCAAGCCTTGGCAGTTTCATTTTACTAAAGAATGAATAACATATTTCAAACAAAGTGTCCCGGAGAATGGCGCAGAAATTATAACATAATGTGAAATGGGCTCATAAAGCAAGCTCCATACTGTTAATTGTAGTTGCTAATGAAGACTGAATGAGAGTTTCCGGAAAATTTGGAATGAAGCCAGCAATTTCCTATGTCAATATCGCCTAAAGCGTAAATCCCAAATGTGTGCGAAGTCCCCGAGAAATTATGTATTATTTTGTAGTCCTAACAAGTACATTTGTAAGATTGGAATTTGTCATTGCCCTAATCCAATAATAGTTAACATGACTAGAAACAACTAGACCAAAGTAATTCGAAACGAGTTATTCGTAGAGCCATAGTTGCGACTAGAAATTCTAAGTTGAATATCCAGAAAGTGTCTATTAGCCGTAGTAGTTATATTTCTATCAATTTAATAAAATGTTTATTGTCACTTCTTTTAGATGTTCTTTTATTAAGCGACAAGGCAAACTCCTTTTTCCATTTAAGAAATAAGTTGGAAATGTATTCTACATTTGTTCTCGTTCGGAGTTTGATACGTGTTTATACCCAACCGATACTATCTCGCCCGCAGTTTATACTGTTTCTATAAATACAGAAGCGGACATTTTAGAATCGGAATCTATTTCTTATTCTTCTCTACGTCTTCAATAAAATAGTAAATTCGTATACCCCCGGGGTGTTATTTTAAACCTTTCCTTGAATGTAAAAACAGTTCGTAAAGTCAGTACGGATCAGACCGACGGATTTTACTATTTTATTATTTTCTGAAATTGGGCAATTTTGTTATTGTAATATTTTAACCGTGGATAAAATATTTTCGGTAATATAATGAATGCGAAATTGAAACAATAAAGGAAAGAGTAAGTGATCCATTTATTTTTCAAGATTCTTAGTTTTTTTTGTTTTCATCTTTTATCTCGAGTAGAAATAAAGTCTACAGAAAAGATAACATTTTTTGTGTTGAATAGAACCAAAATTATGTAAGAAACAGATGTCGTAATAACATGTTAACGCGTTTAACTAATTTAAACGAGAATATTTTTGTAGAATATGCAAAAGAAAATGTCAGCCAATCGCTATTCATCAATAATAAATCAGTGCCAAGACAATGTATGAAGCGATTAGATTATTATACTAATATGAATTACCTTTGATGGTCCTATAACATAATTTAATACCTGTCAGTCATATTACGCCTGCCAATATACTAATTAACACAACCAATTAATTTGCATCACAATCGTTCCTAAAAGGGTAGATTTGCAGTTGTAAATTACTTGTACTCGTATTAATATGAATAAGTAAATCCTTAGTTAGACTGCCTCGTTGGCCAAGTGGTCGCAAGCCCGGCAGTAGGGGCAAGGGATCTCGGTTTTGGTTCCCGGGTCGGGAAAAGTATTATTAGATTTAAAAAAAACTCAGTAGAAGCAGGATGTATGTAATTGTGCCCGGTATACGACAATAAGCTCACCCCTATTACATGGGACTCATAACATAAATAGTGAAAAAGTGGTTGGCAAAAGCTAGTTTAAAATACGTTAAGGTTCGACTGAACAATGTAGTAATATGTAATATGTTAGATAAACCGGCTTTACAGCGCTTATATATACATACATATATGGGGCACAATTGGATTCGAACAGCGGTACAGGGACAGTAACTATTGGTCGGCTTACAGAGTCGACGAATTGTTAGAATTTCGTTAACAACAAACAACATAATATTAATAATAGGTAAGTATTTTATCTCTACTAAATAATTTTTACTCATATAACAAATTCTTTTCGCCTGTGACACAGGAATATTCCTAGTATAGGCATATTATTTTTAATGTCTAGTCGCTTAACTCGTCGAGTTTAAACAGTTTAATTAAGATATTTTTGTACCTATATGTTGACCAGTGTTATCTATACTAATATTATAAAGAGGAAATATTTGTACCTATTTTTGAATGTTTGTAATGAATAGGCTCAAAAAGTACTGGGCCGATTTAAAAAATTCTTTCACCAATAGAATGCTACATTCTTCCAATTTAACACAAACACGATGTAACCGAAGGTGTAGAAAAATAATTCTTAAAATGTCTTTCGTCAAATGCGCTGCGAAACTATTAGCGATAGAATAAAATAATGTACGACAATATTGAAGAACGTTATAATGTCTACAAAAAACTCCGCGGTAGCATATAATAATAATAATAATAAATGTTTATTAACCATAATTTGTACAGTACCTCTTATATATAAAATTAATCGTTACAACATCATATAAAAAGTGAGTACTTAAGATGAAACTATGGTACCCAAGGTAAGATCAAACTTGTGTTATGGGTACCACCGTTGTCCTTCTTCATTTGCACAAACTTAAGTTGTTGGACGAACACTTCAAACAGGATTAGACTGGAATAAACATTATTCTAATATACTGTACTATATATTATTTTCTAAGTAGGTACTAATGCAGCCTCTTTTGATTTGCGAGTGCATACTTAATTATTATTTTGTGTATGAAAATGTTGGTGTAGTGTGAATGTATGTGTAGTGTTTAGGTGTGTGTATAAACGTGTGTTAAAGAGTAGAAATCTTAATAAGCTCTTCGGTCTGGTCGTAATTTAACGTTAAAAGCCATTCATGAACCCTTGCCTTACACCCCCTCCGGCACAATGAAACAATGTCACAAACACTATGGACCTTGTTGTAAATATGACTAGAGAGGACATTATAATGTCGCTGGGCAGCGGTCGTACGACATACGTGGGTTGGGCATATTTTGTTACGTCTGCGTTTTCTTGTGTCATTCTTTTCCAATATTACCGTATGTCCAACTATTGTAGTTATGTCACTACAACAATCCAAATTTCCAAAAATAAATAATTGTCTACCACATGCGAAGCCGGGACAGGCTGCTAGTTATGAATAAAAAGAATATTTATTTTATTTATTTATTAGTATACATATATTAAGGCCACGTTATATCTATGAACGGAAACACGATTCTGCGATGTTCGTCGACAATAAACGCTGTAATTTAATCGTTAATTCGAGAATAGAGTCAGAATTGATGCCATTAGTATGTCCCTTGATACTTGATTTACATAAGACAAGGTACTTAGAGGTGAATTTCACAATGTCTTAATTATAAGGTAATCAATGGCTGTTTAAAGTTTTAAACAAGTAGGTAAAACGGATTTCAATGAGAAATAATAAACCTACTTCGACACCTTGATTCAAGACTTTGGTTATGGTTATCGAAGTAATAGGGGTCAATGCTTTTGTAGGCTTATTTATAGCCTAAAATATTAAACGATTAAACCGTGGTTGTTCCATTTTTATGCTTCCTATAACAACAACCTTTTCACATCACAAAGAGAGGCTGAATTGCACATATCGGTTACATTACATAGTACACTTTTAAACCAAGGTTGTTACGTGGTTTCGATATTTAATAATAGAGAGAAAATCATACAAAAGTACGCCAGTTCCTGACTCTCTAAAGAGTTTTCGTTACTTAGTTCGCAAATTAAACGCCTTGAAGTAAAAAACCATCTTTCATATACACGTCATAGGTACGAATGTTATTACTTATATTACTTTCTATAAATATTATTTACTTAAAATTTACATATTTCCTATTACCTTGGGTACATAGAGTGTAGGTCAGGATGCACAGGAACGTGTCTCGACCGAGGAGACATGGCGGCTGCTGCGTTGATCGCTCGGATGCGTGCTCGTAACCTCTCATACTGTTCCGGCTGATACTGCGCCGCTATTGTCACTGTGGCTCCCGAGTACTGCTTGAGTGGAGAGGCCAAACAGAATAGAATTTAAGAACACTTCATATTATCCTGAACAAGGTACTATATTGCAAAATGTTCACAAAGTAATACAAAACTTTCGATAGCAAGTTAATAAGTTAATAATAAGATAGTATAATTATGTTCACACGTTCAGCCGCAGCGTTCTCAACACTGGGCTTTGGGCGTTAAAGATTAATTTGTATTTTTTTTCCATTTGAATAATAAATAAATGACATTTGAATATTATTTAAAGCAAAAGTTAAACAAGTGCACTTGTGATTTAAGACCTCAACCCTTAAATAGTTAACGATGGAATCAGAAACAAGTCACAAAATCTATATCTAGATAGCTACCTTCAGTGCAGCTGCGGCTTGTTCATGCGTAGCCCTTGTGAGGTCTCTGCCGTCGACACTTAGTATCCTGTCGCCTCTATGTAGCATGCCGTAGGCGGCCCCACCTACGGAAACACCCGACACGAACACTCCACAGGCGTCCTCATCCGTGTTCCCTTCCACCTCTCCTCCCAGCCCTCCGACGATGTCCATGCCGAGGCGTGAGCCAGACCGTACAAGCCTGACCATGCGGACACATCTGTGGTCGATAAATTACAAAATAATATTTCATTTTCATCGATAAGTGAATACAATAAATTTTAATTGCAACTTTTAAATTAACCAATAAAGGATTACAGTAATCCGTTTTGATTGTTAAATTTATATGCGTAAAAATAAATTATGACAATTTAATTTCCCATTGTTCTAGGAAATGTGCAAACTGATTTTGTTTAAAACTTTAAAAAACCCTGGAACAATTTTAAATTTAAGATTTGCTAAAGTTAAGGAATTATAAGTTTCGCAAGGCGTGTTCAGCGGTTTCTCAGTTGCTACTGGAAACGAAACTTTCAGTGTCCAAAACTTATTGTCTTTGTGCTGTAGTTAATGGAATATTGTTCATGAAATGATTCTTAATAATATTAAGATTTATACTGAGGCTTATAGAAAATGTCTTGCCAAGATAAAATGATTGCTTCGAATTTATAATAAATACGGTACATTGAAATTTAATTTAAAATGTCGTTTTTTCACGTATGTAGGAGACAGGACAGGACCTTTTCTATGTAAAAATATTGAGGTTTAAACTTTATACCGGAAACAAGAACAAGATAAAATAAAAAACTTATTTTTTGAAGTTAGATACAAATTACGCAGCAGCTTTATTGCCAACTGGAACTTCTTCAGGGTAAGTGCCAAAACAACAATTTTAGAGACAGCTGAATATTTCAATGTAAATACATTTTGAAGTATTGAAGCACTAAATTATATAGTATAAGAACTATATACACAGATAAAATTGATTAAATTACGTGCACTTTATGTAATAATAAAAATAGTTGGATGATTTGCTTAAGAGGCCAAAATATTATTTTCTAAACAAAGCCTTAACACGGTCGTTTTAAAAGTAAAATATGAACACAATAAAAATCTGTTCTAAAAAGATAGTTTATGATAACTGCGTATTTGGGTTGAGAAATTTGTGCTATAAATCTCTCGGCAAATGTAGGCTGGCTTGAAATAGTGGATGCTGTGAAGGGTCAAAGTTACCTCGGTATTTCACTTGGTTCCTCTTCTAATAACTCGTGGAGCGTTGAACACGATGTGGCTTGAGTTTTGGCTATACAAATGGAAAGAGAATTAAAACACCATGTCATGACAATATTTTCTTTGTTCTTCTTCATTCCAAAATATACTTTAGAAAAAGCACCTAGCTTTACTGACGGATAATTCAATTATGGCGTATTCAAAAGTACCTAACTAAGGATTAATTGTAATTAAATTGGATTTGGACTTCAATTTATTTTAAATTGTTGTTAATTATTATTGTTAATCAGTTCAAGTATTTTTAGTTGTAAATTGATATTATGATTGTTTAAAAAAATTCAATATTTATTTCACCATCGAACTGAATGGAAATAAATAATCATCCACCATTTAAAAAACGACCATAAGTTAATTGGATATTATAATTATTTTTGATAGCAACTCTAAATCGTTTGAGTTTAGATTAGATTAAAATTACATCACTGCGAACTATGAAATTGATGTTACTGAAGATTGATGATGAAAATCAGATAAAGGTAATTCAATAATGTTACGTACTTGAGTATAATGGAGCTGTTTTAGCGACTGGTGGTACAGAGCCGGCTGATAATACTATGAGCGTGATTTGGTCTCCTGTACTTCTTAGAGCAGATACTGCATGAGCGTGCGTTGCACCAATTAAAGATGTTTCAATACCCTAAAGAAGAAATAAAATCTTTTAAAACTACAGTTATCTACGGTACAAGACAAAAATCTGCCAACAAAATTATTAGTATCACCATTAGCGACTTATCGCTGATAACAATTGCCCCATGTAAAATAATGTTAACATTCAGTTTAATCTGGTTAACACTCAGTACTGAACATTGTATATCTTTAGGGACAAACTCGCCACAACCTCCCAAAACTGCTACAACTCCTGTAAGCCAGGATCTACAGTAGATACAACCATGAAAACACCGGAACACTGAAGTCCGACGCGTCCCAGGGACATGAATAACTGTCTTGGTTCCCGCAGCAAAGTGAATCAGAAGATATTATAAGAGGAGAAGAAAAACACCTGTCGTTGAACATTGTATATGAGAAAAGGCGAGAGAAAGTAAGAACAATCATCATATTCTGAAGTGTTTGTTGTGAAAAGTAAATTAGCTGGAGCCCCAGTTATCCCCAATGTCCCCAATCCCCGAATCCCTAGAAATCCTCCAACTCCTTATCCCCGAAAGGCCGGTAACGCACTAGTAACACCTTTGATATTTATGGTGATTGCTTACCATCAAATAATCCGTCTGAGCATTTACAGGATTATTCCATAAAAGAAATCTAATTCAAATTACTTTGTCATTCACTTACATCTTTATCCCTAACAGCCAAAATTTTATCGCCCAGTCTTTTACAGGGTTATTCCATAAAAGAAATCTAATTCAAATTACTTTGTCATTCACTTACATCTTTATCCCTAACAGCCAAAATTTTATCGCCCAGTCTTAATCTTCCATCATGGTGGGCAGCTCCACCTACGGCAATATGAGATACGAAGATGCCTCCTCCACCTGCTGCATCATCAGCCCCACCAGCTATACCAAGGCCAAGACCTCTTACTCCACGCCATAGAGTCACCACCCTAGGTCTTCGAGCTCGTCGCACTCGCTGGTGAAAACAGACATTTTTTTTAACTTTCAAGCTATGTTTATTGCTATAAGGTTCATATTTGCGACAGTCATGCTTTTGACATTGAAATAAGTAAATGCGTGTTTAAATACCTCATAATTAGAACTATGGCATTGATATTGTGTTTAGGAAACCAAATAATTTTGATAGCTGTATATTACAGATATAAGCATTATTTTAAAGCAAAAAAACATTCCTTTCTGTTTGGTTCTTGTTACTCAGCCCTTATTTTATAAAATAAAGCCTGATAAATGAATGAACAACCTGCTCAGTATAACTACCTCTACTGAGCAGGTTCGTTAAATTATGTGCTCCTTTTTTTCTATTGATTTGATAGTTGTTTAAAAATATTAAATTTAACGAAATTAAGAAAATATTTTATGTTCGATGTAATAATACCTATATCGTAATTGACATACACTATAATCTATAACCCGATTTTATTACATATTATTAACTGATTTCACCACCAGTGTATGTATCTCTACAAAAAAATATTTTTTATTAACTTAATGTGTATACTTTGAATTGACTTTTTAGAAAATTATTTTCTTTAGTATTAATAATTATTTGTTCTTTCAATTCATTGATATTTGTCCTTTATAAAATAGTTTCAGAAAAGCATATTATTAGGTACACTTCCAAGAATTGAATTTATTATGTTATCATTTCAAGTTGTCTCGTTTGACTCGTATTACGATTTAGCCTTCAAAGGATTTTTTAATAACAGCAATATTATGATTTTATATTGCAACAGCGTTAAATAATTATACTCTTCCATTACTTAAATTGAACTCGCTTTGATTTTTAATTCATAGAATATATTTATTATAAATCTTTCATCATTTTACAAGCAAAATTAATCACGACTACATGGTTGGTGCGGTGGCTGGGCAACCGGCTGCCGTGCAACGTGTCGCAGGTTCGATTTTGACACGGAACATTTTGTGTGATCAACAAATTGTTGTTTCGGGTCTAGGTGTGATTGTGTATGTGAACTTATTGAAAAAATCTTAATGTGGGTTAACGTTTTAAAAAAATTATTTTAATTACCAATATTTCGACTGTATCAAGCTCAAAATAACTTTTGAGCAGTCAAGTCGGTACTGGGCAACTTATCGTGAGTTTAGTCTCCTCACGGAACTAATATACTGTATGTTTTTCATCTAAAGTTATTTGTAGTTAACACTTATTCAAAGGTCATTATAAAAAGGTTATACAACTATAATTACACTAATCTTACTGAAACACGACGGCAATAAAGATTTATCTAGTCCCACGACTTTTACAACACAAAAGAAGCGGTATTTTTAAATCGCAAGCAAAAATGTCAACAACATCAGAGATGCACCATTAGTGACGACAACGCTAGAGAAAGCAATGAAGAGAAGTATAAAGCAGCCAATTACAGAAGAGCTATGCTTTAAAAAGCGCAGGCATTGCTGAACTTACTAATCTAACGACGCTTCCAGCTTTTTGAAGAGCATCAACCGCAACTGAATGTGGCGCCCCTTCCACAGAAATGTCATTTACCTGTGTAAACATAAAAATATTTTTGTCTAATGGAATAATGCATGTTACTATTAAGGCACTCAAGCGATGACAAAGTCTTTCATTTGTCTTTCATCTTTTTAAAGATTCGTATTTGTAATACTAGTCGTACATAGTATGAAGACGGGTGATAATTTTTTACTTAACATTCTCAGATTTGACAAGAAACATTGAACTTTAGGACTCTGATATTATAAATCGCGTTTATCGCGAATATCAAGAACAATAACATAAGGAAGGAAAGAAGGGCCATATTAAAATTACCCTTAACCAATGAGCATGCATTAAAAGATTGATGACTGTTGATGAAGCGAAAGAGGTATGTAGGAATCGTAGCAATTGACATTCCATAGTCTGCCCCGTGGCAAACAGGCGTAAAGTGATGTATGCAATAATATAAAAGGGATTAATTTATTACTAGGTAAACAAAACAAACCTATCACACAAGTAAAGTACCTACTATTTTGACACACAATCATTCACGTTTTGTGGTCAATTAATTAATTCGTTTGTTCATAAAATGGCATTAATTTACTATCGTTATTGTTCATTTTAATTCGCACCAAAAATGTAGGTACTATAATTAAATTAAATTTGTGAAGGCGTTATAATTATTAATTAACGTAATCGTAATTATTCACTTTATTCATTAGCAAATAATAGCAGTTTTTTTTTTATTTTAAATACAGAACGTTTTGTATGTTTGATACTCTTATATACTGGTTTAACTTTTTTATAAATGTATGTGATAAATCAACGTGTGGCCACTATCTCGTCTGGTGGTAAGCCATGGTACGACCTACGATAGAGCACGCCTGCCCATAAGCAATCTATTCACTCAGACCTTGAAGATACTCACACTCAGGAAACATGGGCCTAAACTCCCCCCTCTCCAATCTCCCCAATCTATCGTGAAATTCCTAATCTCCAAAAGATTTCGAATGACCATGGGACGCCGATGGCATACCACCAGATCATACGTCTGCTCGTTAACTATCCTATAATAAAAAGTAGACTTAATAGTTTTTTTTTTCATATTCTATCTACATTTTTCTTTGGATCGAAACAGATGTCAAATTGACTTCAAAATAGAATAACATTATTAAGAGCCATGTATTGTGTCTTTACTGAACGGAAAACCTTTGAAATGTCTTTCTGTTTCGTTTCCCTTGTAACACAACACCTATTTGGGTTCCCCTTTATGATTGAATTACAAACAGATAGAACCTTTATTTATGTGTAATTTATAAATGTGATAATGTTCTTTATAAAATTGTTCATGGCAAATGAAAATGGATTCTAACATACTCAGGATACTTATCAGAATAGATTGCTGGCTTTTATTAAAAGGCTTTTATTTCTACATAATTACCTATATTTATTTTCTAATCTTATATTAACACATAAACCTGAAGAGTTTATTTGTTTGATGCTTATCTCCGGAACTACTGGTTCGAAAAGAATTATTTTTTTTTGTTGGATAGTGCATTTATCGGGAAAGGCTATCGTAAAATATCACACTAGGCTCAATAGGTACTGGGCGGGTGAAGCCATTTGGAAGTAGCTACTATAAGTACAGAGGCCTTAGTATGAGTTTCTTTTACGTTAGAGAGTATTCGAAACGAGTACGCGTTCGGCACTGTAATTGGCCGGCGCCAATGAAGCAACTCGTTACCCATCGGAGGAAAATAGACATTACATAATATACGTATGCTTGTACCTACCCCGTCAGGGTTAAGAACATATGATTAAATTGCCTTTATTATGTAGAACTATAGTAATTTATGTTGATGAAACAATTCACCAAACAGTCGTGTAGGTATTCACTGTAAACTTGTTACTACCGTAATTACTGCGCAATCTACAATTAAGTTTAAACTCTATAATGGTTGACATTGTAGTGGGCAGCTTTATCTAATGGTTAAATTTATTAGCTCTCACACTTCACATAATAGTGATGTCATAATGTGAGTAGATCACCAACGTATAATTATAGATGCATGCATAGATAATAATATCTACATACACTTTTATAATTGTTCAGGTCTTTTTTTATTTTTGTCTGTAACCTCTTTCGCTTATCCCCGAAGGGGTAGGCAGAGGTGCATATTAAGGCACTTAATGCCACTGTATAATGTAACAACCATTTTTCACTATTATGTTATGAGTCCCATGTAATAGAGGGTGACCCTATTGCCATATACCGGGCCCAATTCCAGACTTCGTGCTACTACTGAGCATTTTTTTAAAACCCAGTAGCACTTTGCCCTACCCAGGAATCGAACCCGAGATCTTGCCCGGCAGTCGCACTTGTGACCACTCAACCAACGAGGCAGTCATAATAATATTAGTAGATTATTTTATGGTTTTTCTAAAAGTAATAACCGATTTCAGTCCATTCTAGATCAATCCAGATTTTGATAGGAACTCCACTAAAGTAATATGGAACTAATGCATCGATTTTGGATTTAGATAGCCTATAAATTTTGGTCGTTCGCCTAATGAAAGGATCGAACACACGATATTAACCTAGTGGGTTCGACTTCTATTTATTTAGAAATTAGCTACTTAAAATTAACTAGAAACATAACGTTGCTATCTATAGAGGTACATATGATATAGCTTTATTTATCTTACTGTGACACATTTAATAAAATCGTAGGTAAGTGAAAACTGTACTTTCAATATCGTTTTAAACGAAATTTGGGACGTGATCTACAATCAATATCGAGGGCAAAAATATAGTTTTCGGAATTTTTATCTGTATATCTATAGGTATGTATGTCCGGCATAAACTCAAATAGTTCTGCATGGATTTACGTCAAATTTTGCAAGAATATTACTAACAGGTCGGGTCAACATATACCTCTAGGATATATATTTTATCACCTATAGGGTAAGAGCTATTATATACTATTCCACGCGGATAAAGTTGCAGGCACAGCTAGTCTTAAATAAAAGTAAATATCACGTCACCATTCCATGAAATATGATATCTGTAATGTTGGTTTTCAATTTAGATGACACAATAAGACTGACACAATGAGGTTCATTAACCTAATATTATTCTCAGATATGAATTGTTACAATATCTTTATAATTCTGAAGGAAAAGCTTCCACAAAGATAGGAATAAATCGGAGTATTTTGACTTTAACTCAGTATTTAATGACTAGTACCTACCTAATATTGGATCTAAGAAAAAAAATTATCAAACTCAAACTCAAAAGCATCTATTAAATAAATTGAACCATAATTTGGTACTTTTGAAACGTCAAAAAATATGAAATAAATAATAGTCTGTCGATCTGTCAGTGAAGCTAGGCGCTCGTTCCAAAATGTCGATTCGAGTGGAGAAGAACGAGCAAGAAACTCATTCGTTACTCTTTAAAAAAAAGTCTGTTTTATACTGCTCTGATACATATTCCAATATTGTACACACATGTGAGAATAATGTAAAGACATATTTATATACATTATGCAATGTGTGTTACCTTCAAAACTAATATAAAGCATAAGTACGAAGTAATTAAGTTTTCATGGAAGTTAATACTCGTAGGAAAATTCTAGGAAGTAACATAGGACTTAAATTCCCAGATAACATTTGAATAAGGATATTATGCGATGTAAGTTATCTTTTAAAAATACATCTATTTGTTGCGTAATTTTCAAACTCGTATTTATGCATTAATAAATTTTAATTTACAGAAATATTACATATGTTATTATTTATGGATAAATATTAAAATATAAGTATGTAATGATCACTCTACGAAGTCTTTTTTTTAATGGAGGTATGTCATCCAATTACTTCTTCTGCCTTGCGCCTGCCTGCCTTCCCTTACTGGATACAAACCACCCATTCTTACTCCTGCTCTTCGAGCCGAAACCCCGGTTACCCGTTAAGTCTTCTGCGGCTCCACAGAAGTTTAGGGTAACACTTAATTTTATAAATCTAGTTTCGAACTGAATTAGAAATAGTCTTGATGCTGTGCAGGCAACTTGAGAATCACAATATAGTCATCGAAAATTTGGATAATGCTGTTAAACCCTCGGAAGTTTTTTGTTAAGTGGGATATTTTTAAATGTCTTCTGCTGCTTTGTTTAAGACCAGAGCGAAAGTCTGGCTCAACCCTCAGATGCAATTTTAAAATACCCAGGTCCACTTCCACACTATAAGTTATACCATCAGTCATTTCCATCTACTGTTACTAAGCCAACGAGGTATTCAACCAGGCAATTTGCAGTAACGTCGCTATAAAATTAGAATATCAACAACTGAGGTCAAATTTATTGTGAATGTACTCTGAAAATTAACCTTTATGAAGTTGGGTCGGCTATTAATACCTATCTATGTTCAGTGACAGACATAAACTGCGGTTATTCTCTCTAATCTGTTGTTGGTAATCTACCCTTCATTACTTTTAGTTTCATCGTAACTCACTCGTAAATAACAACAGAATTTTGGCAGTTGCTAACGTTCTAGTGATGTCGTTCGTGTATTATTATTAGAAGGTATCAAATTCTAAATTTCACGAATATTGTGAAAGATTTTCTTTACTATTTTAATCCGATTATATTGACCAGAACTCTTGCTCAAAGCAGGAGTAGGAACGGGATGGTCAGTGAGTCTGGCACTTTCTTTAGCCTCACCCAAGGCGGCAGAAGTCATTGATTGGATAATTTTCTCCCCTCAAAGAACAGGGCGAAATAAACACAAGGAAAGTAATCGTTACTGATGTTGTGGAAAATACTGAAATACCTACAATATTGTTAAGTAACTTTTACAAAGAAGGCGTCGAGGAGGCAACCGCGTTGACGCTTAAAGCACCGCATAAATTGCAGGCGGACCTTTGGGGCCACGGGTGCATAGAGTGAGGACTCGAGGTGCCCATCCAGTGGCCTCAGGGAAGACGGTAGCACAGTGGTCACGTGTTGCCGTGCAAAGCAATGATCAAGGGACACACAGGTCTCCCTAGGAATGTGTTGTAACAGCGTTGCACCATGGGGACTCTGGAGCAGGTCTCTTCAGAGGACCCTGTGCCCCTTACAGGTGCTGAGGTGGTGGTTTTAGTGAGGTACGAATCCCACACTGCCTAGTCTTTCTATAAAAAAAGACGGTAAACAAAACGTTTTTTCAAAGAGATACCCAATTGGCATAATGTATGTAAGAAGGCTGTTTTTGTTTCTTATTTGATATCATAAATTAAATAAGATTTTGGGCTATGCTGCTCAATAAATCTCAGTAGGCTGCGCGACATCGCCGCGACCGCACGCTGCTCATGAGGAAGAACCCCTCTGTGGTTCGGAACTAGTAGAGCTTTTCTCGGTATATTCACGTGAGTAACCCGCGATTTTTAGTTAAATCTTATTGAAATTAATTTCAATACTTTCTTTGCTAAATCAGTAGCTAATTGATATATTAAGCAGTTCTGGTTTAGAATCGCTGAAGACATGTGATTGACATGTACCCAATTAGTGTATTAACCGAAATAACTTTATGAAAAATGAATAACAGATATTTGACAGTCTATAGAAATATAAAAATGAACCTGTCAAATGAAATGTTCGGCCTTACAGAAAATTTCATTAAACAAGTAAAGTTTGAGAAATGTCTTTTAAATAAGTTCCTTGTACAGTTTTTGAGTGCCTGCCTACGGGAAAAAAAATTCCAGTTTCATGTTTATTTTTTACTTTTTTTGCTTTTCTTTTTTTAGATATTTAACGTTGTTTACATGACGTGAAAATCACAGAAACATGAATGTTGTGTTTTTTATGATTTTAATATTTTTTTTGTGTCTAAAAATACCTTTAATCTTCATAAATTATTTTCATTACTTAATATTAATTTACAGATTTAGGATCCAATATTATCGGCCAGTTCAAGTTAGGAATTTCAATTGGTCCGAATATAAGATTATTAGCTGAAGAAAGGTACAAGATGTTCATAATTTTACTTTAAGGAATTATTAAAGAACTAATTATGACAAAGAAAGGTATTTCTTCGTAAGGATCTTATTACACTTCTGGCCAAATAACAAGGTCACTGAATGCTAAAATCTATTTTTGTTCTATAACGGAATACTTAATTTTTTATTCGTAAAAAGGCCTTGGAAATATTTCTACCTTATTAACACTTGAAATATGAAATGTTGACCTTTATTTAGTACGCTTTGTTTAGGTGAAAATATTTAATATAAAAATAACATTACGTTCATAATAATCACTAAAAATATTTTTCGAAATTGAGAAATCACTTTCCAGATTCATAACAAAATTTTTCTTTACCGAACAGCGACACCGTCCAATCTATTAAAAAACTAGGTCACAATAGACTTTCAATTCAAATAGATTGCACAAGTTGACTTGACCTTCTTCAACCTATATTTGTTTGATCTCAAATATTTGGAGCGTGGGTAGAATAGGAATCGGTTCCCCAGTAGAAGTTCACACTAAGTTTTTCTATACATCGTATACACAACTTTGTTCGTCCATTCTGTCCTTGTACGTTACACGTCCACCAAAAAGGCAGGGTTTATTTTTAGCCCAGGGTTCTGGGTGCTCCCTATACGGCTCACAAAGGTCCATAAAAAGGTTTGTGGTAAATAGAGGTAAAATAATTTTGCCATAGAATTTATAACGGACTGAGACCGTAAAGAGAAAGGTGCTACTTGAGCCCCTTACAGAGTAAAATATTAGTTTTAAACAGCTAATTCCTGCTGTGGTATTTGTGACGTGCAGCATTATTGAAATCTATGTTTGTTTTGTTTATTTTTTTAATTATAATAAACTTATCAAATGAACATTTACTGTTAACATTCAATCATGATCTTTTTCGAAAAGCATTCTACTTTGTAAAGATAAAACTTACTTGTAATAAAATATCTCCTATTTGCAATCTTCCATCTTTTTGCGCGGCACCACCAACTGCTAGTCGCGTTATGCTGACGTCACTGCCAGTTTCCCCGCCCGCTATACTAAGGCCGAGCCCACTCGCACCCCGTTCCAATGTCACATCAGCTGTCTCCCACACTGCCTCGCTGTCTGCATCCGAAGGACACTGCGAACAATGACGTATTGTGACACGAGGGAAATGTGTTGCTGTGGAATTAGTGCGTAACTGGAAACGGTGTCTAATTGTCAAAACATGTAGATGTTGGATTTAACTTGAGTCTTGGATGGACAGACACAAATTAAAAATGTATTTACACTCGAATTCAGTTTCCAAAAGATCTTATTTTAGTACTTAAAATTAATATCTTTATCCGTGAATAATAATTATGTGTAAGGCATAGTCTAGGATATCAAGTCATCTACAGTCTACACCCGAACTATTACGAGTATAATATTATTATACAGTATACGCTTACTACAATGATCATAACATTATTTTTATTTATTTATGTTCTCTATATCTGTAGGAACCGAAAGCTCAATCATAATCGCGTCATACAACCAGGGTAACGTAATCATAAACGACTTATTTCTTATTTTCACGCAAACAAAGTAAACAACTTCGATTGATTTAGACAACAAAACAACGTCGAACAAATAAATAATAAAGTGGGGAAAGAAAAACAAAACTACCTTCGCACTCACCAACGCTTAAGGACATTTGACTGTTTCCTTACCCAACTAACCGTATAAAGTAAGGTCGAGTACACAAAACAAACAAAGTAAATTAACCTCTCCAAGTTCTTAACTAAAACGTATAAACATAACAGTTTCGTAACTGATAGTAACCGGTTTATAAAGCTGCTTGCAAAGTTATATTGAGAAGTTCGACCTAATTATTTCTGTGTATATAAAACAAAGTTGTGTTAATTATACCATTTGTAACTTGAGGTGGGTAACTAAAGTGATTTTCAAGATCTTTGTGATCAACACAAAGATCGTAGGAAACCTAACGGGTATTTTGTTGAGAATGTAGACAAGAAGATAATTTGGTATTCATACAGATATTTACTAGAGCAGAATATTGTTTGGTTAATGAATTTCCAAAAAGTGACTGAATTTTATTAGTTCTACACAAAGAATCGGACCCACTAGCGTTTTTTCGTTTTCATTTCTCGATAAATATTTTCTGACGACAAATATTTTATTAATTGGTAATGTCGTACAAATGGCAATTTAGTTTCGTGTAAAATGA
Source organism: Spodoptera picta (assembly GCA_038387885.1). Lineage (NCBI taxonomy): Eukaryota > Metazoa > Arthropoda > Insecta > Lepidoptera > Noctuidae > Spodoptera > Spodoptera picta. Next base: position 123,513 of record JAZHFQ010000778.1, read on the forward strand.
AAGCATTTTGTTGTAAAAGGAATATTTCTTTCTAAAGTTTTTTTTATGGCATAAGCCGGTAAACAAGCAGACGGATCACCTGATGGTAAGCAATCGGCGTCGCCCATGGACACCAGAGGCGTTACAAGTACGTTACCGGCCTTTTGGGGATTATGAGTTTGAGGATCGTTGGGGATTCAGGGATTGGGGAGATTTGAGAAGGGAGAGGGGGGTGGGTAATTAGGCCTCTAGTAACCTTTTCTGTGGGGTTTTTTGGTGAAGTTATAGAGGGTTCAATATTATGGAAATAAAAAACACTAGTAGATCCGTGTCTTTGCTCCTAAGTGCAGTTTCTGCCAGCGGCTTCTCATAATCTCATCTTCCTGAACTGTTTCAGTATGAAAGAGCAAACAACTATGGCTATAGATGTATATGACATTAACTGTGTACAGCCTGACACATTATTATATAACATAAACATATAATTTGCTTCCTCTCGAAGAAATAAAACGTGTCGTTACAGTTGTCAAGTAAATATTTTTAAAACATTCCATTTTAAATGTATTAAACGAAACCGTTTGAATATGAACTGCTGTGGTTACGAAGAGGAGTTACTTTACGATACTGTGTGACATTTTCCTGTTCGATAAATTCCCAATTTTAGATCGAGATTGGATATTGTCCCAAAAAGGGATATGGGATAAAATATCGTATTTAACCTTTACTCTATGCATTTATTAGTAAGTATTTTTTATTGCTTTTGGAATTTAACACAGTCACTACGTGATTTAATGAAAAATACTTATTCCCAAATTAGATAAAAAGAAAAACTGGATATTGTATTGATTATGATAAATGTAGATACATCAATTATTTGAAACGTGCATGGATAGATGTACTGAAAATGGCGATTAACAACTTCATTTGTTTTTAATATTACTTAACATGTCCAGTCTAGTCCAAGAACGCCGTAAACAAGAATATTTAGGAAAACATAATTCTTATTTTGCAGACGGGTAAAAGCGACTATATTACCGTACTATCCTCCAATTTCGCGAATAACCAAATGAAAGGCGTAACTGACAAACTATAAAGTCATTGACCCATCAAAGTGACATTACTATGTCCGTCCAAGTTTGAATGGCTATAGACATCAAGGGATGTAGGTCGAAGTTAAATCGAACAATCTGACGGGAAACCGAAAGTTCTGCACTTGAAAGTACGATTTCATTGTACCGCAGGTTCAATTAGACTACAGCATCTACTGCAGAGAAGTTGCAAGAGAAAGAGAAGACCACGACGGTGGCAAAAGAAATACACGGCCTATCTGATGGTAAGCGGTTACCATCTGAAGAATTCTATGGCATTCTGTCTTATGCTTACCAAAGTTACCTAATAGTAAATAATTTATATTTCATCATCAACAGCCTATAAATGCCTACTGCTGAGCAAAGCCTCTTTTCACACGGAGAAGGTTTGAGCATTAATCACCACGCTTGCTCAATGCGGGTTGGCGATTTCAATTTTAATTATAAATTAGAAATTATAAGTTCAGGTTTCCTCACGATGTTTTTCCTTCACCGTTTGTCAGTGGTGTCTAGATAATCTTAGAAAGTACATATAACTCGGAAAAAGTCACATTGGTACTTGCCGTTGGTAGGTTTCGAACCCGCACCCTCATGCATGAGAAGTGGGCGTCTTAAACCTCCGGGCCACCACGACAGGATATTTTGTGGAATGAATTTATTAAAATTTTAAAATAAATAAATTAAAATTTAGTTCGAAACCAGTTAGGTAGTGAAAAATATGAATATTATTATTTTCCCAATTGCAGAGTTATTAAAAAATATATAATGTAACCCGATATCTGACTATAATCGAACCCGCACCCTCATGCATGAGAAGCAGGCGTCTTAAACCTCCGAGCCACCACGACAGTTTTTTTTTACCCTTATGGTATTATATGAAGCTGAAAAGTTTGTTTGTTTAAACAAGCTAATCTCAGGATAGGAAAGAAATTATTTTTTATGTTGGATAGTCCATTTATCAAAAAAGGCTTAGATCTAAAACATCACGCTACGGTAAATAGGAGCCGAGCAGAGCAGGAGGAATCGCGCGGAAGTAGCGAGTATACAATAAAAATAAATGTCTTTGAAATAATATCCTCAAACTCTTAATCCCCAAAAGGCCGGTCCCTGGGCGACGCCGATTGCTTACCATCAGGTGATCGGTCAGCTCGTTTACCGGCTTATGGCATAAAAAAAATATTAGCTATGCATGACATACATATTTATCTCAAATCCGAATCGCATCCAGAATTTTGAAGAAGTAGGTAACACTTAGAACAGTACTAAGCGCTTCTTTTGGAATCCAATAGCGAGCATTTCTTGTACCTCTATATGTACATCAACGATCTCGGAAACGGCTCCATCGATTTTATTTGAATTTTGCAATCGAGGGTTTCGGGGGCGATAAATCGATCTAGGTAGGTTACATTTTCAGAAAATGTCGTTCTATTCGTGTTTATATTGTATATAAAACCTTATTAGGATACGAAGGTAAACGCTTTTATAATTAAAGTTAAAATAGCTTGGTCGGGATATCTGACGCTTTCAAAGCAGGAGATTTGGGTTCTAACCTCGGCCCGACGGTTTCTTTTATTTTTTTTTATGGCCTATACGGTAAACGGTATATAAATATACGGTAAACGAGCATAACGAGCTGGGAAACCAGACTGGTTTTCCGTTTTGTTTTCGTTTTCCGGTAACGCACTTGCGTTACCGGCCTTTTGGGGATTAGGAGTTTGAGGATCAGGAGTTTGAGGATCGTTGGGGATTCAGAGATTGGGGCAGATTAGGGAAGAGGAGGGTAATTGGGCCTCCGGTAACCTCAAATGGCAAAATTCAATATGGCAGACGAATATTCGCACCGCCGTAAACGCTAGTGGAACTTTTATAATTTAAAAAAGCACCAAACACATGTTATTTTTAGTGTACTAACAAACTAACTAGTAAACTTCGTAATTGGCTGGTTGATGCGGCTCTGTAGCGATTTCGCTTCTGGCAGTATGTTAAAGTTGAAATTGGTTGGTATGGTTACCTTACATATATGTATATACGAATTAAAAAAGACTTAAAAATTACATAAAAGTCCAAAAGAGTCTTTTTAATAACTTTTTATACTACTCATTTGTCCAAATTTTGCTGAATTATCTGTGGTGGTAGTAACAATAACTGTCCTAAAGTTTCTTTGTGAGACAAAAGGACAAAGAAAAGTTTTATAATACATACCTCTATTATTGAAACTAATAATATTTACTTACCTCTATAATATTGTACATTCTACAATAGTTTACATTTATGCACGGACCAAAATGGTTTGATATGCGGGAAATATATTAGAACAAACTGACTCAGTCATTATGTTGACTACTGATTGGTTTGACCAATGATAGCTACAGCATTGTTATGGCTGAAAATGTAGGTATTTTTACCAAAAAAAAAACAGTACACGGTATCAGTTTTGTGGCATATGTTGTCGATCTACAGAATCATAATATTGAACCATAAAAGTCGTAAAAATAACCTGAAAATAAAGTAAATTCCTTAGTTATAATGATTTCTATGTTTTATCTGCTTTTAAAATTTACCCAGTCCTGCGCGTAATTTCGTAAAAACCTTTATCACACCTTTATAATTTAGGTAATAAAATATAATAGCGTTAAGCGGTGCTATATACAGAGCGGAGTAGGTTCATTAATATTTATAATCTTCATAATTATACATATGAATACTTTAAAATGAATGAATCGTTGTTTAGGGAATATTACCCAATTGAATGAAAATAGGTAATAATCTGTTGCTTTTTGTTCAGCTTAGAAACAAAATATGCTTCACTAAATTACTTAGCTATTGGCTACACTTGAAAAGTTCAATTATGGTAGGCCGGTAGGCCCATTGGCCCTTACACCACAAGCATTGTTTCACGTCAGTTTTCTGTGAGGCCGTGGTATCACTCTAGTCGAGCCAATCCTTTCGTGCCGAAGCATGGCTTTCCAACACTTATACAAACTTTCTTTTAATAAAGGTCAATTTTTTTTATTCTTTTTCCATAAAATTTCTATAATAACATATAAATATATATTGCAGACCTCAGTGATAAAAATTAAAATTATTCAAAAATAAAGATATTTTTTTAGAACTGATGAACAAAAAGCGTGCACCAAACAGACATATAGAGGTACAACCTAAATACAATGAACGGACGATAAAACAAAATGTTAGGTTACCATGGAATCTGTTGTGGAAAAATATTTTGTAGGCAGCGAAAAAGTGATAAAAGAACTGCTTCGGTGAAAACCGGGGTCGCACTTTGCTAGTCGGAGATAAAAATATTTTAACAAAGAAAATATCGCTTCCTCCCCGAACTTTCGTTACGGGAAATGGGCTATGGAAAACTGTAACGATTTTCGCACGGCAAAATGTAATAAGATGCAAATTGTATAATAAAATTAAACATTTGATGCTTATTTTTTGTTTCGTATAATTTAGCAGTCTTTGAAGGCGAGGCTTTAATATCTTTAATACTTATTAAATGAAAATGGATAACAGATAATAAATGCTAACATTCTAACTTTTTTACCTTTTCGTTTGAGCTTTAATTTTCTTTGTTGTAAGTTTTTTTTTATTTCGGAGTGATTTATTGAACAATTAAACATAATAACAATCGTGAAATTTTCAACTCTTATCTACAGTTTTACTGCTTTCACACACCTAGTTAAAAACTAATTCAAATAACTGACAACTTTGTTGAAAACGATTGAACGAATGGAGTATAACTAAGAGTTACTTTTTCGATAAGAAAATAGTGAAAATAAACATTTACTTGAAAACTTGTACTATGCAAGAAAACACTAGCATTTCGTTCAGGTGTGACACGTCATTAACTTGCAAGTTTCTTGTCTCCAAGCCAAGAAAAGCTAAAGAGAATATTAAAATAGACGAAAATTTGAAGAAAAGAAAATGTTAGCAGCTGCCATAAGATACGTTGGCAACGCTAGAAAGAACACAAGGGTGGAAGCATTTTAGAAATATCTCACAAGTAACAGGTTGGATATTTAGCGCCGGAACAAACTATTTTTTCGTTCTATCAAGAAACCAAACATTACATTACATTTGAATATATCACTAATGTTCATATTTTATTCACAGATTTCAGATATATTTTTTTCATATTCCTAAATGGAAATAAAAAAGATTCGTTTAGATTAAACCTCTAGATGTCTTCGAGAAAATATAAAATGGTGCATTCAAATCAGCCCGGCACAAACAGAATTCCACTAAGCGCATGAAAATCCTGCAAATATAAAGTAGACGGCGCCTTTCTATTGGCTATCGGCAATACGGTTGCCGATGCAAACATTTATGGGCTATATCGGATCACAGACTTGGTAACAAAGGCATTCAACTGGAAAATACAAAGTAGTTCAATATTGCCCGAAACAAATGGTAAACAGAATACTTTTACGGCTAGTTTCACCACAAAATAACCAATAAACTTATGTCACAGATAGTTCAGATAAATAACGTTCTTAGATATTTCAGGTTGATCTGCTACATAGCTCCCATTCAGAAATTGAGAAACAAGCCCTGAGACCACTTATAGCGTGCTCCAAACATCTGCACCTCAAATAACTCCTATGATTTAATTATAACTTTATCGTATTGTGATAAAGTCAACAATCTATTGCAGGTTTGGGGTAGTTTTATGGGTAGGTGTAACATTAAGCGGTCGATCGACTTTGGCGGAGCTAAAGGCTGCCTCCAGCAATGTAACAATTTGATTGATTGAACAAATATTTAATTACGGCGCGGGCTTGACAGCTGAATAAAGGTAAATACAATTATGTTCATGTTGGGGAAATGAGTTTGTATCCAAGGACGTCAAAGTTGACTTGTAATTCAGGTATCAGAGCGTTCTACTGGATATCCCGGGTTTCCCGGAGCTGTCGTTGTATGCGTAATTTGGTCCACGTCCAATATAACCCACCCCACGCGTTCAAAGAAAAAAGGACTAAATCAGGCGAACTTCCATCTGACAGAAATATCACTCTGCTGGCAAGAAATAACGGATATTACATATTATTCAAATAATTTACATGTTGAGTTGTTTATATTTCAGAAACCTAAATAAAACCCCGGTAATTTTATGTAGGCAGTCATATTATGTTAGGAATTATATCCGTCTTAAATTAGAACCCAATTTGTTTCATGATGCATAAGTACGAAAAAGTCTAAAATAAAAATCCTTTCAAAAGGCTGAAAAATTAGATTCACCATTCGTCCTCGTTCAAAAACATTGATCGCAGTTTCAATCGCACAAAGTACAAATAAGAAAATCGGTAGAAAGAAAACTTAAGGTCAATGCTTGGAAATTAATCAAAAACACACATTGCAGCAATAGGAAAACTATTGAACAAAACCAATTTACAGGACATAGGGAAACAGAAATAAGAAAACAGAACAGCCAATAACGAAATGTTGAAAGAACTATTATAACGAGCTGTTGCTAAAGGAAATCGAAGCGTTAAACTCATACTAGAGGTATGTACCAGTCCTAGGTGTAGTTAAGGGTTGCAATAGTCGACAGTGCATTGATATAAAGGCAATTATTGCAATGTTTTTCTCACATAAATGTATGTGAGAAATGTGTCTTTTATCCGTTTTTGCCAACCACCCCAAAACAATCTCTTAACTAAGAGTTACTTAGTGTGAGGGACCACCTATACTAACCCCATATCTGTACAATTAGTAACGTACTGTACAATTAAATGTCTAACAAATATGTTAAAACAAAATTTTCACCTACGTTAGCTTAGGGGCTTCTTAAAATTTAAAAGGATTTGGTGTAAATAGGCATTAGGTTAGTTGTCACTATTTACAGCGGCTGTAAGTTTAACTGCTGAGTAAAGGGCCTCAGCTTATATTCTCAGTTCAAGCAAATTATAATTAGACTTTTGACGAGTATCTACATAGATAAAAAATAAGTCGTCTTGGAATATTTGGCTGACTACCAATAGCTTAACCCACAATTATTCTTGTAACCAATCAAACAATGGGTGAAGTATTGAAACTGATCATGGAAGTGAGTAACGATAGTAGAAGTGTTACCGCTAATGGACTTTATATTTTTTATTTTTAAATAGGCCTAGCTTCTACCAGTGACTTCGTCCCCGTGGGATCAAAATGGCCTATGAGTTTTTTAAGAGCGAAATCTAACCTTGTTCCAAAATTCGTTTTATCCCTTCAGCTATATTGAATGAGTAACAGCCACACACACATGCATTCATACATCCTCATAAACTTTCGCATTTATAATATTATAAATAGAAATTAGGATTTACTTAGTAATCCTGGTAAAACCAAAAAAAACATTAATTTACCTTTATTTTCAAATCTAAAGAAGCTAGTAACAAAACCTCTTAGTACTAATTATTTGTAATATAATAGGGTTCTTATAACCAAATCATCTGTATTACGTTGCCTATGTGGGGCAGCTATATTTAGTTCGTTTATCGACCCTACGTCGGAAACCATGTAATATGTAGACGAGGCGGCGATCAGCTTAATAAAATTATATTGGATTTAAACAGAACAGTCCCGAAAAAAGTCGACAGGTGATGGTAAAGTTTTATTATCATACTAGCTGTTACCCGCGAATTCGTTCGCGTGAAATTATTCATATTTCTTGTTAATTTATACTTTTTTGACGCTACAACGTTTTGATTGGCGTATTTGAGAGCTAGTATGAAACGGAACGTTTATTGTCTACTCAAGATGGTGACTGCGGTTTGTCTGTCAGTGTCATTAAAATGAATTAATAAAACGAAATAATCTCCGTAATCCGAATTTTGCGGATATATATTGTCGACTCGAAATAGATATTTTTTATGTTTTGTTATTCAGGTAATGTTTTGATCGAGTCTACCGTACCCCTTGACGAAATTATTAATATAGGAATCATAAAAGTAAGGAATTAATGTTTCTTTTATGTAATAATAGTTTCAATCAAATGCCCAAGGCTGATGTTGTATGAATAAATGAAAACAATTAAAATTGTAAAAACAATATCTTTTTGTCAGTTTTTCGGGATCGCTCTGTTTACACCCTATATGTATACTCATCATGTACAACCAACACAGTTATTTAGTATATAGGTAAAAAAATAAAGATTGATTCAGTACAAAGACAGGACCTATCATTTCAATAAACTGTATAGTTCTAAACATGTTACCCACCGCATACGTCACCGGTGACCTACGTTAGCGGAGGATTTACCTTCAGCAGTTTTCTGTGGGCAGCCAAAGGCTTAACCAAGCCACATCTTCTGTAACCATTGATCGGTTCAGTAGCCAACCAATAGTTACCGTCTCTGTACTGAACCAACCTTTATTTTATGGAAAAATTCCGTTTGCCATTTTCATGTATTGTTCGATATTATCGATACTTTTTAACTCGTCGAGTACCGTTATTATAGACACAATTAGAGAACAATAGGTTGCGGTCACCGGTGACCGCTTGGTGTTTGACAGTTTAAATAGTATGAAACCAACCTGGAAGCTACTCGCTTGCTGACCACTTACTGGACTATGTGTTGACTGCTCCCGCCCGCACTCGTAATTCCCAACGTTGGCTGTGGACAAAAAATTTCTATTTGATTTCATTTGTAAACTACATGTAGTATGGAAACAACATTATAAAAGGACAATACATTTTGACGACTCCATCAAATATCAACAGCTCTGAGAAATAAATTATTATGTTTTCGGCTTACTCACGTAATAATTTGACGAGGAACTCGGCTAGTTTCAAGCCATGTTTGAAATTAGTCAAGTTGTAGGGCAGTAACAGCGCGACAGTCACCGCGTCGCGGGTCGCAAAATGCTGCTCATGAGTATGAGCCTCTAGAATAGCTTGAAACTAGTCGAGTTCCTCGTCAAATTATTATGTGAGGAAGTCGAAAACATAATAAATTATTTAGTATGTCTCACGAAAGTTACAATACAAATATAGCTCTGAGAAAATTTATAAGAGAGTTATTTGAATAACAAATATTAATAATAGTTATGATACTACTAAAAGACCGAAGAAATACAGTTTCGTGTTCTTCAAAAATGTTATTAGATTAGAATAACCTCCAATTTTATTTAATAATAACATATTTCATTCAGGAGTAGTTTACGCTCCATATTGTCCACATATTATTAGCTTTGCCGCAGATAGTATGGCCAGAAACATCGTAAATGCAAAACAAAGTAGTTTGTACTAGATTCTGAAGTAGGTCATATCTATTTTAACCTTTAACCGACTTAGCATGGCTTCTACTGCTTAAAATAATAGCTTCTACTTTGAATCAGTGTGAATGTAATACATTCTAATGTAGACAAATAACTATAATATTGATAACATACGTAATTAGTCACATAGCCCATAGCCCTGCCCACTGGTGTAGGTCATAACATAACATCACACCTTTTATCCCCGAATGGGTAGGCAGAGGTGCACACAGAAGTTACACCCACTTTTCACTATTTATGTTATGAGTCCCATGTAATAGGTTGAGCCTATTGCCAAATACCGGGCACATTTCCAGACTCCGTGCTACTACTGAGATTTTTTTAAAAACCCATACTCTGCCCGACCCGGGAATCAAACAAGAGACCCCTTGCATGGCAGTCGCACTTGCGACCACTCGGCCAACGAGGCGGTCAGGCAACGAGCAGTGGTGCAGGTCATGTAACCCATAAATACAACTCGTGGTGTAAGGATCTGCTGAAGTGGGGACATCAGAACATAAACGACATAGACGCCAGAAGATATCACAGAGGTGGCGGGACAAAATTGAATACTAACAACCCAAAATACAGCTATGTGGAAAGGAATCTTCAATACTTTCGAAGACTACATACACGAAATAGTTTGAAAAAGGCTTGATTATGATGGTGATGATTTTTATTAAACTTTCTAGGCATTACATTCTACAATGAAATTACCTAAAAACTTTTCTAAAAATCTCCATGGATTACTCATGCAAAACGGAGGCAGCACACAGTTTCCTGCAGAACAGTCATTCACAATTCCCTTTGACATTTCAAGGAAAAAATACTCGAAAATATTTGACACCGTCAGTAATTTGATTCACAAAGCGTGATAGATCTTTCTTTTGTTTGTAATGGTGCGGAAGCTGTTTGACATAACGACTCGACTCGTGAGCTTCTGATGCGTTTTGATATTCATATTTTCTTTTATTCGTATTTATGTCATAGTTACCTATATAAATAAAATCATGGTTGACATTGTCTGAAAGGAAAAGAGAGGGTTGAACTACAATATTGGATACATTTGCTTTTTAGCGTCAGTTATTTTAGTCTAGTGGGTAAAAATAGTGAAATATTGAAATGAGTTGGAATAGATTCTGTTAGTTTATATAAAAATAAGATTACACCAAACGCCCTCTAGTGTTAAGTATGTGCAACTAGTGTTTTATTGTCTGTGCCTCAATAAACCGACTTCACTTCTGTCAAGTGAATTCCGAATGTACACGTCGTTTTATTAGGTTATGGGCCCAGTACTATGGCTCTTATTTTTTATTAGCTAAAATATCGCTATTATATAAGTTATCCAGTAATAGTTTGTGTGATAATAATTTGCAGTAGGATATTTAGTGTAGCTAGCATAGGCAATAATTTCGTTAGCAAGAAAAAATAATGGCGGCAAATTACATTGTCAATGTGCCCAAATTACGAGGAAGAGAAAATTATAGCGAATGGGTATTTGCAGCGGAAAACTTCTTGATCTTAGAAGGGATGATGAAATGCATCAAACCACAGGAAGATGCAAGATTGTTTGCCGAGGATGATGCAAAAACAAAAGCAAAGCTAATTCTCACGATTAATACGTCATTATATGTGCACATTAGAGATATTTCTACTACAAAGGAATTGTGGGAGAAGCTAAAGGCCTTATTTGACGATTCCGGATTTGCAAGAAAAATAACCTTACTACGGAAATTGATTTCTATAAGACTCGGAAATTGTGCATCCATGATTGCATATGTGACACAGATTATAGAAACAGGGCAAAAGTTGTGTAATACAGGTTTTCAGTTAAATGAAGAGTGGATTGGTTCATTGTTGTTGGCAGGGCTACCTGAAAAATATGCCCCCATGATAATGGCCATAGAGCACTCAGGAATTCAGATAACAACGGACGCCATAAAAAGTAAGTTACTTGGAATCGGAATCGGAAGATGGAATGAACGAAATGAATGATGGAAATGGAACAAACGGCGTTTTGGTCAGCGGTTATAGAAGTAGGCAACACTCATCGACGGCCAGGAAGTCTATGGTTAATAAAAATCAACATGGCGGTTCAGTGTCAACAAAAGCGAAGAAAGAAATTAAATGTTATCGATGCAAACAAATAGGTCATTATAAATCACAGTGTATGGCTGAAGTATCGAATAACAAAGGCAACGAACGCAAACAAACAAATGTATTCAGTGTCGTTTTTCTTAGCGGAAATTTTAACACGCAAGATTGGTATGTAGATTCTGGAGCCAGTGTGCATTTAACCCCAAATAAACAATGGCTCACGAATATTTCCAATGAAAAGAAAGGTTAGAACATTACAATTGCTGACACGACGCAAGTGCCGATTGAGTGTTCAGGCGATATAAAGATTTTTACCGAGGTTAATGGTAGATATTTTGATGTGGACATCAAGGATGTGTTTTGTGTACCGAAACTAACAACTAACTTGCTATCAGTTAGTCAATTGATTCTCAAAGGGAATAAAGTTGTGTTCACTACAAACGCTTGTGAAATATATAATCAGAGAGGTACACTGGTGGCTTATGCATTGTTAAAAAATGGAGTTTATAAGCTGCAACTTCAAGAAACCATTTCTGCAGCAGCAGTCACATCGGGAGAGCTCTGACATCGCAGATTAGGATACGTAAACAGTGAATGTCTGAATAAAATGCAGAATACAGTTGATGGATTAACCTTGAAAGAGAAAGTTGACATCTCAAAATCTAACTGTGATATTTGCTGTGAAGGTAAACAGACTAGAACTTTTAGTCATGTGAGTGAAAGAAGTACGGAAGTCTTAAATATTATTCATACGGATATCTGTGGTCCTATGGAATGCAATACTATTGGAGGTCATAAATACTTCATTCTATTTGTTGATGACTTTAGCAGAATGACAGCTATCTATTTTCTTAAAAACAAAAATGAAGCTTTGAAAAGCTTTATAGAATACGAATCGTTAGTTGAAAATCAAACAAATAAGAAGATAAAAATTATAAGAAGTGACAATGGAAGAAAATTCTGTAATGCTAATTTTAATCATTATTTGAAGAAATTTGGAATCATTCATCAGACAATATACTCCTGAGCAGAATGGATTATGTGAACGAATGAACAGAACCTTAGTCGAGAAAGCAAGGTGCATGCTTTTTGATGCATAGTTAAGCAAGAAGTTCTGGGCCGAGGCCACAAACACGGCTGTATATTTGCATAATCGCACAGGTTTATCAGTATTACAAAGAAAAACACCTTATGAACTATGGCATGGTGTGAAGCCCGATGTAAGTCATTTGAGAGTTTTTGGCAGCATGGTAATGACACACATAGCTAAAGAAAAGAGACAAAAGTGGGATAAAAAGCCCCAAAAAGGTATTCTAGTTGGCTATGCTGATGCAAGTAAGGGCTACAGAGTGTATGATCCAGATAAGAATATGATAATAACCAGCCGAGATGTGATAGTTGTTGAAAAAGAAAACACTACTATAGCAGTAGTAGAACAGAAAACAGTAAATGAAACAATTAAAAGTACAGACCAGACATCTTCAATGGGGGATGTGAAAGAAAGCTTGTCTGACACTCTCACATTCCAAACAGAGTCTACAAATAATTCTGATTCTGAATATGTACCAAGTGAATATGAAGATGTAGAAGAAAGTTTACAGGAAACTGTAACCACCACAAGGGAAACTAGAAACAGAAAACAACCTGATAGGTATGGTTTCAGTAGCCAACAAAATGTCTGTCTTCAGGGAGCTGGAGTTTTAACTTTGCAGGAGGCTTTGACTGGACATGAAAAAGAATATTGGCAAAAAGCAGTAAAGGAAGAACTTCAATGTTTTGAAGACAATCAAGCTTGGGAGTTGGTTAAAATTCCGAATAATAGTGTTCGTGTGGTTCAGTGTAAGTGGGTTCTAAAGAAAAAATGTGATGTGGACGGTAAAGTTTTATATCGTGCTGGTCTAGTGGCAAAGGGTTTTACTCAGAGACATAATGTGGACTATAATGAGACATTCTCTCCAGTGGTTAGATATTCTACGTTAAGATTACTATTTGCCTTGACTGTAAAATTAGATTTTAAAACAACACACTTAGATGTAAAAACAGCATTTTTAAACAGATGTCTTGAGGAAGATATTTTTATGCAAAAGCCAGAATGTTTTGATGATTTAAATGATGGTAAAGTCTTAAAATTAAAAAAGGCCATTTATGGGCTGAAGCAGTCCTCAAGAATGTGGTATAAAAAGGTTGAAGACTGTTTGCATAATATTGGTTATATAAAATCGAAATATGAACCTTGCTTGTTTATAATGAGAATGAAGAAATATATAACTGTTATTGCATTGTATGTCGATGATTTCTTCATATTTAGCAATGATTGTAATGAAGTAGTAAAGTTAAAAGGTTGTTAGGGGAAAATTTTAAGATTAAGGACCTAGGACCTATAAGACAATGTCTGGGTATGAGAGTAGTGTGCAATGAAAATTGTGTAACATTAGACCAAGAGAATTATATAGACCAGTTGTTGGATAAATTTAATATGTTGGATTGTAACACTTCAAATACACCAATGGAATGTAAGTCAACCTTAGTACAGGCAACAATTGTGATTTTAGCATACCATACCAGCGTCTAATGGGTAGCTTAATGTTTTTGTCCGTTTTAACTCGTCCAGACATATCATTTTCAGTTAGTTACATGAGCCAATTTAACAACTGTTTTACCAAGGAACATTGGCGTCATGCAAAAAGAATTTTGAAATATTTAAAGAAGACAAAACACTATGCTTTAAAATATGATTCAAAGCTTAATTCTGAAATTGTTGGTTTTGTTGATGCTGATTGGGGTAGTGATGTCATTGGTAGGAGGTCATATACAGGTTTTGTGTTTGAATTGTCAGGTGGTGCAATATGTTGGGAAAGCAGAAAGCAGAAGGTTGTTGCTCTCTCTAGTACAGAGGCGGAGTATATAGGTATCTCAGAATGCTGTAAAGAAGCTATTTATTTGCAAAAATTACAATGTGAAATAACTGACAGTTCATATACTATTATTCTGTACAATGATAACCAAAGTGCACAAAAATTATAAATGAATCCTGTTTTTCATAATAAGTCTAAGCATATAGATACAAGGTTTCATTTTTGTAAAGAGATTATTGCTCAAAATATAATAAATGTTCGGTACCTATGTACAGCTGAAATGCCAGCCGATTTACTTACTAAAAGTTTAAATTCAATTAAGCATAAAGCTTTTGTGATTGCTATTGGTTTGGTGTAGAGATATGTTAGTTAGGGATTTGTATTATTTTTATATAGTGGGGGTGTTAGTTTATATAAAAATAAGATTACACCAAACGCCCTCTAGTGTTAAGTATGTGCAACTAGAGTTTTATTGTCTGTGCCTCAATAAACCGACTTCACTTAGCTGTCAAGTGAATTCCGAATGTACACGTCGTTTTATTAGATTCCAAAATTCTTGGTAGCTTAGTCGGGTTCTGGTCGCTGGGAAATATTGTGCTTCTTTACCATTAATATGCGGTTTGGAAACCTGATAAGTAACTAAAAACACAAATACTTCGAAATTTTTGTCATAATAAACATATAAAGACCAATAATGTTTATTGATCGTAATTTTTTTTCTATGTCAAAAACTAAGTTTACGATTTTTCATCAAAAAAGGTATAACTTTTCATAAGACGATTGAATCTTTAATTCGTATTTTCATCTTAAAACCCGTAACTTTGAATACTGAAATTAAGCATTCCACATAATATTACACATTTTTCCATACTTTAATAGAGGTATATTTGAGAAATCTGGTTCGTGATTTATGGCTTTCGTTGAACAAGTTTCATTGTAAGCGGTTTCAACTAAGAAACGTTATATTAAGACGAAGAATAATATAATGGAATTCGCCAGGAGATTCTATTACTTGTGGGTTTTTATTCGCTTCTAACTTTTCTTTTTATGTTTAGGTAAATGTAAGTATATCTGTAATGTTTTTTATTTTGCTGCCTCGCTGAAAGTATTCTTCACATATAATAAAACTGTAGAAGGGTGAATTCTGTACAATGAAAATATTCAAAAGAATTAACAGAAGGGGGTATTACTAGAAAGATACCAAACCCAAAAATATAATTATTTTTTTTGTCTGTCTGTATATATGTTCAAGCATCACGCAAAAAACTACCGATCCGATTACGATGAAACTTTGTATAATTAGGTATAGTTTAAAACTTTCAAACACCGCTTATTGTTCTTTAATTGTGTTTATAATGACGGTTATCGTATCTTGACTCGGTTTCCAAAGAAGATAAAAAAAATGACGGAATCAAAGAGTTAGTATCCTAAGCATCATACTGCGTTTTATTTCAAAAAAGTATCTACACTTAAAAACAAACTTAATTGTGCGGCTCATATAAGTTTGTCGAATGTTAGGCTGCCAGCAGTGGACCTTACGCTGTAACTATAGGGCCGATGGTAGAATTCAGCTTGAACCGATATTATACCAAAATTTGTGAGTTATGTGAGTGAGTTTTTATGTTTGTGTGTTTGATTGTAACTCAATCGCGTCAAAAAAGGAAACGCGGGCGAAGCTGCTGGCAGTAGCCAGTCTCAGAATAAAAACGGTCTTCTGTTAGATTCCTGGGTTAATCAAACTATGACAAAACGTTACCTTTTTATAATTCTAATGTAGTAGGTGATAATGAAATCTGTGGGCTATTTTTATTGACGCTTTATCTCAGTATTTTACTTGTGTGAAAATTAGGGTGTAAATTAAAAATTATAATTTTATACTACTCATTTCTGTTTGTTTAATCGCTGTGTTCTCTGTCCTTCTTTCTGAAGTATAAAAGTAGG
The DNA here is from genome assembly GCA_038387885.1 of Spodoptera picta. Lineage (NCBI taxonomy): Eukaryota > Metazoa > Arthropoda > Insecta > Lepidoptera > Noctuidae > Spodoptera > Spodoptera picta. The sequence goes on from JAZHFQ010000778.1 coordinate 139,719, forward strand.
TACCCTAACAAATTTTTTCTTAAACAATGGAATTAAAAAATAATCTAAACCTTTATTAGGTCTGTGGCCATCTACGTATTTATTTATTGTATAACATTGCCATTCAAAAGTGTACTTAGTAAGAACTGCAGTAGAACACAATCTCCCTTGATGACGTGCTGGCTTTCTTATTAAAATATGCTTGTTACAAGACTCGACCAATAAGGTATTAGTTTTTATTTTTACTTATTGTTTGAAGTAAAGCTCTTACGTCAGCTTGTAAGTACGTGGAAGATTGGCATTGAATTAATAGTTAAGTTGAAGTGCTCTTAAGGGAGGTTGCCTGGGGATTTTATAGTAAGTAGAATACCTACTTGTTTTCTTATTGTTCGGTAGTTAAAAATAAATGGTTTATACCTAAATTAATTATTATGTTTTTCAAGTAACTTGCGTAATTATTTGACGAGGAACTCGACTAGTTTCAGTACCAACGCTGTCGCTGACGCGGTGACTGTCCTCACCGCGTCGCAGGTATCAGCCTTTTAATATGGCTTGAAACTAGTCGAGTTCCTCGTCAAATAATTAGCAAAAACATAATAATTCATAGGTATAGTTTGTCTTACGAAAGTTATAATTTAAATATACTTTATACCTGTGTATTTTTATCAGGGTTTTCGGGTGCTAAACGTTCTACGAGTTAGTATCAAAAACTAATTCGAATCAGAAACAAAATTAGAATCTAATGGGTTTCGAGAGTAAGCGTACATATTAGATACCTTAACAGAACTTTCAACCATGATGGTTCTCACATAAAAGATACCTCAAACTACACCTAGTTATGTACAAGCTTGAGTACGGGCCAAAACAATGCCTCAAGAAAATTAATATCGACAACACCCCTCATAATACCATGTATCAAAGCCTGGGGTAATGATTAAATTAAGCTGGGTATAATGCTATACTAATTAGATTCCTATCATAGACGATTGTTATCGAATATTATGTTTTATAATAACTATCGTGAGACATACGAAATTAACTAAAAATCGCGGGTTACTCACGTGAAAATATTGAGAACAGCTTTACTAGTTTCAAACCACAGAGAGGTTTTTTCTTATGAGCAGCGTGCGCGGTCGCAGCGATCTCGCGCAGTCTACTACATATTGGTTTGAAACTAGAGCTTTTCTCAATACTTTCACGTGAGTAACCCGCATATGTTAGTTAATATAGGATATTATTCTATTTTTAAGGCTACTAGCTAACATTAAGTGCAGCATTTTTAACAAACGTTACTAGGGGCAAAACAGTTCTTAACAAGTAAATACGTGCTAACCACCTAGCCTTATAAACCATTCAATTAACGGCCTAGCCAGTTTATTAAATGATATCGCAGTACGATTCAAGTAGATGTTTATTTCTATTGGCAATTCGATTTCTCTGTGGGTCGTAGTTCTAACGTAACCTTAAGGCCAGAATGAAAAAAAAGCCATTTAATCAAACGGCTAGTCATTCAGGCGATTTGGCGAATGGCTAATTATAATAATTGGTTGGTGGCGACGTATAGTTAAATATGTAGGTTTACTTATGTTCATGACTGCTACTACTTCTACGAAATAAGGCAAGCAACATGACACCATCGTGGCCAGATACATACCAACCAACGAGCCTATTGGCAATGGCAACCTAACTAACCCAATGATTTCAACTAACATTTTAGATGCGAAATTGACGTTGATTTTAACCTCTGACTGCCTCGTTGGCCGAGTGGTCGCAAGTGCGACTGTCGGGCAAGGGTTCGGATCCCGGGTCGGGCAAAGTGTTATTGGGTTTTTTCAAAAAATCTCAGTAGTAGCAGGTAATCTGGAAATGAGCCCGGTAAGTATATGGCAATAGGCTCACCCCCTATTACATGGGACTCATAACATAAAATAGTGGAAAGTGGGTGTTACATTGTACAGTAGTATTAAGTGCCGTATTGCGCACCTCTGCCTACCCCTTTGGGAATAAAAACCTCTTTACAGTTTATCTACTAAACCAATCTTCTTGAAATTTTGTTGGTAGCATGGAAAAGAACATAAGCTACTTTTTCGCTGTAGGCCAAGCCGCAAATAGATGGTCGTATAACATTATTTTTACCTATTTTGGTGTATTATACAAAATATTAAAGGTGCTCCCACACAGCAGTTACCTATATAACCCTTTACCACATTATGCAACACATTAAACTATTCATTATAAGTATTATCAAATTTTGTATTCATTCACTTTATTTGTTTATTTTATTTTCAGCCATGATTGTCCCACAGCAGGGCAAAGGCTTCCTCACCCTCCTTCCACTCCTCTCTATGTAATGTTATTTTTTATTAAAAATATTTTTTCATTAATATTATTAATTTTGTTTTCTTTCTTTTTCCTTTTTATTTACAATACGGTGTGACATACTCTACAACATGCCAAGGTATTACTACAACCATTGTTATAATTTGATTAAAAATAAATATTAACTGATTCTCTAACGTTAAATAACTCTGAGCAATGGTTTGACCTGATACCTGCCGCATCTTTTCGCCATCGACTCTCACGACAGCATATGCAGCCCCATTATATACCTCTACATATGTAGATGGTTGGCAGGCCACAACAGTGCGCTTCTCACGTAGCTTTCTGCCTCGCACAGCAAAACTGTGGAATGATCTATCGTCGGCGGTATTTCCGACACGACCTTCAAACCTTCAAGAAAAGAGCGTATTCCTTTTTAAAAGGCCGGCAACGCATCTGTGACTCCTTTGGTGTCGCGGGTGTTTTTGGGCGGCGCTGATCGCTTATCATCTGGTGATCAGTCTGCTCGTTTGCCTCCTATTCCATAAAAAATAACTGCTATGTGGGAGCACCTTATAATAAGATACCATTATTTCAATTCATTGCATAATCATTCGATCACAAAATTAACCAACAAAAATTTTAATATGAGAGTATATATTTAACCCGGAGTTCATAATCACAATATTTTAGTTCAATGATTATTGCCACCAAATATTAGTAGAGCACTAATTAACCAATCAGTAATTAGAATTATTATTACTGATTTAAATTTAAGTGGATATATTTTATCAACAGCATTATAGTATTAAAACATTGTTGTGAATAGAAATAAAAAAATATTTAGTTTGGGATTTCGTTTAGGCATCTATTTAGTTTAGTCAAGCGGTTGCTGATGCTGCTGTTGCAGGTATAGTATTTTGATCTTAGTTCTTTTCTTTTATTTTTAAATTGTCAAAAATAGAGATTTTTTGTTGACCATGTCAGTAGAATATATATTATACCTATAGATCATACCTATATCATACATACATCATTAGTGTATAAATGCCCACTGCTGAGCAATGCCTGTTCTCAGACAGCGAAGGTTTGAGCATTAATTACCACGCTTGCTCAATGCGGATTGGCGATTCTAAATTTATAATTTCAAATTATAAGCCCAGGCTTTCTCACGATGTTTTTCTTCACCGTTTGTCAGTGGTGTCTAAATAATCTTAAAAATTACATATAATTAGGAAGGAGTCATATTGGTAGTTGCCATTAGTAGCTTTTAAACTTGCACTCTCATGTATGGGAAGCGGGCGTCTTAAACCTTCGGGCCACCACGACATATAGCACACTTAGGAGCAAAGAAATAGAGCCACTGGCGATTTTTGTTTTGACGTTCATGATAAACATTTTCTGATACATGTATTTTATTAATTGGTAACGTATGTCGCTTAAAAGATAATTCTATTGAGCCTTTTAAATTATAGCATTTTTTTGTAAAAGATATATTTTTTAATAAGCTATAATAGAGGCTTCGATAGAATGAAAAAAGTGCTAGTGACTCCGATTCTTAGCTCTCGAGTGTCTAATTTTATAAGAAGAGACTAAACATGGAATTCGAAATCTATTTCAGAAAAACGTAAGACAAGCAGACCCAATTAGTTTTAGATGTATAGTGTCATAATAAAGGGAATATATATCTTACAGAAAAAGGGAACCAAGATGTTTCTTTGACCTAATTGTATTTCTTTGTCTTGTCTTTGATATTATGTCTGAGTTTTTATATATGAGAACTATTTATTCCATTTGACATAACCATTTTAAATGTCTTTTTGTTTATTTCGACGAAATTTGAAAATCTATGTGTTATTATGTCTAAATACTCAAACGCTACTCTATTTTAAGTCGCGTTTAAGTATAGTTCTGTCACTACAAATTGTTTGTGCAATGACAGAGATGGCACGATATTTAAGTATAACTTAAAATATTGTTTTTAGTATTCAGGCGTAAGTCTGGTTTGTAGGTGAAAACTAAAGTTATCTTAGAATTTGAAAGCTGACTTAAAACTGATATTATATTTTATTGTATGTATAGTATTATGGTAGTCAAAAATAGTTCCCTAAAGTGCGAATAAAAATAGGGTGCTAATTAAGGCAGCTTCTTTAAAATTTCATTCTCGTCTGCAAATATATTTAGTTGTCTAATGAGTTAATAGGTCAGCGACAAACTTTTAGCGTCTAATAAATGGTTTATAAGCGACCATAATTATATTGTAAAACAAGCTACTGTTAATATGACGCAACATGGTGATAATTCTTAAGCAACTAAATTTGTGATATGTCTATTCATTGCCAGCTTCTAATAAGTGTATCAACTTCATCTATAAAATAATATCAACGTACTCTAATTTCATAGAGTCACCGTTATTTTTATACTTTAGCATAAGTAATTGATGAGTGAATCTACTATATTTGAACATAAAATTTCCTTAATATTGTCATCAAATAATGGTCAATAAAAGCTATAATTTCATGTATTCGCCTATCTATTTATAATGTTACCATAAGTAATTGACTTTTATACCTACCCAAATGAACATACAAAAAATATTGTTATTATAAACAAACATGAATGAAAGAATAATTATGCTTGGAGATTTTAATGGATGGGTTGGAGTGGCACGCGATGGAGTATTAGGGCGATTTGGAGACGAACGAGTGAACGAGAATGGTGTATGTCTTCTGGATATATGTGTAGAAAAGGATCTTGTTGTGACCAACACAACATTTGGTCACAAGAAGATACACATGTATACATGGCAGAGGCATACAGAAAGAAGTATGATTGATTTTGTGATTGTTGATGAACGCCTGCGGACAAAAGTGAAGGATACAAGGGTTTACCGTGGCACGAATGTCGGAAGCGACCACTTCCTAGTAGTTACTAGAATAGCTGGACTGGCAATGAAGTGGAGACATCGGCCACGGGTAAGGTTGTCTGGAACCGAGAGAGTGAGAGTTGAACGGTTGAGAGAAGAGGAAGCTAGGGACCAGTACAGGAAACTATTAAATGAAAGGATTAGGGAGCTAATGAAAGGTGACGAATGGAATATAGAAGAATTTTGGAAGGAATTTAAAGATGGAGTGATCGCAGTAGCTACTCAAGTATGTGGGGTAAACAAGAAAAATAACACTGGAAGCAAGAGGAATGAATGGTGGGATGATGAAGTAAAAGAGGTGATTTTATTTTTTATTTTTATTTTTATTTATCAAGGACAACAAACAGCAGTATATTAAATATAAGACGGGTGAGTAAAATAATAGATTTAAAAAATACACTCCTCACGACGTTGCCACGGATTACCATAAATCTACTTAGCAAACACAACCGGGCAAACTTGAAGCTACAAGTATACAAACATAGGATACATATAAACTACAGAATTACTTTTTACCTGTACCTACCTATTATATATTTTTACCTACCTATATATTATTTTTTTTTTGTGCACTATATGAATGTGAAACACAAACAACATGTAAAAAAAAAATTAAAATTAAAAAGTCTGGAGTAATTACATTATGATGAGAGTATTAATAGTGGTTTTATAGTGGTTGTTCTTTTAAAATGTTAATGATTCGTTGTCGAAAAGTGTTCTTGCTTAGAAATAAAATATCAATTGATGCAAACCTTTTATTATAAGTGTCAACCAATCGATGCATGGGTGAGCGTGCGCCTGAATTGGTATGACGGAGATTAGTTGCAAACATGTTCCGTGAACGCACCTCTCTGCTATGTACTGAGCGAGGGACCAGGTAGCACAAACCATTCACAAGATCAGAACAGTCAAAGTTGTTGCGGCATATACTGAAGAGGGTCATCATTTCAAGGAGTGTGCGTCTAGATTGCAGGGACAGGATATTATATTTTTCAAGCAATAATTGGTAGGAAAGTCTTTTACGAAAACATCTGTAGTGCATCGCACGGAGGTATTTACGCTGGACTAGTTCCAGTATTTCTACGTATTTTTTGTAGAAAGGATTCCAAATAGGCACTGCGTACTCTAGTTGAGGCCGGATAATTGACTTATACAGATATAAATAAGTGGAAGGGCGGTGGAATTCTCTAGATGCTCGCATTACAAAACCGAACATTTGGTAGGCTTTATTGATTATTTTATTCACGTGCGCATCGAGATGAAGCTTAGAGTCTAACTGGACTCCAAGATCGCGTAGACAGGTAACTTTACCTAAGTCAGTGTTACCAAAATGATAATTAAATTTGGTTACTAGTTTCTTTTTTGTAAACGTAATACTATGACATTTGGAAAAACTAAGCTGAAGTTTGTTGCAAGAGCAGTATTCTAAGAAACGATCAAGGTCCATCTGAAAATCAATACAGTCAGATTGATTGGTAATATTTTTATAAATCTTTAAATCGTCTGCGTAAAGGAGAAATTTAGAATTCTTAAAACAGGAATTAATGTCATTAATAAATATAATGAATAACAATGGTCCAAGAATGGATCCCTGTGGGACTCCCGATGTCACCTGAATAAGACTGGACTCATAGCCATTTATTACCACTTTTTGAGTCCTATTGGTGACATAAGAAGCAAACCAACGCAGCAGGTTTCCTCTAATGCCATTAAAAGCAATCTTGTCAAGTAATAACCTGTGGTCAACTTTGTCAAAGGCCTTCTGGAAATCAGTATATACCGCATCAACCTGCTGCCTATTATCAAGGCTGTTAAATAAATGTGACGTAAAAATGAGGAGGTTACTCACGCAGGACCTGTCCCTTACAAACCCATGCTGTTCTTTTAATATCACATGGCGCAAGACGGGGTAGATCTCGTTATGAACCAGTCTCTCGAAAAGTTTTGACAGTGCCGACAACAGAGAAATCGGCCGATAAGTAGACACGTCATCTTTTGAGCCGGACTTGTGGATCGGAATAATATTAGCACATTTCCAGATCTGTGGGAAGGTACCAACTAGAGACACATTTATTAAATAATAAGTGTAGTGGAACGCATAGTGTATCATAGGTATTTTTCAAGAAAACCGCGGGGATACCGTCAGGGCCAGGTCCTTTGGATGCATCTAATGATTTAAGTTCACTTTGAATCTTGTCTACAGAAAATTGTAAACTGCAGATATTAATATCATTATCGGAAGTAGCGGGTGGTGGTTTCCATGTATTATGGTTGAATGTAGAGGGTTCATATACTGAATGGAAGAAATCAGAGAATAAATTACAAATCGTAGTGGGATCATTCGAAGATTGTTGTTGGTAGTATACTATGGGAGGAATCTTGTTGCTGGATTTACGGCTAGACACAAATGACCAAAATGCTTTGACATTGGTAGACACGCTATCCTCTACCGTATTTATATATTTCTTATAGCAAGAGGCGACATCTTTTTTAAATTTTGCTCTATACATAGAAAATAATTAGCATAGTCGTTAATATTTTTGTATTTTTTCCATCTTGTCCATGCGTGGGATTTTTGTCTCAGTAAATGCATTAAAGATTTAGTGAACCAGTTCGGAAAGTTATAATTTTTAGATTTGTGTATAGGGGTATGTAACTTTATTATTTCATACATTTTTTCGTAGAATATAGATACGGCTTCCTCGGGGGGTAATTCTTCTAGGAGACCACGCCAGTCAACGCCTTTAATTTTGGAATTAGTTTCAGGATAATTAGACTTATGATAATTAAGTGGGTTTCGGCTGATATGTTTAGTTAAGAATGAGGGTTTTCTAAAAGGTATTAATGAACAGAAGACTGGATGGTGGGAATCAATGGGAAGGAGCGCAATATTTGGATTATAAGTCACTACGTGTGTGTTGCAGAATAATAAGTCTAGGATGCGCCCGTTACCGTTAATAGTACTATTATGTTGGTTCATATCGTGTAGTGAGCAAAACCCTAGAAGATGACGACTTATATTAGAATATGTGTTGTTCACGGCACACGTCATATGAGATGTGGAGTCAATCCAATTGAGCTCGGGCAGGTTGAAATCTCCCGATAAGACTACGCATTCGATGGAAGGATCGTCAATTAAAACATCCAGTGAGTCAATAAAATTAACATAAATATCTTCTGTTGTATTGGGAGGTATATATGTGGCACAAAGTAGTATATATTTATTATTATAAAATGGGATTTTGGTTATTATATGTTCAGGTAAAATTAATGGGGGTGACAATGTGAGACATGATGAATTTAGGGCCTTAGATATCGCTATTAAGACGCCACCTCCGTCTTTTTTATTAGTGACGGAACGATTACGGTCGCATCTATATACATCATAACGGTGATCTATAAATTCATTCTCTGAAATATCGGGCGTCAACCACGTTTCAGTTAGGATGATAATATCGTATGAGTGAGACAGTATGTTAATGTACAATGTATTCAGTTTGGTCCTGATCCCTCGACAGTTCTGATAATAAATACATATGTTATTACCATCGACAGCCATTGTAAGTGCATGGAAACATGATAAAATTAACTTTCAAAATATAATTTAAAAGGTTTGCATTTTGTTTTAAACGGAAAATAATTGATTGCCTACAACACAAAAACGTTTTCAGATGTAAGACAACGACTAAAAATACTCTGAACATTAAAATTAGCTGATTTACAATAACAAAATACACATATGAGCACCCAGGCAAGCAGCATAAATAGTCGTATAAAAAAAATAAATTAATATGCTCTAGGTACCCGACTGTGAAGTAAAAATAAATAAATATGAAAACTATAAATCTCATACAAAGTAAGCCATATACAAAACTTGAACAACCCACGGAAAGCGAAACATACAACCCAACAAGCAAATACAATTTTGAAAAAACATTAGTCATTACTTTTAGAATCAGAGGTCTGAAAATTAGGCTTAATCTTACTAGATATTTCGTCCTCCGAGCGAATGGCGAAAGCAGAAGAGGCTTCAGATTCCTTGACCAGGACAGTCGCGTTTCTAACCCAAACGAACTTAAAATTGTTGAGTTTGGCTGCTTCGCGGCATTTACGAAACAAATTTTTGTTTCTCAATGTCAAGTGTTCATTTAGGTAGACGCGGGATGAAGTCCTTGAGAAGATTATCCCGCTTTATCCGAGAAGTAAATTTAACTATAATGTTTTTAGGTCGGCTGGCCTGCGCATGAGCATGCGGAACGCGGTGGACAGATATAAGATCGCTAGGGGCTATTGAGACATTGACTGCTGAGCATATTGACTCAAGCATAGAGATTAGGTTCTCACCTCGCTTTTCAGGCAAATTTGCAATTTCTATGTTACATTGTCGTGCCTGCTGTTCAAATGCATCAAACCTTCCTTCGAAAATTTTCTTAGCAATGTCCTCAGAGTCGCCCCTCCTCGATTCCAACTCCTTCAGGCGCCTATCACACTCTGCGTAATTATTTAAGTCAAAATTCACTGAAGACTTTAGATCCGCCACTTCCCGCGAAATTTCAGTATATTTACTGTGCAAGTCTGAAACATCTCTCCTCATGCGTGAATATTCCCCGCGAAGCTCCTTAACCTCATTTTGAATCTGGGAAGAAGTAGCTGATAGTGCATTTAAATCTTCTCGGAGGTCGTTAATACACGTATTTACATTAAAGAATTGGTTGTTCATGTCGGATCGAAGATCCAAAATAGCCTTTTTCAACTCCATAGACAATGCACTTATAGCCTGGGTAAGTTCACAGTCCGGGTGCTTGCGCTTTCCATAAGCAACATTGAGACCAGGTTCTAAACTTGAGTGCAGGTCTGGATTCGACTTGCATATCTTATTGACTGGTGAGCCCGATAGTGACATGACGCAAGAAATATCACTCGTGTTAGTAGTCTATAAGGATAGATGTAATAGATAGTACCGTAATTCGCCGTGCAGTCTCCACGCACAGTTGGCTTAGTGGCGTAAGGCGTTCTCACCCGCCACTGCGCGATGCGTCGCTGGTTCGCGCCCCACTAACTGCAACACTTTTTGTGATTCTTCAAAAACTGTTGAAGCGTTTTCTGGTAAGCTTGAGCGAAAGAGACGCCGCAATACAAGCCCCAAGATGGCGCAGGCAGTATATGGCACTTTACTCAAGATAGTACGAGAGAGGCCGAGAAATTAAGGAAATCGAGCAAAAGCAATCAACGCAGAGCAAGCAAAATAAAAGTAAACAAATCGACAGCACGTTTGCCCTCAGCTAATTCACGAGACGAACCTGATAGAGCAAAAGAAGAAAGCATGGCTTGACTTATTAGCCTCGAAGGCAAATAGAAGAGTGCTAGAAAGTATGAAAGAAAAGTACGTTAGTCTCAAAAAGAGAGCAAAAGCGATAGTTAACAAGAAGAAAAATGAATGCAAGGAAAAGTTTGAAAGTAATTTTTCGCGGAACTTTCGAGCCAACTCTAAACTATTCTGGCATTTAGTAAGAAAGGCCAGAGGCAAAGTGGGGGACTCGAAAGTAAGTACGATAAGGGATATAAATGGGAGTGTCATTGGAGAAAGTAAGGATGTTTTAAAGCAGTGGAAGGAATACTTCGAGAATTTATTTGAAAGGAGTGATTTGAAAGAAGAGGAAGTAAACGATGAAAATGAAAGTGCTAATGTGGGAGAAATAAATATGGATGAAATTGTGAGTGCCATTAAGAGTTTGAAAGTAGGTAAAGCAGCGGGATGTGATAGGATAACTACTGAAATGCTAACAGAGGGTGGAGGTGTAATTGCAAGCCTGCTGTATCTACTTTTTAATAAGTGTTGGCGATGCGGTCGTGTCCCTGGAGACTGGGCCAAGGCCGTAATTGTGCCACTGTATAAAGGAAAAGGATCACAGCAGGAGTGCAAAAATTATCGCGGTATAAGCCTCCTAAGCGTAGTAGGAAAGTTGTATGCCAAGGTATTGATCGAAAGAGTGATGGATGTAACTGAGCGTAAAATCTGGGATGTGCAAGCGGGATTTCGAAAGGGAATGGGGTGTACGGATCAAGTCTTTTCGTTACGGTGCATTTCAGAGAAAGTGTTATCAAATCACCAAAAGGTATTTTGTGCCTTTATAGACCTAGAAAAGGCTTATGACAGAGTGGTGAGGGATGAATTGTGGTCAACTCTGTCCATGTATGGGGTGGATGGCCACCTGATTCGGGCACTTAAATCCTTATATAAGGACTCGAGTGCCTGTGTGAGAATAAATGGGGACTACACAGAGTGGTTTAACATTAATCGAGGTGTTAGGCAAGGCTGTGTAGCATCTCCTTGGCTGTTCAACCTATTTATGGACAGCTGTTTGAACGACCTGAAAGTAGGAGAGTCTGGATTAAGGATGAATGACACAGTGATTAAAACATTGTTGTATGCCGACGACCAGGTGCTTGTTGCCTCGTCGGCCCAAGAATTACAACAAATGATCACTGCTATGAATGATGCATTTGAAAGGAAAGGTATGAAAGTAAATGTGAACAAGACGAAAGTGTTGGTGATAGAAAGAAATGAGGTGATTACAGAATGTCAGGTAATGATAGGTGATGAAAAATTGGAACAAGTGAATGAATTTGTGTATCTGGGATCACTATTTACGAGAGATGGAAAGTGTGACGGGGATATTGAAAGGAGAGTGAAAGCGGGAAATAGTGTTAATGGTGCTTTACACTCTGTCATGTCGAGTAAAATAATATCCAGCAAAGGTCGACTTGCTGTAATGCAGTGTGTATTGACACCAACGCTTATGTATGGTAGTGAATCATGGGTGTGGCAGAAGAAGCATGAAAGCAGGATTAATGCGGTGGAAATGAGAGCCCTAAGAAGTATGTGTGGACTAAAATTGAGTGATCGAGTGAAAAATAGTGTTATTAGAGAAAGGTGTGGATTGAAAGATGATGTAGTGACAAGGATTGAAAAGGGAATGTTACGCTGGTTTGGACATGTAGAAAGGATGGATGAAAGTAGAGTAACGAAGGAAGTATACAGAGCGGATATGAATGGGGCCGTCGGCAGAGGGCGGCCTAGACGGACATATAGTGACCAGATTGGCGATATATTAAAGAAGGGCCAAATTAAAAGTACCCTTAACCGACGAGCATGCATGAAAAGATTGATGACTGTTAATGAAGCGAAAGAGGTATGTAAGAATCGTAGTAATTGGCGTTCCTTAGTCTCTGCCTACCCCCATGGGAGACAGGCGTGAAGTTATGTATGTATGTATAAACAAACATCTGCAACTCTGAGTTTGTTTGTGTTTGGACACACCTTAGGGAAAATTAAAACCAAACAACTATTTTATTTGTAAATCAGATAATTTGAATGGCAGTAGCATAGGTTTTTATGTTAAGTATAATTGTACTTATGTCCTAAGTTACAATAATGTAAGGCAATCAAATAATGAATAACATTGTTATTTGTCACTGAATAATCAGCGCACAACACAACACAAGCACAACGCTTTACCTGGTCTCCCACGCTTCCCCTTTATACCTATTTTTTGTGTTTTTGCTTCTGGCGGCGGAAATGCATATTTCATCCTGATAGCCAGACCCACCAAATGCTTGCAAGAATACTTACGGTGAAAATCTGGACAGTGACCATTGATCCACTCCTCTTCTTTTTTCAGTAATGTAATTTTTGTACTCATCAAAATCGTTGAATGTTTTCTCCATCAAAGTAGTCCTCGTGTAGTTGTCACCTGGGACCAGGTAGGTATTAGTTGTTGGTGTTGATAGTATTATTCTAATTTTGGTATCGGTTTTAGCCCATAGATATCCGGCTGTCCAGTCAGCTAATTTTAACACCGGTGTCGTCGCAAAGAGTTCTTCCGTTGCCTGTTGTGACCAGCTAGTAACCATGTCCTCTGCAACTACTAAAAAACGGGACAACGGTATACGCTCGCGGAGGGTATTTACATCTTTAATAATCCTATTAAAAGATTCGAGAGCATTGTTAGTCACAGGTGATGAGATAGGTGTTGCACCTAAATACCAATTAGGGTTTTTAGTGAGCCATTCTTTTTTAAAATATGTCATAAATGCCTTTTGCTCATGCCATTTCGCCAAGAAAACTTTTGAAGCGGCGGTAAACATTTCAGGAGAAGTAGCACACTGCAATGCGTTTATATCTTGCAATATGGCTTTTCGTGAACTTTTCTCACTTGTTTGATCCAATTTCGTATACATTTGCTTTTTAGCGTGTGCCCAGCACATTCTTACTATAGTTTCTTCTCCGAACACGTCAATAAAAGCATTTTGTATGCTTTTTGCGGCGTCGCATATCAAAACCTTTGGGTCAAATGCATATGAGAAAATGGAAAAAATACTGTCTTTCAATCCCTTAAACACAGTTTCAAAATCTTCTTTGCGTTCATGTGTAGATACTGTTAGGCAAATAGGATGAAATTTTCGGTTTTGTTCGTTGTTCCAATTACTAGAACTGGAAACCCTTGCCAGATTAATTTGTAGGTAGCATCCGCATGTAAAATTTTGGCAGTAAGGCACAGTTTTAATAAATTCTTAGAAGACAAAACGAAGCGGAAGCTAGGTGGGTCATTTTCTAAAATATGATAAGCTATCACAAACACTTTATTTTCATCGTCAGGAACATCTGTGCGGTTAATTATCCATTTTTCTAACTCTCCTATAGTCCACCTGTTTAGATAATTAACTAAAGGTAAACAAACAAAACCACGTGAAATAGAGATACTTAACCTTCTATTACTTCAAATATTTCTCGTGTTTTAATTTAAACTAAATTCACTTTAAAATCGATCATTTGTCACACACACACATACAAGCACAAATGCCTAAATCGTACAAGAGCCTAGCCCATGGGTCTATTTCATTATCATGTTTAAATAGAAACTATTCTGAATCTGATGTAGGGATTTCTTTCTTGTACGGATATGTGTCTTTGGGCCAAGTTTCTTCAATATATTTGAACACATTAATTACAAACGATGAATAACCTAAACTTAAATAACTTAATAACAAAACAAAACAAAATAAAGAAACAAGATAAATTCAACAAAATAGGAACGCGAGCGCAAACGACGTGAGAGATGTCAATGGCGCCTGTTAACCGACTAAACGTAATACACGCTACTTTCATTGTCGTGCTACATCTTAATTGTACTCTTTAATTTGACAACATTATCTAATGCTTCGTTCATAAAGAAAGGTTTTGGATACCTGGGATTTTAGGCTCTTTATGGTGTCTATTGTAATGAAATATTATATTATTTAATAAATGTTATTAAATTATTATGTTCAAGCAGATATACTATATAATATTTATTAAGAAATAAGTGAAAAGGAACAGAAACACAACATTTAATAGAGAAAACTGTCGTAAAAATGGAAACAAATTTATTTTCTTATGAAGTATTTTGAATCATGGAAATGTCAACTATAAAGAACTCTTTTTATGGTTTGTTTACAAATAGTTAACTACCTAAACAGACGGAGTATAGGTGAATTCAGGACGGCCCATACTTTATACGCCTGCGATCTGCCAAATAGTTGTAGAGCTGCTGTCTTGTAGGTATTTTAAGTCCATCTATCTTCTTCAGATTGTGTAAAATGGCTTTCGGTTTTAAGCAGAGGTCGAAAAGCTTGTTAATTTCCAATTTAATTTCGTCGCAAATACCAAAACTGTAACTACTTTTGATGGAATTGTGGTTATACTCGCAATCAGTGTGATAGAGTAATACCGCGTCCGAGTTTGCCTCAAATAACAAATACATCTGTGCAACACACTGCTCTCCCTTGCGTGGTACTTTATTGCACCTATAAAAACGTTTTTTTCCATCTATCATCATATGAGTAGTTAATATTGACCAAGTATATTCTACTTTTACGACTTCTTCAGCGGCACGAACATTCAAATATTTCTCCACAAACATCCAATTCCTCGATTCACTACGCCTTTTCTTCACCTCCTGAACGTCTTCCGAGTCTTCATCAGAACAGTACAAAGGGACTTCATTATTAGACGACATGCTTAATAAATACTTTCATACAAATCCGTATCATAACCACTACCACAAATGTTTTTCAAATAAAAATACGAGCCACTCCCTAATCGTGTCATTAATGTAAACAAATACACGTGAACTCGTTGCTGCACGCACCGAATAGAGTCGCGCCCCTCTGATTCCCAACGAGCGTCAGGTAGACTCCCGCGCTTGTGTTGCAAACTTTCACGAAAAAAGAATATGATTTATTAATTTAGTTGTTGAATGAAAAACTTTGATTGCTAATTTTGAGGCTGGAATTTGATTTTATTAGCAGACAGATGTTGAATCTCTAAAATATATAAAGTAGCTCACTTACAACATTAGTCGCGGAGTTATCAAATCAGAAGTAAATATATTTATCGGTAGCTCGGAGTCATATTAATTTACGCTCGTAAATTGACGCTGGTTTCTTGATATTTTGTTGGAATAGTAAAGATGATGAATTAATATAATTGAAGCTGTTCTATTAACTCGTCCCCCACATTTAAAAAAGACGCTAGGTTGCAGGTGCTAAAGAAAACTTTTGTTGCCGCACATATAATTTCCCATAAAAATATATCAAAGAAAAACTTACATTCTTCAGAAATCTGCATCTCGATTTTGTCGAGATCCTCGACGTCTTCATCGTCGAAGTCAGTCTGTACAGTGACGTCACGGGTGTAATGCTCCAGTGTGATGACGTCAAACGGGGCTTGCTCTTCGGGGCTGGGCGCGCGCGGGCTAGGAGCGCACTGGATCTCCTGCGCATCGTGGCGCGCTCGCCTGCACGCCGCGCAGCCGCAGAGCGAACCACGCACGCGGAGCAGCCACACTAGCCCGAACAGCGCCATCCACGTGGTCATGCTGTTACTCCTCCTCCCACCATAACACACTACCCTCACTCAACACAATCACTATAAAAAAATCAAGTTTACAATTTTTTTTGTTGTTGTTTTTACACTTGCACAAACATTTTTTTTACCGTTGTTTTGTTTTTCACTTCAGTCACACCACACCAGGGTCAAAGCCTACAAAAATGGTAAAAAGTGAAAAAAAATTACAGTAGGATGAAACCCATTAGAAAAGGAGGGGAATATGATCAAAATGAAAGGAAAAATAAATTACGGTCGATCCGAGTTCGGGAAGTGGGAGGGGGGGGTTAATGTTAATTATAGAAGGATATTTTAATTTATATTTTTTTCGTTTATTAATAAAACATTAAATTTTACGTTTTTTGAGTAATTAAAATGTAAATTTTAATAAATACGTCAAAATTGTACATGATGATTAAAAACAAATTTTCGAATTTGAGGTTTTTTCTTACTTTTGCATTTTCTGAGAATATTTCCTATAGTAATGTATACTTTTCTTTACACCATCAGAAAGTAGATATTTAAACGAACAAAAACCCCCAAACTTTTTGAAAAAAGCTGATATTTTGAAGTCAGAATTTTCGATTGAAAATTAGGGTGCTTTTTTGATATTAAATTAAAATGAAGCGCAAAAATAAATATTTTTAATCAAATAAATTACAGTGTATTTGGGACATAATAAGGTAAGTTTTCACCAAATTTCGTAGAAAAAAAAATTTATTTGAAAAAGATATAAATAAAAAACCAAAAACTTGGTTTTTTGAATTTTCCACCAAAATTTTGAGGTTATGTGAAAAATCTGCAAATACAAAAGTTGTAGATCTTTTTATTGCCTACAACTTTGCCATTGAACTTTTTTCCATAGGACTTGTAGTTTTGCCGGAAATCAAGATAAACCATTTTTTACCCTAAACCCCCCCCCCCCACTTCCCGAACTCGGATCGACCGTAATTTATTTTTCCTTTCATTTTGATCATATTCCCCTCCTTTTCTAATGGGTTTCATCCTACTGTAATTTTTTTGGTTTCAAAAATTATCTACTCTGGTCTACACAGCGAATGAGTTTCGTTTGTTTGCACTACACTGTTATTGACACGTTAAAGCTTGTTATATTCAGTAAATTATTATTGTTTCATTGTTCATTTATTTAAACGACATGAATGCTCCTTTATATACCCCTGCTAAAATGAACAATATTTTATACGAAACCCCATTCTACTGACTATTAATTGTGAAACTTTATTGACAGAGCAATGACAGGACTTCAAAATATTCAACAATTTTAATGTTATAAATCGACAGCTCATTACAAAAATATGATATTCACGAAAGCAAAGCTCCGAGTGACGGACGAATTTACGAAATATTTACAATTTTAATGTTAATCCCAGTACATATTATGAAATTTTGTATTATCACAAAACAGCCAATGTAATCCGAAACGAGTGGAAAGGATCTATCAGACATAAAACATTAATTAGGGCTATATAAGAAGATAAATAAAAGGGCAATGTACAAAAGACGGCTCTTCGTTGTGATACGTTAGGGCGCTTCAACTCGATGAAATGATAAATGAGAGTAATAAATTGCAGAACCCATGGAATAAATGCCCCTCTTTGCCGAAGAGGACTCATGAAAAATATCAATTCGTCACAACCAATCGTTGAAATTCTGCGTCCAAATAAATTAATGATGGAACATTTACCGAAAAAAGAATATTTTTTTGATTATCGCTGTTTTCAAGTTTCCAGGGATTCTGTTACCGACGCTTAGCCCTCAGAAATCAATATTCGCGACGATTTTTCCTACTAATGCGCCGTAGTTTAGGAGACCCTCCTGTAATTTTAGATGATAAATACAATTTCTGCGAATTTATTTCGTTATCTACGTCTGTTACAGTATTCATCTTCATTATTAGAACATTTGAACGAAACAAGTTATGCGTATTATATTTGTGATTCAATTCAAGATTTTCACTTAAAGTAATATCTTAATGTCATTTTCTCAAACAAAAATAATACATTTTGAAATTACGAATACTCTAAATAATAAATAGCTTTGAAATAGTCTGTTCTCTAGATTAAAGTTAATGAAAAGCCGAGTAAGTCCTTTAAGTCTTTGGGTCTGACAAATATTTAGGTCTCAACAATAGAGATGCTAGGGAATCTCATCTAAGTCTTTAGGCAGGTTTTTTGCTGACTCACGAAACGACAAAGGCTCGCTGAAAACTCAAATTAACAAAAAGTGTAAAGGAGACTTACCGATTGCTTTTGAAAGAATCGTATCAAATAGTTTTCGTGTTATAAGCATGAATGTCTGTGTGTGTGTAAGCCAGTGACGCTTATGTAATTGGAAAATAGCTTAAGCCATGTTGAAATACAGCTCTTCTGAATAATTATTTTAAAGTCTTGAATTCAACAAATATTCTCTATACCTCTACAAATCAAGTAAAGTCAAATAGATGTCTAATTGAATTCTATTCAGCAATGGTTTTTGATTGAATTAAATCAATAGAAGCTTAAAATTATTAAAGCTTGAGAACTGTAATACTGATAATTATATTAAAATCAGATATTTAGGGACATTAATTGCACGAAGAATCAGATCAAACTTGTAATAGAGTAGATAATAATTTAAAATAAGTTACCACTACCAGAGAGTAACAGTAGAGAATTTTGAGGAAAATCATTAAGCGTTACTGTCGTCACAAAACATCAAGAATCTCTTACATTTTATATACGAACATGATGTGCGCCCATTATACTTATGTTTGTACTTATATATACCACACACCTATTACATAGCCGTGTACATACGCCGCAGGCTTTAAGGAAGGGGTTTGTACATTTACTTAAACAGCCAACAGAATTAAGATTTTGAATATATCGTACCTGTGTTCCATTTTGTATACTCTCACCATTCGTGAAAAATTTGGTTCAAAGGCTACCATTCGTGTAATCAATCGTCAGTTTCATTTCTCTGTAGAGGTAGACAGGGATGTATTTATAATTTAAATGTACCATACACTTTCTAACAATTTTTTTGTGATTTGTTTTTGATCAGTAGTCGAACTAGTAGGAAAATTTTACCAAACAGTCTTCAAATCGAATGAAGTACTTATATATAGAGATATAGGACTTTGTCTGTATCAACATGAACATGTATCGTTAGAGCCACAGAGGACATAGGATTTCTTACTTAATATGTTATAATTACTTTGTTGATATAGGTGCGTGTAAATGAACTCGATTAATTTAGAATCTTATGTAGGTGTTAGAAGGGTACATATTCTAATTGCTATAATAACAGCAACTTTTTTTAGTTCTCAAGAGTGCGGTCGACTCAAGAAGATAGAGAATAGAGTATTGAATCAAGTAAGTATTATTTTTATTCGAAAATTAAATGTTCTTATGAAATGACAGTTTTTTAATGGCCTGATTTCACAATGGAAACCAAATTCTAAGAATTATACTCGGAATTTTAATTCGATTCCAGATTTGACAATTTCAGTGTTGCAACGTTATGACAAGTACTAAATAGTGACGTTGCGAAATTATTCGATATGGAAATGCAATATTTCTGGATCGATTCTTCTCGTTTATAATTTTACTCCCATAAACTAAGTATATCAGGAAATTAAATATTTCTGAACCGATAATTTACTTTTGACGATAAATTAACGATCTAAGACCTTTCTTTTATAATTGTGTGTGAAATAAATAAAATAATGTAATCATGAAGGAACATGACAAATAAAACAGATAGATGTATTATGGTAATAAGTTATTTTATAAATTGTCGCTGTCATCGCTATCGCTATCCTGTCACTTTCTGTAACATTTATTATAAAACACACACACTGATTGTTTATCGATTTTTGTGTTCATCACTACACTATTATATGTGGTATCATTATTTCACACAATGACAGTAGCTATTGTCAAATCTGGAATCTAATTAAAATTCTGACTATAGTTACCAACACACATTACAACCAGAGCTGCAGATAACTTAGAAATAGGACCGGGGTGGTTTTCAGTCAGTAAGAATTTGACACTCCCTCTCGCCTCACCTAAGGCGGGAGAAGTCAATGGATGATTCCCTTAAAAATAAGCTAAACTACAAGCTTTAAGCAGATATATGCAAATATTAATAATTTTATATTAGTTTTGGTTAAAATTCATTTCATTTGTAAAATGAATTTGTAAAGTTCGTTTGTACCTAGTAATAAAAATGAATGAGTCATATAGTTAAAGTTTAAAATACAGAAATTTCGCACCTGGCATTGTTCGTTTAAAATATTATTTAATAATAATACATAATTTAAATTTTCCACTGTAGATATCATTGTGTCATTGTAACTTTGTCCAATTTTCATTTGTACGGAAAATTCTGTAAACTGCAAACACGAAATGGTAGCCATGTAAACGCCATCCTATTAAAATGTATAAAAAATAAAATTCAATTGGTTTTATACTACAACTACAATGTCTTTTGTCTTATAATAAAGTTATTATTCTATAAAACTTATTGTTGTATAAAAATTTTATAGAACAGGAAAATATCGAGAGACATACTGAGTATCTTACCAACGACTACGATACTGTTCGAGGGTGCCCAACTACTTTCAAAGTTATTACTGGCCCTCATGAATATAAGAGCATCACGTACAACAACGCGACGTCGCATAGTTAACTTTTATTTATTTTTTATTAAACAAGGCCCCCATTGTACAAGTAAGCATTAGTGATTTTTTTCTACCAAATCGAATGATATCTTAACTAAAATTTTCAATTTTGACTCGACGCTAATCGCAACAACACATGTCATGAGTGTTACGATTATATCTTTGAGTTGCTACAAAAAACTGGGCTTAGTTTGTCAAGTTCTATCATATAATTCTATTAAAAAAATGATATAGGTAGGTATTGTTATTTCTATGGGATTGAATAATAAAAATGAGCATTTTAAACCTAGTTTTTGTATTGAAACTACCGTGAAAACGTTAGGACTAACTCTATTTAGTTTGTATTTTTATCGCGGTTCGTTTTCATTTGTTTTGGTTCAGAGTTGAATCGCCAATGTTTTATATGTATGCATCACTGAATAAACACGAATAAAAATCAATCGAATCAAATGTCGTATCGGTATGAAAAATTTCGATGAAATGGCAATTTGAAATCGATATTTTGTGGTCATGTTCTTATTACAATCTGGATGCCACTGAGCAAGTCTATATTTTGCAGGACCTTTGGCTATGTATGTTTGTAAAAACAGCTACGATACAGGAAAAATTGCTGGTTAAATAGCTTCATTCTTTTTTTAAAGTCTGTTCTCTATTGACATATTCCATTATCGAATTCTCAGTAGTAATTTATTAGTTTTAATAATGACATCACAAAAGTTTGGTCATCTTTATATACGAAGAAAATTAAAACTTGTTATTAGATATTCTTTGGATCTAAAGCAGTCAAACCGATGCTCATGATATCTTTTGGGTATACATATTCTTGTTATATTGTATATACATATTCGAAATGTTCACAAAATCATTGAATATGTATTCAAAGTGACAAAATTAAAAAATGACTGATTCAACATTTCCGCCGAACCCTCGTAACAGTAACCCTACTGGAAAAGGAAAAATATAGCTAACTGGGTGCCTACAAACTAAACTAATAATACCAGCTTTAATACAAATTTTACAAGGTAATTTGTGTAACGAGAGGACCCATTAAAAATTCCACAGTCAGAGTACAGGGGTGTAATCCTTCATTCTCAGGGAGTAACTCACCCAGAACGGATTTATGCAGAATTACGAATGAAATATTAAATTTACGTGCCACGCCTTTTTGAGTTTCAGCTACATACTGTTATAAAATTTGTCCAAGTTTTTGAATAATGTAATATAATGTAACCTGGGTATTCTCCGTACAGATATTTAAAAAGGCGAGGCTTTGTTCTGATGTGGACGGCATACGGCTGATGGCAAAGTCAAAATCAAAATCAAATCATTTAGATTAACAAAGCACTTTTGAAAGTTAACAAACGAATTTAAATATAGAAGTGTCTGTCTGTTAGTGTAATTGAACGGTTTTTGACGATAAAATGATGATGACGTATTAAATGGAATTTATTTCAATGATGTACTGTGTGTGTCCTATTTATTTTATAAATTCTCTATCTAAGTCTGAGATTATTGCCACAGATCGGATGCAATTACTATTGCAATGTAAACTCAAATGTCATTAAATAAAGTATATTTTCTGTTGTTTTCTTCTTCCTCAGATTTAAGTCTTTGCAGGTCACAAGACGGATAGACTAGTATTTATTTGTTCTGTCTCGTGTTCATTCCATTCACTTGGGAAATAATACAAGAAATGAGATTGTAGACATTTTAAAGCGTATCTTTACAACATTGTTAGTTTCTTTGGATATTTGACTTTATTTTTAAGAAATTCTTTATAATACAATCAAATATATTTAATATAAAAGAAATAATAAAAAATAAAAAAAAAGTACTGTGTTTATAGAGGTACTTTTTATTTACATAACTATAGTGACTTACATACATAATTTTATTCTTTCTTTCAGTACTTTTTATTTTATAAATTACTATTTTAACAACTATTTAATTAATATAATTAATTATACAGGTGTCTCGGTTTTTTTTAATTGTTCCGAGGAGATATTGCTTTATCTTCCCTTTTTGTGTCTATCCTTATTTTAAATTAATACAAAGACTAACCTTAACTCGTCGAGTACCGTCTTTGTAGATGTAGACACAATTATAGAACAATAGGTTGCGGTCACCGGTGACCACTTGGTGTTTGACAGTTTAAATGAAATAAGACCAATGTAAATTTGGATGATGAGTATTTGTATCATATAATATTACATTTTGCTAATATTGTCAATTACCTATACCTATGGATTTAATTAAAACGTAATGTTAAGGTCACAATCTTATCTACACAGTGGGTAGCAGTTGGTGAGTATCAGATAAATTGATTTCCTAAAGCTGTTTGTATCTTCCATAAACCAAAATAAATGTAAAGCAGGAAACAAATTGTGTTTACCAAACCGATCATCTTGCCCCAAGTTTATTTTTCGTAACCGAGTTTATCGATTGTTATAGTCTCGATACTGGCCCTTATCAAATTATATGAGGTCCTATCTACCACATTTGGTAAATTTCGAAAAAAGAATCGTATAGAACTTCTCTGAAAATCATAATCTGGAACAAGTCAAGGCTTGACCATTCGGACCAATTAAATTACGAATGCACTAGGGTTTCAAAAAGAAAAAAAAAACACGAAAGCTCGCACAATTTCTGGCAACGAGCCGAGAAAATGGTCGTAAGCAGAATAAGTGAACATTATTTCTGTACAATTTAGAACGTTACTCAAATACGGGTATGGTAAAGTTTGAAGTTGGCTGTTTGTGTAAAGTTTGCTAATCGGGACGTCAAAACTCATAATAGTATTTCGCCTTCGACGCCCGCTTACCCGAAGCGTTGAATTGTATGTATCATAAAGATAACGCGATTTGCCTGCGCCTTTTAAATCTACATAACGAAAATTTGATGCCTGAACCCTCATAACCAAGAATTTCAATTACACATATATGTATTTCCCCACATTTAAAAAATACAAACGAAAATGTACCGACTGTAACTGGGTGCGTAATATTTTACCATTAAAACGCTATTTTCAAATTATACCTGCGTTATTTTTCCCTAATCTCTTCCGAGACCCTTTCAAAGGGCTTAAAATATTGAATATAACTGCGAAGGCATTTCCCATAACAATCTAAAAAGATTTTCAACGGACAATTTTCATAAACGGTAGATTACTTAGTCCGGACTGGAAATACGATTCTGTTTAAGGACAATTTTGCTAAAATGTTTTGAGCAACTGGCGTGCTTGATATTACCTTGGGGATATCATTTTGTCGGATTTGCTGTCGACTAGAAATGCCTTCCTGAATAAAAGGTTGTTAGATAAAGTTATTTGTCCAGATCACCACTACGGAATAACAATTGGTAGGTTGTAGATTAAGTCGGTGATAAAGTAGTGAGCGTAGAGAATGAGAAATAGGGATCATCGCAGTGCAAACGACCGGCTATGAATGAGCCTGAACATTACGTAAAAATGGAACACCATTTTTAATATCCATAATGACTGGATATTTACGAAAGCCTCATGAAATATGGTAAATTATTTCTATAGATACTACTAATTTAATGACGACGAAAGCTAACGACAAATTTTACCTTTCATCTAAAACTCACACCTGACTTTAAAACGAATAAATTAATCTACACCACAATTCCTCAGAAAATGTTAATTTTAGTTTATTAAAATTTAATAATATTTTTTTATTATTAATTTAATTAGATAGATAATTAAAATCACTGGTAAGTTTTTATCGTAAATTTCACATTCACTTTTGAGAATATTATCACAATCAGTTTTATTTCGTGCGGACTGAGATCGCGTTCGTGTAACATGGGACGTCAGTCGAGCCAGGGCAGGGACGTGTTCCCGCCCCGGTGTCTATCTACCACTGAACGCTCTGATACGGTAGCAAGGTTTACGCATGCGAATAATAACTCTGACGAGCAAGCTCTCGCGGAGTGCCTGATAATGAAACCCAACTGTTAAACGATTTAAGAGATGCAAACTTGCCTTGTCCGACAGACACCTGCTATTTACTCGACTACTTTGACTATGCTGACGTCAGTTTTATAAAAGCTCTTTGTAGTGAAAAAAAATGCAGAGAAAAATAGGAATTCTCAATAGAATTTCCGCACTTCTCCCGTTAAAGGTTACTTCATATTAACATTTGACGTATTTATTGTTTCATTGTTATATTGTATGTTTCATTCGAGTTTTTGAGTGTTATGGATTGTGGACTATTATAACGAATGACATAATATATTACATTTTTTTGAACACTAAAGATGAATTCAAATGAAGAATTAACCGCAATTAGAATTAGACGAAAGGCAACTTTACACATTTTGACGAAGGTGCAAAAACAATTAAACATGATGAGAATATGTACCTCTATACAGAAATAAATCGATATACAAAAATAAGTACCAACAAATATCAAAAATTCATAAAACTTTAGAAGGAATGTAATATTTATGTCAGCTTTTGAATATCAATATTGTTGGTCGTAAGCTCCGATAAATCTTGGCTGAGTTTTCGTTGACACAGAGCTGTGTCCTGGCAAGTTTATTTCCGTGAAAAGAGTGATGTGCTGGTCCCGATACAAATCTACTACTATGCAGAATATTGTTATGTTTTATAGCATTGTATATTTTATCACTGTTTATATTTCATTTGGATGATATACTGTGAGTTAGTACTGTGATAGTTTCGTTGTATCGTATAACTTTGTAGGCATGAAAACTATAATTGGATTATTCGATAATAAACAGTTAAATCCCGTTAAAACCAAACACCAGTAGTACAACTGATTCTAGCAAATGGAGTTATAAAGTTATCAATGTAGTTAGTAATGTAACAAGAACTGCACTGTCATTTGATGATTGAGCCAAATAAAGTTTTGGCTACTTAGGAGTTAGTAAGTAATTAAGTAAGTAATCACAAGAATGGTAATAAAGTTGTTAAAACACTGACTAATGCAAATACCACGACATTGTAAAAATTAGGATAAAATGAAGGCCTTAAATAACAACATCGCCTCTGTAATTAAAATCAAAAGTGAGATTTATTAACAAAGCACTTCAAAGGAAACCAGTTGAATAATTACTTTGACCGACAAGTACAAAACCAAAGGATATGATTCACCGAACGCTATGCAAATTAATTCATTCGCTTTAAAAGCGGGGAATTCTATTTCCCTGAGGAGTTAAGGCTCAAAATATCCAATCTCCCAATAAAATTGAAAAGCTTACCAGCACGAGCTTGTAACTTATAGCCAGATTACCATAACTTAGTTTTGCAACCGATGCAAATCGGTGAAAATTCTCGGCCCATCTGCATGTCTACCATCGGACTAAAGTGCAAGATTGGAATTTGAAATGTTCCTCATCTTGGAAATATTTGCAAAAAATTATTTCCCTTTCAACTTGAATTGCTTTACAATTTCATATCTTTGATTTTAATCGACGGACATTTCTTTGATTTCGACCCAGATTAAAATACTATATTAGCGACGAATGAATGAAATTTTAAAATTGCAGTAGAAAAGATGCAATTAGACTGCACGGTTGGCGCGGTGGCTGGGCAACTGGCTGCCGCGCAACGTGTCGCGGGTTCGATTCCCGCACGGAACAACTCTTTGTGTGATCCACAGAGTGTTGTTCCGGGTCTGGGTGTCATGTGTATGTGAACTTGTATGTTTGTAAACGCACCCACGACACAGGAGAAAACATTAGTGTGGGGCAATGTTTGAAAAAAAAAAACCAATATGATTAAATAATACAAATAGCCAAACTCTATCTAGTTTTCCGGTACATTTTGATTAGCTGCTGATTAATTCTACTCTTTTATTTATCTCTCGAAACTTTGAGAAAAGATACGAAACTATTCACAGTTGAGTTTCAACGACTTTTTGCTGTTCAAGATTTCGAGGGAGACCGTCGTAAAAAACTTTGCTTTTATATTTTTCTAAAAGTTATTCCGCTAACATTTTAGAGATGCACCGAACTATTTGCAGTGTTGCAAGATGTCTAGATGCAAGTCACCGAAAATTTTCCATAAATAGATTTGGATAACTTCCAAGACGATTGGAGTAGATGAAGGCTGGGCTCTTATGAAACTCTCCTGATCATGAAAGGCTTTTACTCTCGTAGAAACTAGTCCGACATTTTTGAGATCCGATATATTTTATTTAACTTGGCACATGTATAATTCTATAACGAGGTTTTCGTTGGTCTTCAGATCTGTAGCTCTTTGTAACAGATGTTCTTCATTAATTTGTAATTAAAATGTTGTCATTAATCACACATTTTTTATCAGTGCCACTACGAAAATATTAAATTTATAGTTTTAACAATTTATATGCAATAGTAAATAATTGCTTGTTGAAATATGACAGGCGCAGATTACTAAATTATCACGTTCGTTGCTATCAATGAAATTGTTTGTTTACATATCTACTTGTTTCTTTAATGTGTTATTTGCAGTTATTATCTTTATCATATTATATTAAATTAACAAATAAATCTGTGCAAAAAACGTGTGGGAGAGCCATACTTTGGTACGAATGTGCCGGCTCGATCGGAGTGATACAACGGCCTCACAGAAGGTCTACTTCAAACAACGCTTGCGTTGTGTTTCGTCGTTTGAGTGAGATTACTAGAGGCCCAATGACCCCGCCACCCTCCCCAATCTCTGAATCCCCGTAACAATCCTCAAATTCCTAATCCCAAAAGGCCGGTAACGCACTTGTACGTCTCTGGTGTTTCAGGTGTCTATGGGCGACTGCTTACCATCAGGTGCCGGGAGCCATACCATCGTATGCTCGACTACCGGAGCATGCCCTAAAAGAAAACTGATAGGATTTACAATAAAAACTATAAATATATTATATACTAGCTTCTGCCCGCGACTTTGTACGCGTAATCCCATTTTTTCCCAAAAAAAGTAAAAAAAAGTAAAGTAAGTATTGGTTAAAAAGTATCCTATGTCGGTCTCCTGGCTCTAAGCTACCTCCCTACCAATTTTCAGCCAAATCTATTCTGTCGTTCTTGAGTTATAAGTGATGTAACTAACACGACTTTCTTTTATATATATAGATTATATTCGCTGTACGAGAAATACTATACTACGTTATTTGTAACGATCCCAAGCCACCATAGCGATCGTCCTTTACTGTCGCTATCTCTTGCATTATTTTGCCCACGGCTTTGCCCACCTGAAATTATGCTGTAACTTAACCCATGGGACCATAAGTTTTTCCCAGATAAAACGAATGGCTTTTCCATGGCATCTGAATAGCTGTTTCTGTCGTTTCAACCCAATTTGGTTGTAAATAGATAATTCGAGGAGTGACATCAAACGTTGGTATCTAGTTTGGTATTAACAGATTCTACCATCAAGTTACAATAGAAGACATACCTACTCAGATTTTAATGGAATTAAAAATAATATTCGACTTTAAAACAAAGATAAGAAGTATTATTATAATACTGCTCTACCAATATTTTGTGGAATCATCATCAACAGCCTATAAATGCCCACTGCTGAGCAAAGCCTCTTCTCACACGGAGAAGGTTAGAGCGTTAATCACCACGCTTGCTCAATGCGGGTTGGCGATTTCAAACTTATAATTAGAAATTATAAGTCCAGGTTTCCTCACGATGTTTTCCTTCACCGTTTGTCAGTGGTGTCTAAATAATCTTAGAAAGTACATATAACTCTGAAAAAGTCACATTGGTACTTGCCGTTGGTAGGTTTCGAACCCGCACCCTCATGCATGAGAAGTGGGCGTCTTAAACCTCCGGGCCACCACGACAGGATATTTTGTGGAATGAATTTATTAAAATTTTAAAATAAATAAATTAAAATTTAGTTCGAAACCAGTTAGGTAGTGAAAAATATGAATATTATTATTTTCCCAATTGCAGAGTTATTAAAAAATATATAATGTAACACACATAACGCAAGCTTTGGCAATATAATCCTGGATAGTAATCCAGGGTAGAACAAGGAAGTATCCTTGTTCACTCTTAGTAGAGTGAACAAGGATTAAGCCTCCCCAGAGGGAATAAGGCGTGAATTTCTTTACTATCTATACCTGATGGCCTACGTCCGTCCACATATTATAATAATCTTACTATCTTATTAATATTGTAAATGTGAAAGTGTGTAAGTTTGTGTATTACTGTGTATGTTCGTTGCTGAATCACGTCAAAACGGCTGAAGCGATCGTGATGAAAATTGGAACAGGGGTAGATTATAGTCTGGACATATAGAGGTACATTTAAGCTACTTTTTATCTCACGGGAACGCGGGCGAAGCTGCGGGTAGTAGTTAGTATTGAAGCTAGTGGCCAGAAGGTCAACCTATCCTATTCTCTCAAGTTTCTCTATTACATCTTCAACTGTATCGTATTGTCATAAAGTCGAAAATTAGACTGGAGTATCTTGATCTGCTGATCACTGTCTTATAACGCAATCAAGATACTTAATAAATAGTTATGCTACTCTCTGTAGGTAGGAGTAGTAGATAAAAGATCTCTTTCTACGTCATTCTTGAAGAGAAGAAAAATAATGAATAATTTGTACGGAGTAAAATTGTGTTTAAAGTATAGCCGTCAACATAGGACCCATAATGGGTAACTGTGGCAAAAAATCAGTGTTTAGTACTTTGGAAATATGTTTTACTAGCTTCTGCCCGTGACTTCGTACGTGCGATCCCGTTTTTTCCCGTTCCCGTTCGTCCTTTTCGGTAAAAATAAAAAAAAAAACAAGCATTGGATAAAAAGTATCCTAATATGTTCGTCTCCTGATTCTAAGCTACCTCGATCCGATATCTCTCGTTTGAAAAATATACCTCAAATCATTTTAGTCGTCCTTCAGTTATAAATAGTATAACCAACACGACTTTCTTTTAGAAATTGTATATATATTATTTGGAGATCAGAGGTACATTTTTGTTATGTTAATTAACAAAAAAACGTTACTCTGCACCAGGATTTTCTTCTGTGTCACGGGTGCCTTTACAAACATATAAGTTTACATGCACATTACACATGTCACTTAGACCCGAAACTACATTTTGTGGATCACGCAATCCATGCGGGAATCGAACCCGGTACACGTTACCCAGCCACAGCGCCAACCGTGCAGTTAGTTAATGAAGCATATACATACGTAAGTAAGTCATTTATACAATCCTAAATTTTTTTTTAATCGTTGCCCCACGTTAGGATTTTCTCCTGTGTCGTGTGTGCATTTACAAACATTTCATACAAGTTCACATACACAATGACACCCAGACCCGAAACAACAATTTGTGGATCACATAAAGTGTTGTTCCGTGCTGGTATCGAACCCGCGACACGTTGCACGGCAGCCGGTTGCCCAGCCACCGCACTAAACGTGCAGTCAAAAGATTATATTATTACTGATAGTACATATATAAGGTATTATTCGCTGCCGAAATTGGGAACCGCTGCAACTCCTTTGAAGACGAAGAGGGTATGATTAAGGTTTTCGCAATAGATATTTAAACGCACCTGATGCTCAGTTGAAATCAGAGAAACCCTCATAAGATGGGTCGCAACTTGTGGATGGTGGTTAGGCAAAACATTATTGAGGTTTGAGTTTAACTATCAGTGTTTAGGCCGATTTTTCAATCTTCAGTTAATTTTTAACTGTTGAATAAAATTGACATTAGTCATTTTTATAGAGGTAGTATGGATGAATTGTCAAATGTTCAATGTTATTTTTCAAAAAAAAAAAATATCTCTCTTTGGTTTAATCGGCCCTTAGTAGACTAAGTTTTAAGAATAAGAGGAAGAATTATACTAATTTGGTTCAGAAAAATACAATTGCGTATTTTAAATATGTATTGTAAAATTATACAGTAGGTTAATTTCATGACACATCACAAGAATTACGAAATAACCATCATGTTCCATACCTTGAATAAAAATAAATATATACCAGACTAATATAATGTGTCGGTAAAGTTAAATGCACGGATAGCTTTATGCAATTAGTATAAGGAGAATCTTGAAGTGTGTTTGATTCCAAGGCAAGCAATTAACCCCTTTCATTATTACTTCATATTTAGAGTGTCGTTGTCCGCATATCAAATTGAACCCCTCCTTCAAGGAGTCAAGGAGGCAGCTTTATTACTGCAAGATAGACCACCCCAATAGAATTTCAAACCTTACTACTAATAGTTAAGTACTACATTTCATGGTACTTACATATCTGATTTTAACTCGATTGATCCGGAATTTGAATTGCATCATTTAAACATGTATGTTGCCAGGTCTTACCGTTTCTAAACTACTTAAACAATAAATTTAATTAAATTATCATATAACAATCTTCGTGGAATGTATTGTGAACTAATATATAGAAGGCTTCATAGAAACCTGTGAACAATCCGTTTCATCATCATCACCAGCCTATTTTGCCATTACTCACCACGCTTACTCAGAGCGGGTTGGAGATTTCAAACTTAGTTAAATTATAAGCGGGTTTCCTTACTATGTTTTCCTTCACTGTTTGTCAGTTGTGTCTAAATAATCTGAGAAAGTACATATACCACTAGCAATCCTCCTAATTTTAATTTTAAAGAAATATAGCTTCTTTATGTACCTGATCAATATTAATGGTTAAATAAGTCTGTTAGCCCCATCACCAACTCGATTCCATACACACATAAAAAGACATTTTCCTAAAACTAACAATTACAATTGTGTTCTTAAAATAACTAACTTATAGGTATCGTTACAATATTAAGGACTAATAACCGAATAAGTAAATTTTATTGATTAAATAGCAAGAGTAACTGTGAATAACGTAATCAGTAACAGAATACCCGTTGAATAATTAACGATGGACAGTTAATAATTCATAGAATGTGCTGTCACAATGCAATATACCGCGGAGGAGACATCCGATCACAAACGCTCCATAATTTATTGAAGATCAACTCAAGATCGACCTGTTAAAATCTATGACGATAGTTGCCACGACATAGTGCGTAGCATGACTCCTGAAATATCTAGAAGGAAAAGGTAGACGTACATACATAATATGTATGTATATATATGTGTATAAAAATCCTTTAGTCATTACCGATGTTACTCGTTTTGGCTTCGCTTGGGTGCAGTTCCCTAATAAGACTACTTCGTGAATTTGTTAAAGAATTTGAATTAATAAACACAACTAACAACAAAAAATATGGTGATCCATAATATTATCCTTTGCTAAAAAGGTATGATTCAATGAACTTAACTTATAAAAAAATGGTAAGTATCGTGTTGGAAAACTTTAAAGATATTAGTCACAATATTCAGGCACAGTGTTTATTTAAGAAGATTCGAGATTTACACTAATGATATGAATGATTCATCTAAATATCAAAGAAATATGTCCCATTACGCCAACCTCTTCTACCGCAATACTAAGTAACTTTCCGAGCTTACGGCACGTCGCGTTCCGCGCGCGCCTCAAAGAGCCATCAAACCGCCACGGATGGCCAACATGGCTGATGCCGATACGAAATCGCGGAGGACTTAACGAGTTGCCGGGGCTCCGGCTCGAAGTGCATGAGTGCCTACTCATGGGATGGTTTTTAGTCAGTAAGAGACACTCCCTCCCGCCTCACACGGGCGGGAGAAGTCATTCGATGATTTACCTTCCTTAAAAAAATACTATGGAACTTTTAGTTAAAGGGTGATCTAGAGATGGCTTGTCATTATGGCCATTTTTAATGCAACAAACGATGTATGTAACAATGTCTATATGTAACAATCTAATGGTTATATCAACTTGGCAATAAAATGTAGATTAGATGAATATTACTTATTATTGTTTGAAGACAGAATTAGAAGGTGGGTTTCATACCATTAACTAGAGGTAGTATACATATCAAGTTTGGGTTCATTAGATATGTCCATCTGTCATTTTTTTTTTCATCGAATAGGCTGGTAATCGAGCAGACGGATCACCTGATGGTAAGCAATCGGCGTCGCCCATGGATACCTGGAACACCAGAGGCGTTACAATTGCGTTACCGGCCTTTTTAGGGATTAGGAATTTGAAGATCGTTAGGGATTCAGGAATTGGGGAGATTGGGGAAGGGGAGGGTAATTGGGCCTCCGGTAACCTCACTCACACGACGAAACACAACGCAAGCGTTGCTTCACGTCGGTTTTTTGTAAGGCCGTGTTATCACTCCGGTTGAGCCGGCCAATTCGTGCCGAAGCATGGCTCTCCCACACTTAATGTCATGACGAGTACGCAATATAATCAAAAGATATTTTTTATAATTATGTTTTTCTGGCTTACTCACGTACCTAATTATTTGATGGGGAACTCGACTAGTTTCAACCTAGTAAGCCGAAAAACATATAAGCAAACAGCCAATAATTAATTTAGTATGTCTAAAGAAAGTTATATAGAGGTATATAGAGGTAGAGAATTTTTACTTTATTATAGCAGACAATTTAAACTTTACACATTGAAATAATGAAAACATTTTCAAACGTAAACTATGATAAAGTTATGAAATGTAAAACCGCATTCGTAATAATTAGTTGATACTGAAACGTAATTATGTACAGTATATTTGGAACTATATATATACACAAAGACTTGTAAACTAATGCTCGGTGATTCCGGAAGTAAGTATGTGTTCCTTCGTATATTAAACTGTCAAACACCAAGCGGTCACCGGTGACCGCAACCTGTTGTTCTATAATTGTGTCTACAAAACCGGTACTCGACGAGTTAATTATGAAATTCCACAGCACACATGCCATCACCGTTTCTATTTTATGAAGGGTATTGTACACCCAATTTTCGCAAGTTGAATTAGATATTTAGTCTATGCATAAAAGCCTTTAATTAAACAAGTTTATTTCTCAAAAAGTTTTGATTCTATGAACCAATGAGGAGCGGTCTGTGTTTCCCGAAGGATATAATATAACCCTGTCTTTAAGGCCCAAGTGAACAGGTTGCTTATGAGTAGGCATGCTCCATCACAGGTATTGCTTTGCTTACCTCGTCAACTGACGAGATAGCTAAAAATTATTATAAGATAGATAAAAATGTAAATTTTTCACTAGTAGAAAAACGAGCCAAAGAGTTTCATCATACATTTTAATCTAGATATAGGCAATTCCATAACTGTACCTAATGAATAGAAATAGATACTTAAACAAATATATACAATACAATGTTTAATAATTTCCAAGTTCCTAAAAATAAATATGTTAATTATATAATATTTTGTTCTATGAATGTTTTCCTATATGGTGCAGGAAATGAATAATAATTTAAATTAAACATTTTTTTCCGTAAACGAAACGGAATGGAGTGATGATCATAATAATATGATTACGTATGATACCCTCATAATACCATCTTGTTAGAATTTTAAACTTGTTTATTTTTTATTTCATGCTATTTTATATCGCGATACTAAAGAAAAACTTTTCAAAAAGCCTACAATCGCTATTTCTAACACTGTTTGATCTTTACAATGATAACCACAACTATTTTGTGCTTATTTCAAATTTTTAAAATATTAATTTATCGGAATCAATATTCAGTGATAATCATGAGTGTTACTAAATAAGTTGTGATTTTATTTAAAGTAATTCACAAGACGTATTAATAACATACTAATATGTGACGCAAATTGTAACAAATTGGTCAGGAAGCAAATTAAAGTGATACCTTCGTGGTGACCGTTATAAATATAAAAAAAAACGATTTGAATGTCGCTGCAACTAGTTCCTTTTGCCAGGAAGTACCTTCAGGGTTATCGGTTATTCCATAGTTATTAAGATTGTCGCGATGTAGGTAGAGCACCTGATTCTTAGTTTAGTTAGTAAAATGCGGAGCTCGAGTGGAGTCGCCCTGGCCCGAGCACTTTCGGCAATTCTTAGGTGAGAACGAAGTAGTGACTTTGTTTTGTTCTTTTTTTATATTTAGTTAACTTGTATTGTGATGTTGGTGCGTGTATTTAATTGTTGTTATAATTATCGTGAGACAGTGTATTTTAGTGTTATTTTTATTTTATTTTTAGCGTCTATTTCTGTGTTATCGTAAAAAGGACTTTAATTTACAGTTCATATGGTTAAAAAGTCAATTGTGCTTGAAATTAATTTTGTATTCTGTGTAGCTCAGTTACATTTTTTAATTTATCGTATTGTTATCTATTTAGCTTGCTGTCAGTAGTAAGCGGGAGTGTCGGAGTAGGCCGCAGGGTAAGCAAGTACTCCTTCCCAAATGATTTCATGTTCGGGGTATCGACGGCCGCATTTCAAATTGAAGGAGGATGGAACGAAGGGGGTAAGAAGCAAATTTTTTTATTGTTTTTAATCTTATATTGATCATTTTGTTCTGGTTCGTGATGTAGGTAATCTGATTCAGTTTTTCCATAACTAAATAATGTAGATAATTTTTTATTTTTTATTTCGAGCGAAGTCTAGTTTCGACGAAGTTTTTATTTTTTATTTGGCTTAAGATTAAGCACTTACCTCTAGATCTGTTTAGAGTCTAGAGAAAAATAAAGAGTTTAGTTACACATGTTATGAAATTAATTAGCAATTTTCTTTCTCTATAAAAGTAGACCTTTTTAACTTTAACCACGATACCATAGGGTTTTGGATTAAAAGTCTAACTAAGGGCTGCCACTATAGGTAATATAATAACAGGATTACAATATGAAAAATTAGAGTCATTGTTTGACAAATTAATAATTAGGTAGTTTACTGTTGTGCATTTCGCAGAAAAATATTGTTATTAGTGACTATTGTACACATAACTAATTAGTAATCTACAAATAGACTAGTCAGAAGAATTAGTATTATTGTTTATTTACGACATATTTGAACACGATATTGTCAATATATTTATATTATTTTGATAAATCATATATCTAATCTCATATAAATCATAATCATATATAATTAACCGACTTCAGAAAAGAATCTTGTACTTGATTTGACTTGCATATTATTATAATAATATTATTGTACACATACCTCTATTTGTCCACGACTAGGTCGCGATAGGCTGAACTGATTTGGATTCGGGTTTCAGAAAAATGTGTTATATTTAGGAGTAGGTTTTAGTTAGTATTAACCGAAGTGTCAATCGTTGACTTCGACAAACATGTCGAATTGATAAATAACATAATACAAACATAACATAACATAACATAACATCACGCCTTTTATCCCCGAAGGGGTAGGCAGAGATGCACATTATGCCACTATACAATGTAACACCCACTTTTCACTATTTATGTTATGATGTAATAGGGGGTGAGCCTATTGCCATATACCGGGCATAATTCCAGACTCCGTGCTACTACTGAGAATTTTTTTTTAAAAACCCAGTAATACTTTGCCCGACCCGGGAATCGAACCCGAGACCCCTTGCCCGGCAGTCGCACTTGCTACCACTCGGCCAACGAGGCAGGCAATAATACAAACATTTCTTAAGGTAATATAATATATTACATAGACCTAATAAGTACATTATATATATACCTAATATATTTTTTATCCCGATGATAAGTATAATATTTTAAAAATAATTTCTACTTACCGTATGATTTCCGATAAATGTAATCGTTTTTAACTGCGATCTCTAACTTGCTTACCAAGCGTGGACATATATGATCTCTAACTTGCTTACCAAGCGTGGACATATATGATCTCTAACTTGCTTACCAAGCGTGGACATATATGATCTCTAACTTGCTTACCAAGCGTGGACATATATGATCTCTAACTTGCTTACCAAGCGTGGACATATATGATCTCTAACTTGCTTACCAAGCGTGGACATATATGACAATCCCCTTTTTTTGTAAAGGAGGCCCACTGTCCTGCAGTGGCTTCTTACAGGATGTTGATGATTGTGATGTGCCATCTAAAGAGCATATAGAGGTACTTCCAACCAGTTCTGATGGTACAAAATTTTTGAATTTATGCATGTACCCGATACTCCCGCGCTGTTCCACCTGCTTTTCAGCTTCTGTTCATCATACATGACAATTGGTGCGGTGGCTGGTCAACCGGATGCCGCGTAACATGTCGCGGTTCGATTCCCGCATGATGCAACTCTTTGTGTGATCCACAAATTGTTGTTCCGTATCTGGGTGTCATGTATATGTAAACGCACCCACGACACAGTAGAAAATCATATTGTGGGGGAAGATTAAAAAAAATACCGTGATGTACAGCTTTTGGTCTTCCTAGGACAACAAAAACATTATTATCCAATTCGAATCTGTAATTCTGGAGATGAGAGCGTTCAAACAAACAAGCACTGTCTCCAGCTCATACAGATTGAAAGTTTAGACAATTTATAGTAAGATATAGTGTGGGAGAGCCATGCTTCGGCACGAATAGGCCGGCTCGACCAGAGTGATACCACGGCCTCACAGAAAACCGAAGTGAAGCAACGCTTGCGTTGTGTTTCATCTTGTGAGTGAAATTAAGGAGGCCCAAATTCCTCCCCTTCCCAATCTCCCCAATTGCTGAATCCCCAACGATCCTCAAACTCCTAATCCCCAAAAGGCCGGCAACGCACTTGTAACGCCTCTAGAGTTCCAGGTGTCCATGGGCGACGCCGATTGCTTACATTAGGTGATCCGTGTGCTCGTTTACTGGCTTATGCCATAAAAAAAATACCTTTTTTTCACAGGAAAAGGAGAAAGTATGTGGGATACGTATGTCCACAAACACCCAGAATATACAGCTGATCATTCGAATGGTGATGTAGCAGCTGACTCCTACCATTTGTTTATGGATGACATTGATATGATCAAAAGTATGGGAGTCGATCACTATAGGCTGTCTATTTCGTGGCCAAGGTAAATATTTTTCAACATTTATAATTTGATAGTCACCTATACCTGAATAATGTATATATTACTTTTGAGAATATAGTGGATAGCATTTTTTTTAAACTTTGTCCCACTTGAATTCTTTATGTAATTATTTACTTTTAAAAATTTATTATCTGTATTTGTTTCTACATGTAAAGAAGTGATTGCAATTTTAATGAGTGAGTATGCTTTGCTCATAAATGTTTACTTTTACTCGTAAAATAATATAACATAACATCACGCCTTTTATCCCCGAAGGGGTAGGCATTACGACACTTAATGCCACTGTACAATGTAACACCCACTTTTCACTATTTATGTTATGAGTCCCATGTAATAGGGGGTGAGCCTATTGCCATATACCGGGTACATTTCCAGACTCCGTGCTACTACTGAGATTTTTTAAAAACTCGTACAATATCTAAAATATCTAACGTATCTAAATTGTAACATCTATTATCACTTGTGAGTAAATTGAATGGGTTTACAAACGTATAACTTATAACTTGTTAAGCGAATGTGAGTACCAATACAAACCAGCTGTGGTTTAATGGTGCAAAAATGGTTTGAAACTATACTGAAGTGTAATAATAAATAAATAAATTAAAAAAAACATACCATTTCGTGAACGTCTATTTTTGATTTGTCTATGTGATTTATCTTCGAAAATATTTTTTTTATGATTAGCAGACCCAGATAATATTTTTAATGACTAGCTTAATTACTTCCTGAAAAGTGAATCTTCTAATGGCACCTAAAATATTTTTTTAGATCTGTTCTATAGTTTAGAAGCGTATAAACCAACAATGATAGCTTTAGTCTTTGTAATATTTGTATAGGTGAAATAATAATATCCATATTTTAATAGTTTATTGATCTTTAGAAAAATATTCCGATACGCGTTATGCCAATAAAATTCAAGGCCTTTTCTTTGTGATTTTAAAATCTCAATAAATATCAATATTTATTAGACTTAGTAAATGTGATTTTGTTTAACAAAGTTATTTAAGAAATTTGCATTTAGATAGCTAAGTTGTAGGGGCGCGATGACGTCAGCGATTTTGTTCTGTGATCCTATTTCGATACGATTGCCAATTAACTCGCGCTCACCTACATGCAAGGCCGGTGATAATAATTTCTAATTTTATTCATATTTAGAAGATTTTAATTCAATAATATAATGACATATTTTGTTCTGAAATTGAGAACTGTATGGAGAAAGGACTCTTAAAAAATCATTTTATTTTATCAATTTGTTTGTCGTTGTCGTTTCTGTACCTATTTTGCTTATTTCTCTGCTAACCTTATTTGGTTATTGTGTACATACAAATTTTAATAGAAGCAAATGACCTTCGTAATTCTACGGAATGTTCTAACTGATTAACTATAACGTGATTTTACACGTGTAAATATACATATAATACATAATACCAATGTAAATTCACCAAATAGCAAAACGAACAAAGATGGGACCAGAAAATATTTACATTGTTAAACATTACAAAGAACAAAACAGTTATTGTTAAAAGCAATGTAGGTAACTATAGTTTCATGAACATTTCATCATTATTCACGACTTTAACTTCGAATTATAATAATAATAACAGAAAAATTATATCGATACTCAAAAAATTTCACATCAAAATGAGCAGTCTAGAATTGACCGTACCTCCCACCTTACCTAAGGTGGCAAAAGTCATTAGGCGATTTTCCCCTTGTAAAAAAGGGTTGACTACCTCCAACAACGTTGATTACCTATATTTTTTTAATATTGTTTATTCTATTTGACGCAATATTTAAAAACATAACATTACATAACATCATGCCTTTTATCTCCGAAGGAGTAGGCAGAAGTGCACATTATGCCACTGTACAATGTAACACCCACTTTTCACTATGAGTCCCATGTAATAGGGGGTGAGCCTATTTAAAAACAATCAAAGTTAAAAGTTAATTAAAAGTGGCTTTCGACTATCATACATATCTAATTGAATTACTTTTGTTTTAGAATTCTCCCTAACGGTACGGACAACAATATAAGCTATGAAGGTGCAAAGTATTACCGTACTTTGTTCAAAGAACTCCTAAAAGTTAACATCACTCCTGTAGTCACACTGTTCCACTGGGACATGCCCACGCCACTAATGGACCTCGGCGGTTGGAGTAACCCCGCAATAGTTGATTTCTTTGAGGACTACGCTAGAGTCGCGTTCAATCTGTATGGAGATTTAGTTAAAATATGGACAACTATAAACGAACCTCATCAGCATTGTTATAATGTAAGTTTTATATGTAATAACGAACGTTACATAATAATGTAAGTTATATACATATGTTTTATGTAGATAATTGTGTTTATTTAAAATGCATAATTACAGAATATATTGATATCCATATAGGAATAAATCTAATCTATATACATATAGATATAAACTAAATAATAAATAAATAGCGTTGCTGCACGATTGGCGCGGTGGCTGGGCAACTGGCTGCCGCGCAACATGTCGCGGGTTCGATTCCCGCACGGAACAACTCTTTGTGTGATCCACAGATTGTTGTTCCGGGTCTGGGTATCATGTGTATGTGATATTGTATGTTTGTGTTGTCGTGGGTGGACACAGGAGAAAATCCTAGTGTGGAGCAACGTTTTTTTTTTAAAAAAAAGGGTTAAGATAAATAGAAACTAAAGTATTTACAACTAAAATTAACATAAGAAATATAGAAAAATAGGATAGGAAAAAATAAGAAAATCTAACTAAATAAAAAAAATATTCTCATAATTGTCATGAGGTAATGTGCCCAAAAGACAAATAATTATATTATTTCCTAATTTAGGATCTAAATTAGTTTATACTCATAAAAACACATGTACTAGATTGAGCATAATTAAAGTATATTTATAATGGAGCCAGTTGTCGATGATATTTTTAGGATCGAATCACACACGATACAATTAAGTTTTCTATTTTTAATTATAGACAACCTTGAACGGTTGTGGTTGATATATCGTTTATGAGAAAAGTTAATACAATGATTACCTAAATAACTACTTTGGAATACAATACAGTTGAATAAATACATTATGAGAACAATGAACAATTTAATACTTTCATTCTAATGTAGACAATCTAGTTTCCTTAAGGCATTGAGCATTTCTTTCTTTATTGAAACAAAGAGGTTTCTTTTTCTTGTATAGAAGCACTATTTTATGGATTGTCAGTATGCATATGTGAGCACCATGTTAGATTATAAGATTTTTTCAGTAAGGTTTGTAATTAGTACCTATAATGCGTCAAGCGTGTCTTTGCATTAGAATATGTATCATTAGAATATGTATCAGAGACTTTGTAGAACATACTATTTTTAAAAAGAGTAACGAATGGAGTTTCTTGCTCGTTCTTCTCCATTCGAATTTACATTTTGGAATGAGCACCAGCTTCACTGACGGACTGACTGACAGACTATTATTTATTATGTAGGTATTTATTGACGTTTCAAAAGTACCAAATTATGGTTTGATTGAAATAAATGCTTTGACT
This sequence comes from Spodoptera picta, assembly GCA_038387885.1. Taxonomy (NCBI): domain Eukaryota; kingdom Metazoa; phylum Arthropoda; class Insecta; order Lepidoptera; family Noctuidae; genus Spodoptera; species Spodoptera picta. Next base: position 180,984 of record JAZHFQ010000778.1, read on the forward strand.
TTGACTTTGAATGTAAAGGACGACTCAACCGCGTATTTTATCATTATTTTATCTTGTTTCTAAACTGTGAAAATACATAATATTGCACTGGCTTATTCGTGTCAATACAATTTAATAATTTTATCTTCTTCTCATTATTATCTGATTCTGAAATGACGTATGATATGTATGTATGCCAGTAAACCTATTTAGAGTTTGTTCAACCGACTATATAGTGTATTTCATAGTCATAGCAAAATATTATTTAGTTATTGATTGTCTAACATCCGAATACTGAAATGCTGCTCAATTTTAAATTGTATTTAAATAACGTGCTATCTCTGTCATTTTATAAAGAATTTGAAAGTGACAGAACTATTCTTGTGAGCATCTTAAAATTGGATTGCATTTGAGTCTTTGACCATAAGTCTGAACAAAACTAAAGGTACTGTTTTACTTTTAAGAATATTATGTTGTACTTTAAAATAGCATGACAAACGGCATTCTATTGAGTATTGAGCTCAAAAATTTTCAAAAATCGAACGCATCTCAGTTCGCAAACATGCGTAAAATGAAAATACTAATTTGAACCAACATTCCAAAACACATGCTATTAAGTGATAAGTACACAAAAGCATGCTTTCGTACTTGATATTAGCATGTGTGTACCTTTAATCCTGAAAAATCTCCGTTAAATATACTTGCAAGAATAATAATACCGTTATTTAAACTGTGAGAAACAAAATATAATTTCAAACATAATAAATTGAATAATTGTGTCTATATTTACTTGACCTTGGGAATAAAATACAATTTTTAGTTAAACTATTTATTAATCTGATATTTATTTGTTAGCAATTCGATCTATATAAATAAAAATGAATTTCCGTTCGTTAGTCTCGCTAAAACTCGAAAACGGCTGAACCGACTTGGGTAATTTTAGTCTTGAAATTATCGTGGAAGTCCAGGGAAGGTTTAAATGGTGAGAAAAGACTTTTGGCGGTGCGAAGTTCGCCGGGTCAGCTTGTTATGAATAAATACACAAGTTAAAAATAACTTAAAAAAATAATAAAAAAAACAGAACATAAAGATATTAATCTTAACCATTTGTGTCACAGGGTTATGGCAAAGATTATTTTGTACCAGCATTGAAGTCACATGGAATCGGCGAGTACTTATGCAGTCACTACATTCTATTAGCCCATGCTCGGGTTTACCGCTTATATGAAAGGGAATTCAAACCTTATCAAAAAGGTACACAGATTAATTTTCTAAGTACTTTCTTACATAATCATTCACTTTCGTTTTATTGTCGCATTGTTTTGTGTTAATCTATAGGTAATAATTCGTTCAACCAATGTTTTACAAGCAACGTCTAATCTTTTATCACCCACAATGTTATCTCCTTTTGTAATTAATTGTATTAATTTGAAAACATTGTTGCTTTTAATTAACTGTCTGGCAAAATGTTTACAATTACTTTGATCAAGCACCTTTAGCTATTTATGGGTCATCATGGATATTATGGCATGGTTTTTAATTAAAGGTTGTGTTTCAGGGATGGTCGGTATAACTCTTGATGCGTTTTGGGCTGATCCTAAAGATCCTAATAAACCCGAAGACGTTGAAGCTGCGGAAAATTATCTACAAATGCATGTAAGTCGTTGACAAAAGTTTAATTAGATTTGCTTCACTTTAATGATATCTAGTTATAAAAAAAATAAACAAAAATATTTACTTTCAAAAAGTATTAAAGTATCAACTTTAAAGTAGTTAAAGAAGAAGAGGAAAGTTTGGACACATTTTTAGTATGAGTTAAACTGCAGACAAAGTCTTGTATTGCACGTGGGATGTACCTATGTGTTGTATTTGGATAAAGATATGACTCACATCACTTTAAACTGCAAAAACCATATTCACTAATAAGGCTCGATGAAGATACATTAACACAATGATATTCTTAATTGGTTGTGTTCCATATCCCTTATCGTCACATTTATGTAATTTTGTCACAAAAATACTTTTATTCATTATTCATTGCAATTTCTTGTTTTACTTTACCAGCTGGGAATATATGCGCACCCCATATTCTCGGATTTCGGCGACTATCCAAGTTTTGTTCGTGAACGAGTGAACAACATGAGTAGTCTACAAGGATACTCAAGGTCACGTCTTCCGTACTTCTCAGATGAAGAGGTTTGTAGATAGATATAAAAATATATATTTCTGTGAGTTTGCACCTATATCTACTTTAATTATGCTATACGATGTAATCTTCAATTTGAAAATTGACTATGGTGTCATTGAAAGTAATATATTCATCATAAAAAAATACTGTCAACGGTTCACGTGATTCTATTTTTAGTCATATACAGTAGGGAATTGAACAAGCTGGCTAATAAATAGTCGTCAAAAGTTGACATACATTATGCTTGATATTTCCGCTGTTACAACATTTTTCACTTAAGGAATCATTTTGTACCACCTTTCTTTTTTTGAGGTGGAAAATCCTCCAACGACTTCTCCCGCTTTGGGTAGGCGAGAGGTAGTGTCAGACTCTTGCTGACTAAAAACCAACCTGTTCCTACTCCTGCTCTTCGAGCCGTAGCCCTGGCGACCCGTTAACCTACCATTACTTAGTGCTATATGCCTATGAATTGTTTTGTGTTATAATTTACCTAGACAATAATTAGGCTATGTGAAATGTATATTTGTAAAAATAAGATGTTTACAAACACATGTAGATATTGAAATATTTTTTTGTACCATACCTACCGATAATCCTTTCAGATCAAAATGCTTCGAGGAAGCGCAGATTTCTTTGGCCTTAATCACTATACGACATATTTAATGAGTCCATCATCGATGGAGCCGGACTGGGATATTCCCTCTCTAGACCAGGACACTGGGGTCAAAATGGAGCAGAATCTATCCTGGCCAAGGCCTGGTGCTGAGTGGCTTACGGTAAGTTCTTTAATATATCTTATAAGGATTTTGTACTATGAGGGGGAAAACGGAAACCTTATTACTAACACTCCGCTGTCCGTCTGAGAACTAGCTAGACATAGCGTCATAGCTAGACCGTTGGACTGTAGAAAGGTGGTATAATTTGAGTCACTATAATAACAGATACAAAAAAAATATTAAGAGAAGCTCTCATATAATAAAATTGACTTTAATGCCGTTTATTGCTCGAATGAATTAATGAGTGATTGTCCTTCGTACGTGAGTCCGACTCCATCTTTGGAAAAATATGTTGCTAAAAAATAAATGTTCTTAATTAATATTAAACGTTTGTAAAGTATATTAATAAAAATTGGTTCTGCCAGCAGCATCTACCGCTTTCCCTTGGATAAATAAGTACCCAAATTTCATCCCAATCCCTTCAGCCGTTTTCCAACAAACATATTAAGTCAGATTACCTCGTTGGTCTGGTGGCCACAAGTGCATTCGCTTTCTTAGAATTATGACTGTGATGAACATTAACAATAAATAGTCATTATTATGGCAAGAATAAAATAACCACATGCTATTCATTATATGACTGGGTATTGAAATTTATTGCAAATATAAACGATTATTACGACGTGTAGGTATGTTGTATAAACTGTCAGTCGGTGTATAATACTACTGACCTACATCATGTGAGCAAAGCCACAGGTTTTCCACACAACCAAGACTTACTTCTATTTTCATCATCATCATCAACAGCCTATAAATACCCACTGCTGAGCAAATCCACTTCTCACACGCAGAAGATGGGATTAATCACCATACTTGCTCAATGCGGATTGGCGATTACAAACTTATAATTAGAAATTATAAGCACAGGTTATCTCACGATGTTTCTTCACCGTTTGTCAGTGGTGTCTTAGAAAGTACTTATAACTCGGAAAAAGTCACATTAGTACTTGCCATTGATAAGTTTCGAACCCACACCCTCATGCATGAGAAGCGGGCGTCTTAAGCCTCCGGGCCACTACGACTAATTGTGTAATTTACAATTTTTGAGCCAAATTACAGAATAATATTTCGTATCTTCCGCAGGTAAATCCACCAGGTTTTCGTAAACTAATTAATTGGATCGATAATAAGTATAACAGTTTGAAAAGAATCCCTATCATAATAACTGAGAATGGAATGAGTGACAAAGGACAAACGGAGGACTATGAAAGGGTATCGTACTTCAACGAATACTTAAACCAAGTCCTACTAGCGATGTACGAAGACGGCTGCAACGTCAAGGGTTACTTCAGCTGGACTCTCATGGATGATTTCGAATGGAATGATGGCTACACGTAAGTCACAATCTCTATCAACACTATAAACGTTAAAAAAGTTAAGGAAAAAACCGGCAAATGAATAGACGGATCACCTGATGGTAAGCAATTGGTCCATGGACACTCAAAACACTAGAGTTTGATACAAATGCGAGGATTGAGGATTTGAGGATTGGAAATTCGAAGGTTGGGGTGATTCGAGAGGTGGGTAACTTTTTTTTTTTTTTTAAACGGTACCCCACACTAAGATTTTCTCCAGTGACGTAGGCGTGCGTTTACAAACATACAATTTCACATAAACCTTTGTTTGTTTCTCATTATTTCACAGTGTAATAAAACATTTTGTGGGTTAGAGACTGGAGAGCTATGAAGCGCTTTTTTGTTCTAAAACGCAAATGACACCTGGTGATCAACTTGTTGGAAGTTTATATTGAGCTGCCAACGGTTCCACTGTGAAGCCATGCGTTCTTCTAATTCCTATAATCCTTACTATTATAAATGGGAAAGTGAGTTTGTTTGTTTGTTTGTTTGTTCCGACTTCACGCCGTAACTACTAAACCGATTGCATTGAATTTTTGCAGACGTAAACTTAGTAGTCTGGATTAAATAATAGGGTACTTTTTATCCCGAAAAAAATTGATATTCCCGAGGGAAAACAAAAGTATTGGTATAGATGGCGCTGTATGTATTGGTATATGTCACATAGGCTACTTTTTATCCTTTTGTGACGCGAGCGAAGCCGCGGGTAAAAGCTAGTAAATAATAAAGAGATTCAACATTAAAGATATACCAGCATATAATACTTTGTTCCACTCAAGAATCGAACTCGAAACATGTACACCCCCATAATAGCTATACATATTTATCTGAACTTTAAAGGGACAGACCTCTGAGTTTGTTTCAGCATTTCTTCTCAGAGTAGTCAGTTAGGAAATGTCGATCTCATCGTTCGCTTGATAAAATTTACGGGTAAAAGTGCTGCTTTGTAGCCTATTTGCAGATATAAATTCACGTGTTTCACTTGATTCATTTGTTTCACATAATAATGGATACAAGACAATTATTTGAGTCACGTTTAAAGATGACGTCTTAATAATATTTAACGTCATTTTTTATTTTACAAACCAAGGTTTTTTCCACATTAAAATTTTACACGTATACATAACATAACACATAAAATTTTTTGCTTTGACAATGCTACCTCATTTTTAACCGACTTCAGAAAGGGGAGGTTCTCATTTTGATCTGTGTGTATACCTATACTCATTAATAACTTTACCTTTACATGCTACGGAATCACTCTTTCGTAGTCTCTTTTTTACATAGGTACATATATACTCTATGTAATTAATCAATTAGGATTTGTCACATTATCTCTTCGTACACTCAGGCAGAAATATTAGTTTATAATGTAGTGTGTGTGACACCTCGCCCTATAAGTAAGTAGTGTAAGTTAGTTCTTAAGACACTGGCAGGGTCGCCATGCAATGTGGAGCAATGAGGGAGACGTGTTGTTCTTATGAATATCTTTAATTAAGTGTCTTAAGAAGTAACTTACACTACTTACTTATAGGGCGAGGTGTCACACACACTACAATAATTTGTAAACACGTAATTTATAACAAGTTTAAAAAGACATTACCCAATAAAAGAAACATTAGACTAATAACAACTTATTTTTACAGGACAAAATTCGGCTTGTTCAAAGTGGATTTCGACAGTCCATTAAAAACGCGAACACCGAAGCTTTCTGCGCATAATTACGCCAACATCGTGCGCACACGCCTCATTGACTTCGACTATATAAAACCGCCTTCAGAATTTAATAGATTGCTCGAATAGATCATGACCAATTTACATTTATTTATGATTGTAGTTGTAGTTTAATTTATGAATTAAATGTAAGCCACCCATGATTTATTTGTTTTATTCCTATTTTATTATATTTATGGTTCCAGAGTTATCTCACTGGAAGACAGCAATGTTTAAAAATTGATTCCTGGGTTAGTTCCTCCAGAGGACTGTCATTTGGGGTACCTCAGGGCAGTGTTCTTGGTCCTACGTTATTTTTAATATATTTAAATGATCTTGCGTCGTTCTCATTGCAAAATGCTGAGATTATTTGCTATGCCGATGATACCGCAATCGTGTTCCATGAAGCAGATTGGAGTGAATGTTTTAGAAGTGTGGAATACGGAATGACGAAAGTCTTTGGGTGGCTATCTGACAATTTATTAACGTTAAACACTGCAAAAACGAAATACGTATGTTTTCATAAAACCGCAGTTTCATCCCCGTTGGTCACATCTGATATCAGGATTCATGCACACTTGCAATAAACCACCTAATGCTAGTTCCTGTAATTGTAACTTCATACAACGAATTCATACCATAAAATATCTAGGAGTCAATATTGACGAAAAACTTACATTCAGTGATCACACAGCAGCTTTATCAGCTAGGGTTAGAAAGATAATATATATTATGAAACAAATAAGAGACGTAGCAAACCCAGATCTAGCTAAATATATTTACATATCTCTTTGCCAATCAATTCTAACGTATTGTATCAGTACTTGGGGGGGCGTAGCTGCGTCACATTTAATCTCATTGGAAAGAGCTCAGCGGTCCGTGATAAAGGTTATGCTAAAGAAGCCCATAAGGTATTCCACAGCACATATTTACAATGAGACGAACTTGCTAAGTATTCGCCGCCTTTACATAAAAGCTGCAGTCTGTCGTCTGTCTTACACATAAACAAATATTGAAATCTGAATTTTACAATCAAATGCTGACTAATCGAATATTTAGAATCCTGGTACCCACGGTCAATGCACAAAGATTTGCTAATTTTCTATTTCCTTATTTATACAACAAAATCTGTAAAAATTGTAAATCTAAAGAAGATACGGTGCACGTAATGCAGACAAAAGTTGCAAAGTATTTAAATAATTTAACATACAACGAAGTAGAACAGCTATTAAAACCCACACAGTAAGATGCTGAAAATACTCTTGCGCATAACACACACACCCTCACTCACCCTTACACACTCACACACTCACACACATACCCTTCATACATTAATTGTCTTTTGGTTATATTTTACTTAATTTTTTTTTTGTATTAGTATTTTGATCGCATTAGTCCTAAGGAAATCGTATTGTTGATAGCCGCGATACAGGCTTTGCCTAGTGCAGCTGTCATTGAAAATTTTTACTGTAAACACTGGATTACCTAATAAAGATTTATTATTATTATTATTATTATTTTAAACCAAAGAGTATTATAACCAATAACATTAGGCAACTATCGTCCGAATACTGAAAGGCTAATTAATTTTAAGATCTACTTGAATATATTCATGTTACCCCTGTCATTTTACAAAGAATTCGTAGTGACATAACTATAATATAATTAAGACATACATAATTAAGCGCCACTTAAAATTGAGTGGTGTTTGAGTATTTGGACATAAGTATTTTTCACTATCTTTAGTCTCCCCATTGTATGTGTAACTAGGCAGCCGTGTCGTTTCACAATGACAGTAGAAATACTGAATATTATAAACTAAAAGAAAATAATACAAAACGATGATAATTAAACTATACAAAAAGAAATACAAATAAAAATTTACCTTGAGCATGTTTCTTAAAGTCCACATTACAGTGTAGTTTTATTATAATTAAACACGTAATAACAATTATTATTTTAATAAAATGTGAGAATTTAGTCATTTTAAACGTACATTTTTAGGCATCAAGAAACATGGTACAGGTAGATAAAGAAAATTAAAGTATAAAAAGACATTTTTTTTTATTATCAGATAGTTTTTTTTTGTTGTAGCAGAACAATAATGGAATGAGTGAACCCATGTGAATGTCAAATTATGGGTGAACCCCATGAGTGAGGACTACCGTTATTTCTCACTAGATGGAGCTAGTGTGACCTGTTGTCTTCTTGTCCAATAAGAAATTAGTAAGTGCCATTACCATTGTTCATTTGAATTTTCACAGCTCTACAATGATTGGACCAAAAAATCTCTTGTTAGATTTACGCCATCTGTTGAGTGATAAAACGGCACCTTTTATAACCAGATAATATTATTATAATTATAATTGAAATATATTTTAACCAATATATTTCAACATTTACGTGATTAGGTATTAATAAAACAATATAATAAAAATGTAGAAACATTAATTCTGTACATTGGAAATATAAAAAAAATAAATAGTAGAGTGTGTTACCAGACCAGACAGACACCGAACCAAAAAATGTGATTAAAACGTTTCTCTGTCTGTCTGCCTATCTCTATGTCTGTCTATCGGTCTGTCTGTATGTTCATGCACTGCGCAAAAACTACCGATCCGATTACGATGAAACTTGGTATGATTATACATTAATATCCTGGTAATCACACTGGATATTTTTTATTCCGAAAAAGTATCAAAAACAACTTAGACCTATATTATAAATGTTTGTTGTGACTTCCTGGGTATGTTTGTTACTCAGTCACATAAAACGGCTGAAATGACTGGGATGAAATTCGAAACAGGTTATGGTCTTAAGTAATGCTAGGTTTTACCGCTGGGAACGCGGTGTAAAACGTGCGAAACCGCTGGCTGAAGCTAGTTATAATTAAAAGATGAAAGTAACAAAAAAATAAGTAAGAAAGAGCTGTCAGAGTGTTATACAATGATTTTTTTTAAGGTTGATGTAAAAATAATACAATGTTTTTTACATCAACAGCCTATAAATTCCCACTGCTGAGCAAAGACTCTTCTCACACAGAGAAGGTTTGAGCATTAATCACCACCAAGCGAGTTGTCGATTACAAACTTATAATTAGAAATTATAAGCCCAGGTTTTCTCACCACGTTTTCCTTCACCGTTTGTCAGTAGTGTCTAGATAATCTTAGAAAGTACATATAACTCGGAAAAAGTCACATTGGTAGGTACTTGCCGTTGATAGGTTTCGAACCCGTACCCTAATGCATGAGTAGCGGGTGTCTTAAACCTCCGGGCAACCACGACCAAGGTTTAGTTACTTGAATTTAAGCTACTGACTGTACTGTAAAAAACGACAAACGTAAGATTTTTCTTCAAGATGCAATTAAATGGTTTTTATTATAATAAAGCAGCCAGTAGACTTCTCAATTAGTTTATATGCTATATTCAACCAGTGAAATCATGTTTATAGGAGTGGTTTTAATCATTTTAAAGTACGTATATTACCAAAGTTTTAACCTAATTTTTAGTGTTGCTTAATACTTATCTATTTTGTTTATATTTAGGCATTATTTCAAAAATCGAAATCTATTATTTACTTAAATAACATAATTTATTTGTTAAACTTTAACATAATTAAAAAGTAATTTTATATCAATAATTTCTTAATTCCAATGTAATTTTATTTAGCTTTGGTTATTTGTTTGTTTGGGTCAAGTTCAATTTGAATTTTACCTCTTCTTGACATCCTCTTAAACTGTTATTTGGTACATACTCTTCAACTTGATGACCGTTCATTGTAATCTAATTTTTACCGCAACTATCTCCTTTATGAATATCAAATGTAATGGCTTTTTTGAGGGAGGGGGAATCATCCATTGACTTCTCCCGCCTTGGGTGAGGGAAGAGGGAGTGTCAGACTCTTACTGAGTAATAACCTCCCCATTTCCACTCCTGCTTTTCAAGTCGAATAATATTTTTTTATTTAAGTATCACTTGTTGACTAATTAAATTCGCACCCTAGTATGATGCAGATAGGCAGTGGAAGATATTTAGAAATGGAAAATAAAATGAAAATATATTACTTTCCCGATGATTTCGCATTCGGGGTATCAACAGCAGCTTATCAGATAGAAGGCGCGTGGAATGAAGGAGGTAAGGCAACACGACTTCTTGATATTTATGAATTTATATACGCTTCTGCCAGCTGGTAGCATTCCTCTGGGATATCTATGTGTTTTTCAAATCATTATCTACCCCTGTTCAAAATATCATCTCGATGCCTTCAGCTGTTATGATGTGATTGAATAAGGAACGTACACACAAACACACTATAAGTTTACGGTATATAATTACCATTAAGATACATTAATATTCAGTGTGAGCTCACTGCTTTATAATCGACCTTCTTTACATAAAAGGGAATTATGTCATAATCTCGGCGCTTAGTAGTCTGATTATAGACCATAGTTTAGGAATTGTAAACTAATTAAATTGAATATTACGTTCTACCTATTTAGATATAAAACAATGCACTTACGTAAATTTAAATATATTTAAACATGAATTTGTTGGTAACTTACATTTTAAAAAGCATTAAACACAATTTTTTTTAATTAATTATACAATGGAAATGTTTGTAATCATGAAAATAGAGCGACAAATGAAAATTATTCACTAGCGACTTTTGCGCGGTTTCATCCGCTCTGCTCGGCTGCTTTTGTTTGTAGTGTGATGTGTTAAGGCCTATAGACGTCCTCAATAAATAGACTCTATAAATACAAAAAAAAAAACAATTTGAACCAGTAGTTTCGGAGATTCATCAACAGCCCACTGCTGAGCAAAGCCTCTTCTCACACTAAGAAGGTTTAAGTATTAATCACCACGCTTGTTGATTGTGAATTTACAATTTCATATTGATAATTAGAAATTATAAGTCCAGGTTACCTCACGATGTTTTCCTTCACCGATTGTCAGTGGTGTCCAAACAATCTTACAAGGAGCATATACCTAACTCGGAAAACGTCAAGAAGGTAGGTTTTGAACCTACAACATGAGAAGCGTGCATCTTAATCTCCGGGACACCACAACACTTCTGTTCCGGAGATTAGCGCGTTCAAACAAACAAAGAAACACATTCTTCAGCCTTATATTAGTAGATAAGATATGTATATAATGCGAGTTTATCGTTTCGCACGTTCTTAAAAAATCACCACATTCGTGGCTCCGTGTTCATGATTAAGTAAGTACCTACAAAGATTTGTATTATAATTGACACAAACAAAAAATTTTAGTTTCTGCGTTAAAACATGCATATAAAAATAAATTTAAGTTAAAACGTATTTTAATAATTGACGTAGGTGCATTGTTTTGATTTTAAAATATACGTAGAATATATTATTGAATATAATTACTTCGCGTTAATTGTTCTGACAGCCAGAGGTGAATCAGATCATGGAGATTATAATTAACTCGTCGAATACCGGTTTTGTAGACACAATTATAGAACAATAGGTTGCGGTCACCGGTGACCGCTTGGTGTTTGACAGTTTAAATATAGTCATAGTGTTTAAGATAAGATACACAATTAACACATGTAATTTAATGTAGGTAGGAATAAACGATACTAAACTACTTATGTAATGCATGTAAGTAATAATAATAGGTATGTCAAAGATGATCAACTTACTCCAGTATCAAATTTATTCATTGGATTTTCTACTTTATGTCAATATGTGGTGTGATAAAGAAATACAGGATAGGCCGCCTTACTATATTTTTTGTTAAACTAATAGCTACGTAACAAATGTCTATAATTTCAAGGAAAAGGTGAAAGTATTTGGGATAAATATCTTCACGAGCATCCAAAATATACGAAAGATGGTTCGAATGCTGACATTGCAACAGATTCCTATCACAAATATATAGAAGACATTGAAATGATTAAGAAACTTGGCGTCGGATACTATCGCACTTCACTTTCTTGGCCTCGGTTTGTATTTGATTTTATGATCAAAAATTTTACTGTAACGATTAGGAGATACCCCTAGACTATGGTGTAAATCTATGGCTTTAGAGGTTTAAATAAATGTATAGCTTAATTTTTGGTTTAGTATTTTCTAGGAAATATTTTAACGAGTTAGGTATCAATGTATTAAATAATAGGCCAAATAATCATATTCCAAACTCTAAATGTTGATTTCCAAAAATATTGTTATGCATATGTAACTGAAGCTCTCTGTTCAAAAATGACTATAATCCTATTTAAGGTGACTACTTCACAGGTTCTTTTTAAAGTATTTTAAAATTACTCATCCAATCAAATATGAATATCAGAACTATACAAAATATTTTTGCAGTATATTACCAGACGGGACGGATAACAAGATAAACAAAGAAGGAGTTTTATACTACAGGACGCTTTTCAAAGAACTGATTAAGGCGAACATAACTCCAGTAGTTACTCTATACCACTGGGACATGCCAACTATATTTGTGGACTTGGGTGGTTGGAGCAATCCTGTTTCAGTGGATTACTTTGAAGATTATGCACGAACGTCATTCCGACTTTTTGGTGACCTAGTAAAGTACTGGTTGACTGTGAATGAACCTCATCAGCATTGTGTTAGTGTAAGTATAATGAGCACTAGTTACATCGTGTATGACTTTCTAAAATCTTTTAGAATTACGGAGTAACTTGTTTGGTCACAGTTTTATTGGGTCATGCCAATTTTTATTTTTTTTTCTCTATCTTATCGCAGTTTTTGTATTAAGACTTATAGCTTGTTTTTTCCAAAGACTCCTTAATAAGGAACCATTAATCTAAGACAGGTGACTTTAAACGAAATTTTGGTTTTCATCAACCTATTAGTGTCACCTAAGAGTAAGGGGTTAGTCTATATGCTACTTCAAGCTAATTCACATTTAGTTAAGAGATAAATTAGGAGTTTTCTTATGACATAAGCCGGTAAATGAGCAGACGTATTACCCCATGGTAAGCAGTCGGCGTCGCTCATGAACACCTTGAACACCAGAGGCGTTACAAGTGCGTTACCAGCCTTTTGGAGATTAGGAGTTTGAGGACAGTTGGGGATTCAGAGATTGGGTGGATTTGGGGTAGCGGAGGGTAATTGGGCCTCCGGTAACCTCACTCATACGACAAAACCCAACGCCAGCGTTGCTTCACGTCGGTTTTCTGTGAGGCCGTGGTATCACTCCGGTCGAGCCGGCCCATTCGTGCCGAAGCATGGCTCTCCCACACTTAATGGGAGAGTGGATAACGACCATAAGTTGACTACTCCTAGGTAAAGTCTACTTTTCTTGTATTATTTTAATATTACTTTGCTACCAAATATTGTATTGCTCATTGGTGCAGGTTATTTTAAAAGTACTTTTGTTGCAGTCTTATGGTGGATCCACTATACCGGGCTTAAAATCACCCGGAGTGGCATTGTATCTCTGTACTCATAATATTCTTCTAGCACATGCTCGCGTTTATCGTATTTATCACCAAGAATTTCGTGATGAACAAAAAGGTATAGGACACCCCTGTAATTAATTATCAATTTAATGTTTTAAATCTTAAAATTCCTTTTCCATTACCATTATAAGTTGTTATGTCAATTGTGCGACGTGGGTAAATGTGTGTAAAGACAGATATTTTCTTGGTCACAGGAAAAATTACTTTACCTCTGGATTGTAATTGGAGTATGCCAAAACATAACGGGAGGCCAGAAGACCAGGAAGCCGCGGAGCGTCATCTAGAAATGCATGTAAGGATTGAGCAGTTTCGTTATACAAATTATATATACGTTCCATAATATTGTATAAACTGAGACTAAAATCATCATGTTCTGAGGGATGAGAAACGCATTTCCTAAGGACTTTCCATCTTTTTAATGCTTCTAGATAATAATTCACAGCTATTTTTTATTTTGAATTAAGTTATCGGTGCCTGCTGCTAGTGGAGATTTGACTTTCTCCTTTTTAAAGTTGGCAGTTAAAGTGTTAAATGCCTTGCATTAAACACAATTCTGATTTTTAGGTTGGAATGTTTGCTCATCCAATTTATTCAAAAACCGGTGACTATCCAGAATTAGTCCGACAAAGAATTGACAATGCTAGTCACGAAGAAGGATTCCCAAGGTCTCGTCTGCCATATTTTACTGATGAACAGGTTTGTAAATTATGTTTTCTTCCCATAAAATCAACATAATATTGTTCAATTTATATTAGTCCTAAAATACCATTTATGTATATGAAATACCTATCTACAACATCACACCTATGGGAACGTGAATGAATGAGGCATCGACTATGGAACGTCAATTGCTACTAATCTTACATACCTTTTTCGCATCAACAATCATCAGTTCAATTTGGCCCTCTTTCAATATAATATCGCCATTCTGATCGATATGAGTACATTTTACAATTGATATATTATTTGATACGCCTTATTCTTTCATAACTATTAAGAATTTATCACCAATCCCACTATGAACTACAAAACAACTTTCAAGAGAATACGTATTTGAATTTATCGGATACAATCAGTACACTCCCGTTTTCGATATTATCGCTTGTCTAGTCTACCGCAACACTCGCCAATGAGGACAAGGTCGGGCTACAGTTTATGCAATATTTTGTTCCAATTTATACACCAATCGATACTAGAGGTAGGTAGTTTAACTTACGTATTACCGGAAAAGATAGCTTGTTCTTCAAGTTGATTTTAAATTTGTAAAATATAAAATTATACTATAGATAATACGGTTCTGATTAAAGTAACATTAGAAATAGTGTGAATGATGGATTCTTTTTTTCTTAAAATTGTATTATTATTATTGTATTATCATCAACAGCCTGTGATAGACTACTACGGGACTCCAGGCTTTCTCTAGATAAGAAGGGGTTTGTTGTTATTAAAAAAAACTTTGCCTTAACCTAGGCTTTTCTTTCCTGAATCATGAGTGCGTTTACACATACAAGTTCACATACACATTTCAACCCAAATGATCTGGTTAAAACTCATAGTTCATTAGGAAGTGCTACCTCACTGCCTACAGGAAGAATTGAGACGGCAGAGACGGTGACAAAATTTGTACTGCTCTATCGTAAAGTGATTATCTATATATTACTAAACCGCGGAGGACTTAACAGGTTGCCGGAGCTCCAGGTCGAAGTACAGGAGTAGGAACGGGGTGGTTTTTAATCAGTAAAAGTCTTACACTCCCTCTGGCCTCACCTCGGTGGAAGAATTTTTGGATTATTTTCCCCCCTCAAAAATCTATAAAGCACCTACATATATGCAGCTACACTAATCCTATAGTAGAATTATATATGATTCTTAGGTCTTTCTCTTACAGATTGAAGCTTTAAAAGGAAGTTCCGATTTCTTCAGCCTTAACCACTACACCACTTATTTGATAAGGGCTCCCTCTATCGAGGATGAATGGGAAATACCATCTTACGATCACGATACTGGTGTGAAGGTGGAACAAGATTTGTCATGGTCTGTCCCAGGAGTTTCTTGGTTATCAGTAAGTACACCTTTTTATTTTTAGGACAGATTTAATGGTGGTATGTGGGTGAATGATAATAATTATGCATGTATTATCTTATTGTTATATTGGTCTCTTAAAAGATATCATCGAAATGACAGTTAGACTTGCATATTTCAAAGATATACAATAAATAAATATAATCATTATGTACATACGATACAATACAACATACATACCTACATAATATTATATTTCACAAAGTCCCATATCTCTATAAAGCAGTTTTCTCTTTATCGTTTGTACGACAGTTAAAACAAAGGTAAATCATCTTTGTATGGTTCCTAGTTTTAAATTAGTTGCGTAAAATGTTAGAATCTCCTAAGTTATATTGCCTCAGAAATGCATTGGAATATATCTGGGGCAAGTTTAAATTATACTGTGAAAGTTATTTGAAGAAACGTATAATATACTAGATTTTACCTGCTGCTTTGACCGCGTCTTATCCCATGGAAGTTATCATAATGTTATCATCTAAGGACGCCCATATCCTGCCTGTACCAAATGTCAGTTCAGTTTCAGTGTATTTGACGGACAAACAGACAAACAAAGAAACTTTCATATTTATAATATTGGTGTGATATATGAGGTGTTTATATAGTGTAAGTTAGACTCCATGCTCATAGCTTGGCGCTAAATTTGGAATCACAGGTATTCGAAGGTTTGTGCCTTTAGGCAGAGAACCTAACGGGTTACCGGGACTCCGGCTCGAAGTGTAGGAGAAGGAACGGGGTCTAACACTCCCTCCTGCCTCACACAGGCGAGAGTAGTCATTCGATGATTTTCCCCCCTTAAAAAAATGCCTTTAGGCCAAAATAAATTAATATTGCGTCAGCCATATGCTTGAGAATTGAGTCATGTTAATAACTGTAACATAACATATCTGTCATATATACTAATAATAATAAAGGTATAAATTTCCAACTAGGCTTTTCACGAAGGATCAGACGAAGGTTTCGTGGAGTATCTAATTGCATTATACCTCTATATGGAGTATATTATAATAGTTGTAGGAAAGGTCTTATAAAGTTCCTGACAATATCGAAGACCTAGTTTCGTTATAGTCCTGACAAATTTTGTACAAAATTTTTAGTTTAATTTAGAAATTTCAGAAACTTCTAGTTCGGTACTAAAAACTACTAAAAATCAATAGTTACAGATAAATAAAATTGGAATATTTTATAATAATATTGAAATAATCGCCGTTTTACTATGTGCATAATGAATATATTTACGATACCTATACCAATTTTTTTTGTTTTGTAATTTTTGTCTGTTTGTCTGTACGTCTGGTTGTCTGTTTATACCAGCTAATGCGATATGCGATAAGCATGAAATGGCGATTTCGACAGGACTTTTACTGGCAGGTAGCGTAGCTGATGTACTGAGGAGTTACAAGGCCATTTTTATTTGGGATAACTAAATCAAAAAAAAGTCAAGCCCTAAAACTCATATTCTACGCGGGCGAAGTCACGGAACATAGCTAGTTTGTAATATATACTTAAAACATTAATAACAGGTATACGCACCGGGTCTTAGGAAAATGATTAAATGGATAACGAAGAAATATGGCAATGAAATACCAATCATTGTCACCGAAAACGGTGTGAGCGATAGAGGACAGCTTGACGATTACGATCGAGTTTCATACTTCAATGAGTACCTATATGAATTGCTACTAGCGATACATGAGGACGGTAGTAACGTAAAGGGTTACTTTGCTTGGAGCCTAATGGACAATTTTGAATGGGACGACGGTTATAGGTAAGGTGTTGATTTTTATTTAAAGCACATTATTTCATTGGAAGGGACAGGGAAAGTATTTTGCTAAATTGACTGTAGGCGTTTGAATTTTTCTACTTAGTTCTCTAGTAGAAAGTTGGTTTTATTTTGTCTAGCTTACTGCCTCGTTTGCCGAGTGGTCGCAAGTGCGACTGCCGGGCAAGGGGTCTTGGGTTCGATTCCCGGGTCGCGCAAAGCATTACAGGCTTTTTTTAAAATTCTCAGTAGTTGCATGAAGTCTGCAATTATGCCCGAGATTTGGCAATAGGCTCACCACCTTAATTAATTACATGGGACTCATAACATAAACAGTGACAAGTGGGTGTTACATTGTATGTACAGTGGCATAATGTAATGTCACTAGCTGATCCAGAAAACACTGTACCGCCGTGTAAATTATTTTTTTTCACCTTTGAAACGTTTCCCTGGACCTTCACAAACATTTCAAGACCAAAATCAGCCAAATCGGTTCAACCGTTTTCCAGTTTTAGCGAGACTAACAAATGGAAATTCATTTTTGTCTATATATCTCTAGATTAAGAAGTTATTATTAAAGTTTTATTTTAATATAAGGTATAATATTAAACTGCTGATTTATTATTTTTGCAGCCAGAAATTCGGTCTCTATAAAGTAGATTTTAATGATCCTAAACGCAAAAGAACTCCGAAGCTATCTGCAAAGATCTTCCATAATATCGTGTGTACACGAACAGTTGATTTCAATTTCTTAAAACCTTCTCCGGAATCGCAGCTCCTTCTTGAGTAATATCTAATTAATAAGAATATCTGAATAAAAAAAGTTACTAATATCTGTAAAATTGTGTCTGTTAATGTAAATTAAACTGTTGTATATTAAAAATAAGATTTCATTTTGTTTATTTGCGTTTTATTTCTTTTGTATCTACATTTATTAACACCTCATTATATCGATTACAGTATTATGGGCCTCCTATACATATGAAGGTCTTCCATTATCTCTCCTTTTAGTAGGAGGTCAGAAATATACAGTATACGATTGAAGTGTATCAGAGATCGTTACTACTCGGTCTCCCCGGCGGGAGTACCCAAGACTAAAGGTAAATTAGTGACCCTTTAAGGGGTATATATATTTCATATATCTTTCATAGGGGTTTTGACATAATAAAATGTATTCGTTGTCGTCACCTCACAACCCATATTCATTAACTCGCGTAGATCTACGCGAAACACAATGCGTTTCCTATTGTGTCTTATACAATACAAGAGGTTAATAGAACGAAGGAGTTTTTATTAAATTACTATCAAATTCAAACTGATTTCTAATGACTTAGACCAATACCTTAGTGTACCTATTATTTACGATAATCTTAATTGCAGTATAATAATATCATGTTTATTCAAAACGTAAATAAACTGAGAGAGATATTAAAGGCGAGGCATTTCGTCATGTCTTGACGACCTTAGACAAAATACCAGGAACTGGATTGTTTCAGTACTGCTTGTTTTGTAGGTGTAACCTAACTTAGGACTAGATCATAAAATAAGTTTACTCTGTGTATACTCAGATACTTCTTTCGAACATTATTCATATTTTTTTTATTGTTTTACAGAGGTGATAATGACAAATCCTTTTTATTCAGGTAGATTGCTATGCCCTATGTTGAATAACAATTTATTCCCAATTCTCTGTATTTAAAAGGCCTTGAGCTAATTTGTGCTACCTATAGGTGAAAGCATTGAAATAAAATGAACAATTTGGTGAAATTGAAAATTCCTAATAAAAGACATCAAATTTTAAATGATATTATCCGATTCCTCAGGCAAGAAATTTCGACTAAAATGTTCGAAAATCTTTAGGGAGTACCTGGCATACTTAGGTAGGGGTTTCATGGAAACTGATGCGACATTCGTGATCCTTATGGAACGAAAAACGGAATGGATATTGGTAATGAAAACTTTTTTGGGGCAAATGCTGATAAAAAGGCCGTAGATCCAGATATTGTAAATAATATAATTAAAATTTAAATTTAGAAATTGAAGTATTCTTTTTTTGCATTAAGAGTCACAAAAATCTGCAGTACTTCGCCTAATTTGCGGTTTAATGTATTGTGCGATGCCTCAAATAATCTTAACCTTCCAAAACTTATCCCAAACAATACAAGTTCCAAATGCTAAAGACAACATAATAATACATGAACTTAACTAATAATTCAAACTACTTACAGGTACAATGACAAAATCATAACTGTTAGGCGGTCTCGGGTTCGATTCCCGGGTCGGGCAAAGTATTACTGGGTTTTTTAAAATTCTCAGTAGTAGCACGGAGTCTGGAAATGTGCCCGGTATATGGCAATAGGCTCACCCCCTATTACATGGGACTCATAACAACTAGTGAAAAGTGGGTGTTACATTGTACTGTGGTAGAATGTGCACCTCTGCCTACCCCTTCGGGGATAAAAGGCGTGATGTTATGTATTATGTTAGGCGGTTGCAACAAACAGCTTAACACCGAAGTGAGGACATTAATGGGAACCTGTTTACTTGACCAAACACAGTGGACCACTACCTAAATACGATCGTTTTACTACTAATTGCTTCTCTATTTAGTCGGTTAATAGATTTGCAACAAGTTCGCGGCTATTGTTGGCTCATTATCGCTTTTAAACGGCTGTAGTGGTCTAGTCTTTATCGTTGTGTTTTAAGTCAGGCTTGAGATTTCCTTTGTGCGAACTGTTTGCGATGTGCTGATTAAAAGATTTTCTTTATTAGCCTAGAGGCCGCTAATTAGGTTCTAGCATTTTTATTAAAAAAATGAGAATGGAGACTGAGTTCAAATTTTTCATTCGTTTTATTAAATTTTAATAATAGGGAACCTAATTTAGTAGGTTCTTCACCATTAACATTGCTTCACTAAGTACTGCCGCATAGTTCTAAAGATGTCATATATTTAAATGGACATCTTTACCTCTTCGAAGTTGAAGTGATACATAGTTAGATGTAATATTAACTCTACGTCGAGACGTCGTCTACCGACTCTTCATAAATAAATAATGTGTGTTCCTGAAAAACATTCAACTAAAACAATAACAACAACATCTTTGAAACAAGTGACACATGACCAAGCCACACAATTTATCCAATGCTGGCGCATAAATCAAAATCTCAGTAGTTTCTAACCCAAAGATACAGAACCTTCCTAACTTCGTTTTAGTTAGGTCAGCTATTTCTAAAGTTCACATTTCCTATTCTCTCACCCAGACGGCAATCGTTCTATGAATCGAAATAGACTGCGATGTTCTGCATTGGGATTGGGATCCATATTAAAGTATTTACCCGTTTGTTTTCTGACACAGATATTTTTGAAACAGCGACCCAATTCTTATGAGTATTTTATTTTAATATAATATTAATATTGTTGTAAGTTTTCTTATGGAATAAGCCAGTAAACGAGCAAAAGCATTACCTGATGATAAGCAATCGGCGTCGAGCATGTCAATGTGCAATGTGCAATAGGGGACACCCGCAACACCAGAGGCGTTACAAGTGTGTCAGCGACCTTTTGGAGAATTTGAGGATTTTTGGGGATTCAGGGATTGAGAAGGGAGGGATGGGCCTCCGGTAACCTCACTTACACAACGAAACACAACGTAAGCTTTGGTTCACGTTCACGGTTTTTTAGTGAGGCCTTGAAAGGTTGTCTTCGAAAGTCGTGAAGTCATGATAATGCAGAATACATTGATTGTCATCGGATGGTTGATATATATGTCTAAAGGTTCGATGGTTTTCATAGTAACAGTGATTTATTTTATTAAGTTTTTTTTAATGTTTGAAAATAAATCATTGATTGATTATTGTTCATTAGGTGTATCTACCTCTATACTGAAGTTCCAATTATACATATTGCTAGCCCCTCGCAACAGGGAGCGAGTCTATTGTTCCTATTAATCAATACCTCAACACGATCATCATTATGACCCATACAAGATTAGTTCCCATAACGATTACTGCTACAATGTCGATAAAGAACAGCTGTTCATAAATTATTCATTGATTTATTAATTTTAATATAATTTATTACATTTATTCTCATATTTAGATTGGTATGTCATTATATAATCAATAGTAGACTATTAAATTGTGTGAAGATTATTTGATTAAGGTGAACAAGTACGTTTGACCTTCAGTAGGGTATAATAAAAACGAGTGCAACGCATTTTAGGTACAATTAAGGTCATTTGCTTTGGTTAAAGTTATGACTTTCATGGTCGATATAATTGACCGTGGTCGTGGTCAGTTAACTGATTGATAAATTCTTATTAAATAATGGCTTATTTTTCCAATGCAAAATTCTTTATTAATTTCTTTAAAAGGACTTTGTACAATGAGTTCATTGATTCCTTCGAAATTGATAGGTATGAATGTGACATTGTGTGACAAAGATTGAATTTGAATTTTTTTTATTTCACACTGACAATGACGGGAAAAGCTTAGCATAATGAACAAATTTATTTTTATTTCCGCATTAATAAAAGTAAAAGATACCAATAAAATTTTTGGTCTGACTAAAATATGATTCGTTGTTTATCTGAAAGCGTCGAGTGTCGTGTTTTATTTTTTTATTAATTTATTTTCGCCGTAAACTAGTTACGACCCTTAGGGAAAGACCGTCCCTTTATTCAATTATGTGTAGGGAATTGGTTTAGAATTGAAACAAAAACAATGTAAGTGTATTTATTTATGCTTAATCTTTACAATTGGTGCGTTTTTGTAAGGCCTTAAAATACTATTTGTTTACTTTTTTATTATCTTTAATCAACAGTGAGCGGTGCACATTTCGGCTACCGAAAATGACATTTTTAATATTAATATATTATGTATATCATATTATTTACGTTTTCTTTGTAATAGTGATAAAGGTTGCATAGAGCCATTGGATGCAGTTCCTCTTAAACCAGCCCATCTGAAAGTTACTGGAGAAGACCTATATTCCACAGTCAGTCGGACTGATTTTATGTATGAACAATAACAGTTCAAATAATAATTTACATTTAAAAACTCTGACTTCAACCCCCTCTTTTTTAAAGTTGGGTAATTAATATAAGGTACTGAAACCTTCTCCTAAGGATAGCAAGCACTTTTCTGAAAAGCACGCCTCTGGTGTTCCAGGTGTCCATGGGCGACGCCGATTGCTTACCATCAGGTGATCCGTCTGCTCGTTAACCGGCTTATGCCATAAAAATAACATAAAAAAAATTAAACGAATATTTTTTATATCAAATTATTTATTTCGTAATTATCACCTACAAGGCGACGACTGCTGAGCGTAGACGTCCTTTAATGACTTTCAGATGGGCCTCCTGTTGGTAGCGACCTGCATTCAACGGCTACCTGCAAACATTAATATAGTTCTAAAATATTAGAAAATGTTCTATATAATTATAATCATTGTCAAAATATTTCAAAACACATAAAACAATGCATTGTTTATACTTTATATTCAGAAATATTAATAATGAAATGAAAATAACTTAATAAAAAGTTAGTACTGCTAACTATTAATATCTTCTGTCTTGCACGAGATAATACTAGTTCGGAATTATAAGCACTAAAAGATTATTCCTTGGATTTGCATATTATTTGCATACCGTAGGTCCCTACAATCACCAGTACAAATATATATATTTTCTCTATTTAATAATAACAAATCTAAATATATTCGTTACTATTACAGTAGCTATAAAACTAGTACATCTGGTTAAATGTGGTTGATCAATACAACATTATTAGGTATGTGTCAATTGAAAAATATGAATAATATACGAACAACCTTGGAAATATTTTATTGATTTACGATAGGTACCAATGAACATTGCGACTTGCTTACTTGACTTAAGGTTCTGTGTCCCTTAAATGATTTTATGTTCCGTAACGAGCAAATTGATGATGATAACATTGTAGAATGATAAACACACACAGAAAAATACATCTATATTATTAAACAGAGACAAGTACCGAATTTTGATATGTTACTACTCAAATCAAAGTAATCTCAAGTTTCATAATAAAGTGGTTAATACAAATCGTTATAAGTAACTATTCTATTATAATAACAAGTAATAAAATTAACAGAACTATAATAAAATAGTTGCCATAAACTAGCCTACATACCTATTATATCATAAACGCTAAATTCCTTAAGTGTTACTAATTCTCTATTGTGTGTTTGACCACTTATTGCAATTACTTTTAAAGTTGAAAATATTTGTTGTGAGTTGTAAATATTTGAGAAATATTCCGTAAAGGTGCTCCATCACCGGGACCATCACGTGTGTAATGTAACGTTACAGATCTGAGCATTACATCAGTGAAGATGGAGAACCGAGTATTACAATGCGCACCTTGTAATGATACAATGTGTAATATCTTGAAAGAAAGACTCAACTCAAGTCGAATCTATATGTTACATTATACACAAATGCTCGTTAGTCAGGGAGTTACTAATGTAATGTAATGCTCAAAGTCGAATCTATAATGTTACATTACACGTGAATGCTCCTGGTGAGGGAGCACCTTAAATAGATCATTTGTATTACATTGACAATTAATGATATTTCGTTTTCGACAACCTATAAGTGACATCTTATAGTACAAGTAGGGGGTCAGTTTGGATGCTAAGTAAGCTCAATTGCTTTTAGTTAAGGTATGGTTCCGGGGTGGTTAAAAATGCCAATAATGCTTCTGCTCGAAGGAATCTTTAAGAATTCAAAACTCCACCTATGATAACATATTTGCAAAATAATAAATGTCATTTTCTCATCAAGTTGAGACTCCAATCTAATTAAAAAAGGCGAAATAAAGATTATGTTTAATGTCTCAAACAATAGACATTTCAAAAAGGCATCTTCAAGGACATAAATCATTAAAGCAAGAGATTAAAACCCTCGAAGTTCCAAATTTTTCATTCAATTAACCACTCAACGCCTCTTAAAATCATCTTGATAACCACTTTACCCTTTTTAATGAAAACTTAATCACTGGCTGAGGGAATTATTTTAAACTGGAGAGGGTTTTGCTATTTTATATAAAAAGACATCAAAAATTGGCTCTAATAAAGATTATCACATCAACATACAACCCAGAAAAAACTGCTGATTATGAAACGCTTATAGGCCTTCCATATAAAATATTGACTTACTTAAAGTAAAATATCACTTATTTATACCTCTATAATAAAGCTAAATAGTTTGTTTGTTTCAACAGTCTAAACTTCGCAACTACTGGTCCAACTTGAATAATTGCTGAATTTCAGATAATACGGTTATCAATGAATATAGGCTATAAAACATTACGCTCCGATCAATAGGAGCTGAGTAGACCAGGTGAAACTACGTGGCCGAAACTAGTAGTAGTTAATACGCCACTGAATAGACCGAAAGTAAGATTTAAAAATATATACTAAAACTCAATCGAATCTCATTAAGAAAGTAGTTTTGATCTAAGGCAACTTTGTCAAAGGTCAGAGAAGACAACGTAATCTAATCACAACTATTTTATTTGAAACGCACGGGTACGCAAAGATACATTGATTTTTGGGCGTATTTTTCTATTTCCTACATCGGCCTATTAACTATGTAGTAACTCAAGCATTTCAGGATCACACAAGAACATATTTGAATGTGTATTTTCGTTAGCAGAGGCCATGAGATAATTGCGAACATTAATGAATCAACAATTAGAGGTAAGATTTAAAATAACTTTTCCACACAAACTCCACATACTTATCCTCATTACAATTACGAGTCCTTTGAAAACTAAATAGCAAAGCGTTTCTCCTAATCTCTTTCCTTAACTAAACTTATCTAAACGCTTTTCATTCTCATCTGGGGTTTAACAAGAAACTTTTCGCGTTCTACTTGTGACCGTCAAGGGAGCAGGGTCAATGTAGGTACCTATCCTTTCGCCATTAACTCAAACAGAGTCCAAGTTTCTTGGGAGTTAGTTTCACGGCCGACTCAATGGCTCGAAATGTTTCAATGTTCAGTGAAATTTGTTTATCGGTCCCAATCCGTATTTTGTTTGTAGCATACTACAATTGTTTTTACGTATGTCCCTTTATTGTTTGATACGAATTATTGATTGTGATGACCTTTTGTGGAAGTATTATATTTTAAAGTATGTCAAGGTCATCGTTAATTTTATTTGGACTGCACATAACATAAACCTACGTTTTAACTTCTTTATATCTTTTAGAACTGCGTTTGGTCATTATCTAGTTTGGTGAAGAGTGCTGCAGTTGAAAGTGACTAGATTAGCGTTAATACTAAAAAAACGTCTATATCGAATCTTTTGCCTTAGTTTAGTATTTACATGGGGTAAATTCACCTATTCGCATTCACCTTACTTAACTTCGCCAGTTCTTTTTTTTTTTAAGTTCGCGTTCATTTTCGGATCGTCATTATTGTAAGATACTTAAAACATGAAAAGCCCAAACAGTCATCATCTAAATACTATTTATATGATGATAGTTTATTTATTGTCAAGAATTGAAAGGGTGTTTCGTAACACGGGCGCGAATTAGTGGATGGTCGCGAACAGCCGAACTTACTATATATTATTATCTTCTTTGTATTGTAGCATCCATTTCCCTTTTAAAGTTTACATTTCTTAGTGAGAAAAGGTGCTTTATTTCTTATCTCATTCTTAATTAGTGGGTATTAGCAGTCGGTACAGCTAATTAAACCAAGAGTGTAATGGTCACAATTCAGCGAAGCGTCTGTGGAAGACCTCAAGTCGTTTGTTATAGGAAAGGGAAGTGGGACTGACGTCCATAATAATATAATATATTATGTTGTTTACGAAACATGATTGTTTTTAATGAGAACCTTTAATTTGATTATGTTGCTTCCCTATGATTTGAATTTGATATTCCGTATTTTTTATAAATATTCTGTATTCTGTATTTCGGGGCTTATTCAATGTGTGTTTATATGTACTTGTGAGTAGTTGAAAATTATAAATTTAACCTCGGTAATTTAAACTGTCAAACACCAAGCGGTCACCGATGACCGCAACCTATTGTTCTATAATTGTGTCTATAATGACGGTAGGTACTCGACGAGTTAATTTTAGTGAAGATACATTCTTCTACAACATTGTATAATGTAGAGGAAGCCGTCGCTTGGTTTTTGGTATGTTGTAGTTTTAGACTGTAATAGACAATGGCTAAATAAAATAAAATCCGAATAAATGATTAATTTCTCTTATACTACTAAAATGTTACTAATTTCAACTGTAGAGGGGATTATTCAACCTTTCTAGATTTATAACAACTTTCCATTTCCGTTCCAGACCTAATCCGAACAATGTCAAAGACCTGACAGTTTGAACAACTCTTTGATCGTCAAGCTTTGTGATAAGATTGATTGTCTAACTTGGATACCTATGAGAACTGGAAATGACAGAATCAAATCAGTGATTTCTAGTAGTATGAACATGAACAATGTATACATATGCATCTTGTATTTAGAGACAAAGAAAATGTTCCAATTTTTGGTTTATGTTAACTAAATATTTCATTCCGTAATTACTGAGACATTTTTTCGTAGAAGTAGATTACAACATTAAAGGTCTAAGAATGAAGGCATGTATTTCAATAAAAAACTTAAATAACAACTACTACATAAATAAAATTAAAACTAAATATTACTAAATTAAATATATACAACTTATGATTAAAATTAATTATAGGAAAAATAAACTATTTATAAGGCATCGAAAAACTCGTCCGCATCGACGTCAGTGGGGAAAGTACCCAGAAGGCTGGCAGCATTGCCACGTTGTATGGCAATGCTTAACCTCTGACCGAGAAAAAGACCAGCCCTCTGGTCACGAGATGTGTCGACCAGGCGTTTCGAAATGTTTTTGAACAATTTAAGCGCACTCGGACCCCACGGACCTAACGTCTCAACCCCAAACGGCTCAAAGATATAACTACCAGCAAGGTTGTTATACTTGCGCCGCTTGAGGCTTTCTGCAGAGGCAGCAGCCGAACCAGCACAACTCGCCGTTACTGGAAGATGAGAAGGTGCAAGGGTGTCGACACAGGTTGCGTCGACACCCTTAAAGGTCTTAATCTACTTCTTACACACACCTAAAAAACACGGTTGCAGCACAGCTTCGGCACGGCGAAACACTACAAAAGGTTGTAATCACGCCGACACAGTGACGGCGCACGGACTGCCCGGTTACAGCTTTTTATATTGACATTAAGAAATATGCTATACGACATACGATTTAAAGTTAATATTTAAAAAACTATAACATTGCTGGGTTGGAGCAGTGCTGGAGCCGTGCTTATCTATTAAATATGCGATGACGTATAGTCTTCAATATAGTACGTAAGGTACTTGAAATGTCATTCCTCAATCTTTAATTTACGAGTTTAGCATATAAGCCATCCCATGGCTAGGTAAAGACGGGAGACCATTGGTGAAGAAGCATATTGATCACCACATTTGCTGAAGGTGAATTGGTGAATAGGGATAAACACAGCGTCTGATATTTAAAAATCTAATTAGTTAGGTAATGGAAAAAAATTAGACACGTATTTTATATTTTGTCGTATTAGAAAATAATACCTACTTAGATATAACGAATCAATGTTTAGGAGTGCGAATTAGCTATATCATTTTAGTTAGAGTATAAATCGTACTCAAATTGACGTCACGCGATATTTGAAATCAATACTATATCGTCGAAAGTATTTGTTTCCGTCGGAAAATAAAAAATACGTGTCTAATGTTTTTAAATACTCTACCAGACGGACAATAAAATAAAAATTACTTATCTAGTATATTTTATATACTAAGATGATATTTTGTAAGTCTAGATTTCATCACGATGATGTACCTACTTCATAAGTATACCAGCGGTGTCTAAATAAACTTTGACAGTAAATAACATGTATTGGTTATACCTATTTGGTAAATTATACTAGAGAAGTACCTTTGAGCTTTGAACACTTTGTCAAAGTCAAAAAGTCAAAGTCAAAATCATTTATTTTAATTAGATCAGGATGGCACTTTTGAACGTCAGCAAGAGAAAATTAAAATTTAAGTTATTTGCTCATTCCAAGGTGTAGATTCCTTGGAGAAGAACGAGCAAGAAACTCCATAGGTTAAATTGTAAATAAGTTTTATTACATAAATGGGAAGTCTTCAATCACGACCCTTCATGACAAGCAGTTTGACAAACAACGATCTAAATAACCGTAAAGTAGAATATACAATATTTTATACCTATGTATGACGTAACATCTAATTATATTGGCTAAGAGTTCCATACATCCGCTCGAAGGTAAACAAATACCTTAATTTGATTCAATGCTCGAGTTTCGGACAACTGTGTCTTCTCTATAAGGATAAATTAATTATAATAATATAATTGACAGAAGATCCTATTCCACTGTAAGGAAATGTCCTCCGAATGTTTATTTAAAGTCTATTTAACTTAATTACACAAAATGATGGCCAGTGGATACAATTACCTTTTAATTTATTGATGTGTCGATGTATAATGCAAATGAAAATTTGATTTGTTTGCAATTTGATGACAATGATACTATGCAATATAATTAAATAGGCGAAAATGGGTGATTTGGGCGAAGGCAAACATTATACGCGAATCTGCCTGATCCGGTGGTTTCAAGGTGTGACGCTGTGGTATAATTTAATATTTAATCCATAATTTTATTTATCATATATCAATATAAAATCAAGTTATTTCCGTCCTCATTCCATAAAAAAACTTTTATAATATCAGAAGTAATAATAACACGGAATCTCGCGTCAACTGTACCTCGTGACCGGATTTGAACTTGGTTCATAAATACCGCTTATGATTCCGGCTCCCTAGATTTATATTTCCATAATTATATCAATCGTTTTGCGTTTAAAATGTTTATGTTGATTACATGTTTTATTGTTTTTATGTTAATTGTATTTGTGTTGACTATTTTATTAGGTACAGTTGCTAGCATGAGTTAAGTAATGATTATTATCAAGGTCATTCATTCAAGGTCCCATGTTTAGGCGGTAAAATACCTGGGTTTCCTTTTTAACCGACTTCAAAAAAAGAAGGTAGTTCTCAGTTTCACCTACTTATGCATGAATGTTTGTGCGCGATTATCTTGCGATTGGCGTAACCGATTTTGATGAGGTTTTCAGTAAAGGGTTTTTCACACTTAGGAGAAAGTATAAGTACCTACATTAATTAACCGACTACAAAAAAGAAGGGTTTGAAGCCGGATCTTGTTAAAAGAAGTTTATAAAATATAAAGTTTTTTATTAATGACAAAAGAATAGTTGAAGGCGTGAATGTCGGTCGGTATGAAATTACATTTCGATGATATAAAATAAATATTTAATTAACTAATGACCATTTCAAATTTTCATAGAACACTCGACCTTAACATTATGGTCTACGATAGGTTTCAGTATCAAATCAAAAACAAGACAAATAAAATCAAAACATAGAGGTATATGAAAAATAATTTCATTCCAGTGACTAGAAATATATTGGAACCTCTCAATATATATTTCTCAAAGGTTTGTGGACATGGACGCCTTTTTTCTCCGCAGTCTCATCAATCAAACGGCCTGAAATCGTTCGGACGAATACCCCATAACTGATGGGCTTACATTCTGTTGTACGAGTGTGCTTAAGTAGAATATATGGAAAGCGGGTAACACAACCTATAGATAACAATATAAAAACAATACGTTTAAAACTGATCAAATGAAATAAATAGGTTCTATTCTCAAGCTTTAATGTTTCTTTCTAAAATATCTAATGACAACATTCATTCATTTTCATTTTTTCCTAGTTTCTAGATTAGAGGCCGATTTTTCGAACATCAGTGATTTCTTAACTTTAGAATAAAATTGACATTTGATAGTTTTTATAGTATGGAAGAAATGTCAAATATTCAAACTTATTCCTCACTTAAAATTGGCGTTGAAAAAATGGAAACGTCGACCCTTGGTTTTCTTTTTTCAACCATGACCGTCTCACGGCAAAGGCCTCACAATCCTTCCATGCCTCTCTATGTAAACCATATTTTGTTTACGTTTTCTAAGGCACATAGCGAATGATAACAATGTGCTCGTACAATTTTATAACAAGCTTAAGACAAGCAATCAATACAACAGTTGTAAGATTAGATTTCCACTAGAGACCATGCAAAGACGCATCCTGTATTTTCTGGATAGTAACGTATATTTATGTGTTCGCCTACAGTCAAACTTTAACAAACATCTTCTGGACAAAATTAGCATGATATCATGTATTGGCCTAGAAATGGAAGGGAGTCTATACTTGGTAAACATTATTCGTGTAATACGTGCGCATGTCATGTGTACCTCTATAGACACACTGACGCTGACATAACCATCGATCATTGTTAGCAAACTGAGCTTAATTAACACGGCCAACCAAATGTATCCATTAAACAGAGTATAAAGACTAACAATACATATTATGTGTATTAAGTCATATTGTTAATAGGTATTAGTGTAAATATCTCTGTTGGGCATTAATCTAAGGTTAATAGGCAGTCGTATATAGCACATCAGCGTAAACAAAGTGTGATAATCCAACGTGGAACTACGGGCCTCTTCTGTAAAATAGGCATATTGATGCTTAACAGATCTATATTAAATATGTAATATCTCAGTTTGTTCTTACTAGCCCACAGGATAGCAACTTCTAGCCGGGAAAAGAAATAAGTGAGAAATACAATCATGTGGGGTGAACGTAAGGCCACGTTTGCGCGACTAGCGGCCCTCGTTTAAATCACATGATTGTTTTTTCCCACTCATCGCAGACGCAAGACGCGCCTCACTAGTATGACCAGCGACTAAGGGTAGTTGCAATTACATATTGCTACTCTGCAGTTCATAGTCACCTTATTATTATTTTAAATAAGTAATAGAAGACAATCATTGTTAAAGTCAAGTTTCAATCAGTATAAATCAAAGATATTAAATAAAATTACATTATGATAATTACCTCAAATATTGTTGCTTCTGAAAATGTGAAATTGAAACGTTTGTGGGTAAAGTTAAAGGTATTTTTAGAAGTACACGACCTCTCTAATTGCCCTACTATGTCGCCCACTACCCGCAAGGATTTAAAGCGTGTTATATTTAGTTACAAATATTATAAACTTGACTTAGCAATTCTAAGCACGTACGTCTCCTAAATATAGATTTAGTAATATTTTCATTAGGTCAATGGTATTATTAGATTTCCCGAGTTAGACGTTTTCAGTAATATTATAGAGAGTGTAGACTAAAATAGTCTTAGTTTCTATAACAAGGATATTATTGCCTGCTATTAGGCAAATAAAAATAAATAAAAAAGTTATACAATTTACGTAGAGAAGCTAAAACTGTATATTGATGGTTCCTTTTTAAAAAGGTCCTCCCATTTCTTTCTTATAATTTGAAAATGCTTATTAATCCTAAAAAAATATTATCATTTTGAAGTTGCCACTGATATTTTACTTTTTAAAATGTTTATTTTTGTAAATTGAAACGTTTATAAGTTATGTTAAATCTTTTTAATATTTCAGTTGTTATGAATATTATGGCGCTTGGACGAACACGAAATTGAAGCAATTTTTATTCAATATCAAAAGACCTTTTTTCTCCGACAGACAGTAGATACAAACTTAAATATCATTTTCTGAAATAATACTATTTTGTAACAACATTTTCTTTTACGTAGTTCGAAATTTATTTTCCTCGTAATTACTTTTTTTGTTCAATTATGATTTTAGAATTCTTAGCTACAGTTTTTACTATTGCTTTATTGCATATTTAGATGCACAGAAAATATTAATATAATGAATGTAAAATAGATATATTTCTAAAATATATCTTAAAATAAATAAATAAATAAATTCTCTGAGAAGCCGTCTGACGTAAATAAATATAATATAAGTCTAATCAAAATTTTCTAAAAAAATTCCTATTTTTAAATAAAAAGTGAATTATTGTTAAATTTGTACTCGAAAGTGTGTATTATTTTCATCGAGACGTGATTGTGTTTATCAAAAATGAATTTAAAGGTGAAATACAAGTGGCCTGTCTGCTGCATACTTTAAATCATTCTATGCGTTGACTTTTATCTGCTTCAACGTGCTGACAAATTTGACTCATTGTCGAAAAACGATTCTAACCGTCTCCGAGCATTTCTTCCAACATTGCCGCTTGGGCGAACAGTCTTTCTTAAGATATGGACGGCGTGGAGGCGCGGAACACCGCGACAGCGCGGCGCTGCGCGACAGCGCGGCAGTCCTTGACCAATTTTTCTTTTTATAAGTTTAATTATTAATCATTATTGTTTAATTAGTTTAATTTTAGAATTTTTTGTTACATTTTTGAAGGCTTTCGACCTACATGCATTCATGTGATGCAGCCGTTGAGTCTGGAAGTGCTCCTCAATGTGCCCATCAACCTCTAGAGAGCCTGGTAAGATGTTCTTTGTGCTCTCAGCCTCGATTTTTTAAAGGAGAACGCGGGTTAAGAATACATTATGGAAAAATCCACAAATCTCATAGTGTGTCCTTATCCCCCTCTAACACTACTCCTCTACAAAATTCTTTTCCGGTTTCAAATCAGCCTTTATGGAAAACTTTATCCAAATTAAAAAATTCAACACCTGTTTTGAAAAGAGTTCCTCGTGGTGCAAGACGGTCCGTGGCTCTTAATTTAGGAAATTGCATTCGTCTTGCAACTCGGGAGAACTCTTTCTCGGCTTGGGAGCAGTTACTCACCTTCCCCTACAGGATTCTACACGTGAAAAAAAATTTGGCTGTTAAAAAAAACTTAACCTCACAAATTAAAAGTAATTGTAGTATTTTGAACCCCATTTTAGATCCAAAATTTCCTAACTCCTTTAATAATATTAAAAAAACTCGTTTTGACTACGTAGAATCCAAATTAGGTGAAGGTGATATAAGCGGAGCCGCCAGGCTTTTATTCAGTAGTGACGTGGTTGCTCCCTACTCTTCAGAAACTTTTGAAGCTCTGAAGAGTAAACACCCGCCTGCTAGGGCTGACCTCACTTTTCCCGATCCTCCTGAACCAATTCATATTTTCACCGCAACTGTCCAGCAAGTAGCCGCAGCCGTTGGCTCCTTCCGATGTGGCTCTGCTGGTGGACTTGATGGTCTGACCCCTCAACATCTTAAGGATTTGACGGGGCCAGATGTCGGGGAAGCCGGTGAGTCTCTTCTGAAGGAGCTAACGGTTTTGGTTAATTTAATGCTCTCCGGTAATGTGACGGATGCCGTTATCGACATTTTGTACGGGGCCAATCTATGTGCCCTACGCAAAAAAGATGGCGGCATACGTCCCATTGCCGTAGGTTGTACTTACAGGCGTTTGGCAGCCAAGTTGTGTTGCAGCTATCATAAAGATGCGCTCATGTCGCACTTTCAACCCCTCCAACTAGGCTTCGGCTCAAAAGGGGGTTGTGAGGCTGCCGTACACGCCCTATCATCTTTCTTGAATACAAACGAAAGTGAGGTCATCCTTAAGGTTGATGTAAAAAATGCATTCAATTCCATCAATAGGGACACTTTGTTGGCTGAAGTTAAAAAAGAATTACCTGAAATTTACAGTTTTATTTGGCAGTGCTATAGACAACCTTCAAAATTATTATATAAAGACAAAGTTTTGGATTCTGCGGTAGGCTGCCAACAAGGTGATCCTCTTGGTCCAGTCATTTTCAGTCTGGCCATTCACCCTATTATTCGGCAACTTAAATCTAAATTTAATGTTTGGTATTTGGACGATGGAACCTTAGGAGGTGACGCAGATACTGTTTTCCATGACTTACAGCTTCTGATCTCTAAATTTAAATCCATCGGATTAGAATTAAATATTTCTAAATGCGAAATTTACCTTCCGGACAAAATTATTGACAGACAACGAATTTTAAACACTTTTTCTACCGTAGCGCCGAATTTAAAAATTGTTGATAAAAACTCTCTTCTTCTCCTGGGTTCCCCAATTTTCGAAAACAGTTTCTCTGATTTCATAAACGAGAAAATTAAAAATTTCTGTGACATTTCCGATAGACTTTCCAAAATTAATCTACATTGTGCCTTTACTTTAATTCGCTATTGTTGTTTCGGCCCAAAATTTATGTATTTTCTGCGTGCTTCCCCTCTGTGGAAGCATCCGCATATTCTGGACCAAATTGATCAAATTATCCGTGACACCTTAACTTCACTTTTGAATGCTTCTATGGACGATCGTGTTTGGCTTCAAGCCACACTACCAATTCGTTTTGGTGGTCTAGGCGTCCGCAAAATTTCCAGTGTTAGTTTACCGGCGTTCATCTCTTCTGTCCACAGCACTAGTACTTTAACAAAAAATATTTTAGCCGGTGTTGACGTTGAACCCGATGTGCCGTGTCTGACCGACGCGATGAACGCCTGGACAGAAACTTGTCCCAATACAGCTTTGCCTGACAACCCTTCCTCCCAGAGATAATGGGACGAGCCGCTTTGCAGGTTGGTGCATAATAATCTAATTAATACCAGCACCAATCCTGCGGAGTTAGCTCGCCTATTGGCTGTGGGTGAGTGGGAATCAGGTCTCTGGCTTCAGGCACTTCCGTCATTCAATATTGGCACGATGTTGAATGACTCAACTTTTCGGCTTGCTGCTTGCTTGCGTGTAGGTGCACCCTGTGTTTCTCCGCATCGCTGTCAATGCGGTGAGATGGTCGACCACCTCGGCCACCACGGCCTATCGTGTAGCAGAAGCGCGGGCCGGATAGCCCGACACGCCAGCATTAACGACATCATCCGTCGAGCTCTTGTCATCGCCGGTGTACCAGCTGTTCTGGAACCAAAGGGTTTGGCACGCGACGATGGTAAGAGACCCGACGGTATGTCCATTATGCCCTGGAAGCTGGGAAAGTCTTTGGTGTGGGACGCAACCTGTGTCGACACCCTTGCACCTTCTCATCTTCCAGTAACGGCGAGTTGTGCTGGTTCGGCTGCTGCCTCTGCAGAAAACCTCAAGCGGCGCAAGTATAACAACCTTGCTGGTAGTTATATCTTTGAGCCGTTTGGGGTTGAGACGTTAGGTCCGTGGGGTCCGAGTGCGCTTAAATTGTTCAAAAACATTTCGAAACGCCTGGTCGACACATCTCGTGACCAGAGGGCTGGTCTTTTTCTCGGTCAGAGGTTAAGCATTGCCATACAACGTGGCAATGCTGCCAGCCTTCTGGGTACTTTCCCCACTGACGTCGATGCGGACGAGTTTTTCGATGCCTTATAAATAGTTTATGTAAATAGTTGTTTTTGTTTTTTCTATAATTAATTTTAATCTTTAGTTGTATATATTTAATTTAGTAATATTTAATTTTAATTTTATTTAAGTAATAGTTAGTTTTAATTTAAGTTTTTTAATGTAGTCTAATCATATGTTTAATACCTAAGTTTTCTAAAATTATATTGTACAAAAGCTATGATATTTTGTACATTTTTTTTACTATCACACGCACTTTTATTTTTTACACAAAATACGATGAGAGCTATGCAAAATATTTTATTAAAATTATTGAAGTCTTAGGTAATATAAATTATTCGATGAATCGTGCTACCACTTCTGAGCTACCATAATACCTTCGTTTAAAGGAATGAATCCACGAATTTTTGTCTGATTTATTTACCGGAAAATACTGATTTATGGCGAACCTTTCCTCTCAATACCATTCGATATTTTTCTTCTCTCAGCATTAGCCGCATAACCGATTAAATTAAAAATTTATATCTCCACCATTTGTTATGCAAACGAAATTTTATTATTAGTTTACAAAAATAAATGAATCGAAAATTGCACATAAATATATGGAAATGTAACTAACACTATATAACCTTTTTAATTAGAAACTATTGATTGTTATATTGAACTCAAAAATATGTCTATATTATTTAATTTTTGAACTAAAATATAAATGGGTAGTTTCCAGGGTATCAAAATTAAAAATCTAAAACGACCTTCCACTCCTAAACTTAACGTCATTTTATCTAAGTATTGTAGCATTATCCAAGAAAATAAAAAAAATACGTGTCTTAACTAAAAACTGTGGGTTACGGTTCTTCCTCATGAACCCCTCTGTGGTTCGAAACTAGTAGAGCTTTTCTCAGTATATTCACGTGAGTAACCCGCAGTTTTTAGTTAATTTAGTATGTCTCACGATAGTTATTATAAAAACAAATACATGTCTAATATTTTTTCATACTGCCTCGTTGGCCGAGTAGTCGCAAGTGCGACTGCCGGGCAAGGGGTCTCGGGTTCGATTCCCGGGTCGGGCAAAGTATTACTGGGTTTTTTAAAATTCTCAGTAGTAGCACGGAGTCTGGAAATGTGCCCGGTATATGGCAATAGGCTCACCCCCTATTACATGGGACTCATAACAACTAGTGAAAAGTGGGTGTTACATTGTACTGTGGTAGAATGTGCACCTCTGCCTACCCCTTCGGGGATAAAAGGCGTGATGTTATGTATGTATGTATTTTTTCATAATCTAACTGACGGACTAATTAGATTTTTAATTTTCTTACCCTGGCAACTACCCAATTTGTAGTGACAGAACGATACTTAAGCGCGGCTTAAAAGTAGCGTTTGAATATTTCGACATAAGTAAGCTATACTCTAATACCTATATTATATAATAGGTGTGCGACAGGGTTTATGGTTTCTAATACATCGCATTTATTACGCCATGATATAACGACTAGAATAGTGCTGTGAAGTGGACAAGGATCGATCAATCAAGCCACTACTATTTATAGGCCCTCATTTTTTACCCTTAATCTTAGTAAAATGTTTCTGCACTTAATGATGTGTCCTCATTTGGCCAAATCTTTAGGCAATTCTTACTTATAGCTCACTATTTTTTGATTGTTAAAGACTTTTATTGACAGAGACGAAACAATAGGTCGTGATCTCGTGGTAGCCTGGAGGTTAAGGTGCCTGTGCTACACGGCGCATTTTCCAAACCTGCACTTTCTAAGATTATTGAGATAATACCGACATCGAATCATCCAATAAGTTCTCTCGCCTTGGATGAGGGAAGAGGGAGTGTCAAAATGTTACTGACTAAAAACCAACTCGGTTCCTACTCTTGCTTTGACCCAGAGTCCCGGTAACTCTAACACCCAAGCCAAGTCTCTCTAATTATATGTAGCATTAATAATCTTCAACAAGATGACTAATGCTACATATAATTAGAAAGTTTTTAAATTACAGAGCCGGAAAAGAAGTAAAAATATTTTATTTTACAAAGAGTCCGAGGTTTACTCTAGTAAATCATTACCAAAATTAATAAATGATGTCTGTACAGAACGTCGAGAACGTCGAGTGCACGTCAACATTTAATGAAGTGACAGCGAGCTGATTTCATAATTATTGTAGCTACTACAATCATTATGAATTCAGCGTGTCCATGATTGCAAAATAAAAAAAAATCATTTTAAAACCATCACGTGATTATTTATTTATGAAAAAAAAAATAGAACAAACTAAAAATAAATTACTGCGCAGTTGGAGTTGGCGCGGTGACAGGGCAACCGGCTGCCGCGCAACGTACGACGGGTTCGATTCCCGCTCGTGCGTGTGATCAACTTTTTGTGTGATCCAAAGAATGTTGTTTCGGGTCTGGGTGTCATGTGTGTGTGAAATAGTATGTTTCTTCATTAGGCTCTCAAACCACATATGGTAAGAATAAAAGACAAACAGAGTTGTCAGTACATTCCGAGATTGAAACTTTACCGCGGTTAGCCATCTGATTGGTTGTTGAATCACAATAGACTCTCAGTAACGAAAATAATAGAACATTTTGACGCTACTATTATATCACTTAAATTTCAAACAAAAGTTTGTTAACCTATTTCCCTTCAAGTGTATCTCTATGGACATTAAGATCATGGAGTGCCGAGTGAATGCCAGTCTCTAGGATCGTATGCAGTAAATCCTTGGAGATTTACGACCCATCTAATGGACAGGTAAAGTGACAACACAAACATGGTCGAAGATTAGTGCCGACGCTTTAAGGAAGTATGCGGAATTACAGCAGCTTTTATTATACTGTAGAAATACATAGATATGATAGATATCTTTTTACCTGATTACTAGAGGATGGTTTATTTTAATAGTAATATTGATTGAAATTGTTGGTTTTCGTTAGTTGTATGATATAATGAGAATAAAGCATCTAGATAAAAACCAGCATCTTTTGTCATCTATAATCGGTCGAAATGTCTTTTACGATCTCAAATTATCCAATCATATTACACATATTATACCTATGAGGCTTATATAAAACATATTTCCATTCACATACACACGTAGGTACAAGAATTGAATAAAATAAAATTTAATTATTTTCGTAGAAATTGCATGTCATTTGTTGATTGTTGTTCTCTGAATCTGAATACCATTATTGATTAATATATCAGGAATATTCAATTAAATTGCAATTCACAATTTTTCGATGACAAAAACCATCAACTCGTTGGTCCAATACACATCAGCTTAAATTGATTACCTATACATCCTTTTTGCTATTCTTTTTGTCTGGAATATGGTCAACATATAACTTTTTTTATTGAATACGGCAAACAAGCTGATGGACCTAATCTCCATATTGACTGAATTTTTTTCTAATTGTCTATTTATCTAACTCACAATACGATCGTTTCTAATACAAATCTTTTTACTTAGTTCACTAAGCTAATAGGTAGGTAAGTATACACAAATCGATTAGGCGATGCACCGAAGTTGGTTGTAGGAAATTAGCATCGTGTTTGTGCTAAGTGCAATCAAATGCAGATACCACTGAAGTCAACGACAGCCAACTACGTCTGTAATCCTCTTAATACCATACCTGAGATCAGAATTACTGTTTGCACTCACCACTTACTCCAAGTTCTCTTAAGTACAGGACTTAAAAGGGCAAAGTAATGCAATAATAGGGGAGTTAGAGAGACTTTACCATCCACTTCTGTTGCTATGGCAACGTTTTGTATTATAAGGTAGGCTAAAAATTGTATTGAGGAATAAGAAACGTAGGTAGGTTCTTATTTATCGGTCGATATTGTTAACAAATATTCGACCGTAATGGTGAAAAATATTGGTATTTTTCCATGAGAAATGTTTAGTGACATGTTTAGACACAATATTTTCAGTGTACCAAAAGGAATAGTATGCCTAGGTAGGTACGACTTAGAAAAAAGAACACTGATTATTGCCAGATTTGCTATTCAAACATACTCAAATAGTTATCTCAAGAGATAGGAGCCAGATCTGATCACACCATTTCATCTCATCTCATCAAGAGCAAGTTAGCAATGATTCATTAATCAAGCCGCGTTAAATGCATCTGTAATTTGGTGGTTCGTTGTACTTGCTATGAAACTTCACTTTGAAGTTTCGTTTAACTACTTACTTTAAAGTTTACTTGTAGTACCGAAGAAGTATAAAAACTCAATAGTTCCTAGATAACACAGATTACGGAGTTCCGATTAGTTATTGTTACGGAGAGTCCGTAAGTATAAGCAATGGATGGTCAAAAGATTTTTGAGATCATATATATATGTAGAAGACAATTCACCCATGATAGTTGTGCATCTTTGTTGATTCTGCGACATATACATATATAGCTGCCTACCGGACTGCCTTTGAAAAGTTGTTCACAGAAAACAAAGAGAAGTGACTAAACGTTCTAATTATCTAGACGTTATGTACTGTAAGTTATCTATGCAATTGTTTATACGATTACATTGAACTTGACAAAATAATAAAGAACTATACAACGGAAGCGAAAATCGCGTACGTCCTTATTATTTATCCAAATAGTCGTATAGCTGCTTTGAATGATAATGCAAATATTTTAGACAAAAGAACAAAAAGACGTCACGAAAAACTCCGGGTACGGAACCCGCATTTATCTTTGCGTGATATTACTAAAACAATAAAGGGCAAAAGGTTCCGTATCATAAAAAACAAAGAAGTATAAAAGTGCTATCTTCATGATTTGTTATAACGTTCAAGTTTGGTTCTCTTTGTATTTTAATTCCGTAATAATGTATTGTGTACTAACAGAAACATTTATCGAGTGTTAATACCATTTGTCAGTAGATACTAATTTGTATTTGTGAAAGATGAACACTGTTATATCGTTACCATAACGGTATTTTTATATTTGTTTTGAAAGAAGTCGTCTAGTGTTGTTTACTCTACGATGTGGTGTTTTTGGTTAGCTATACAATAATCTAAAATGATGTAGGTATGTCAATTACGCCTTCGGGAGACACAGCGGTCACGCAATGCAGACCGATTCGATTTTCGAATTAGACAAAGTACCCATACTTGCATAAACTGGCACAATCCATGTAATATACACTGCTTTAAATGAAAATTTCAACAACACTAAACTGTCTCAACTCGACTCAAAGAAACTAGGTAGACATAATAACTAACATTTCAGTATATACTATGTAAGTTAGTTTTAATTCAAAACATGATTTTTACATTTAATACTACAGTCGGTAGGTAGTCTGGCGTGTCTAATCTGGCACGGTCTTACCTTATAATGCAAAAGTAAGTCTTATATCTCCAGTTGACATAATATACAGCCCTCCCACACATTAGTGTTTCCCGTCGTTTGCAAATGTACTACTAACTTGTTTTCTGGTTTATTCCACTTGGCTTTTAGTCTGAAAGTGCTGAGTACGTGATAATACTTCTTTACGTTAACAATGTACCTAGCGTGTGGATAATGGAGCTTATGAGAAAATATTATCTTTTGAGGTTGGATATAAAACTATTGCTCTTGTGAATTTTTTTAATTGTGCTTATCAAGATTTTTTTTATAGCATAAGCCGGTAAACGGGCAGACGGATGGTAAGCAATCGGCGCCGCCCATGGACACCCGAAACACCAAGGCGTTACAAGTGCAGTATCACTCCGGTTGAGCCAGCCCATTCGTGCCGAAGCATACTGCTTTCTCT
The DNA here is from genome assembly GCA_038387885.1 of Spodoptera picta. Taxonomy (NCBI): domain Eukaryota; kingdom Metazoa; phylum Arthropoda; class Insecta; order Lepidoptera; family Noctuidae; genus Spodoptera; species Spodoptera picta. Next base: position 222,395 of record JAZHFQ010000778.1, read on the forward strand.
CCCTATTTATGGATTGTCTGGCGCAGTCTGACACCCGGTTTACTGTTGCCGATTTGACTTGATCAGTCCAGCGCATAGGCGATCTGCCTCGTGATCTGGTTCCCTCTACTTTCCCCGGAATGACCTGCCGGTCTATGAAGTTATTGTCACGCCGGGAGACATAGCCAAAGAACTGCCGTATCCGCGTCTGTACTATAGCTGAAAGACGAAGTTTATCGTTCCTTTCAATTCACAAATGAATTATTACAAACTAACTTTCGAACTATAACTTGTATACCCAAGTAACTAAAACTTGTGTACCAAGACAAAATTTCTCTGTTTCCATCTCCACAATCAAGTAGAGACATAGTTAGAGCCTAAACAATACAAGTTTGTATAGAGCTAGAAGTGACAATACACAATATTCAAAATCGTCCTTAAGACAACAAATTTCCATTCAAACACGATCAATATTGTTTGGCAAATGCTGTGGTATATTCTACTTCAGTAGACTGGAAGACGAGACAATAATAAATCATAGTCGTATTGCAATAGTGTAAATGGTGAATGGTACAAATTGTCATACTATGCACACTGCAACACATTGCTATGTGCATTCGTGAGTGATGGGGTTTATGTTCGTAAGCTTTGATCAAATATCTATGATACATTTGATATATTAGTTCCTTGATAGTTAATAATTTTAATAGAGATGTTTATACCTATGTACGTTGACATGTCTATTGATGAAATAGATTGTAGTGTACAAAAGATGAACTTAATAAAATCAAACTACATATTTGTGACTCTCATCTTATATGAAATACTAGAAAGAAAGAAAAGAAAGAAAATTTTTTTTTATTTGCACACTGACACAAGGAAATAAAATAAGAAACAATACAGTAAGACGGCGCAAAAAGGCAAGAGCTCAGCTTAAATGCCGTGACACGAGTGTGCTCGAGTCACGGCGCTGATTTTCAGCACTTGCCCGTTACTAATAAAATAATACATTTAATAATAATAATAGAAAACAGTAAAAAAAAAATATATATATACAATTCAAAATTAAAAAAACAACAGAAACAAAAATTAACAAAAATTATTTGTACAATAAATAAAATAAATAAATCTCCCGAACTAAACATGCGTTTAGTTCAGGAGATTCACCACATTTGTCAGCTTGACACTGACATTTACATAACAGATGTCACATTCGCCTAATAAAATAACCTCAAGCGCACGCGACGACGCGGTAGGTACCGGTAAGAGGTAATGGCGTCCCCGTTTATACAAAACCGGCATCTGAATGTGTATTACAGTAAAAGAACGTTCTAATGGCCAGTGTTTAGTACTAGCTACTTTCACGCGAATTCATCCGCTATGCTCGGCTGCTATTGGTCGTAGCGTAATTTTTAATAACCTATAGCCTTCTTTGATAAATGGACAATCGAACACAAAGATAATTATTCAAATCGATCCAGTAGTACCTGATATTAGCGCGTTCAAACTAAAAAACATTCAAATAAAAGTATGAGAGTATAAGAGTATAAGAGTATAATAGTATAAGAGTATAATAGTATAAGAGTATAAGAGTATAAGAGTATAATAGTATAAGAGTATAATAGTATAATAGTATAATAGTATAATAGTATAATAGTATAAGAGTATAAGAGTATAAGAATATGAGAGTATAAGAGTACAAGATTATAAGAGTTTTTTTTAAGGGGGGAAAATCATCGAATGACTGCTCCCACCTGGGTGAGGCGGGAAGGAGTGTCTTACTGATTAAAAATGACCCCGTTCCTTCTCCTGCACGTCGAGCCGGAGCCCCGGTTACCCATTAGGTTCTCTGGGACAAGATTATAAGAGTATAGGAGTATAGAGCATGAGATATATGATGATGAGTTGAGTAGGTATGTGCTTGTTTTATATTATTACAGTTATTTCCAAAATTAGCAATTGTTTAGGATACCCATACACTTATAACATATTCCTTCATATAATTAACAATATTACCAAACTTCTTCCCCATCCAATCAACGAGGAACGAGCTTTACTTTTCGGTTCGTTCCCTTGAGAAGACTAAGCCTCTTATACGCATAAGTTGTTTAGCTATAAACATATCTCGGTTTACCATCACTGATGACATGTCGTAACGCAAGGCACCCGAACAACTTCGACGAAGGTACCCGAGAAAATTGCCATCGAAATACATAACATATTGGAAATTGCTGTAATTTGTTAACGTAATGCCACCCCCGAGGACTCGAAGCACGCATTTTTTAAATTTATTGCAGCATATATTTTTTATCTACTTCACACTACCTGATTTCGAGTAATGAGAAACAAAATGCTATGCTGATCGATGGTCGAAGGCATTATTTTGGAAAGTAGTTGTTACATGCAACCCATAAAATGTCAGTAATATTTTTTTTATATTTTCTTCATCTAATTCTAATCCATAGTACCTACATACACTATTTATATGGAAGAATATTAAAGGCCAGTATTTGGCAATAGGCTATTATTCTTTTTTCGTACAAAGACTCGTCAAATCACGTCAATCAACAAATCAATAAAGTTCAGAGAATTTGAACTCTATTAAGAGTACAAAAAATGTAATAAACAATGTTCACACAGTTTACAAAAAGTATCATATTCGTTCAACCGCAAAATTGAAATCGCGCAAATGCTAGAATGTAAACAATGAAAAATAGAAAATCAGGACGCTTAACAATGTTTACAGAAACAAAATTTTATTGCCACATATTTACAGTTAAGAGCAAAAAGGGTTTCCATTAAATCGCATACCAGGTACATTAATATCATCAACAGTCCGTGATTGTCAACTACTTAACTGACCTATGCCTCTTCTGCGTACCTAAAAGGATTTGCCATGTTAGGCAGGCTGCTTAGTGATTGTATAAAAGGTTCTAGTTTATCATGAAGACAGGGCGCCGTCCAGCTTTTCTCAAATGTGTACCATTATATATATACACTTCTTGGGTGACCAATGTATTCTTGTCTGCGTGCATCACACAACTTATCGTTCATTACAAAACAATCAAATTAATCTTTCAATTCCACATTGATACTTTGATGTTGTTGAAAAGCTGTTCAGTACTTATTTTATTCAGAACACAAAAAACAAAAGTTTATTGGTTCGACAAAAAAGGAATCTTTTCGCCCAGTAACAGTGTTTTTTCTGTAATGGAAAATACCTAGTTCTTAATTCAATTAATTGTTTAGTAAGCTCCACTCGACATAAAATAAAACAACATACATTCCCGGCCATTGTCCTACTTAACACAGCGTCTGTTTTGCAGAAAATAACAGAATAGAAGATCTAAAAATTAAGGAGACATTCGAGTAAGACGATTCATACATTTCGTATGGAGATATGATGGTTAGTAGGGCTATAAAAAGCTTAGATCATACTAGTATCGATCCTCTAGAGAGTAAGCATATTTCCAGTATCAAAATACGTCCTCTAGAGGTAGATACTCGAAGGCATCTTATCATATAAAGCTATTGACTATAATTAAGCCGCTTTAGCGTCTCAAACAACAGTTTGCTGACGCGAGAGTCTTCTTAGTCACGTTTTTGCCTCGTCATAGAACGTTGAGGACGCTACAAATTGTGCAGAACATTGGAACAAAGCCAACTGTTTATGAATGCAGTGTTTCATGTTACGGGCCGAGTGTCTTCCGCTAAAATAATACATTTTTAAAGAAATCGTATCAACACCTAGGAAATATTGTTTTGTCATTCACAGTTTGAATAATGGAATATGCAAGATCGACCATTTGGTTTGATTACTCATTAAAAATAAATGCAATCAATCTTTCTGTGCATACTGCTTATTCTTTGTCGCTAGTCAGGTACAGTTTGATTGATAAGTTCTGTTATAGGTATTATTCTAGTTATTCTAGTTGCAGCGTGTGTAAGGTGTAGTAGAAATAATACCACTAAGTTTTATTAAAATGAATGGTGCGAACTCCTCGTCAAAATCAATAGGTTGTTAGACATAATATAAGTAACATGTTTATATAATTTCAATATGTCCACCACCAGCAATACGTATGCGGTTCACGTAGACGGCCGTTGTGCAGCGTTCCACATAGAGTTTTTATTTACGGACCAATTCCAGCAACAAACAAACTTCGGTGTACCCATTCTAATGTATATTCCGAATACGTGTTACACAGAAATTGTTTTAACAAAGGTTTTTCTATTATTTCGTACGTATTGAATATTCGAATACCTGGATATTTGAAGACAGAATTTATTTTTCCTTCATTCAAATAATTTTCTCTTATTTATTAAAGATTTAATAAAAACGAAACATCCGTTGCAGCATACCCATTTTATGAAATGGGTGCTGTTCAGTGTCAGATTCTTCCTGACAAGAAACCACCGTGTTTCAACTCCTGCGGCTCCAGTGAAGCAACCAATCAGAGCGTCGATCTCGCTCGATACTAATAGGTTACGAATACGATTGTTATTCGGGCTTGGTAATCTGGAGACATGGTAACTCCTTGCACTTCTTTGTACATCCGAATAGGGTATTCTCATCTATCAACAATAAATTATAACATTATATTATTTGTATAGTTTACAATGCGAGGAATTTAAAAACACTGTTGTGATTCCATAAAAACATAGGATTAATACTAAATTTCAAAGTTAAAATAAAAGTTTTATTATCTGTATATCAAATGACCAAAAACGTCGTCCGCCATAATTTTCTCGAGAGTGACGTCGGAAGTATCAAAATATTTTATAGTAAACAATAGCATTCTTGTGAAGTCAAATTTTAACTACTTTATGTATTTAATAAATAAAATTTAAATGTAGAAATCTTGCAATTTAACGCAACACACCAACGATACGGGTTATTGAAACTCATCTTTATTTTATAAATACAACAAAATCACAACGCAACCAACTTGTTTACAAAATCTATGGCTTGGCCCTTTGACGTTTCAATATTTTCATACTACTGATGTCAACAAAATGGCGCTTCGTGTTTTGGCGCGTATTTTACGACAAATTTTTGTTTTTTTTTTGCCATAAAGCGGTCATATTTTGCTAAAATAAAAATTATACTTGATAATCAGATATTATAGGAACATTTAAAAAAAAACAAAAAGTTGGAGAACTACTATTACAATTTTCCTGCACATAAACGGGTCTGCGAGCTTGGTACGCTTGGAAAACAGGTTGGAGATCGCACCTTGAAAGATTCACTTTATTCAACGAGAGCACTGTCCGGTTTAGGTTATTTGTGTAATCCTGAACTACTACGGCACCCATGGGAAGAGCAGAGGTATTAATCTTTCTACACGCGTAATATGACAGTTGCCTAGTTATGAATATTAAAAATCGAATTAGTCCGTCAAGTAGATAATGAAAACATAACGTACTTTCTCGTATAGAGTTACAAAGCGTAGATAAAATAGCGTCAAGTGTAGTAGTAGGAAGTATTTAATTTTATGTAAAAATAAAAAATACTTGTCTAAATTTTAAATTAATCTACCAGACGGACATTAAAATAGAAGTTAGGAAACTACCTTATTAAGATTATCTACGTCATTAGGGAGTAAAATAATGTGAGTATCTTAAAAATGTTTTCTGTTTCCACCCTGACTGCTGTATATTGTAAGGATAAACGCCAATTGGTTATGCATGCACAGCCAAAATAATTGTTTCCATTTACGAAGCGACCGCTGCCAAAATATTGTCATCGTGTATTTCCATAATATTTTCCAGTATTTATAAATTGGAACTGGTAACGGCATTATTTTAACTTATATTTGTACGTAAATGTTGTAAATAACTTCTTTTTATAGGCAGATTTCACAATCTAAACAATTAGTCGCACCATTATATGAGAATGATAATTTATAAGGCTTTTCTTTTACATCTTACATACTGCCTCACTGGTCGAGTAGACGCAATTGTTACAGCCAGGTAAGGTGTCTCAGGTTTCATTCCCGGTCGGGAAAAGTATAAGTAACTGGGTATTTAAAAAAAATCTCAGTAGTAGCATAGAGTTTGAAATTGTGCCTGGTATATGGCAATAGTCTCACCCCCTATTATATGGGACTCATAACATAAATAGTGGGAAAGGGGTGTTCGTGCATTGTGCAGTGGCATAAAGTGCCGTAATGTGCACCTCCGCCTGCCCCTTCGGGGATAAAAAGGCGTGGTGTTATATTATCTTATATACTCTCTTATATACACACAAAGAAAGGTATTTCTTAATACGTAGATAATATAGAATTTATCAGCTTAACAATCATATCAATTTCGCGTGGAAGACTGATTAAATATACATAAAAACGCTGAATAGTCTTCAAAAAGGTACAATAATGGTTTTAAAAACTTAATATTCTACTGCCAAACAAAGATAGCAATTAAATAATTACATCGATAAAAATCGGTCAACCTTTTAGTAGAATAGTTCTAGAGAAAGGAAACGTTTTCAAAATCTTTTAAACTAAAGAAACAATGCTCTTTTGTTCCCTGTTCGACGTAAGAAGTCTTAAATAAACTTGCTTACACGCAGTTCAGAGCGCAGTCACAAGAACCCTAACTTCGAAACTAAAACTTCCTTGAAACTAAACACTTTTGAAAATTCTATTTCGATTTGTTAAAACCATTCGAAATAAAAGCAAAATACAATTTATGTAAAACAATTCAACATCACGCCTCTTATCCCCGCAGGGGTGGGCAGATATGCACGTTACGGCACTTAATGCCACTGTACAATGTAACACCCACTTTTCACTATTTATGTTAGTAGTCCCATGTGATGTATACCGGGCAGAATTCCAGACACAGTGCATGCGACAAATTAAATAAATTATATCTTTTAAGTCAATACGCATTTGTACAAAAGCATATTTCTGCAAATATACAAATAATAAGTATTCAATTCACTGCTATAATAAAAATATAGATTAACTGTAACTACTACAACAACGGAAAACAGTATTCCAAATATTTTTTCCAAATAATGTTTCGTCGTTTGAGTGCGGTTACCGGAGACCCAATTACCCCCCTCCCTAATCTCCCGAATACCCGATTCCTCTACAATCCTCAAATTCCCAATTTCCAAAAGGCCGGTAACGCACTTATAAATCTTGTAACGTCTTGGTATTTCGTGTGTCCATGGGCGGCGCCGATTGCTTACCATCAGGTGATACGTCTGCTCGTTTACCGGCTGATGCAATAAAAAAAATAAACGAAGAATTTTATTATACCCTATTGTAATACAAAACGTAAATTAAATTAAAGTTCTAGCTATAAATTAAGAAAAGAAAGTCTCATGAATTAAGTATTCTTACTATTGCATTTGAATGAACAGAAAGTGACGTAGCCAGAGAACAATCGTAGACACAGGGCTGTCCAGACATCTTACAAGAGACTTTATTTAAAAAAAAACATGTTTTAACGACGTATTTAGGTAATGCTGTAAATATTTCACTGTAATAAATGTAATATCAACCGTGGGACCACATCTTGGTACTTACTTTTGAAACCAATCTAAATTTCAATGCAATTTCAACCCAATGAAATGTCAATTATTATTCAAATTAATAATAAATTATTAATATTAATTATGTCAAAAATACAACCCCAACCGTAGCTGTTAAAATAGAATTCAGAGTACAGAATATAAAGCGAAACTCAATACCATTTAGTTCATTAAATATCCACATGCTAGTGTTGCAACTCAAGAGTACAAAATTTCACAATACTGAAATAAATTGGATTTAAGAGTAGCCATAAGTACCTGCTCATTTGATTATCATCACTATTATGTGTATGAAAACAGAGGTGGCCCCTTAAGAGGATTTTTGCCATAATCCTCAAATTAGCAGACGGCCTGACGCTGAAAAATTTAGGAATACAGTAACATGTTAAACATTTTGCCCTTGTTTGCTTTTATCTGGGATAGGTTGTCAGAAAGAGATCGGAGTATTTGATAATATATGTATTTCTCTTCTAATATCTGTATTTCTGCCCATTATGTATTTCTCTCAAAATTTTTCGTCTTCTTTATAAATATCTGTATTTCGTCTGAAATATATTTATTGTTTTATGTAATATATGCAATGTACTATGTAATCTAATCTATCTAAACAATTGCTCAATGGGCAACGCATCTCTAATGCCTCAGGTGTAGTACTAAGCTTTATCACTAAAAATGTTTCCTTTAAAATGTCAATGTCATATTTTTACCTAAAATTCAATCTTTATACAAATAACGGTTATGTTACAAACTGCAAACAAATAATACTTCATTAAACGTTTATCTGTGTACGTTTCAATAAAGAATGTATTTGTTACCGGCCAAACCCGATTTCAGGACAAACTATTTTTGCCTAGGCTAAACTAGTTCTTCCTATACGCGTTAGGATTAACTAGTATAGCCTAGATCAAACTAATTTGTCCTAAGCCCGATAGGATAAACCAGTTTAAGCTAGGACAAACTAGTTGATCCTAATATAAATACGCATACTCTAGGATTAACTGGTATGACCTAGTCTAAACATTGTAATATATCTAGAAAGTCGAAATAAATAGATAAATTGAATAAAATACTCCGTAATTGAAAAAAATATCATTTTTATTAAACTATAATGATTCGTCGTTAAAACTTATGGTTAATTGGTTATGCGAACAATCATGCTATAACAAATAATGAGTGTTTTTTAAAAGAAGCAATAATGATTTAAATTGTTATTAATTTAAAATCATAATGATTCGTCGCTACAAGTTATAGATAAATAATTGGCAATACAAACAATCATAGGTACTATAACAAATAATACTGTTTTTTATCACATAACATCACGCCTCTTATCCCCGAAGGGGTAGGCAGCGGTGCACATTATGCCACTGTATAATGTAACACCCACTTTTCACTATTTATGTTACGAGTCCCATGTAATAAGGGGTGAGCCTATTGCCATATACCGGGCACAATTCCAGAGTCTAGTGCTACTACTGAGATTTAAAAAAAACGTGCGACGTGTCGCGGGTTCGATTCCCGCACGGAACAACACTTTTGTTGTTCCGGGTCTGGGTGCCATGTGTATGTGAACTTGTATGTTTGTAAACGTACCCACGACATAAGAAAATCCTACTGTGGGGCAACGTTTAAAAAAAAATACCCAGTAATTGCACCTACTATTTACTCTTCTCTGCATCACCAGACTGGTAGAAAACACCTGCGGCATTAAGTATTTGTACATTTTGTGCATGAAGCATATTCAATAAATAAAATAACTAATACTTTGCCCGGGAATCGAACCCGAGACCCCTTGCCCGGCAGTCACACTGCGACCACTCAGCCAACGAGGCAGTCATATTGTTTTTTTTTTTAATAGACGCAATAATCATATTATGACTAGGTCATACCAGTTTATCCTAGAGTGTGCGTATTTATATCAGGATCAACTAGTTTGTCCTAGCCTAAACTGCTTTGTCCTATCGGGCTTAGGACAAATTAGTTTCAACTAGGCTATACTAGTTAATCCTAACGCTTATAGGAAGAACTAGTTTAGCCTAGGCAAAACTAGTTCGTCCTGAAATCGGGTTTGGCCGGTAACATATTGATTCCTTTGAATGTATTGATTGATTGAACAAAAAAGTTCCATTAACGTAATCAATTTATATTTATTAATCATTTTATCTTTTTCATTTTTTTTAAACTTTGCCCCACATTAGGACTTTCTGCTGTATCGTGGATGCATTTACTAACATACAAGGACATCACAAACACATGATACCCAGACCTGCAACTACAATTTGTGAATTACACAAAGTTGCTCCGTACGGGAATCGAACCTGCGATACGTTGCACGGCAACAGTCGCTCAACTACCGCACCAACCGTGCGTATTGTACTGTCTCCACTAATCAAAGAATTTCAGTATTTTAATCTCCCTGCAATTTATAAGAACGTGTAAAATAGCCCTTCAATTTAACCGGAACGATTACCGACGGTTGACCTTTTCAAAAAACATGTTGCGTCCTATGCAAACTCGGAAATACAAATAGGTAAACAAAACGAGTACGGTTATTGGAATACTTTGAAAAAAGTGTGTATACAACTTTTTATAAAAAAAAACTTTTATGTACTATATAACTTTACAAAATTTTGGAAAGGTCAACACAGCTGTTGTGTTTATGAGATGCTAAATGGCGATTGGTTCGCTTAATCAAAAATACATATTCGTCCCCCTTATATTAGATATGTGTGGATGAGCCATGCTTCGGCACGAATGGGCTCGACCGAAGTGATACACGACCTCACAAAAAACCGAAATGAAACAACGCTTGCGTTGTGTTTCGTCGAGTTATTGTGGTTACCGGAGGCACAATTACCAATCCCCAATATCCCCAATCCCCGAACCTTTAACTATCCTCAAATTGCTAACCCCCAAAAGACCGGCAACACACTTGTAACCTCTGGTCTTTCGGGGGTCCATAAGCCACGCTGATTACTTACTATCAGGTGATCCGTCGTTTACCGGTTTATCACATAAAAAAGTGCATTGGTTATATACGGTTTTTAGACTGAATAATAATGTTATTTTATTTTAATATTATAGCAGCACAGACTAACTACAAAACTAGAAAAGATTTCAAAAAAAAAATGTTTACAAGAAGTTAAATTGTGTTTTCATATCTGTAAATCAAATATAGAGGTGAATATTTATCAATATAAGTAAGTACCAATCACATATTTGAATATATACTATTCAAATAATTTGCACTTCTATTTAGGACACGTACCCATTTTGTGTAAAGCTACTTTTGTAGAGTTAAAATCTACCAGAACAACATAGTCCACAAGAGTAGGTATTTTATTTCAAAAATTACAAAAAGTATTCGACTGCATGTCTACTTTTACTCGAATCTCTAATAGACTGCAGAATTCAAAATCTTTCGGGAAACATTACCATATTTCCTGTTCCCCTCATTTCTAGCATTTGAACAATTCTGTAACCGCATCACTTTGCCCAAGTTTTGGCACGTTCCAATAGGGTGAAAGTAGTTTCCCAACCTAGTCTCTAACAAATTAACTTTTCTTTCATTTCATTAGAGGATGATCCTTTTCGGTTTGATCCCATGATACCTAATTGTATCACGTTTTTGGATAACTATTGCCCTAACTTTGTTGAATAAGTATTTAAGTGTATGTGCGTGCTTTTGGCTCAAGTTATGTTGTTTTGAATGAATCAGGAAAGATTAAGAAGTTGGATCATGAGGTTCCGGTATTAATGCAATCAATTAGAAGGTTGGGCACCTTGATAGTATTTACATAGATCAACATATCGCCTTCGGCAAGGTGACGTCACGGCAAAGAATTTTCCTATTTTTAACATGACAGAAATAAAAATAAACAAGTTTAAAAGTATTTTTTGTAAAAGTGTACATTTAATAAAAAATATCCATTTAATTTTGCTCGAAGAAAATTTTCTAACACAATTCTAAAGAAAAATGTTCCGCAGCCCTACATAGTGAGAATGGCGCAGTTTTGAAGCGCAGCCTACCGGAAACAGGACGTGGTAGTGACGTTTGCCTGACTACACAATACAGACTCCGCCGTGAAACAACTACGTGGCATACAATAGCTTCACATCTTTAAAGTGTCGCTATTCAACGTGTTATGTGATGGGTAGTGCTGTGCTGAGAGTGTGATGTAACTGCAACCTGACGTGACGTGCAATATACTCATGACAAGTATTAAATTACATAACATCACGCCTAATATCCCCGAAGGAGTAGGCAGAGGTGCATACAGAAGTAACACCCACTTACCACTATTTATGTTATGAGTCCCACGTAATAGGGGGTATTAAATTAGTGAACATTTTTTAATCAATGATTGTTCATATTTGCTATTGGTCGTATTTTAACCAACGTGAATTTTTATATGTTCATCTTATACAACAATTTGATTTTAAGAATTATTTAATTAGATATTTATTTTTTTCGATAATTTTAGTCGTGTCACACACAAGTAAAAATTTTTATTACTTACATCGAAATCATTACAAAATAATGACGTTTCATATTGTCCTGGTTTGTACGATAACTAAAAAAATTGGTCGAAGTAGGTAGTAAGAAGGTATGATTCAGAAAGTCTTGTTTGCCATCAATCCAGCTGCAAAGCAGTGAACTCTTTTTTAAATCTTTGCAAAAATCTTTCATTGCATTTCTTAAGATTTTCTCATTGAGTATGACAGCTCATTGACTTAGCTTGAATTGGCTTGGATTTCCAAGCCGTTACGTACCTCGATCGAGGAAAAAAAGATTATTGAATGCTCGATGCGGTAACATTCAGCTTGGTATATACCTACTTAGATTTTTTGCTATAAAAAATTAAATATTAAATTTATTGTATTGAAATATTGTAGTAAATATTGTTTTGTATGTAGTAGGTAGTAGTTTTGTATGTATTGATAGCTGACCCGGCAGACTTCGTACTGCCTAAAAGTACCTTTTTTTCTCAACTTTTAAACCACGTAGGAGTACCACGAACATTTAAAGACCAAAATTTTCCAAATCGACTTAGTCGTTCTCGGGTTTTAGTGAAACTAACGAATGAAAATTCATTTTTATTTACCTCTATATAGGAGTTTTTTGGTTAATTAATATGTTTTTGGTATATTCACATTACCGTTTGACTGATGAGGAAATAAATTAGTTTCAAATCATTCTAGAAGCTCATATTCATTATATTTAATATACCTAATAATTGGTTTAGTGTGTCACACGAAAGTTTAATAAAAATATTAGTTTTAGATCACATGCTGATGTTGATGATCATATTCTGAGTCCGTAATTGATCTCAACTTGCGATTTATATAGGAAACCAATGCGCTGATAAAAAAATAGTCTCAGCAAAGGACTAAAATGAATTATATCCCCATTTTTATCATAAGATTCGATCTCAGAGAGTTACTATCAGCTTAATCGCTTAACTTCGTTGAAGTTAGATCTGAGCTGCAAACTTTAACAGACGTTTCCCAGAAATGCGAGCTAAGTTTTCGATTTAGGTAATTGGAATCAACTTTGCACTTAGCATTATTTGATAACTCTAGGATAATTAGAAGGAAGCCATTCAGCAAATTAAACATTTATTTTTTATCTAAATTATTTGCGAATTTATTTCCTAAGCGGTAAATTGCTATGACTTATTAAGTAGGCACGGACTAACAAATCTTGGAACAAAGTAACAGGTTTTCCTAAGGTTTGTAACATATTTATTTCTATTAATTTTTTGTATAGACTAGGAGTTTAAGCCTATATGACTTAAGTTTTGTAATTGGAAATAAGAGTCATTTTGAAAAATATCGATCTAGTTAATAACCAGATACGTTTTTCAGAGGGAGCCGGGTGTGAATATCGGTGTCTTACTGACTAAAAACCACCCGGTTCCAACTCCTGGCCCATGTTAGGGCCTTGGTAGGTAAGTACTAGGACTAGGTACCAAAGTGACTAGACTCAGCCGCAACCTATTATCGCATAAACACAAAAAAAAGTAACGAGAAAAAATTACAATATCTATTTAAAAAAATATTTACGTCACAAAGTAACTTTTCTAATTTGGAACATGTTCTATTTCCCAGATATTTTATTGACTTGGGCGTATCAGGATTTCATATTCAAAAAATACGGAAATAACACAGTGTAGGCTGCGATGTAAGTACCTCGTGTCAGTATTGTCCTATATTTTTTCCATTTTCAACATTAAATATTCAAGATAAACATTAAATACAAAAATAGGAAAACAACGGTCCTACTGACAACAGGAAGATTTATATTTACTTAGTTGAACTTAACACAGCTTGGTAGGCAAAAAATATTTTGTTTTTCTATATAAGTATCTATTATTATCCTCGTTTAGATTGTACAAAAAACCGAATTTGAATGTATTGTCCAGGGGTAATATGGGTGGGGCTTAATAGTATAATTTATTCGGTGGTTTCTGTCATCAGATACGTGAACCACTATATTTATTTCCAAGAAATTCTGGATTTTCCTGATTCTTCAATGTAAAGTTGACCTGTATGTGTGTTTCTTTTCCTTTGTGAGGGGCGGTACCGCCGTCCGTGAGTCACTGCAGGGTGCCACCTGAAAATCAGCGTTGGGTAGGAATGCCCGACTATATGCTGAGGTGGAGGCCCTTTTGGCATGTGCACACACACTACAATATTACTGTGTATTATATTATTTATGTTTAGTTTTTATTTTGTATATTTAATTTTCTTTATATCAAAAACTTATTGCATTTGTTTTGTATTGTATGTAAATGTTATATTTTGATGATTTTTTATTATGTATTTATGTAAGTATCTGTATCTTTATTTTTCATAATCTTTGTTTGTGTGCCATTTGCCAAATAAATGCTTTTTCTTTCTTTCTTTCTGTATGCGTAAAAGTTGGTTGGGTACATTGTGTCGATTTTCGTTTTTCTATTAGACTTATAGTATTGCGGCATAGCATTAGGTTTATGGTGCGTACTGTTACAGAATAAAAAAAATATGTTTTTTTAAATGCAGCACTGTTGACCTAATTTTTATTTTAATGTCCGTCTGGTATATTATTTTAAATCATTAGACACGTATTTTTTATTTTCTTGCAGAAACGAATACTTTCGACGATATATTGATTTGAAATGTCGCGTGACGTCACATCTATGTACTTTTTATACGTCGAAATGACGTTTTAGCCCCCTCTCCTAAACTTTAATTCGTTTTATCTAAGTATCGTTTTATTATACGTCAAAATAAAAAAATACGTGGCTAATATTTTTTAATTAGGTACCTAATTGACGGACTACTTAGATTTTTAATTTGCATACCCTGTCATCATCCCAATTATGTACAGTTTGACATTATGTATTGATATTCAACCGAATGTGAGGCCGCATTTAAGTGTCAAAAAAAGTGTATACGAGCAATATGCAAACTAAAGGTAACGGATAGTTGTCAGCCATACTTTCGGAAGCTGAAAATTTTAACTCTGCCATGTCTATATATATTCGAAATTGCTGTTTTTGTTAAAAGTAATATGCATATGTTTGATAAGCTTACTAGTACCAGATATAGAGGCAAAATTAGAAGTATTCCTGGTAAGTCTGCCTTAATGAGTAAGAGTGTTTTTTGCATGTTATCCAAGATATACAACAAACTGCCATGTTGTATTTCAGAAATTGGGAACCTCAACTTGTTTAAACTGAAATTAAAAGAATTTCTCAATGACAAAGTGTACTATACTGTAAAAGATTATCTTGAGGGGAATCCTTATGGTCAATAATTAATTTAATTTATTTGACATTGCTTGTGTCACATTCTATAATATAATTGACATTTACTTTTTTACAATATATATCTAATTTGACATTAATTTTTTGACTTCAGTGGTATGAATAATTATAGTTTCTTTGACATTATTGTATTCTAACAACATTACAAATAATTCAATTCAATGGACCTAATTTTATTATGTAATTATTTTTATAACATATCTTTGCATGCCAAGTTAAGGCAAAATATGGAGAAACTATAAACTTTGTTAACACCTATATATTATGTACCCATGTTTGCAAATGATTAAATGAATATGAATATGAATATGAATATTTTTTTCTAGGTTATGAATTAATATTATTCTCCAAGTTAAAAATTCCAAAGGACATAAGACAATCCTCATATAAATTTTAAGTTGCAACTCAAAAACCTCTTGATATTTTGCATAAGACTAACAGGAACTAGTTAGACAAGCGGTGCACGAATGCAATTTTGAATGTAATAACATTAAACTGCATGTCGCTTGCTCACAATTCGCTCAGGGCAAGTATGATCTAAAAACTTCAAGTACCTACCTAACATTATAAGTGGAAAAGTTGGTGTTTGTTTGTCACAGTTGCAATATCCAATTGTGATGAAATTGAAAATGATCTCACAACAGAATAAGTATTTTATAAAGTACGTAAAAAACAGATACTATTATGTAATATACATATATGTATAACTATATTATTTAATAATTACCATTATTTTTTCCTCTCTCTCTCTCTCTCTCTCTCTCTCTCTTTGTTGTTAGTTTATTCTCCGTACCTCTTTGTTGTAAGTTTATTCTCCGTACCTCAGTTTTCGCAAATTTTCTACTTAAACCCTTTTTTTTTTTTTTTTTTTTTTTAAGGGGGGAAAATCATCGAATGACTGCTCCCGCCTGGGTGAGGCGGAAGGGAGTGTCAGACTCTTACTGACTAAAAACCACCCCGTTCCTTCTCCTGCACGTCGAGCCGGAGCCCCGGTTACCCGTTAGGTTCTCCGCGACTCCGAATCGGCATCGGCCCTATTGGGCCCCATCTGTGGTAGTCTGATGGCTCTTTGAGGCGCGCGCGGAACGCGACGCGCCGTACGCTCGGGTCTGTTTCTGGTCGGACGGGGAGCCACCCATGCTCGCCGTCCGCAGGCCCGCGCTTACGGTGGCCGGAGATCGTCTCGCGATCCCCGACGCCCAGTGTGTCCTTCGCGATGGCTGGGCCGTGAGGAGGCAGCGCTTCGCTGCCTCACGCGTCCCGCCTCCTCCTTAGCTAGCATGACTGCTTCGCAAAAGGAGGAGACGGCATCCCAATCCTGCCTGCACTAGGCCCGGACGCGAGAGGTCGCCATCGCCGATCACTTCCCTGAGGGCACGGCGGTGCTCAGCCCACGCAGGGCATTCTCCCACCGTGTGTTCCACCGTGTCCTCAGGGCGGTCCTCGCAGTGATGACATCCGGGCGTTTCCTCCCGCCCCATCAGACACAGGTACCTCCCGAAACTTCCATGTCCGGTGAGGACCTGCGTCAGGCGGTAGGTGAGGACGCCGTAGCGTCTCTCAAGCCACTCCTCAAAGAGGGGACTTATCGCTGCGAGCCCAGCCCCCGGTTGCGACAGTCGTTGCTGCCATTCCGCCATGAGATCGCGCCGGAGCTCATCCCGCCACGCACTTATTTGGCGCGGCAGCGGAGTTTCGCCCCGGCGACGTGCCTCCGCGCGCATGTTATACACGCGCGCGAGCACCTTCGCCTCCAGATCCCACGGCGGTAATCCGGCTTCTACTTAAACCCTAAGGTTGACTGGTAGAGAATGCCATATGGCATTAAGTTCGCCTTATGTACCATAAACAAATTATGTACATTAAAGAATAAATAAATAAAAAAAATTTATAAGATCCAATATGAAACGCAAGTTTGTAAGACAAACCACTGCACATTGGGTTAATTACAATGTTTGATTCGGAAACGCTTTAATCCCGAAAAAGGTAAAGCCGTACAATTAATTTTATTAAACCTTGGTTTTTTACGAACGCTGCATTGGAGTATATTCAGTCAAAAGAACATATTAATAAAATTATACAAGGACAGAACCACAAAATGGAAGCACGTTAAAACATGATAATAACGGATGCTCTTATAACATTTCTGAATACACGAAAGCAAAGCCTTTACAAGAAATGTTGTCGGCTGTTTCTCGCAGTCTTATGCTGTACTCGGTGTGACAGCAACTTACCTCTAAGTCTGACGCTTGAACTCGACGCTTCCAGTACGCAAGAACATATTGTATTCATGTTAGGTACACGGCATAATTACCTCTAAATACTGTTTGTACTTTAGCTTGCAGTAATAGTAATCCTAACAAGGTCTGTGTTAATGCACCTAATAGTTTGATATAGGATGAAATTTAAAGCATCTTATGTATTTATGCACGATGCTCTTAAACCTGGCAATTTAATTTAAGGAGTGAATTATTCACTCAGTTATGATTCTTTGTTCTTTTGGTTATTGTAACTGCTTCTTAAGAGTCACGGTGAAGGGAACTCAATATGTGAAATCATTCTCATTGTCTTTACAATAACGGTCACAAGACATCCAATGGTGAAAATTAGACTCTCTCTCTCTCTCTCTCTCTCTCTCTCTCTCTCTCTCTCTCTCTCTCTCTCTCTCTCTCTCTCTCTCTCTCTCTCTCTCTCGGCCAAATGAAATCGACTGGCACGAAGAAGCTTCCTGTCAACATTTTTTCCTAGATATTCGATTGCAAATGTTTTATGAGTAGATGCATTACATTATGTTATTAACGAAGCGATTATTATCATGTTTACCAACCAACCAATGATTGCTGTCTTTGTACTGAGTCAATCTTTATTCTCTTACATTAATAAATAACATCACGGCTGTAATACCCATGGGGTTAGGCAGAGACTGTAGAATGCAAATTGCTACGATTTATACATATACCTTTATCATTTAATTAATAGTCATCAGTCTTTTCATGCATGCTCGTCGGTTAAGGGTACTTTTCATTTGGTCCTTGATTAAATATCGCCAATTTGATCAATATTTTTATCTAGGTCTTTTTTTACCTGCATACTTAATAGTTTGGCGGCCTATACGTACTATATTCCCTATTCACCGCTACTTTATCCTGCATGAAATTACATTGTATGATATTATAGAACTTTAATTATTATTAATTCAGAATCACTGAGCAGGCTCGTCAACAATTAATCATGATAATACTTCGGATTAATCAACATTGGTAAATAATTTGGATAAGCCTCTCGTACGGATAGTAATCAATTTATTTTCACGTTTTAATTTATTAATGGTTTCCTTGAATGTAATGTAAACTATCAATATATATGATACATAGTGTAAAGTATTTAAAGATGTGTATACTTACTTAAATATGATTTTGGATACTTACTTAGTTTTTATTAGTTTTCTGGATAATTGATTAATTATTTTTTATCTGACGATACTGGAGTCCATTTTTGTTTATTACATAAACTTATTTACTTAAACAGTAGGAATTTTAGAGGATTAAACTTTATTAGTTACGTATTTACAATATAAGAAAAGACACTTAAAGTAATGGAGAAAATTAAACAAAATAAAACTAAAAATGACTATTTACAGAGAGCACCAAAAAATTCGTCCGCATCGACGTCAATTAGAGGATTTAATTTTGACATAGGTATAATATGCATGTATTTTACGACAATGATAAAGTAAAGGAAACTAATTTAACAAACAGTCTTCACTGGTTTTCATATACCGCAGTGCACCAGGGATCAGCACCAATACAATTAATTATTTTTCAGATTCATTTCCATCGTAAATCAATTAAAATTCAAATGAGAATTTTCATTGGCTGACTCGCCCTATCCGCCTATCAATGAAAATAAGCAATCAAAGAGTAATCGATTCATTTATTTTGTTATTTTTTTTTATATTAGCGTTTGCATTTTTATGGAAAATATTTTCTGAAACATAAAGATGAATTTATAATTAAATAAGATATTTTTATTATAACTATCGTGAGACATAGTAAATTAATTAAAAATCGCGAGTTATTTACGTGAAAATCCAGGAAAAGCTCTACGAGTAGTTTCGAGCAACATTCACCGCAACATCACCGCGACCGCGCACGCTGCTCATTAGGAAGAGCCCCTCTGTGGCTCGAAACTAGTAGAGCTTCTTTTTCGTTAAAAATAAATTAATTTGCTTGCTTCGTTTATATTATTTCGTTTCGTATATATTATACTAGATGTTTTGTAGGTACTATTCATATCGCACGTGTCACCCTCCGAGAAATACCTGATTTGATTATGTACATACCATGAGTTCGAATGCACTTTCAAAGTTTACTTTTTGCAATGGTTCACCAGTTATTTTTTTATTTTAAACATATTATTTCTTTGTTAAACTAATGTATTACCGAGGCCGAACCATTTTACTTCGGGACGAAATCGAAATTAGTTATCACGGTGTATACAGGAAACGCAATCACTTTAATGACCCATGCATGGATTTATATATTTACTTAGACCAACATAGGTCTGATAGCAAACAGCGAATTGATAACCGAAGGTACTTTCGCAGAATCTTTGATTTAATGTTGTTTTGTTCCAACAAGGATTCATCCAACTTTGATTATTTACGACAAAACTTGCATAAACTTATCTACAGGATTAATTATTGTAATATTCCGTTAAGGTTCCAGTTATTAGAGATTATTGTTTATCCTGGTTCCTTGTCGGATAGTTCATCTAACTTGATATTATTGTGATTACTAACATGAGAAATTACTTTATTGATCTAGTGATTGGGGGCACGACTAGAATAAATGTTATACACTATAGTGATAAAATCATTTGAGCAAAATTCTACGGACACAATCCATCAAATTATTATTTGAACAGAGGCGTTACAACTGCGTTACCGGTCATTTGGGGATTAGGAGTTTGAAGATCGTTGGGGATTCAGGAATTGGGGAGATTGGGGAAGGGGAGGGTAATTGGACCTCCGGTAACCTCACTCATACGACGAAACACAACGCAAGCGTTACTTCACGTCGGTTTTCTGTGAGGCCGTGGTATCACTCCGGTTAAGCCGGCCCATTCGTGCCGAAGCATGGCTCTACCACACTTAAAAAAATTGTGAATATTGGCGGCACTGGCTGATATTGTCTCTGAGTGACTAAGCCTAATAAAAAGAAATCAACGGCTCTTGTTATAACGTAATACTACATTTTTTTGCTAGTTCTGTACTAAACCTTTACACTTTACTGGCCACCGTACGCTCGGGCCTGGTTCTGGTCGGGCGGCGAGTCACCCGTGGTCGCCGTCCGCAGGCCCGTGCTTACGGTGGCCGGAGATCGTCTCGCGATCCCCGACGCCCTGAGTGTCTCTTGCGACGGCTGGGTCGTTAGGTGGTTAGTTCCCTCATGCGCTCTGCCTCCTCCTTAGCTAGCATGATTGCTTCGCAGAAGGAGGAGACGGCATCCCAGTCCCTCTCGCTCCGTACTATGGTCTTATTAAGCAGTGCCTGGGGGAAGCCTATGTACAATAGTAGACGTCTTATGGTTGATATAATTATGACGAATACCCCAAGCGGTCACCAGTGATCATTATGCTATTATGGACCTTATTTCCAATATTTAGAGGCTACTTTTGTGTATGAACAAATTTAAAGTTTTCGGTGAAAAATCATATAGATAGGTATTAAAAAATATATCTAACACTGCCTTTATAATTACAGATTAGGTACAATTAGACCTCTTTGAATCGTATATGATCACAAAACGTGTCATGACTTTAAACCATTGGACACATCGACATCGGATGGACTCGCAATTTCCACGAGGAAATGAAGGATGGATATCAGCACAGATCTCGATGCACGGCTAGACACGTTATTCAACTTTTCCAACTAGTAATGGAAAAGTAGAAATTAGTGGTCAATATCAATATTTAATTGAACTTTAAACACTTTTAAACAGTCGTTGGTCGAGTGGTCACAAGTGCGACTGCCAGACACGGGGTCTCGGGTTGGATTCCCGGGCCGGGCAAAGTATTACTAGGTTTTTAAAAAAAACCTTAGTAGTAGCACGGATCTGGAAATATGCCCAGTATATTGGAATAGGCTCACCCCCTATTACATGGGACTCATACCATAAATAGTGAAAAGTGGGTGCTACATTGTGCAGTGGTATTAAGTGCCGTAATGTGTACCTCTGCCTACCCCTTCGGGGATAAAAGGCGTGATGTTATGTATATATGTTTACACATTTTGAAAATATAAGCACAAAATGTTCTTACAGTACCAACTCGCAGTTTTATTTGTCGTTTTTCTCATCAGTTTTGTTCTAACAGTTCTCTATTTTCCTTCTCCAACCCCTTAACCAGCTATTTTCGTAATTTTAATTGGAACCGACGAAGTTCATAATATGATTAGAAATGTAATTTATTGATCCAACCTTTGTTCAGACAAGTATCATAAGAATGCTCTTGAAATTATCGATGAATACAGAATTTTCAATTCATCCGGGGTCGACATATGAAATTGGAATTACTGAGACATGATCGCGCACTCGTGAACAGTAATGAAATGTTATTATGATCGAGTTGTGTCTAAGATTTTCAATCACTTTAGCATGTATTTTGATTAAGGCTTTGCATGTCATTATAGACGAGAACACAAAAGGAAGCCATAGCAACTTCAAAAGAAATTTCAAGCTTTAGAATGTTTTCTAAGAAAAATAATCAATTTTCCCATTCCAATAAAGGAAATGTTTGTAGGTACCTACTTATTTTTAATTTGATTTAATGATTAATACACTCCTTTGTTGTATTTCTTTTGTAAGAATCTTATACGTTGGATAATAAGATACATTTTTATGAAACGGCTGTTTAAAAATGAAATGGAGAAGAAAACTGATTGGTTATCAAGTTTCTATTACACATTTCTATGTTACAATACAATGAGAAAGGAGGATTCACTCTTTCTTTCACCATGTTACTTACAACTTGGCAGATAACCAAGGAACAAAATGAGACACGTGTGATGATGACGACGTGCGTATTATTTAGGTCACGTTCCTTTGCGTAAAATATTTGCCTACACTAACTATAAAAGGAGCAAAAGACACTAAACCTTACCAAGTACCGTCGCGAGGTGCCCGTTATTACCATGGTCTACCTCGAAGTAAAATTTTGTTTCATAAAATTTTTTACATATTAGCGCCAGAGCAAGTGCATTTTCCCGATTCGACGCCTAATGTTATGGAACTCTTCCACGAATTTATGCAAGAAAACACTCACACATTCACGACGTACTCAAACCGCTTTTTCTTTTTATTTCAATTCCACATTTTAAGAGTAGAGTTGTATGCAAATACCTTAGCATAAATGTGTACACGTAAAGTAATAAGTAAGGAAATATGTAACAAAAGTAATGCAAGATACAAAACTTCACTTGGCTTTATAAGCCATTTAAGTATGATAATGAGATCAATTCCAACAAAATGATTAAATCTATTATTGATTTGTTCAACATTCAATGATGTTCTACTAAAATGTTTAATCGAACAGAAAGATGAAAATCGCTTCCAAATCACCATAATGAAATGGCGATCAAAACTCAATATTGGGAGCAACACGTCATATCCTGTCATATACATCCATTTCCCTCCAGAAAATTCACCTTATTTGAATGTCGAGTTCAAATCATATTAATGACAAAATGCAAGTGAAGCGTGGAATTTCGATTTCTCGATCGAAGTGAATTTTCACAATGTCTGCACTCTGGCAGACATTCAACGTTTAATATTCATGTCTAGTGCAACGGCAGCTTTGCTTCCTTACTCAGAAATTAGATATTCGTTTCTCAGCAGAAATTTCGACATTAGCCACTGAGAAACCAAGTTTGTTCTCGTAATGTATATATGTACATACATTGTACATTTTCCCAATAACAATTGGTCATCCCAAAACATTATTCTTGAATCACTTCCATGTTTTCTTTGCCCTTCGGTTTTAGTTTAACCTTCCGTCATTACGGTCTCAAACTGGAGAAATATTTTTCCAGTTTTGCCCGTTAAATCTTTTTTATTTTGAATAAATGTATGTTCGTTTTTAAAGATGGATCTTTTACGTAAAATATCAGACGCAAACGGCCTGCCTGGGGCAATGGTAGTTGAGATGGAATAAAAAATATTCTGCTTTAAGTCAGCGGAGAAATCCAATTTTCTTTAATATTTCGATGTAAAAGCAATGGAAGCATAGTACTTATTTTCATATACCTAATATTCATATGAAACTGCTTTAACCGTCTTTCAATGTTAATGGTAAAAGTGTGGTACTTTTTATTATCTGGTTATTAAAGCACCCACTTCTAGCATACACAATTTTTTAAACGTAGAGGTTCTCAGTTTGACCTTTACGTATGTTTGTGCGCGGTTATCTTGCAATTGGCTGAACCGATTATTTGACCAAATTTCAACTATCGTTTTAATACGTAATTGATTAGTCTAATGTCTTTTTATGTAATGGTTTTTTAAAAGGGTTTATATAACTACTTAATTATATTCAAACTCGATTAAATCGATTGATAATATTTTTTTAAAAGTAAACAAATATAAGGGCTGTTTCTAAAGAAGAATATTCTTCATCGACTATGAAATCCACTTAATTATTCAAAAATTCGACAACGCTATGATCAGAAAATGATATCGGATGGGTAACAAATGATCAGTTGATGACATCGCAGAAAAGGACCGATATTGTTCCGTGTGAAGCTATTAGATATCGTGATCAATCTTGCTATGTATTGATCCTTGCAAATCATCACTTGTTGATTACTTTTGTAGTATTAAAATAAATGAGTACTATCTGGGAGCCTATTCTTAAGAACTATTTATTAATTTATTTATTCAATAGGTACACAAAACAGAAACACAGCGCAATACACAACAGAGTAACAACATACATATTCTTATCACAGGATTGTGAGACGATTCATTGTTGTTGCATATTGGCAAAGAGAAAGAGGTCCCGCGTCTAACAGATCTAGGGATCCTGAGGTGAATCTGCGAAAATAAGCTCGTGGGTAGAATTCCATTCATAGTCCTACTAATATTATAAATGCAAAAGTTTGTGAAGATGAATGTGCATTTGGTACTGTTTCTTGTCAAAACGGTTCAAAGGATCGAGATGAAATTTGAAACAGGGGTAGATTACAGTCCGAAATGACATACAAGCTACTTTTTATTTAACGGTAATCCGGGCGAAGCCGCTGGCAGAAGCTAGTTTATTATAGTTTGTTAGCTATCAAATAGTTTGACGGCCTATTTGGTTTAATGGTCTGAGGGATGTTGGTATATGTGTGAATGAACGCGAGTAGGTATTTCAGAATAGTACCTTATTATAACATTCGATTCATAACTTTAAAATAAAGGAATTTTAGTCGATGTATCGTTTTTTATTTTTATTTTTTGGCATATAGCAATGTGCACCTTTGCCTACCTCTTTGGAGCTTAAAGGTGAGATGTTATGTTAACAATATGATACACAATGACAATTACTTGATGTTTATGCACCATAATAACGTACCTAGAACCCATTACAAGTAAACCTCAAAAAATTACAGGTACCGAAAAATACTTTTGACTTGTATAACTGGAGCAATTTAACTTTTTGTGGTTCTCAATTCTTAAAGTTATATAGGCCTTCATCTTTGATTTCATGGTGGGAGGTTGTTTTGACACCTCCTTTGACGTCGACAAATACACGTGCCAGTTATAATTTGTTATTTGAAACGATTTTTGGATATACATATATATCGGCATTTTGTGTGGGTAGATGTTAAAATATGTCAAGTTTGATGGTAAATTCTATGTCTCTGAAAAGAGGAGATTTGTTTTCGCCTGAAACTGGTTGAGTTGACCCTTAGACCAATATTTTAATTTTCTTTTTCTTGGTAGGATGACGTTATTACGTATTGTTATGAACAAGACCTTATTGTAAATTATAATCTAATCAATCCTTACATTATTGCTAACAAAGAACCATACTTCTCAATTGCAATCAATCAATAAACAATCTTGACATTGTTGGTAACAAAGACCTATACTTTTAAATTATCACCTAAACAATCGTTATATTGTTATTAATAAAGATCTAAGCACTCCTTACATTGTTATGAACAAAGCCCTATACATGTAAATTGCAATTAAAGCAATCGATACATCCTGTGGCACTTATACCCCTCTAGCCTAGCTGGGATAACCCCCCACCACTGGCCATCCTTCCTTACTATTATAAATGGGAAAGAGAGTTTGTTTGTTTTTTTGTTTGTTCCGACTTCACGCCGTAACTACTAAACCGATTGCATTGAATTTTTGCAGACGTAAACTTAGTAGTCTGGATTAAATAATAGGGTACTTTTTATCCCGAAAAAAATTGATATTCCCGAGGGAAAACAAAAGTATTGGTATAGATGGCGCTGTATGTATTGGTATATGTCACATAGGCTACTTTTTATCCTTTTGTGACGCGAGCGAAGCCGTGGGTTAAAGCTATCCTTCCTTACTATCCTTCCTTACTGTTATAAATCCTTACTATTATAAATGGGAAAGTGAGTTTGTTTGTTTGTTTGTTTTTTCCGACTTCATGCCGTAACTACTAAACCGATTGCATTGAATTTTTGCAGACGTAAACTTAGTAGTCTGGATTAAATAATAGGGTACTTTTTATCCCGAAAAAAATTGATATTCCCGAGGGAAAACAAAAGTATTGGTATAGATGGCGCTGTATGTATTGGTATATGTCACATAGGCTAGTATAGAATAAAATTTACGTCTTAGTAGCGTATAGGGTTACTTCAGAAAAGTTATTCAAGTATTAACACCGTTTTATATCACACAGTAATTATCGTAAATTGAAAGTTGTGAAGTGTAAAATAAAAAAATTATTAGCAGCACTTGTGGTGTCATTTCCAAAAGGGACTCCCGGAGCGCCACCCTAACAGTACGGCGTCATTTGTAAACTGTTCAGCTTGCAAGGAATCCCCAGGATTGAATCATAGCATGAATAGTTGGCATATTTGTATCCAATCTAAGCAATACGGGCCAGGTGTGGCCAACAACCTAGTATTAGGAATACGTGATTAACTTGTGCAACGTGCAAGTACACGGGTGGTCTGACAGCTGGTGTCATGTTAGCCGTAAGAGATCTTGCCATTTCAGGATTGGTATTTAGTACATAGGTACTCTAAGGAATTCATTAGATTGAAATTCGAATTGCAATGAAATTGTTATTATTAGTATCTGGTGCATAACGATAGATTTCACAAATCGATACATGTTTTTATAATAACTATCATGAACCATTATAAATTAACTTACAATCGCGGGTTACTCACGTGAATATACTAAGAAAAGCTCTAGATTTGAACGTCAGCAGCGGCTCGTGAGCAGCGTCGCGGTGATGTCGCGCAGTCTACGCGACAGTAGGCTACATCAGGTAGTTAAATTAATACATTTTGTCAGTTTTCAAACAAACATTAATTGTATGAATTTTAAATTAAAATATTATAATAAAAATGGAATATTTTGTGTACATATTATGGTATCATTAACAACAATATGGTTAGTATAACTTAGAATTTAAAATTTCAGAATGTTTATTCCAAATTCTAGGCATATGATCAATTTTTTATATTCTACAGGCACCAAACATTGTCTACATATAATCATTCTCGTCCCAGCCTCGGTAGGTACGTACCTTTCTAAAAACTCACTTGGTTATTCAACACATCTGAAGGCATTCTTCTCAACTAAAATAAATTGAAAGCAGTTAAATTCTACCTCTAAGAAGGCGCACCCACCCGGTCCGAGTGCTGCCAACATGAGCGGAAAACTCATGAATGAATTTTAAAATACTCCCTTTCTACCAAACCGTGGTCGCTCTTGTACAAGACATAAAAATATAAATAAATAAGGAACTAAATAAATAAATAAAACTTTAAATAACTTAAGTAGGTACCTGTCATTGATCTCACATAATTAGCATCTAAATATATAGATCAATCTAGTATATGAGTAGTATACTAGTATCAGCAGTATTAGTACGTAGTATACTAGTATGTGTATATTATGCGTCCAAGAGACTTTTAAATAATTGAAAATATTTTTATGGAGTTAAGAATGTTAATTTGTTTAATTGTATCTGAGGCCTTAGTACGAGTTTGTTTTATGTTTAAAGTATTCAAAACGAAGACGCGTTCGCCGCTCTCATTGGTTGGTTCATTGGAGCTGGCCAATCAGAGCGGCGAACGAGTACTAGACCCCTCTGGTCTTATTAGAAAATTGCGTCTCTTTGCAGATAACATAAGATAGAGAGTGTAGATGACGAGTTATAATTCTAGTTAATTCTTTGCTCGACATCAATTTTTATGTTCCAAAGTCATAGGTAAGTATGGATAGTCGGTAAACATAGAGGTCAACCGAAAACCCAACAATTATTGAAAACTTTTGTATAAACTTTACAATATGCTCAGATTTGCCTTCTACAACAAAGCATTATACACACATATATTCACACGACGAAACACAACGCAAGCGTTGTTCCACACCGGTCTTCTGTGATTTCTATCTCTCTTGCCCAATAAAACAAAACTAATTTAACATTGGGCTCATAGCATATTTCACTAAAATGAATGTTAGAATTCATATACCTCACCAATCATTACAACAATGAAACTTACAAAAACAAAATTAAATAAAAAACAGTCACATAGTTATATTACGATTCATAGTCATGTAGCATTTATAAATCTCAATTTAATAAAAGTATGAACAGACTAGGACGTTTCCATTCCATTAATCTTAGAACAAGGCGAACCGATTTCGTTATATTTAGGTATATGGAATATTTTTTAACATTCCCAACACTTCCAGAACTTAGTATTTCATTCACGTAGTTCCAAGAATCGAGACAAACGTAATTCTGGGACTTATTGAAACGGGAACTGTATTTTGAGTGTTGGAAATTTGCGGTTGACGTTGTTTTGCCAGCCACGTTCTAAATGTTCAAAACAAAGATATTAATGGTTATTTATTATGTTAAAATAATAACGGCTAAAAAATTAGAACCTGGCGATTTATTATTATTGTGTTTATGAAGTCTAAAATTATAATTTCGAAAGTTTCAGAGTACGGGCGGATATTTTAACTCATTTGCGCAAAAACTGCTAAAAGCATAGGAATGAAAGGGACAGAAATAGGTACATAAATTATTTTTTATCCCCATAACACTGGCGAAACCAAAGCAGAAGTTAATTATTCCATTTTTACAATAACAACCAATAAGTGCGCTTAAATATTAAAAACAGAACTTATTCTTGCAAAACAGTCTTTGAGAAAAAGTATTGGCTTGATAGCATATAGCGTATATTTATATTCCCTATCTGTACATATTTGCCTAGTTGAAGGATCATTATTTATGGCTTTGCAATAAAGCCCCTGGAAAGTTCCAGAATGAAGAAGAAATTCTATGAAGACGGTAAGTAGCAATTGCTGTGAACATTTGTTTTATTTGTAAGGATGGATGAAATAGTGAGAAAATGGGATTGAGACAGATCTAGCATTTGTAGGAAAAATGCTGAGATTTAAAGTTGGCTAGGCGGCTAAAGTACGTAGATATAGTTGACTAGCGATCCGCCCCGACTTCACGCGGATGCAATATGCATGTATTATACATATAAACCTTCCTTAAGGATCACTCCATCTATTTAAAAAAACTCCATCTAAATCCGTTGCGGAATTTTAAAGAATTTACTAAGTATACACAGGAAGACAGACGGCGGATAGCGACTTTATTATATAGTGACTTTATTATATAGTATATAGACTTTATTATATATATTATATATTATATATATATATAGACTTTAGTATATATCATGTAGTGATGATGAGATGAGATAAATATACGACAATAATGCCCAAAAAGACAGAGAACAATGGCCCATGATTCATTGACAAATATCAGTTCTATTAACTTAAATTAATGAAGATTGTAAATCTATTTATTTTTTACACCTAATGTCGTCCATTAAATATACCTCTATAATATCAAATCATCATTAATAGGAGGTTCACAATATTCCGTATTTGAAGCCCCGTGTTCTAAATTAACAATAACGTTATCTACCTCAATAATAATATAATTGAGATTATTATAATTATAATAAGCCTGTAATCAGCTTATTCTGATTGAATTAATTATTGTCTCTGACAATACTAACTATAATTACCTAGCAATATTAATTTATTTCAAAATGGTTGACCTGGCGAACTTCGTATACCGCATCTATTCTTTTAAACCTTCCCTGGACTTTTACAAATAAGTCAAGGCCAAAGAGTCAAATTGGTTCTACAGTTTTCGAGTTTTAGCGAGACTAACGAACATCCATTACTTTATATATACATATATATCAGATTTAGTGGAAGATGAAGGCGCCTCAATAAAATTTTGCCTCTAATCGTATCTCCCTAATTAATATTCTACATTTTACGACCAGTGTTCTATTATAATACAGAGAAAGAATACAACAGTCAGTTGTTTGCGTCACGCTCGCCATATCCTATCATACTGCTATGATATGAATCCTTTACGTGGTCTAAAACTAGTCGGGTTAAGCCGTAAAATATTAATATTATTTTTTCATGAAAATAACACAAGAGCCCTCGTCTACCAAAACGATAACGAATCAAAAGGTTTATTTTGTATATATGAAAGTATAAAATCGTATTTCCGTCAGTTCTTCTTCTTATAGTGCCTCTTCAATGTTGAAGGTCGGCCGTCAGCTTCTTGTATTTCTCCTTGTCGGTAGCCATGCGGAACAATTGTTCGACAGATGTAATGCCGGTCCACTCCCGGATGTTTCGCAGCCACGATTTTCTTTTGCGCCCAGCACGTCTCTTCCCCTCCACTTTGCCCATCATGATCAGTTGAAGCAGTGAATATCTATCGTGTCTAAGCACGTGACCGAGATATTCGATTTTTCGCTTTTTGATGGCCAGCATAATTTTCCGGGTCATTTGGACGCGCTGTAGCACGGATTCGTTGCTGACCCTTTGTGTCCAGCTGATTCGGAGCATACGACGGTAACACCACATCTCGAATGCGTTTATACGTCTCGTAGTGTCCTCCTTCACGGTCCATGCTTCACATCCGTACATGACTAGAGGCCAGATATAGCAGAAGAGTAACCTAACTCTGAGCTTAATGTTTATTTGACGACAACACAGAACTTTCCTCATTTTGTTAAAAGATGCTCGGGCAATTTCTATCCGGGTCTTAATTTCTTGATCTGATTCCCATACTTCATTTACCCAAGCCCCTAGATACTTGTATTGTCGTACTCGTTCGATTGGTTTACCATCTATGTTTATAATTGGGTCAAGATCAGGATTTTTGGAGACAACCATCAACTTGGTTTTACTGATGTTAATAGACAGACCGGCTTTCTCGCTTGTCTTGTTGACTTTATTTACAATTGTCTGTAAGTCACGTTCCGAAGCAGCAACAAGAACCGTGTCATCTGCATATCTCAAGTTGTTTACCAGCGTGTCATTAATCTTTACTCCAGCATCGAGGTCTTCTAATGCTTCAGACATCACGGCCTCTGAGTAAATATTGAAGAGCATCGGCGAAAGAACACAACCTTGACGAACTCCGCGACAGATCTCAATCGGCTCGGTGTCTTCATTTTCTACTCTTATTGTTGCTACTTGTTTGTCGTACAGATTGCGGATTATCCTGACGTCTTTGCCATCCAGCCCAATATCTGACAGGTGGCTGATAAGTTGTTGGTGTTTGACACGGTCGAAAGCTTTTTCATAGTCGATGAAGCAAAGAAATACGTCAGTCTGCATGTCTCTGCACTTTTGTACGAGAACATTGAGAGCAAATAGAGCTTCCCTGGTTCCGACACCGGAGCGAAATCCGAACTGGCTGTTTCCCAAATGTTTGTCACATTTTGGTCTTATTCTGTTCTGTATGATGTTTAAGAACACTTTTAGTACATGGCTCATAAGACTAATCATACGATATTCTCCACATTTTCTAGCATTTTGCTTTTTGGGTATTGTAATAAACGTTGATTTTAGCCAGTCATCTGGGAAAATGCCAGTGTCGTAAACATAATTGAAGAACTGTGTCAGCGTTTCCAATTGATCTTCCTCCATTAGTTTGAGGATCTCGATGGGTATGTTGTCTGGTCCGAGTGATTTGCCTGTTTTGGCTGAATTCAACGCACGTTGAACCTCTGATTTTAAAATCGAAGGACCAGTGTTATCTGTACTTATAGCCATATTCCTTGAATAATCAGCAAACATCTCCGAAACGTAATCACACCATTGTCTTCTCTTACTATCGGGGTCCAGAATCATATTTCCACCTTTATCTGTCAAGGTATTAATAGGTTTACGTCTTTGACCCATCATTTCTTTGATATGTTTATGGGCATTAAAGCCGTCATGTTTGCGGAGGATATCTGCCATATGTGCGCATTTATTACTATAATAGGTGTTCTTAGCCTTTCTGATCTCTCTCTGAATGGTGTCATCGGTTTCCTTATATCTGTCTGGATTTGTGTTCTTAGGTATTCTTCGTTCTTCCATCAGTTGTAGAATTGAGTCTGTCATCCAGTCCCGTTTCTTAACGAGTCGAGATGGCGGCAGATATTTTTGGCAGATGTCGTATACGTTTTGCTTGAAGCTGGTCCATGTGTCGAGATCACAATTGGTGGTTCTGGTGCTGTAATCTGTGGCCCATTGGTTAATAGCGTTACACACCTTTACCCGTGTTTCAGGCTGTGCAAGTTTCCGTATGTCTGGTTTTCTGTTCATACTTTTTGACTGTAACTTTTTCAACCTGCATCTGATATCCATGATCACTGGGTTATGATCCGATCTTATATCTGCACCAGGGTATGTTTGAGCATTTCCGTCAGTACGTTGTGTTATCATAATTTTATTAAGTTTGAGGTAATTGAAACTTCTGGAACAACGGTAATTTAGCTGGTGGGCCGATGCTTTGACCCAGTACTAAGGCCTTGTTCAAACTTCGTTTCAAAGTATTTACATCATGTTGCTAACCAATTACGTTCTGATGTAATTTTGAGGTAACATCTTAGACCTCACCACTACTGATGTTTGCGATTATTGCTTGTTATTTCTCCGATGGGACTTGTAAAGGTGTGCCTACACTATCGTTAAGTTTTCATCAAGTTTGACAAAGAGACATTTTTAAGAGTAACTATGTCGTTTATTGCTTTCTTCTTATGAGATAAGATAATATATTTAAAAGCAGACACACATGCAAATATTTATCTATCTACCTTGGAATGACAAGCCAACTCAACTTACAAATATATTGACTGAAATTTAAAATGCACCTTAAATCGTAGAATTTAATGTTTCAACTTAAAGTAGAAAGCAGTGTGAGTAAGGATGTTATGGTGGTTCGAAACCTGGTGTTTACCAACGTCGCTTTATTTAAGGTATATGTACTTTCTAAAATTATTTAGACACTACTGACAAAATTAAACGGTGAAGGATAACATTATGGGAAAACCTGAGCTTATAATTTCTAATTATAAGTTTGAAGTCGCCAACCTGCATTGAATAAGCATGGTGATTAACCCATCGTGTGCCGGAATGTAGATCCACTTGAGACACAATGTATTTTCTTTTGTGTTTAATATGCCAGTGCACAATAAGGTCTATGATTAGAAGTGGACACTTATAGGCTATTGGTGTGATGTGTGATGTGAGGATTGCGATTGAATTGAATTTTTAAATTAAGTAAGTAGCAAAGCACTACTGGGTTTTTTTTAATTCTCAGTAGCAACCCGGAGTCTGGAATAGTGCCCGGTATATGGCAATAGGCTCACCCCCTATTACATGGGACTTATAACATAAATAGTGAAAAGTGGGTGTTACATTGTAGAGTGGCATAAAGTGCACCTCTGCCTACCTCTTTGGGGATAAAAGGCGTGATGTTATTTGAAAGTACTTTACAGACCCTATGGCAAACCTATCTTCTTATTCAGCAGTTATGGTTGTGTATCACAAAATAGGTAGTCATGAAAATACACTTTGAAACAAGCAAAAAGTATCTTAGCGAAGTATTCCAGGAACCGATTGATTGTTTATTTTTACACATTATTGTCCATATTTTATTCTGGAAATACTTATCACATTTTTTTCAGTGTTTGGTAGCATAAAACAAAGTTTTTGATCTCAATATATTTGGCAAGCAAGTTTTCTTAGTAAGGTACGAACTATAATAATATGGAGTTTGTTTTTTCTAGAAAACAATCAAAATTAGATTTAGAAGAGATATTGTCAATGTGTGAGATATAGTCATACATCATTAAAAGTAATAATTAATCTTTGTGAAGACAACATGATACCTAAATAAATATATAGTTCTAATTATACGTACTTCAAGTTTAATATTTTTAGCAAATAGTTATACCTGCAATATACAACGTTACAATTTTCATTCAATGCTAAACAATTCTTCGTCTGATCCACAAATAATTGTTGTATTGATGACGGCAGAAAAATCACGGACACAAAAATGTCCTAGTTCGGGATAGCCCACCTTAATAAGATTAAAATAATAAAAAAAAACAGAAAAAAGAATTATTTTGTGCTCCAACAAATTTTGTCGTAAACACTCCTTAAATAGCATTTTTTAGGAAATTGTCTGAATCACCTCAACTGAAATCACAGAACACATAAATTTAACTTTAAAAAACCTATTCGGAATACTTTAAATCGTCAATCAGGATTGGTCGATATCCTTCCATTAAGTCGGACATCGGAATAAATGGGCGTTTTCATTAGATCCGTATCCATGGTCGAGGCAAAGGCGATTTGCAAAGGCTTTTGCGTAAATGGAACATCGACAACGACGTGTAGCCGATTAAAAAACCGAAAAAGAGCACTATCACTGCTATTGCTCGTAAAATAACTTTATTTGTCATCGTTAAAAGGTTCAAAATCAATTTCATTGTCGCACTTTAAACTAGTAAGTTAGCAACTGAACATAAAGTTTACGATTTCAATAAAGCTAATCTGAAATTGTGTCAATTTTACATTGTTACGTCACCCCTTCGAGGCTAAAGAGAGGGGTATATTAGAGGGCAGACCAGGAGAAAACCTCTTATCTAGAGAAAAACTCTTCTATGAATAAGACAAAGCTTTCATCAGTGTAAAGTGTAAATCTTAAGTTGTGTTCCCAGTACAAGGCTGTCGTAAAACCCGCCTGAAGATAAGCATACTTAATTAAATGTCTACTTAATTAAATACCATTTAAACACGACAATGCCACACGCCTTCTGTGTAAGCAAACGTTTTTGTTCCTAGATGGAAATACTTCTTATGCTAACTTTTAATTGTGTCACAAAACCACTAAGCGAAATATAGTTAGTTAGTTCTACCAAACTAAATGATTGCCTTTCTTTGAGTCGAGTATTCCTTTCTCTTTCACACCTTTAGTTTCCATTTGATGTGACTTTTTCATGCAGTTTCTAAATGAATTTAAAGCCATTGGTGCGATGTAAAGGTTTTGTGGGGCGGAATCGTGATGTAGCTATATGTACATATCTGAGTTTACGCAACCATTTGCCATTGTGTGAAATGTCCTTCATTTACACTTGCGTTCAAGAAATGATGCAACACAGATGAATTTGTTAAATAATGTAAAAACTGTTTAAAGGTTTATCATTGCCATTTAATCATTATTAAAGAGCCTATGGTCAGCCATAGGCTCTTTAACTTTATCACAAAGTTAAAATCAAATATCTAAAACCACACGAGCAATTACTTTTTGACATCTCAGCAACGCATTTGTGTAATGAAAGAGCTGTGAGGTTGCACCTATTGTAATTCCCAGAGCAGTTTTTTACTCTCGTTTTGTCAGCCTGCATTTGTTGGAAGAACATTTCCGTAAGGGTTGGGTTCGCGAAAAGCACACTAATTAAACTCGACGGGCTCGGAGAGCTGTTAACAATGTAATGTTAAAAAAGCCATCCCTTTACCTGACGGACCATTATGCGTTATTTTGCAAGCCTTTTCGTAGCAGTAAATTTAAAATGGGTCTTATTTTTAGTAAAATGTATTTCGTTTTATTCTCTTAGGGTAAAAGGTTGACAATATAACTAATATTATTTTGATAATAACCTGAGAGATTAAAAATAATTATATACAGCATTTTCGTACGTAAATCTGAATCCTAGGCTAAGTCAGTTTTATGCGAAAGAACTAAACAAAATAGTATATATATTAAAACTGGAAAAAAGTATAAATATGAAAAAATCATTACTATTGTTTCCTGATATTTATTCAACTTTTCCTAATATGCATATAAATTGCACCGCAAGTGTAACACGTCCGTCAGTGACGGCTACAAACATGGGCGGGACGCAGCGCCTGCTCCCGCTACCTCGGATAATGAATGCCAACGACTTCTATTCCATTGTAATGCCCCTGACATATTCACCCAAATTACCATACCCCACTCACATCACGGAAGTAAAAAACGCGTTAAAATCACACAACATAGAAAAACATCATCTCTTCTAAATACAATGGACCGTTATTTTTTTCCATTCTTTACATATACAAGATGAGAAATTGTCGTCCAAGACATTAGGTAACAAAGGAAAATAAAAGATTTGTTGCTACTCAAGTTTCCGACACAAAAGCTGTTCTTGCATGGAGACTGTTCCAATAGTCTTTATATGCCAACCAGTAATACAAGACCTACAATGCAGGGTTAAATCACTGTTCCTATATAGCGTATTATTAGAACAAGGAAGGAGTAAGGAGGCCAGTATGACTGGTTTGTGCACTATAAAACTAGAAGCCTTGTTATCACTAGAAGATATTATAGCCTCAATGCAGAGTTTATGTGCCGTAAAGCGCTATTCGTTAGCAAATGAAATAAAGTGCTTACACTTAGATATGTTTTAGTGATCATGTTTTAGTGATCTGTGAATCTGTTGTCTCCGTGATTCATGTTCTAGAAATCTAGGAAAGCAGGTTCAATTTAATTTCTAGAAAAATATGTACCTATAGCATTATAGGTATGTTTTGAAGTATAAATTTTTTAAGCTTCATCAAAAAAATTACTTAAAATGTCTAATCATTTTTAACTTCTGATCAGACTTCTAGCCTAGGCGTTCTGTTCACTTATATTTCATGCGACGTCAATAACACTAGTAGGTACCTAGCATAAGCTAATCCTACCAATATCTTCATGAAAACATTGACGAGAATAACATGTTACGTTTTTTTGAAATCCGTAGGAACATTTTTGAGCTACACAAGAGCCTTTCATTCCTTTTATTTTCCTTTTAAGAATACCTCTTCATGTTTGGATTTTATCACGCATTTGCTCCACACCTTTCTATGTGGTAACACGAGCAATAATAGCTCAAGATGAGCGGTTCAAATTCAAATTGATAACTACAACATGAATATGAAAATTTCATGTACCTAATGTTCACGAAAATTCTGAGAGGGAAGATATAAAAGAATTATTCATAAAGCTTCCGAGACCGGCAAGTCTTGGCGTGGCCTCGGCCTTTAAGAGGGTTACATGCTCCTTCCTTATTTTATTCCCTGCCTATCCCGGGAGTTGCAATTCTTCAATTTGCCGATATTACCGGTCGAGTAATGGAGTGGTGATGTGTTATTAAATATTTATGCATAGTCTTCGTCAATGCTTCTTGTAAATAATAGCCGTTTTTCCACATAATGTTTTTGATCTAATACTTATAGTAGATAAAAACATTATGCAGTTCTTTAACGGCATCGTAAAGAAGCACTATGTACCTATCTATGTGATTACGATATTTGATAAAGTTAAAAACAAAACTAAGTATGTACCTAATTTTAATTTACTTTCTTAATTTAGACAACGTAACATAAAAAAGCCGTGGTTCGATTCCGGAACAAACATTTCGTCTAACTTCTGGAATTACTTGGTTTGACAATACTACTTACCTACATATTTTATTCTCTAAACTTTGACCCACAGTTTTAAATTTTCATGTTTTTATCTTTTGTAGACAATGAATGGTAAGAATAATTTTACATTTGCCCATCACAAAAATTAACAACATGGAAAATGTTATTACAAAAAATGTGGTTCAAAATATATTCGTATTAAAACGGTTTTGTGTAAACGTCTATAGCATAGCGACACCGGCGAGGTCGCCCTCCGTGAACCAAATATTTACCTTAACGTACCGATGAATGATTTATTTGGGTACAAGGGCTCGGATTGCTAAACAAAAATGCCTCGATTACCTTACTCGCGGTTTTGGTTGAAAACCGCATCAAACGTTTAATTGTAAGTTATTCAGGGCGAATGTTTTTAATTTAAATATTTTTGTCTGTTGCCGACATTTTCTAAATAGGTGAATTTAATCTAAAATTTGTTTATTAATTTACAAAAAAAATGCAGAAAATAACAATTATTATTACCATGCTTAAAAATATTCATGTTATCATCTGGTAAAAAATATTCGTGCAGTCCTATTACTAACTGTACCTCACACTATTTAGATAGGTATATACTTCTCCATACAAACTTCTTTACTTCCACCATTCAGGTTTATCTAGACATGCAAAGCAGTTAGTACTTCGCACACTATAAAGAACATAACTTTATTTTCATATGTCAAGTACGACATTAAGATAACGCCTTGTTTAGAACATTTTCACGCAAAACCGGAGCGATAACATAGTTAGTTTATCGTAAACCGTTAACAAACACCCTGGCATAGTGTATACTTATAATATGTATGTAGTAACGTGCTGTAAATCTCCTTATCGTACGCATATTAATATTATTTATGTACACAAGATCTACTTTAATATCATGGTTGCCATCTCAAAGGTAAAAGCAAATTAATTTTCCTACACTTACGTCAATTATGCAAAGCATGTTTTGACATGGGGTAGTTAATATATTACATAGATATATATATAAGTCTTTAGTAGATAAAGGGTTTAAGAATAATCTGAATGTTTATAATATGTATTTTGATTTACATTGCTGTGATAGCTCTTATATTCAACCTTACCGTTTGGTATTAAGTAGTTCTTGGACACAGAACACTAACGTTTAATCACAATTCACCTAAATTATTGTACACAATATATAAAGAAACAGAACTACTGTTCCACTTTTTTTCGGAATACGGAATTGTTGTTTTGAAGCACAAAAAGTTGAATACAAAACAATGTTATTTATATTATTCAGTAGGTAATCAAACATGATAGTGATCAGGGTATCAAACGAATAACAAACTGAAAAATGCTATGAAATCCATCTTACACACATACACCAACAGCCTATTAATGCCCACTGCTGAGCAAACCCTTTTCTCACACGGAGAGATTTGAGCACTAATCACCACGCTTGCACAATGCGGTGATTTCAAACTTATAATTAGAATTTAAAGCGGTCTTAGACCTCCGGGCCACTACGACATAAATAAAAAATGAAATCCATCTTACTATTTTCAAATATTCTTTCGCGTTAAGTACCTACGTATTGGAAACATAAACTCCAATTTTTTTTCTATCTTTTTCTACCCTAATCCTGGTTTCGATAAGGGTCCCGATGTGACAGGGGCAAGTGGCTCCTGTAAACACAGGACATCCGTCTTACTCAAGAGCTTTATTTACAAGTATATCAATCTAGATGTAGGGGATACACGAGAGGAGCGATGTGGCCGATAGCTGGCATTGTTATAATCATAATAGCGGTTTTAATTACAGGATACTCAGAAAATAGCAAAATTAAGAGCATGTTCCAAGCTAATTAGGAAATGTAACACATTACTCACAAAAGCACACATCGTAATATTTATTGAAGAATATTTCCGTCATACAGCCTCGTTGGCCGAGTGGTCGTAATTGCGACTGCCGGGTAAGGGTCTCGGGTTCGATTCCCGGGTCGGGCAAAGTATTACTGGTTTTTTTTTTAAATTCTCAGTACTAGCACGGAGTCTGGAACTATGCCCGGTATATGGCAATAGGCTCACCCCTTGTTACATGGGACTCATAGCATAAATGAGTGAAAAGTGGGTGTTACATTGTACAGTGGTATAATGTACACCTCTGTCTACCCCTTCGAGGATAAAAGGCGTGATGTTATGTATGCATAATTCCGTCATAATAGTGTGGACAGAAGTTCTTAATTGTTTTCTTTTACTATCTATTCCAAATAAGTTTTCATGCTATTATCGTAGCTTGGGCAAATATATAATAAGATTTCATACGTATAGATACGTTCGTTAATTGCTTGTAGGTATGTGGAATAATTGAAATAAATGCGTTTACGGTTAATATTACTTTATCAGGCTCAAGAAACTATTATAACAATCTTGCGTTAAAACAAAAGAAGTATCCAAAGAATATAAATAGAACAAAATAATGAGATCACACAGCCGACAGGGTTCATAAATAAACATAAACAATTACATGTTATTGCGAAAAGGAATTTATTCTTTTAAATCTGATATGGGAGGCATATAGTATCGTTGTTCTCATTGACTTACAAAACAAGTGTTGATAGGCTCACTCGCGTTTTCGTATCACGTACTGAGTTTACTTTTTCTCTATCTTCTTTGTCGAATTCAATTACGACTTACAAACATCAGTGGGGTAAACGATTTCCTTTGGAATTGATGACTTAGTTTCTTTTGTTATTTTAATATCTACTTTATGCACTTACCGTAAGCACGGGCCTGCGGTTGGTGAGCATTGGTAGCTCACCGTCCGACCAGAACCAGATTCGAACGTACGGCGCGACCGACCAACTCGGATAGGGCCCAATAGGGCTGACGTCGATACCGAGTCGCGGAGAACGTAAAAGGTTACCGGGGTTCCGGCTCGAAGTGCAGGAGTAGGAACCTCCCCCCGCCTCATCCAGGCGGGAGAAGTCGTTCAATGCTTCTCCTTAAAAAAAAGTTTATGCACTTTTTGAACTATGTTCTCTAATTAAAACATCACATAAATATGTTGTTATTTGACTTTATAATTATTTATTTATTTATTATTGTATGAATTAAGTTAAAAGTTGATATCACGCGAAAACTAATTAGTTTGAGGGATTAAACACGTCAAGTAATTCTGTAATTATTCTGTGTCAGCTGTTTTGATTAATTAAACTTATTATAACTTTAGTAGTTAGGAGTCTAGTTAACACATAAATTTTAATGTTAATTATTAAATATTTTTGCTTTGATACTTTCGTGAAAGGACAGTGGTTTCTTTTATCATTTT
Organism: Spodoptera picta; assembly: GCA_038387885.1. Taxonomy (NCBI): domain Eukaryota; kingdom Metazoa; phylum Arthropoda; class Insecta; order Lepidoptera; family Noctuidae; genus Spodoptera; species Spodoptera picta. The sequence continues at coordinate 263,113 of JAZHFQ010000778.1, forward strand.
AGTCATAATAAGTATGTAATAACAAGCACCAACCAGTGCTTGTATATTGTATATATTACATGATTTTTTTCGAAGGTGGAGTATGTTGAATGGTTTAATGTATACATACATTCAATGTATGTAAGTAAGAAAATAAAGGTCTGTTCAGTACATAATTTTTTTATGGGTTAAGGATATTTAGTTTTGGGACATGTAGGTATGGGGATCAATAGAAGCTTAACCTCAAGTATGTGGGGTCCTCACGCTTGTCCCCCGGCTGCCATCAATGACTAGTTACAATTGTTTAGCTTTGTATAATCTTCCGTTGATTTAACAACCAGTTTCATGGTCATGCAAGCCGTTGGACGGCCTGAGGAGTTATTATGACGTCCTAAAGTCAGAATGATTCCATTAAGGGGAAGAAATGGAGCTATACAAAACCGTCTAGCGAGATCTCGTTTCCTCAGCGACCAATCTGGCTTTAAGACGTCATAATACGCCACCAGATCATGCAAACACAAAAAGTACTTTTATTAGGAATATCTATGGCAAAAATATGTCCCACGTCAAAGTCAAAGTCAAAGTCAAAGTCAAAGTCAAAATCATTTATTTCAATTAGACCAGGATGGCACTTTTGAACGTCAAACAACAAAAATTTATAAGTGAAGCTAGTTGCTCATTCCAAGGCGTAGATTCCTATGCAGAAGAACGAGCAAGAAACTCCATAGGTTACTCTTTTTCAATCAGGTTTACACGGAAGGAAATAGCTTTCGTATGAAATTTTGATAGAGCTGCATGAGAGTTGCTCACAAATCCCCGAACGGACTTTGCCAAACCATAAGCTCCTTTAGATATCCACTAGCTCACTCCCAATACCAATTTTACTTTTGTAAAAATAAACTTCAGACAATGACACTAATGCCAATTAACTATTACGTCCCATTTGCCATCAAAGTTAATCAAACACTTTAAAAACATTATTCCTTTATGCTATCTTCATTATTGAAGCAACTCTATTCGTTTTGGGAATATTTTTGTCCTTTTTCAGTTTCGAAATGGCTAACGAACCGCCAAATGAATTACAAAGCAAACGTGTCTTCGTTTCATAATTCAGAAAGTTCGTGTAAGTAATGAAGTCTTTCGTTAAAATCACACAGCATCGAATGTACGAATATTTTTCGTGACACCGTTTCGTGGCTATATTCATATTCAACCACGATATATTATTAAAACATAAATAATGAAAACATATTTACAAGCGTATTCATTACTTTTTCCTCATTATCATCAACGGCCTATAAACGCCCACTGCTAAGCAAAGCCTCTTCTCACACTGAGAAGGTTTGAGCATTAATCACCACGCTTGCTCAATGCGGGTTGGCGATTACAGACTTATAATTGGAAATTATAAGGCTGGTTTCCTCACGATGTTTTTCCTTCACCGTTTGTCAGTGGTGTCTAGATAATCTTAGAAGGTACATGTAACTCGGAAAAAGTCACATAGGTACTTGCCGTTGGTAGGTTTCGAACTTGCACCCTCATGCATGAGAAGTCTTAAACCTCCGGGCCACCACGACGTGACTTACTTTTTCCTATAAGAGATTTTTTGTTTTAACAATAAAATTTTATTGTTTAAAGCATAGATGTATTATGTATGTGTAAATTATTTATCTGACATATATACTCATACTTATCAGCATTTATGTATTTCTTAACGTAAAACTAAAACTGTGCATTTAGTGGCGAAGAAAACTATTATTATTACCAACTCGGTTGCAGTATTCTGTACAATAAAATCTAATAATTATGCTTAGTCACAAGCAACCGCGAGTGTTTGCCAGAGAGATCTGGACAGCAGCACTACAATCCGATCGATAAATAAAGCTGCTTTTAAAATTTATTTGCTATGCGGAATTAGTGAATTTCAGTCAATTTCTGACCTAAATAAAACTATATTATTTCATCATAATTCGATTCCAAATTGTGTAAATTCATCAAAATAAAAACAGAATCATGAACCTAAAGCAATGAATAGCATGTGGCGTGGTAGTTGAATTATGACGCAATATCTTACCGGCGTCCTTACAGCTGCTTACGATCGGAGCCACCTTTATTAAGACACTAGACGCTTGTAAAATAAAAAAAATATTCCAGAAAAACGAAGATTTAGTACAAAAATATTGTGGCCTAAAAATTAAACTAGGACTTACGAGATTGGTTGCTCTTCAGACTTTATTAAATGAAGATATCAAACATAGGAACACTTTTCTATATAAAAATTATAATTAGCAAAAGGTTAACAACACTGTAATCGTAGTAATTGCCGTTCCATAGTCTCTGCCTACCCCCATGGGAGACAGGCGTAAAGTTATGTATGTATGTAACAACACTGTAATACCACTAGTGTAGAACTGTTGCTTGCAGATAACGGAAAAAAGAGTTAGAGCTATGGATGAGTTGGTGTAGACTGGTAAATAGGGAACTATAAATTACCTGCCGGAACAATGTAATTATTACTAAAAAATGGCAGGCATTGTAACACCATAGCGAAAATGTTTGAACACAGTACATTTCTAATTATGGCATTGCCATTAGTCCAACACACTGAACCACAACGCACTACTGACATGTAATTGATGATAGGTGACCCTAAATACTAAATGGCGCAACAAGATGAAAATACTCCTTAAAGTTTGTTAAAAATCATCGAAAATTTTACAGGCCCCACATCCACAACCCACACACAACACTCAATAAGTTCATAGACCCCATGGTAAATGGGAATTTAGAGGGAACTCTGATAATTATTATCCCATGGGGGTACGCAAAAAAGTCAAAAGTTAACCCCAAAATAGGGTCCTAAACAAATTTAATTTAATATAGATCATGCGGACCTCTAAGTTACTTGACAGAGGTCCAAAGTAAATGAGAGTAATTAATTTGTCGACTGTTGTTGTTGGATGGAAATGTACTATAAGCAAAAGTTACGTTTAAGGTCAAATGAAAACTTTAAACTAAAATTAACTCGACAACATGATTCTTATTGAGTTAAAATTCAGTTCTGGTGTAATCACCAGAACTGAATTTTTGTGACATTGTAAATTAAAAGTCGTAACAATTAGTTTAACAGTTTATTTTTTTAATCCAGAATTACATATGTATCAACGATTTTTCATAATAATTTGTACTGCGATTCGGCTACTGAAATTAATACTCTAATTGAAACCCAAATAATATTATAATATAATGTATTTGTATGTGAAATAAAGAAATCTTAAATATCTACATTCATGCATCATACCATTTATTTTTAATTTAATTTTAGTTTATAACTAGTAAAGTCATCAAAGTTTTGTTGTTTAAATCAAATTTTACTTACGGATCTAATTCAACTACGTTTTTCGCAAACATTGTTTCATCGATACACACTTTATTCGAAGGTTTCAGTCTAATTATACTATTTTCGGACGAGTATATAATGTTTTCATTGCTTTCCATAGCAACTCCATAGATATTGTCTATTTTAACAAGCTCTTTAAGACTTCTACTTCTACCATTTACAGAATAAATTCCAGTTGCAGTTGAAATATACAAATTACCTACCAAATCGCTTGTAATAGCATTAGCTACGTGAAAACTAAGAAGAATAGATTTTTTTACTTCTTTGTCATAAAAGAATATTCCAGAAGAATTAGTGTACACGGTGTTGCCATCATTATTAACTCCAATCACCATTACCCTGTGATCTTTCACTTCTGCAACTTCTTCTAATTTATCGCCTTTATACACATATGCTTTCTCTTCAGGATAAGTTGTGAAATATAGTCCGTTCTTGTAAAACATTTGCCAAATATTATCTTGCGTAATATTTAGTTTTGTAGCATTTTTCGTTTTATAGTCAAATTGATAGACACCATCTTGTCCGCCCAGATAAACAATATGAGCTTGATTATTAACAGCATTTGCAAAACCTCCATGGATACCAGGGATGACGTTGAATTCATTTGTTTTTAAATTGATGAAAGCTGATTTGAAAACTTCGTCGCTTCGTGCGGTGTAACTGAAGAAGAGAGTGTTAGTGTCATGATCGATCACCAACTGATACGGACTTTCGACATTAGTTACCAAGACTTCTCTTTCATAATTAACATTGCCAATAACAATGCAGTTGACTACTTTATCTATTACACCTGCTTCAGTAAAAGCGAATAATATCGCCATCAAAAACAGCATCATCTGTAAAGAAGGAAAAATGTATATTATTATTTGTCAAAAATGCGATAACCAGTTTTGTGGGTATTGGGTGAACTAACTATAGCTAATACAAATTAGATATTAACCGTGAATTATAATAGATAACTACAGTTGAAGAAAACAAAAAGACTAATCCATTAATATTTTTATAGGCAGAGGAGACTCCTACTAAGATTATGATAACACCCTACTACCTGTTAGAATTATAATTATCATAACGAATTCGTAAAACAATAACTGATATTTTGTATATTATGATTATCACAACGAATTTACAAAACAATCATTGATATTTAGATTACCATGGTATATACATTCATCGTTGTTCCATAACAATGAGACTATATATTTATCGATGTAGCACTGCGTATCGAAATTTGAATTCGTCAATTTTTGTTGTAGTCTCATTTGACTATTGATTATAATTATTGAGTGTGTAAAATATACAATCCGAATTTAATATTGGTAACTTTGACAGTTTGTGCTCAGCGATGATGAATCAGTCATGTCGTCAGACCGAGTCAGTCAGTGAGACATGTCCTTACTGACTCCATTTTGACGCGGTCAAAATGGAGGGTGGCAGTAATATGAAAGTTCATTATTTTGAAAGTAAAACAATGTTATGCTTTTTGGTTATTGACATAAAAAATAAATACTTTTAGGAATTTTGGGTTAGAGTGTAGCCTTAGGGGCGCTATGGCGCGAGGACTCAGAAAATTTTTCATCAAAAATGAGAATTCTTATAAGCGGCTGGTTTTTCATTTCTATCTTTTAGTATATCTAAAGATAAGGTGAATATTATCTGGGCACTTTTTATCTAGGGCTTCAGGTTCGCCTGAAAATGAGCCCTAAAGGTCAGTTGGGGGAGTGTGTAAAAACACTTTTTAGGCACCCCGACCTATTTGGTTAGGTTAGGTTAGAACTGTGACCCTCACAAGGCGCGAGGCGAGCGAGCGTAGCGAGCGCTGCCGCGGCAGCGGCCGCTGAGTGCTAAAAAGCGGTTTCCGCCAACTGACCTTTAGAGCTCATTTATAGGCGAAACTGAAGTCCTAGACAAAAGGTGTCCAGATGATTTTCGCTTTATTATTAGGTATACTAATGGATGAAAATGAAAAACTAACCATTTATAAGAATTTTTATTTTTATTTTTAGTCCTAACTCCTTGCCCCTAAGACGACCCACTGACCGAATTTTGGAAATTTTACTTAGTAAGAATTGAAATTGGGGTAGAAGGGCCACGCAAGCAAAACCGCTACTATAGACTACCTACGTAGGTATACTATAAGTATGTAAATAATATCATCGGGGGTTTTCTGATGCGGGGAATAGTAATCGTGTGTTTCTGAAGTCCGGTTTTAAATACGTAAGTATACTTTTTCCTTATGTCTTCCGAATACGTTAATAATTACTTAACTAATGCACGCTACACACTTTACGATTTAACTGTAGGTACAGTTCAACCGTACAATCAAATCGTAAGATGTATGCGTACATAATAGATCTTCCTTAAAGTTGTTATTGAAGCGATTACAAATATATAAATGTAGGTACTACAAAACCATCTTTAGACTAAGGACACTCGGCGCGATTTTCTCGAAATTCAAAACTCACGAGCAAGCAGAAAACTGCAGTACTACAGTCGCTGCGGTTGCAATTATCGCCCGCAAACTGTGCGGTTGATTAGAAGACGAGTGGTTAAACAATGTATTGAGTTTCATACCGGCTCTCCCATCGACCGCCAACCGAACAAAACAGCCGCGGGCGTCAACCGCGCCGTGAAATGTGCGTTTTTACATACATTTCTGTATTCTACAAATAGAGCGACGCGCGCGGGAGAAAATCGCGACGTGAGTCCTTAGCCTCAAGTTCACACACAACGAGCTACACAAACTAGTTTATCACGTTCTCGGTTTATATGACATTTAAGTATATTCGAAGGTCAGTTTATATTGATTATTCCAACTTGATGCGTAACTGTAGTGGATAGTTACTTTGAAACAAAACTAACATAATTAATTAGCACAATCAAGTATGGAATTTTTTAAGGGGGAAACTTATCGAATGACTGCTCCCGCCTGAGTGAGGCGGGAGGGAGTGCCAGACTCTTATTGACTAAAAACCACACCGTTCCTTCTCCTGCACGTCGAGCCGGAGCCCTGGTAACCCGTTAGGTTCTCCGCGACATAATTAAGTATGTATAGAGTAGTTTATTATTTAGTTTGTGTTATTTTTGTTTAGTTGAAACTAATAGTTATATTTATATTATTTCTAGTTTTCCGTGAATTCCTGTGAGTCAATTAAATCATTTTTGTTTGTGATTGTTTATAATAATATTGTCTTATTGCTACTAATTCTAACTACATAAAAAAATACTAAAAAAAAAATACTAGCTAAATAGATAATACATGCATTGTCAATAAGGAGATAAACAAAAATGAATTTTTATCGATAAATAAAATTCATGAATCACTACATAGTATAAAACAAAGTGGCTATCCGCCGTCTGTCTGCCCCTATGTATGCTTTGATCTTTAAAACTATGCAATGGATTTTGAAGCGTTTTTTTTTAATACATAGAGTGATTCTTAAGGAAGGTTTATATGTATAATACATGCATATTGCACCCGTGCGCAGCCGAGGCGGGTCGCTAGTATATAAATAAAGATAAAGAAGGAAAGGCTTTAAGAATAATCAAAACAAACTACTAATCGTTATGTTTTCCTTTTAAATGAACTGTTTCTGACACAAATAAGATAATTGAGAGTGACCCTACGCTACGCAGTTCATCGACCTAAATTAAAACGTAGTAGGTAATATCACTTGATATAAATAACTAGCTTCTGCCCGTGACTTCGTGCGCGCACTCCCGTTTTTCCCGTTCGTGATTTTCAGTAAAAAATAATGTTGGAAAAAAAGTACCTACATATCCTATGTTCGTCTCCTGATTCTAATCTACATCCCCACCAATTTTTATCTAATCTAAATCAATTCAGCCGTCCTTGAGTTATGAATAGTGTAACTAACACGACTTTCTTTTATATATATATATATAGATATAGGTTATTAGGTTATCTTCTGTCAGTCTTCAGTATCACCCGCGTTTTCAAAAAAGTCAAAAGTCAAAGCATTTATTTCAATTAAACCATAGTTTGGTACTTTTGAAACGTCAAGAAATACAAAATAAATAATAGTCTGTCAGTCAGTCCGTCAGTGAAATTAGGTGAAGCTAGGTGCTCATTCCAAAATGTAGATTCGAATGGAGAAGAACGAGTAAGAAACTTCATTCGTTTTTTTTTTAAAGTATGTTCTACAATGTCTCTGATACATATTTCAATACTGTACGCATATGTAAGAACAATGCAAAGACACGCTTGACGCATTATACTAATAACTAACTAAAATAAAAAAATAAAAATCTTAAGTCTAACATGGTGCTCACATTATTATACATACTAACAATCCATAGAAATAGTGCTTCTATACAAGAAAAAGGCAACTCTTTGTTTCAATAAAGAAAGAAATGCTCGATGCCATAAGGAAACTAGATTGTCTACATTAGAATTAAAGTATTAAATTATATATTATATTACCTACTATTGGAATTTAACTACTGACTAAGTACATTTGAGTATTGTCCAGTGGAGCCGAACCAACATGCTGCCAAGCATTCTTATCTTCAAGATAATCTGTCAGTGTGTAGTAAGCTTGATTACATAATTCGCTTTTAAAATTTACTTTCATTGAGATCTAGTATGCTATTTGGTATTTTATTATAGCATTTAATACCTAACCACATAAAGGATTTCTGTACTTTGGACAGTCTGAATTGCGGTATAGCTAACTTATTTTTGCCTCTAGTATTAAAATTGTGTCTATCGCTTCTTTTTTCAAACAATTGCCTATTTTTCTTCACATATTTTCATATACCTCTATATATTGACAGGGCAGCGTTAAAATATTTATCGTTTTAAACAATTCTCTCAGCGATTCGCAATGGCGTAAGTTATATATTACTCGGATAGCCCGCTTTTATAGAATAAATATTGATTCTATTTCTGCAGCTCGACCCCACAAAATGCCGTACGACATAGTGCTGTGGAAATAACTAAAATAGACAAGCCTAGCTGTATCTGTCCGTGAGCTGTCTAATCTTTCTAACTGCAAAAGCAGCTGAGCTCAATGTCCCCGAAAGCGCCTTTATATGCGGACCCCATTGTAGCCTATTGTTCTCGTTGTCGTGGAATTATAAATTAAATAAATGTCTTGTCAGTTAAATAATTTAAAAAAATATATGTTAAAAGCACTAAAAAAATTACAAAACAAGTTCGGTTCAGAAGCATAAAAAGAAATTTAAATATAACAACGTCAAAAGTCGGGACCCTTTTATTATTTTTGACTCAAATAGGTATTCCTGTCTTTGGTAGGTAGGTAGGACCCATTCCGGATCCTGACTGTTAAAGTTACTTTATTTTGTTTTAATCAAATTTCTTTCCAAGCTTAATGCTACTGACCTGATCTTGTTTTTTTTTACTGTTGCAATATTTTACAATGTAAAAAAAACGACAGAAAAATAAATACATACCATTATTTAAAATGTATTTTTCCGACACAAAATAAATACTTAAATGTATGTTTCACAGACACCTTGATGCCAATAAGTTTGAAACCAGACTAGTGCTCTTGTTTACATAGGTATTGGTCATATACCTACGTTAGGTGTATTGTTATTATTGAACAGTTATTGTAGAGGTTATAACAAGTTATCAGGATGAGTCGCCTGTTCAACGCACCTACATAATAGGTTTTTACACATTATTTATCTCGAAGCAACCATTACAATAATTAAGATGAATTTTGTCTGTTTGATAAAACATGCTAATATTCAAAACTGTCTATGAAGTCTATTCTGATACCTTCATCTTCTGAGAAAAATAGATTTTTCTCCAATAGGAGAACAGTAAAGTATTAGAGCTCATAAAAGAGCAGTTCATTTTGAGGTTCACTAAGCAAAGTCTAATGAAGAAGCCAATATTTTATTTTTTATGGCATACGGTAAACGTGCAGACGGATTGCCTGATGGTAAGTAATCGACGTCGCCCATGGACACCTGGAACACCAGAGGCGTTATCGGCCTTTTGTGGATTAGGATTTTTGAGAATCGTTGGTGGTTTAGGGATTGGGGAGGTTGGGGAAGGGGACGGTAATTGGGCCTCCGGTAACCTCACTCACACGATGAAACATAACGCAAGCGTTGCTTCACGTCGGTTTTCTGTGAGGTCGTGGTATCAGTCCGGTCGAACCGGCCCATTCGTGTCGAAGCATGGCTCTCCCACACTTAAAAACTTCCAAAATGGAAAAATAGCAACAACAAGAACAAATCTAAAAAGGCACAAGAAGCAATTTCAGATCATACAGTTTCTAACTCAGTAGCCACTGCCCGTTCATAACGAAGTACTACGAACTAGGGGCACAAAATCGACTGCGCGCGATAATATAGTAATTTATTGCACCATATTTCACCCAGCATGGTCCACCGGGACTCTCGTGACGACCGCTGTGCTTCGAATCTGAAATGTGCTGTGTATATTGTAGTGACTTTACCTTTATTGGAAGATGTTTTACAGTATTTTGATCGCCTTATACTTTTCAGTCCCGAAATTGAAGCTCAAATCTCCGGCATATTTTAATACCGATCATTATTTGATTTATTATTTTGTAAGTCAATTCCAATTGCCTCGCAATCAAATGAGTTGCTCGCAGAGACACAAATACGACATCAAACGCACAAAAAGAAAAACAGAAAAATCTTTGATCACAAGAAATGTCAATACAACATTTGATTTTGATTTCCCAAGTAATTTAACCGTAAAAACGTTCCGATCAAATATGTTGAACAAGATTGATTGTTCTTGAACACCAATCTCTCAGACGTTTCTTCACAGACAAATACCGGGGTCCGTGTTGTCTCATCCATCATTCGTTTGACAACTTATGGCTACATCGTTCCCACTACACTAGTCAACAGAACATATCGTCTACAAATCATTCCTTGTTCAAGATACAATCACTTTTCAATATTATATGTAGAGATATTTAATACTTAGGTATTATGTTGATTGAGTTATTGTTAGTCATTATTAATGTATATTTCGACTCCTAGGCAACTGTTCATAAGAAAATATTTGAATGTATGTTTCAAGTTCAAATTTATCAATGGTTTTCATGCTACAAATTTTTATTTGCCTGTAAAAGTTATCTTTTAATGCCGTAACTGATTCACATTACTTAAAGGAATAGATAATCCTGTAGTAACCCAAATATCGAAAATGGACCGAACCCAGCAGTCACGTTTGCAGTCGACGGACCAACAAACCTCAGACAGAATTCTGAAATTAACCGAATTAGCCAAAACTTTTTTATATCCTCCTAAATTCACTAGGCCGTAAAAACTAATTTTAGTAACAACTTAACTATAAGACACTTTGGGTACGAAAGAAAAGAAAGAACATTTTATTTCGATTTCTCTGGGGAGTATTTTGCTCTAAATCGCTTACACTGCCATTGTCACATTAGGTAAAGGTAAGTTAGCGGGAATGATATAGAATTTGACTGTATTTGATGACAAGTTTATAAAAACTTTTATTTTTAGATATACATATGTATTTTATACAAACCCCTTTGAAGGTTTGAAATACGGTTAAATTGACAAAACAGCCATAATTATCCTTATTTGTTTTAGCCTTAATCCAAGTTAATTGTCGAAGCAACACGTGTTCTTCTTTTCATTCTTATTAGACATCACCAAGCATAATTTACATAGCGGTGCTTTAACAATATCATCCCTGGTAGCGTTGCATAGAGCATAATTATACATATCTTAAAGTGTACATCTTTGTCCATAATGAATAAATGGTTTATTCCGTTCAAAATTCATATCCACGATAAAAACGATTCAATTAATTTTCCTATTTTAAAACTGGTAAAGAAGTTATTCCTTAAGTCAGCACACAATGCACAACTGCCCTTTAAGGAATGAGAGACGAGCTATTATTTTATGACTGAAACGTCTGAAGGGCAAGCGTAAAAGACTGACTTATTGCTTTAGGTTAGGTCAGGTCAAGACTTTCTTAGAATTTTATGGCCTCGTGCGTAGCATGGACGTCATAAAATCAACAGACGTCTAAAGTGAAGTGTGGTAATTTCAGTGACGACTTAAAATAAGTCTGAGTTTTACAACATGCGAAAGTGTAAGTACCCATTTCCTGATAAATTCGGCTGACTGTATTACAATTACAAAATTCATCATGTCTGTTTGGTTCATTACTTTGTCATCATAATTTTTAGGTAACTACTTCTAAGTTTGGGAGAGCTATGCTTCAGTACGAATGGGCCGGCTTGACCGGAGCGATACCACGGTATTACAGCAAACCGACGTGAAACAACGCTTGCATTGTGTTTTGGTTTTTAATTATTTGTCATGTCATGATCACCGTTACAGTTAGCTTGACTGAGAATACGAAAACTAAAACTTAGTGCTTATATTACCTGGTCAAACCGGTGTCTAAAAAAACTTCCTGTAAGTATTCTTACTTGACCATTGGAATATTTTTTCTTAAATGCAGACTAAAAACGAGTACAAATTGCGCACTGCAGACGAAATGCAAATTCAACAGTGTAGCTGCAATTAGGGAGAGACCAATCAAATTCAACAATGCATAGACAAAAGGAATCGTCACGTCCAATTACTTATTATTGCAATTGATATTAACATGGTTTTAGAACAACTGAATTTAAATGTTGCAATTGACATTATTGGTCTATTTATTCCCTTCTTGAATTAGGAAAATTGTGCCGCCGTAAACATTTTATTCATATTACTAAATTTTATTTTTATATCCGTCAGGTAGATTAATTTGAAACATTATACACGCAAATTTATTTTTTTATAGAATATAATAATTTTGGCGATAAGTATATTGATTTGAAATATCGTGTGAAGTTGTGATTTACTACCTTTTATAGGGAGAGGTTACGTAGCACCTCCAAAAATATTCGTTCTTAATGCTTTCTAAAATGCGATCCGAAAGCATTTCCAATGAAAATTTATTTTCATTATGCTCGAAAACTAATTGAAGGACATCATAAATCCACTAAGTTAGATTAAGTATTACATTCAATTTTAGTTTGCTAAAGTAATATCTTGAAATAAAATTAATAGCCACTCGGCTACTTGGAATTCATGACATCACGCCAGTCTGTGTGCGTCACTGACAACTTGAAGCTGATAAAAAGTCCCGAGAAATTGCGGCTTATTTTTTCTTTTGTTCATATTTGTAGTCATTAAGTTTTTTGAACATTTTAATTAAGTTTAGGCTACAAGTGTATTAAACTATTTTCTATCAGCAGTTACGCTAGTGTTCCTAGAGTAAATATTATTCTTGACTTTAATCTATCTCTGTACCAAATTTTCTAATCCGTTCCGTAGTTTTTTCGTGAAAGAGTAACACACATACCTTCAAACTATTTTCATACACGCATCTTCACAGACTTTCACATATAATATTTAATATAGTAGGAATATGTTTATTTTAATCGAGATATCATACCGAAAAGCCCCAAAAGGACCATGCCCATATTACTATGAAGTTGAAAGTCAGTAATGCTATGCAATGCCCAAATTACAGTTACATGTCATACGATAGCTCTTTAGCCATATTTGTATGATATCTAGCTAGATTTATTGTAATTTAAAGCACCGATTAGATTTTGTACAAAGCATGAAAAGTTCCTACTGATATTTTATACATTTTATCGTTTATAGACAGCATTGCTATAAGTTTTTTACTAGGAACTTCATAATCATCATGACTTATCTGGTATGTTATCAGTACAGAATATGTATGTGAAATCGAGTAAATAATAATAATAATATGGTAAGAGACCAAATGTGTCTACCCATGACAAACCGGTGTTTCTAATGAGATTATAAACGCAAAAAGCAATATAATAGCATGGGATGTATTGAACTATCTTTTCATGTTTTTTATATTATGTTCGATTCGATTTTATATTTGACTAAAAGACAAATACCAATTGTATTATTCACTGCCTTTTAAGTACTTATTTACTAATACTTTATACTAGCTACTTCCGCGCGGTTTCAGACGCTCTGCCAGCCTTCCTCGATAAATGCGCTATCTAACACAAAAAGAACTTCAAATCATCATCAATAATGTCGTTAAGACTTAAGAAAATTAATGAAGAAACTTTACATAAAATAGTCAAAAATATTAATGAAAAAAAAAGTCCAGGGCACGACAAAATAAGGGCAACAGACATTAAATACGTATCTGACAAATTGACCCCAGTGCTCACTCACTTAATTAACACATGTATTACTCGATCAATATATCCAGATAGGCTAAAGATAGGTCTCATTAGGCCGATACATAAAAAGGGTAAACATGATGATACAAATAATTATAGACCAATAACAATACTATCATGTATAAATAAAATAATTGAAAAATACTTTGGGCATTTAATAAATAACTTTCTTGCAAGTAACAACATTCTGCATGAAAAACAGTACGGATTTCAAAGAAATAAAAGTACTTCTCAGTTACTGGCAACTTTTTCAGACGAAATAAATAAGCACTTAGATAATAGGAACCATGTTTTAGCTGTTATGGTTGATTTTAGCAAAGCGTTTGATACATTGAATTTTGAAAAACTGTATCAAAAAATGGAACAAAATGGTATACAGGGACCAATGTTGGAATTGCTTAAAAATTATCATACAAATAGATATAATGCTGTAAGTATAGCCGGGGAGCAGAGCGACCAAATACGAACACAATATGGCACGGCCCAAGGATCGGTACTAGGACCGACAGAATATCTATTATACGTAAATGATATGTGACTGCCTCGTTGGCCGAGTGGTCGCAAGTGCGACTGCCGGGCAAGGGGTCTCGGGTTCGATTCCCGGGTCGGGCAAAGTATTACTGGGTTTTTAAAACATTCTCAGTAGTAGCACGGAGTCTGGAAATGTGCCCGGTATGTGGCAATAGGCTCACCCCCTATTACATGGGACTCGTAACATAAATAGTGAAAAGTGGGTGTTACATTATACAGTGGCATTAAGTGCCGTAATGTGCACCTCTGCCTACCCCTTCGGGGATAAAAAGGCGTGATGTTATGTTATGTTATGTTATGTGTAATGTATTCCAGCATGTCTCGGTGTACCAATTTGCCGATGATACGTGCTTGATCTCTGCTCATAAAGACATTATCAAGGCGCAAAGTATGATGCAGGAAGATTTTGATACATTGTGCAAATGGGTTCATGATCTAGGATTATCAATTAATTATAGTAAAACTAAATTAATATATATATATATATACACTCGCCTTACAAAAAAGCAGCTTCATTGCCGATGATCGTCGCCCATGAGCACAGTTGTATGCATATAAACAATAATCCTTGTAAATGTGGGAAACTTGAAATCGTGAAAGAACATACCTACCTTGGACTAATAATAGATCATAAGTTTAACTGGAGATCACATGTTAACCTAATATGTAACAAGCTAAGAGCAATTTTGTCAAAACTATGTGTGCTCAAACATAAAGTGCCATATAGAACACTGAGACTTATGTATATGTCTTTGGCTGATTCGGTCATAAGTTATGGCTTAACTAGCTATGGAAGAACGTATAAAACATATCTAAATGATATATATAATTTGCAAATTAGAATTTTAAAAACAATTGTTCCTCTAAAAGTTAAATTCAAGAATAAAGATAACTATCACAACTTGTTTCATTATTGTAAAGTTTTGAGTATATTTGATAAGAGAGATTTAGCAATTGTAACTCAATACAGTAGTGACATGTGTAAATTGAATACAACAAAAAGACTAAACACATTACGTAAACTAGACTATCTCCCTACCTTTGAAATACCAAAATGTCATAACGATTATGGTGAGAGAGTATGGAATGTCAGTCTTGCCCGAATACTAAACAAGTTGCCAAAACACATAGTTTGTAAACTGGAAAACAAAAATAAAAGGCAGACCTATAACATATTCAAGCGACATTTAATTAATTGTAATGAAATAGCAACTCCTTAACTGTAAAATCTTCTCTATTTAAGTTTAAGATTAAGTTAAGATTTGTATAAAACTGTATTTTACGAGAAATAAACAGCTTTTATTATTATTATTATGTATGTCTTTACCATTCACGGGACCACAGGGTCCCGGTCATTTGGGAGGCGTACGAGGGGCCGAAGCCAACTGCGCAGAGGCCCTTTAGACAACTTTAATCTAAATGTAATGGAGACACAAACCGGCGACTATCCCTGTATGCACTATGGAAATGCACCCAAGGACAGTCCCCGGTTAGTGTAGGACTATTGTAAATAATGGAAAAAAATGTGGGTTGCTGTGGACTGGTAAATTGGAAACTATGGATGACTATGGCACCTGCCGAAACAATGTAATTTTTACACGTAAAAATGGCAGGCGGAGACTCGCCAACTCACCGACCGGGCCCCGGGAATGGTTGCTAGATATAGCAACAGAGAGGCAACGAGAATGTGAGTGGCTGAAGGGTTAAGAAACTACCACCGCTTTCTACTCAGATCATCTGCTCCAGCCGAAGCCTCCTGCATCCCTGGCCCACTCGCGACTTACGAATAGTTTCTTACCCTCCGAGCAGAATCACTGCTCTCGCGACTCCACTCTGGACGGCCAATGAAGGCAAGCCAGAGGTTATTATTATTATTATCAGACTTGTAGTTCCGAAGATTAGCGCGTTCAAACAAACAAACAAAAAAAACAAACTCTTTAGCTTTATAATATTAGTATATAGATTATACAATAGGTTTACCTTTTCTATATCAGTTTGTTGCTGTATTGGTTTCTGGTGATAAGATATAGGTTGCGAAGAAAATAAAAAAGAAGTATTAGTAGGTAAGTGTTTATTGTTTCATTCTTCAATTAATAGTAAAACGTTATCTAAAAATGATGCTGGCCTCAATATATATGTCGTATGACTAGCCCAACCCAAATACCATATTATGGTCATGATGTGGCAACAGCAACCCACTGTTCTGTAACCAACGAGACAGTTACAACAGTAGCCTAATATTACATCTAAGCTATGATTATTAGATGGTTCTGCATCAATTAAAATATTTAAGGCGACCAACATGGCGGGACTGAATTCGAGCCCTTAAAAGTAAGGTCTATATCCTCCAACGGCCGCAACCATTTCTTCAGAATGTTCCAGTTCGGGACATACTTCTATTTCGTATGACCCATTTTTTCGAACATGCTCGCCATAATACGATTGTGCTTGTTTAACCTGTTAAGGGCCCAAAGCGAAAAGAATTAAATCAGAGTAACTAAATGCAGGAAATATATTTAATTGAGGAAAGCCCATCGATGCGTCTAAACATGACAGATCGCCTATTTAAATTATAATTTCTTACAAATTCTGTCAAGTAAAGGAGTATGTAGATACTTCATGGCCCTTTCTATTATAAGCCGGGACACATAAAAGTTGTGTTCTGTAATTAACATTTTTTTAATAAATGGTGTTATTAAATGCATTACCACAGTCAGCAAAAATGCAATGTCGTGATGTACTAGCAGCTCTCTTGTAGTGAGGTAAATAGATAGGGACCGATTCAACAGATCGTTGATCTGGCAGAGAAGCAGATGCAGGTGGCCATGCAGGGGCAGATGCAGGTGTAGGTGGAAGGGCTGGGGCAGATGCAGGTTTAAGGGCTGGGACAGATGTAGAAGCCGGTTCAGATAGCAAATGTGGTATAGCCATTTCACATTCAGAATCTTGTGCAGCTTGTCTGCTAGCTCGTAACCAACAATTATGAAACTGCAAAGCTATCTCTTCCATTCTTAAAATAATTATCATTGATAAATAAAACAATTTAAGAAACTGTCAAAATACACAATCACTTAAATAATTAAGATGAGTAACAAAAATATCCCCTAACCAAGGAAGTTTTGATGTTTATCTAAGGTATGTTTAAAAAATAAATCAAATAATTTCATTCTAAAAACTATTCCACTGATGTAGGTAGTTATAAGAAATATTTATAGGATGGTATGTCATTAGCTACCAGTGATTGGAATAGGTAGATTGAATGGGGGTCATCGATCTTAAACGTATACTTTAATATGGACATTTAACATTTTAACAAATCCAGAAATACCGAAACTACTTTCTGGTAAAATGGCTTCACCGTGTTATTCTTTCTGTGTGCTTTTAAGATACAAGTACTCAAAGTCAATCTACATATTCGATCATTGGTCATTACCATTAAACCAAATTCAAGTAGTAATCGGTGAATACCTGTATTGATCTAATCCACGGAAAATATTCATAAAGAGGTCCGTTTTCTTCAAGAAAGTGAAGTCTAGCTTCATTCAAAGAGCAGCCACAACCAGCACAGACATCAGTATGACATAATGTCCTTGGTGTGTTTACATCAGCATTTTGTATCAATACATAACAAGCATGGCACAACACATCTTGCATAGGAAGCTGAAAACAAAACAATGTATGTTAGTCAATTGTCACATACCATAAAAATTATTAACTATTTAGAGAGATGTTACTTTTCGCGTCTATGATGAGTTAAGACCTGAAGTTCGATGCTAGGTATTTAATAATATGATATTATTTCATACAGCGACCAGGTCTCGCACTTTCAGGCTTCAAGTTATCGTGTACGCAGACTCTACGTAACTTCCCTGCAAATTCTCAAAACACATAATACAAAATACTTACATATTCAATTCTGAGCCAAATAGATAAGATTATTAGTAACTCTTGAGGCAGAGTTGTAACCACATGTCTCTGTATTCGTTGAACGCGTAACCCGCAATTCAGGTAACGCAACATTTTGTATCACAAACGAAATATCCAAATCACAAAACACAGTCAAGTCTTTATAAGAAAAAAGCCGAAGTCACCGAATAAAACGACACTCAATATCCATAAAACAAAGCCAAGCTAGTTTTTTTTATCGAACTGAAGAGAAAATCGGGAAACAAACAACAAATAAATATGTAAAAAAATGTTAACCAAAATGTAATTTATAGTAAGCTGATGACACCCCTAAAATTTGCAACGCCTGAAAAAGGCCGTTAAGCTGTGCCTGTTATTTCATAAGACCTGTATGTATTACCTTAACATGCAAATAAAGAGTTTGAGTTTGAGTTTGAAACACGCAAACGCCAACATAGCGGCAGACGCAGCCCGCAGGTGACAGTTAGTCATGTCATTTTAGTTTTTACAGTGTTTTTGACTAGGAACTAAGTCTTTTGAGCAATTACTTCATTAGGTTTCGGCTTTACTTTTGAGTGTCTGGAGACATCCTTTAGATCTTTATTCAACTCTTTGATGATTCAAATGTAAAATAATAATCGATTATTTAGATCAATTGATGAACAAGTAAAGGACTCCTTTTTTGAAGATTTTATCTATCACAACGAATGAATATACATGTGCTAAAAGACGTGATTCCAGATCCTAATAAACAAAGCATGATTATCGATGTTACGTTTATTTTTTTTTAAGGGGGGAAGATCATCGATTGACTGCTCCCGCCTGGGTGAGGCGGGAGGGACAACCCCGTTCCTTCCCCGGTTACCCGTTAGGTTCTCCGCGACATCGATGTTACGTACTGCATTATCAACAAAAACGTCTTATTTTTCTTAATTATTTAACCGGTGCTTTTTAAGACTTCAAATTATCAACATAATTCTTGTTTTAATTTATTAGAGCAATCTTGTTATATATTTTTTTTTTGGGCGTTTCTGGGGCAAATATGGGCATGGTCCTTTGTTCATACAAATGTAGTCTCTAAACATCGGAAATAAGGTATAATTATGCAGTCAGTGCGGACTGGAGAGCGGTCACCGGTGACCACTTGGCTCTTCAAAAGTCAAATCATATATTTCAATTAAACCATAGTTTGGCACTTTTGAAACGTCAACAAATACAAAATAAATAATAAATAAAAAAATAAATAAAATACATTTATTTCAGGTGATCATAACCCATATTATTACAATGTTAATCTGATAGGTAAAATATATTAATAAGTAAAGATACAATTGTTCTATTTAGGAAATTTATAAGGGTATGTCATTATAACCATAAAATGAAACAGAATGAAATAATAATAAAATTAAATAAATCAAATTAAAAAGTAAATCAAATTAAATCAAAATTAAATCAAAATTAAATCAAAGATAAAGTTGATATAATCTCTTCATCCGACATTGCGGGTTGTGTCTTTCACAGCAATGACGTATGTAGGGACAGTCCACTCTACTTGCTATCATTGCCAGAGCGGTATTGGAGCTGAGCTCAATCTCCCCGAAAGCGCCTTTTTATGCGGACCCCATTGTAGCCTATTGTCTAACGTAATGCCTAAAAATACTGTCTCGTCGACAAATTCTAACTTTTGACCGTTCAAAACAATATCACATTCGTTACTACCTACGCACGTTTGGTAAACTGAATTTAATACATTTTGTTTTTTTTTTTATTAAGTGCTAGATTATTAATGGTAAACCAATTATGTACTTGAAGAATGGAGCTGTTTACGTCGTCAAGATTATTTGTACGTCGATCTACTTTAAAAATTAATGATGTATCATCTGCAAAAAGCACCATTCTTGGTTCATTTTTAAATATAAATGGCAAATCATTTATATAGACTAAAAAGAGAAAGGGACCCAATATTGAACCTTGAGGAACGCCCATATTCATCCCAGAGCCCTGTGAGTTAATACCGTTAACATGAACCTTTAACTGTCTTTCTTCTAAATAAGATTTCATAAGACGGAGCGCAGAGTTTCTTATCCCGTAGTGATCTAATTTCAGCAAAAGTGTTTCGTGGTCAACGCAATCAAATGCTTCCTTCCCAAGCACCAAATATTTCCTTAATCAAAGTGACACCGGCGTCAGTTGTGCAACGACCTTTAGTGAAACCGTATTGTTGTTGGTGAAAGATAGAATGTTTATTAAAATGATGAAGCATCCGACACATCATCAACTTTTCAAAGACTTTGCTGAGAACCGGTAAAACAGACACAGGCCTATAGTTGTTAGGTTCTTTAGTGTCACCACTTTTAAATAGTGGGATAACCTTACTATATTTCATTAGGTCAGGGAAAACACCGTCATCTATACATTTATTGAAAATCACAGCCAGATATGGCGCTACAGTTTGGATAAGTGACTTGCAAACCATTACCGATAAGCCCCAAAGATTCTCCGTTGATTTAGTCTTGATTTCTTTAAAAACTTTTATAATTTCTAGATGATTCGTATATCGAAAACTAAAGTCGTATTGACATGATTCTATGTTGTTCTTAAGCAAAGTTACAGAGAGGTTTGCTGATGACTTTAAATGTTCAGTTGTTTTAATAGGAATATTAGTAAAAAAAATTTCAAACTCCTGGGCTACATCCACGTTTGATGAAATCTGTCCCCTTTCGGTATTTAAATTAAATTCTGAGTTTCTTAATCTTTTCCTACCAGTCTCGTTGTGTATATCTTGATCAGTATTACAAGTCCTGCAGCTATGAAAACTTTAAAACTTGCTTCATGTCAACGTATGAGTGTGAATAGAACTTAAGCAATTCGTTTTCTTTTTCCAAATCTTCAATCTAATAGGCATTCTAAAATTGTCATCAGTTTCCTCTCCATTTTTAACTAAGGTAGTGGAATGTTATACTAGCTCTCTTTCGATAATAAAGTAATTCATTGTTACTAGGGTATCAATTCAGTCAAATATACACTACGATATCAGCTATCATCATAAAAATTGACAGCTAGAAATAGAGACAGCGAAATAGAACGAATTCATACGTGATATCGGGGCCTTCGCGCGTCAGAAATATGTTTATACAATGGACAAACTGGAGCGAGATGAAAATCGATGTTTACAGTAAATCGGGGACAGCCCTACTGTGTAGATTTACCCAGAAATAGTCAACTATCTGGAATTTAAACATAGATTCAGACTGGA
The DNA here is from genome assembly GCA_038387885.1 of Spodoptera picta. Lineage (NCBI taxonomy): Eukaryota > Metazoa > Arthropoda > Insecta > Lepidoptera > Noctuidae > Spodoptera > Spodoptera picta. The sequence goes on from JAZHFQ010000778.1 coordinate 284,426, forward strand.
AAATCTTAAAGTTCGATTTTATTTTCTGTGAATCGGTTTTCGATTGTGCAAACAACGTGCTATTTTTCATTCGGATCTCAGAATAATGAGAGGAAATTTAAACTTTAAGTGTTCTCGAACATGTCTTTTTTATTCCATTTCCTTTGGGTTAATCTTACATAAATATTTCTTTTTTTCTTTGAACAATATAATGGTATGGAAAAAATCTATTAGCTTAGATTTTTAGATTTCAAAAGTCACTCATTATGATATTAGGTGCGTTTTCATATTACAAAAAATCTATATGATTTCCTCAATAATACGTTGAAGGTCTGCTCCGAATGATTTGACGACAGCATATGCAAATTTAACATGATACACGGAGAACATCATACGGTAAGATGCTGCAGATTTCCCTAAGGGCAGCAAAGGTCAGGTGGTATTATTCAAATGTTAACCAAGACAGAAGGCCAGGGTTGATGACTGATTACATCATGGTTTAATAATTCAACATCAACTACTCACAGTTTCAGTTTCATTGGTTCAAGTAGGTTTTTCAAGCTGTCGTAAATTAATTACTTTACATAACAATCAGTTAAAGACTACAGACAATTACCTTAATTTAATAGGAGGCCCTATTCAATTCTATATCTCGACGTCGTCGAGCGGTGTCAAGCGATGCGGTACCGTACCACTGTTTTACAATAAAAGAAAATATTTTGATTTAATTTTTATACATATACGGCCGGTTTGCTAATGCTTATCTATAGTGTATGGTATAAAAATGAATCGCTTAATGTGTTGCTAAACGCTAATCTCGAGAACAGCTGAACCGATTTCCCTAATTGTTTTTGGGTTTGTTATTGACAAAACAAACTTTGCGGGAACGATAGTTGTACATAAATAAAACTCAACCATTGAACATATTTTTAGCTTCCGAACTAATAGGTAGGTGCTGCAAAATATAATCAAGCTTGAGACGAAACGACCATTGTGTAAATTTTTTGTCTGTTGTGTTACTAGCAAAACGAAATACAGCGAATATCAAATTTGTTTATCAGGTATCTACTTAAATGAAATAAAATGTGAAAACTATTTTGAATTTGAGACTACCAACCGAAGTTAGCTACAACGGTACTTAGGTACGTTTCATCAATTAGGTACAAGGGTTATTTTTAATTACCTAGTTGGCTGAATCAACAGATTTCGTGTACCTTCAAATATTCCTTTTCATTTATTTGTTTAAACACCGAATGCCTTTATGATAGAGTTGAGTGCGACCAGTTTCTTATGCACGCTATTCACCTTACGATGTACCAGTGCAGTTTCAATTGTACAGTTCGATACATATCAGTTGAAACTGAACTGTTCAACTATTGATGTACACATACTGCACAGTAAATCTTAAGTAGCGTGCGTGTAGCGTGCATTGGAGAATGCGTCTAGTCACGCTACGACTACTCTTCCCGCGAATTTTGAAAGAACCGCCTAAAGATATCCTTTAAACCGCGGTCCATAGTAGACCATGATGGGCTGTTGAAGTTATAAAATAGTTTTCTTTATTTAAATCAAATCCACGCTCGATGCGTGGATGTTCTGATATCTTGATTTTTCTTCTAAGTGGTTCACTCGTGACTGAGTGGTTGTCGTTATCAATCAAGAATAATATTATTGACATGTTCTATTAAACGAGGCCCTTCTTCGTACAATCGTGGCACTCACGCAATTATATATTGATTAGATTTTAATTTTTCAAACTATGAATACGAATTATTTAGAATGTTTAGGAATTAGACTCGTCTCCCATTACAATCAACTTCATTCAAGCTATTAATTCGTACACTTTATAAATAGACTTCTAGACCGTTGGGTAATAACAAAATATAAAATTACAATAAGCACGTCTTATAAACCTAATAAAAATATTACACGAACAACCCTAAGATGATTGCAATTCGAGTTAATTGGTGATTCCACTGTATTATTAGTTCACAGTCAGTTCTTACGACACCCTGGGGAATCAATGGAATGGTCTGGAATTCTAGATCGTATTATAATACCAACGTAATATACGTATAGGTAGATGAAGATTATGTATAACATAACATCACGCCTTTTATCCCCAAAGGGGTAGGCAGAGGTGCACATTACAGCACTTAATGCCACCTTGCAGGTTGTAAGGATGCCTGACATTATTTTTATGGAATTAACCAGTAAACGAGTGGACGGATTACCTGATGCAATCAGCGCCGCTCATGGCTACCCGGAACACCAGAGGTGTTTCACATACATAACCAGCCTTTTAGGGATTAGGAATTTGAAGATTGTTGAGGGTTATTGCTGACCAAACAATACATTTGGTCAAAGACAGGTAGGGAAGTACAAGTTATTTCTTCTTCATCATGATGTAAGTTAACAAGCGCGACACGAAATTAGGAATTTGAAGATTGTTGAGGGTTATTGCTGACCAAACAATACATTTGGTCAAAGACAGGTAGGGAAGTACAAGTTATTTCTTCTTCATCATGATGTAAGTTAACAAGCGCGACACGAAATTTGGTACTTACATCTCGACTCATTTTGCTTGTAGGTACTTACAATTAGCTTTCTAAATTAGGTAACGTTGTCACGTAGACAGGTATAAATATAGTAGAAACGTGCGAATAATATGGGAACCACACTTCCAACGAGCATAGGTACTAATCAGGATATAAAATCTGTTTTAAAATCAATTAAGAAATTAACCAGATATGACAAGGACTATTTTGGAATAACAAAAAATAATTCGAGATAACACACAAAGCGATAATCACGCTCACTATTGTTCATCTGTAGCGATAATTCAAACTCATGATGGCTTTATGAATTCGAAATTAGGTCGACCAAGAAAATATAGGTAAGTAATATAATAAAAAATCGTGACGAGCCGGTCGTCTGTCCCGCGAACTTTCTCTTTATAACTTTCAGAACCTATTCATTATTCTCGCATTCAGTGTGGGCTCGAATAATTATTACGTGCGTTGAATACTCTTCAATAATTAGCGGATGACACTAATGAATGAAAGCGTGGCTCCCCAAATCGTCTAATCGCAACACAATTATTCAATTAATTTCAACTTAGTTATCTTAATGATCGCGAAACGCAAAAAGACTCATTAAAATATAACGAGATCGAATTAACCGCAGACGGAGGATAAAGGCAATATAAAGACTTGTAGCTAATAGTAATTAAAATACTACGGAGACCGACTCAGATATTCATAAAATAATAAGTATTAGAGGTATATAAACTAGTATAGAAAGTATTAAAATAATTAAATCGTTACCTTGAAAACAATGACAACGGGCGACGTTGCAAAATAAAACCGCTGTTCTGGTTGGGAGTCAACCAAGTAACATTTTAATAATTACAAAGAGTCACAATCTATTACCGACCCGTACACCGGACACACATCATTATGAATCAATGCTACATCTGTACGATCAAACTTTCAACATAAACAATACACGATCGACAATGAAGTCCTTACTCACAACAAAACAATTCACTTATTATGTTTTCGGCTTACTCACGTAGTGATTCGATGAGGAACTCGACTAGTATCCAGCCATGCTAGAGGCTCATATTCATGAGCAGCATTTCGCGAACCGCGACGCGGCGACTGTCGCACTGCTACTGGCTACTCGAGTCTGCGGGCCCAGCGCGCCCTCTGCCGTGATTCACGCGCACTTTCTTCCATTCGTGGTATCGGCGACGGCGGCGCGCGTGGCACTGTTGGCACGCTAGACTCGCCCACCGGCAGCTGCGTTGGTGTTGTTGGGTTCGAATCCCCGATCGACGCAAAAACAGTGTTATATAGCGCGCTCACTGTGTCACACTCCAGACCCGCAACACTGTAGTCTGACGCAGATTTCAGACTCGGCTTCCAGGCAGGTGGTAATGCCCAGCCACCGTCTCTGTTGAAGTTCGGACGACGGCTTATTTCGATGGCCTCACGTACTTTCCGCGGTACGAAGTATTTCTCCCTCGCCAGTACTGAGACCTTGTCGAAACGGAGGAAGTGAGCCGTGCCCGTGCTACACGCATGCTCGGCTACTGCCGATGTATGAGTGTCACGATTCTTCACACTGCGTATGTGTTCCTTAAGTCTGGTTGCGATGTTGCGGCGAGTTTCCCCGATGTAACTCGAGCCACAGTCGCACGGTATCATGTATACTCCGGGAACTGCCAGCGGATCTTTGTCCTTAGGCGAGCGCAGTAGATGTCGTAACTGATCAGGTGGGCGGAATATCGTCCTGATGCTGTATCTACGGCGTAACAGGTGTCCGATGGTGTCGGTTACTCCTTTCACATAGGGTAAAAATGCTGGAGTCCGTTCCGCAACTGCTGGTCGTCTTTTACTTGACGAGCTTGCCATTCGAGTACATTGACGCCAGTTGTACCCATTATTTTCCAGTACCTGTGGTCGAATTCCGCGTTAATGTACTGGGGATCACACAGGTTCAGTGCCCGGTTGATTAACGTTCTGGGAACGGAGGCAAGGTGGGAGGGATGGTGATGCGAGTCGGCTCGTAAGTACCGGTCCATGTGTGTCGGTTTACGGTAAACCGTGTGCGACAGCCGACCGTCCGTTTCACGACTTACGAGGACGTCAAGAAATGGCAACATTCCATCTTTTTCTTTCTCAGTGGTAAACTGTATGCTGCTGTGCACTGAGTTCAGATGTCTTACGAATTCTGCCACATGTTCCCGGTTGATGACTGCGAATACGTCATCAACATATCTCCACCAGTATCGCGGTCGTACCGGGGCAGACATTAAGGCTTGGCCCTCAAACTGTTCCATGTATATGTTGGCAACCACTGGCGCTAACGGCGAGCCCATGGCGACCCAGTTCCTCGTCGAATCACTACGTGATTAGGCCGAAAACATAATAATTTATTTAGTATGTCTCACGAAAGTTACAATACAAATAAAACAATTCACAATAGTATTTTTTTTTCTTTTTCCTGCCAACCAATACGAGCAATACAATTACCGTTAAAAAATATTTGCTTGTTTAAATTTATCAGGCGTCAGAATCGCAGGAATGTGGGAATATCAAACACGGTTTTGTACAAACGTAATTCGAACCAAACATTTCTCTTTGTCTATTCTATTAACGCCTCCAAATAAACGAGGCACAACCAAATTTTAATGTTCGTTTGTGATTACTGAATTGGCAGCATGTGGTAATTGCTTTCATTATATGTATACGTGGATTATAAAGTACTGGATCAAAATTATTGTTAGCTTTTATTTAATCTAATTAGCTGTATCGTTTAATTATAAATACATACCTACACTAGGTACAAATACAAGCTTACAAGTAGGTATTGAAATGTAAATCCTATAATCCTGTAATCCTGAAAATCAATAAACATGATTTACTTATAAAGAACAAAATCAAATCAGTAACAAATTATGCAAAGTCATCATAATAAAAAAAAAGTGGCTAAAAAGCTAGTCTAACAACTAGGTAGTCGATTGAGATACTAAATCAATTTTTTTAAGTATGGGAGAGCCATGCTTCGGCACTAATGGGCCGGCTCGACCGGAGTGATACGGCCTCACAGAAAACTATCGTGAAACAACGCTTACGTTGTGTCTCATTTGTTAGTGAGGTTACCTGAGGCCCTATTATTCCCCTTCCCAATCTCCCCAATCTCCACAATCTCTGAATCCCTAAAAATCCATATTCCTAAATTCCTAATCCCCAAAAAAACGGTAACTCACTTGTAACGCCTCTGGTGTTTCGTGTGTCCATGGGCGACGCAGATTATTATTTATTTACAAACAGGTGTAGGTACTATATATGTATATTACCTATAGATAGTAATTCCAAACTTTTAAACCTACAGAAATTTATCATAAATATTTCATAGAAAATGATGTATGGCTATAAATTCCCTTGCGTATGGCATTACGACAAAATTTATCGTCACAAATTCCCATGGGACGAAGAAGCGATGAGATAGAAATTAAATCAACAGAACTGAATACTACATCCCACCTGCGAAACTCGGTTAGGTTAGGAAGGTGTGATCACAGAATTCTCTTGCAAAACGAGGTATTCGTGTACCTATGTTATTAAATTCACCCGTATTTCTGTAAAGGCAAGGCTTGTGGTACAAAAAGACAGACGAAACGGGAAGCTTTCCTTGTTTGTACATTTTTTTTATTTGGTGCTAGAAATGTTCTAACCATCAAGATATTCAGCCGTTATGCTTCCTCTTTCGACGGCGTTTTTAACAACCCCCAGGTTTAGCAGACAGTGTCAGTATAACACGATAGAACACATCCACTAGGGTCCAGACCAGACACCAGACAGTGGTCTTAACAAGTTTACATACAACAGAATATTTGTTACTGATGTTATCAGATATACACCACAGAACATGTCTTCTTTATGTGTTCTGTATATAAGGTCTAACATGTAAACAACAACATGTTTAATTAAATTTAGCATCACATTTGCAAAATTGTAGTTGTGTTTTTACTCATAACGCCAGCCGTATTTTTTTTTTTTTAAGGGGTAAAATCATCGAATGGCTGCTCCCGCCTGGGTGAGGCGGAAGGGAGTGTCAGACTCTTACTGACTAAAAACCACCCCGTTCCTTCTCCTGCACGTCGAGCCGGAGCCCCGGTTACCCGTTAGGTTCTCCGCGACTCCGAATCGGCATCGGCCCTATTGGGCCCCATCTGTGGTGGTCTGACGGGGAGCCACCCATGCTCGCCGTCCGCAGGCCCGCGCTTACGGTGGCCGGAGATCGTCTCGCGATCCCCGATGCCCGGTATGTCCTTCGCGATGGCTGGGTTGCGAGGAGGCAGCGCTTCGCTGCCTCACGCGTCCCGCCTCCTCCTTAGCTAGCATGACTGCTTCGCAAAAGGAGGAGACGGCATCCCAGTCCCCTCGCTCCGCATCATGGCCCGCACTAGGCCCGGACGCGAGAGGTCGCCATCGCCGATCACTTCCCTGAGGACACGGCGGTGCTCAGCCCACGAAGGGCATTCTCCCACCGTGTCCTCAGGGCGGTCCTCGCAGTGATGACACCCGGGCGTTTCCTCCCGCCCCATAAGACACAGGTACCTCCCGAAACTCCCATGTCCGGTGAGGACCTGCGTCAGGCGGTAGGTGAGGACGCCGTAGCGTCTCTCAAGCCACTCCTCAAAGAGGGGACTTACCGCTGCGATGGCAGCGAGCCCAAACGCCAGCCGTATGGATGCGCGCGGACGTTTATCTTACGGGTCAACGACTGAGCTTTTCGAATAGGTACATATTGCAGGATGGCATAAAAAGCAATGAAAATAATAAATGAATAATTGAATTATTAAAAATAATTGATAAGCTTTTATAAAATATTTTCATAAAAAAATGATATTTATCACATACTAATTGACCTACTAAAATATTGTGCACTATTTTTGTTACACCTTATATACTATACAGGATGTACCTACCTATTACGGTGGATAAATTGAATAAACTTGGAGAAGTGAAAGAGGGATTTCAAATCTCAATTTTCTTACTGAGATTCCACTAGAGAAAAAACACAAAAATAGTTTGAAGCATTAAACATTTTTTTTTCTAAACTATACTTTTACTTTATTTTCTTCTTCTTTACGTAAAATAGGTAACTTATTTTAATATTGTTTTACGGGATAAGCTGGTAAACGAGCAGACGGATTACCTGATGTTAAGCAACCGGCGTCGCCCATGGACACCTGGAATACCAGAGGCGTTACAAGTGCGTTACCGGCCTGTAGGGATTACTAATATGAGGATTGTTGGGGATTCAGGGATTGGATAAAGGCGGATATAATTGGGCCTCCGGTAACCTCACTCACACGACGAAACACAACGCAAGCGTTGTTTCACGTCGGTCTTCTGTGATTTATCGTAAACCTACATTATTTATTTTTTATTAAAGACTAGCTTCTTTCACGCGGTTCCAGCCGCTCTGCTCGGTTCCTATTGATCGCAGCGTCATGTTTTATTAACCTTCCTCGATAAATGGACTATCCAACACAATAAGTAGTAAACGGATCAGTATTTTCTGAGATTAGCGCGTTCAAATAAACAAATAAACACCGGCTTTATATAATAGTAAGTATAAGAAATATAAGATAACAATGTGCTGGTATTAAAACCAATTTAAATACTTACAGTGTCGTTGAAAATACCTTTGAAGTCTATCAAATTAAAGTAGTTTTAGGCAAAATTTGTGTTTCATTTTAGCCCATACATCCCCAAGTGGTCACCGGTGATCGCTCTCCACTAACTACATTATAATAATAATAATATCTCTACGTTGTCGACGTGGTGGGGCTTAAGGGCTCCGACCCCTAGTCTTATCTTGACTGGGGTAGGAACCCGACTAAAAGAGATACAACCCAAGCCAAGGTGGCATACGCTGAGGGCTGCGTGACTAAGGGGGTGCTTAGTCGTTAGTATGCCAACTCTGGAAACCAGGGGACTTCCAGTTTTATTTACCCTTGCCACAGTGAACGCAGGGCTCTGCTGTGGTCGACCTGTTTAGTCCCTAGCTACTCGTGGGAATAAAAATGATAACCAGATCTAAAAATAAAAATACAATGCAGGCAAAGGTGCCTCCAACAGATGTTGAAACATCTACGGCGTCACTGTCGTCCTCTCCGAGATCCATATTATCATCAATCACACCATCATCACTTTCATTCAAATCACGTTCACTAAGATCATCTACTTCATCAACATTATCAGTAGACGTTGTGTCGGAGGCTACTGCAGCCAACAATCCGACATCCGCTACTGATACAAAAAATACGCGTAAAAAATGGAGCAACGAAATGAACGAATTCATTTGGCGTAACTACCTCATCATCACAAATTTAGAAACTGATACAAATGCTTATTTAAATACACTACACACTAAGTTCACCGAACAATTTCCAAATATGACAGTTTCCAAGCAAAGAATAGGCGATCAAAGAAGAGCCATTGTCAACAACAAGTTACTACTACCAACAATTACACTTGATGCAATTAGGTCAGAAGTACAGACCCTTTTAGTAACTCAAAATGGCACACAACAAATACAGACTCAATCACAACAAAAATACACACAAATCAATACACTAGCGCACATACAAAACCAAAACCCGAATGAAATGGTCAGTCGAAGTCAATGACACTCTTATGAAACTCTATTTTGAAGTTACTAAGAACGAGACGGACATGACAATGTGGCGGAAAAACCTTAAAGACAAATTCATAGAATGTTACCCTAACTTAGCACACTTATCAGAACAACGCATATCAGACCAGAAAAGAGTAATCATAAATAACAAAATGATCCCTGAAACGCGACTACAAATCATAAAAACGGTAGTAGAGCAAGAGATGCATGAAAGAGATGCAACGGTTTTTCAAAGATCGAATAGCCCAATCTTACAACAAACTACGTATTATACACATACACAACCACAAATAAATGTAGAGAACATTAGTCTAGAATTAGGATCGCAGGAATTAGATTTTACAGACGAAAATCTCGATCAACAGCCCACTACTATTAACACACATACTGACAACTATGAAAGAGATTCTGATATAGACGAACTATTCTTACAAGCCCTCCAATAGATGCTATATACCCAAACAAAGGACTTCAAAAAAATTTGCGAAAACAGTACAATACATTAATAAAGTAATATTGCCAGACCATGTTAATACAGATACAGAATTTAACCAACTACAAACAATCATATATAGTGCCGCGTGGACAGCTGCTAAGGTCAATGGAAGTAAAATCAGTTTATCATTTGCTCAAGATCGTAATAACTCGCAGAGCAATCGTAAACTTAGATGGCAAAAAAGATTAGAACATAAAATAGAAGTAATCAGGTCTAAAATAGGTAGGTTAATATATTACATGCAGGGCCACAGAAGCAGAAAATTAGATAGAGAAGTTAATAAGATAATAAGAGAATACACACTATACACGAAGAACCTAACAGACAACTTACACATTACTTAGACACACTCAAACAGAAACTCACAGTTATTAAAAGTAGGTTAAATAGATACACTAAATGCACATCACGCAAAACACAGAATAGTCAATTCAAAAATAACGAAAAGCAATTTTACCGAACTTTAAAACAATCAACAACCAATCACACCACGTCAAATAACACAGCACATACGGCATTTCCTGTTAAAGAGGACCTACGCCAGTTTTGGGCAGGAATCTGGGAAAACCCTGTGTGAAACAACACACAAGCTGATTGGATTAAAACTGAGGAAATCAATTATGACACTATTCAACAAATGCAATTCGATCAAATAGATGTTGAAACATTTCACGATGTTCTCAATAAAGCTCATAATTGGAAAGCCCCAGGAACTGATCACATCCATAACTTCTGATTAAAAAAATTCACAACAATTCACCCTCATTTGTACAACCATATTAACAATTTTATTAAAAACCCAACAAATATTCCTCCCTACTTAACGGAAGGCATCACGTATATGTTGCCAAAAGACCTTAATGACACGGCAAATCCTGCAAAATACAGACCTATAACCTGCTTACAAACAATGTACAAAATAATAACATCATGCATAACTAATATAATATATAAACACATTGACACTCACAAAATATTAACAGAAGAGCAGAAAGGATGTAGGAAGTTTAGCCAAGGTTGTAAAGAACAGTTATTAATAGACTCGGTTATACTTAAAGACGTACAAAAATACAAGAAAGATTTATATACCATGTATATTGATTATAAGAAATCCTATGACTCAGTACCACATCCCTGGTTGCTTCACGTTTTAAAAATTTACAAAATCCACCCATATATCACACGCTTTTTAGAAAACATTATTAATAAATGGCAAACCAAACTTCATGTAAATACGTCTGCAGGTATTGTAGAGACAGAATTTATTAAGATCCAGCGAGGTATCTTTCAAGGTGACTCCCTAAGTCCTCTCTGGTTTTGTTTAGCTTTAAACCTACTGTCAAATCAATTAAAATCTCTAAAGGCTGGCTTTCAACTTAAATACAGGAACACAGTAACTACTATAGAAATTCGCCATCAACTCTGTACAATAAACCATCTTCTCTACATGGACGACATCAAATTATACTCATCTTTTCCAGAGGATTTACATCAGCTGGCTGACGTAACCGAAATATTTTCAAATGACATAGGAATGGAGTTTGGAATCGATAAATGTAAAATCAATTCAGTGAAAGCAGGCAAAACTTACACGCACTCCTATCAGTTACAAACAGGTGATACCATTGATTCCTTGGATGAAAGTGGTACTTACAAATATTTAGGGTACACACAAACCAAACAAATCTTGCATAAAGAAATTAAAAGCCAGCTCACAAAACAATTTAAACACAGAGTAAAAATAATATGTAATACTCAATTAAACGCCCGAAATACTATAAAAGCTATTAACACGTATGCTATTCCAATTCTCACATATTCATTTGGTATCATAAATTGGTCCAAAACAGAGCTTCAGAATCTACAACGCAACATTAATACTACACTAACAAAATACAGACGACACCACCCAAGATCATGCACACAGAGACTTACACTACCAAGAAACGACGGAGGAAGAGGTATTATAGATATCCCCAATTTACATAACAAACAAATTACAACTTTGAGATCTTATTTCTATGGTAAAAGTCCTTCATCAACTCTTCATAACGCAATAGTCCAAAATGATACCAAACTCACACCTTTGAACATGGCCGATCAAACGACACAAAACAATGAGACACAGACCGATCGACAAACCAAAATCACAGCATGGACTCAGAAGTCATTACATGGGAGACACTATCACGACCTTAAACTGTCAAATACCAAGCGGTCACCGGTGACCGCAACCTATTGTTCTATAATTGTGTCTGCAAAATCGGTACTCGACGAGTTAATCAATCAAACGTCGATAAAGTTGCATCGAACGAATGGTTAAGACGCGGTGAATTGTTTCCTGAGACTGAGGGGTTCATGCTGGCGATACAGGACCAGGTAATAGAAACACGCAACTATCAAAAACATATAATGCATATTCCCATACCCACCGACATTTGCAGGCGCTGTAATAGTGCATCGGAAACTATTCAGCATGTCACAGGTGCCTGTAAAGCCATAGTTCAATCTGATTATAAGCACAGGCACGACCAAGTTGCAAATATTATACACCAAAAATTAGCTTTAAAATATAAATTAATATCCGGTTCACCATCACCATACTACAAATACCACCCAGAAATCGTACTTGAAAACTCTGCTTTTAAGTTGTACTTTGACCGAGCTATTCTTACCGACAAAACCACACACTTCAATAGACCCGACATCACACTCATTGATAAGATCAACAAAAGTGCGCGAATCATAGATATAGCCATTCCAAATACACATAACCTCCAAAACACAATTGCAGAAAAACTTTCTAAATACACCGACCTGAAAATAGAAATCACCAGAATGTGGCGACTTAACAGCGTCACAATAGTTCCCATAGTATTATCAACAACGAGGGTTATTCCAAAACAACTCCATCAATCCATAAAAACACTCGAACTACCTCCATACACATATCGAATCCTCCAAAAAGCTGCCATTTTAAATACCTGCCATATTGTTCGAAAATTTTTGAACGAAACCGACAAAGTTTCGTTCACCCCAACCCAAAATTGAAACGTCCACGTGGGTTAGCACTTGGCTTCGGCCCGTACTAGCCCTCAAATCCGGCGCTGTAGCCGAGCTTAGAAAAAGGAACCGAAAATAATAATAAACATTTATTTCAGAATTAATTCAATATACGACAGACAGACAATGCAAACTTATAAACTAATGTTGTAGCTACATTATTGTTAGTAACAGTATGAACTTATAAACTAGTGTTAGTACATATATTATACGAGCATGAGGCTCGCCGAACCTGGGGATGTCTACTTGACTGCATGCAGTCGTATCCACCGCCCCAAGATCGGAGAGTCCCACCTTTCAGCCAAATTATAGACCTTATTTCCAAGGTTTGGAGACTACCTTTGTATGAAAAAATTAAGGGGATGAATTTCAACGGGTTGATATTACAACTTGGTATCAAGTTATAAAACCCGATAGAGAAAAAATCTTTCAATTTAATTTATAGTGGAAAACATCACTTCAAATTATCCTTAACTAAAGTTAGACTTACAATGTTATATCTCAGTAGCACGCAAGAGTCCTTCGTTTTCTCAACGCCTCCTGATTAAAATCTTTCATCTAAATTAAAATCCAGCTATCCATAGCCTCGTTCCAGTTTATTCAACTTTCTGAAAATGATTAGAAAATTTAATCTCCCGTTGTACCTACATTAATTTTCAATATTACGGATTAAATAGTGAAGTATTTGTGTTTTGTTTCTGTATACTATCTAATCAACTTAATAGTAGATACAATAGCGCGAGCTAATCCGTCGTTAGTATTATGATATTTATATTCATACTAGCTTTTACCCGAGGCTTCGCTCGCATCACAAAAGGATAAAAATTAGCCTACGTGACATATAACAATACACACAGCGCCATCTATACCAATACTTTTGTTTTCCCTCGGGAATATCAATCTTTTCCGCGATAAAAAGTACCCTATTATTTAATCTGGACTTTACCTCTGCAAAAATTCAAAACAATCGGTTTAGTAGTTACGGCGTAAAAGCGGAACAAACAAACGAACTCACTTTCTGATTTATAATATTAGTAAAGATAATTATATGCACTCACAACATAAGCCACATTTTAGGATGGTCTCAGTATTGCGCTGACCGCACGCTGACCGTCGGCGTTGACAGCTGAGATACAAGTATTAACTTCTGGGAACCGTGCGCGCTGATAGCTACGCGTCATTCAAAAACGCTTCCATCAAAACCAGCCAAAGAAATCGCCTTGTGAGTAAAAATAAACTACATGAATAGAGGTACATAGCACACGATTTAAGTATAACAAAAGAACATTTCAATACACAAACGTTACATACAGATGGTTACACCTAACGTCGCCCATTCACCCTTTTATCTAGCTCTGCATGTACGCAAATATGACAAATAAAGAACGCTACGTGTGACGTGTTATAATCCATTCTGTGCACCGGAATTCACACATCCTGTATATATTCGTGTTTGCTAAGAGCAAAAGGATTTTATACCAAAATGGTTGTAACGTGTTTTGTTTTTTTTTTAAACAAAATAATTGGTGCAGTTGTATCAATATTTTTGACACACTTGCAGCAGAATTTCGACGGTTAAAATTGGTTCCAAAGTTAATAAATAAAGTTATAGACATTGAAAGCATCATTTTTGATTTTCATAGATAATTTTAGCAGGTAACATATTCTGTAAATTAATGTTGTGTATGCAAATGTGTTTCTAAAGTGCATTAAAACAACGAGAACTTAAAACAGATATGCTGGCATTTTCTTAGGACACCCAATTTCACCGAACCCATTTAAAAGACATTTTGTTTGGTCCATTCTCGATTCAAAAATACGTTGCTTCTAAGTAACCTACAGTGTTATTGTGAACAGTATATTTTCCAAGTACCTACAGACATGTTTACTGAAATAAAATATGCATTATAAGCGAATGTGAGTATTTCAAGAAAATAACCGTGCGTGTTGGACAAAAGCTTTTAGGGAACTGCAGCTCCGCATACATATTTTTAGAGTTAGGGCTCTGACATACTGGCGGATAAGAAAAATTTACGTATTTTGATTTTATCCTATTACCCTTCTAATAAGTAACATACTAATATTATATTATACTTTCATGAGGTCTCATTTGCGCTTCTTAGTCTTTCCAAGCAAAAAGTACTAAAGAAACCTATTATTGGGCATAGAAATATACTTTCATATTATACGATATATGAGAGATATATTATTAGAGTCTGATAATAATATAAAGTTCATTATCATCGCAATAAAATGAGCGAAATCGCTCACTAGCGAGTCCACACACTAACGACACTGGATATTATAGAACATTAGTTTTAGTGAAAACTGATATTCTATAACTGAAAACTGGATTAATCAAGTGTCCTTCCAACAAATCTACTAGACCAATAAATATGGAACTCGCATCGGACTTTAAGACGACTTAAACTTTAAAGAATACCTGCGTAATAGAATTTACGATCTTACTTTTTGATGAGTTGGAGTTTTAAGCTTGAAATTTTTGTGACTTGAATGGTTTTATATAAGTTAGGTATAGCGAGACATCGTGGCCGTCAAGATATATCATTAAATATTAAATTTTACAAAGATATTTTTGTCAAAATTCAGACCAGACACGCTGTACTTGCTCACAAATGTGTCTTCTGATTTTTAAGTCAGTCAAAATTCATAATATGATATTAGTTTTAAAGGTATAATAGAATGTTGAATTCTAAATTTGACTAGACTTTAAAAATCTATTAAAAGGTTGCAGGAAAGCAACAGATGTGTATAAAGATACACATCTGTTCTACCCGACAAACTGGAAGCCATTTTTAGTCCGTTCACAGCAGTTGTCAAATATTGAACGTCCAGTGGGCTGACACAAGCTAAATCCCTATTGGACGAAGAACGAGAGATTCACACTGGCGTCATCTGTTGAGCAAAATTACGGTAGGTTAGGTACATTAGACGCACCCTCAATCGACGAGCATCCATGAAAATATTGATGAATGTACATCAAGTCAAAGAGATATAATGCTAAAATCGTGTAATTTTGTGTTTTACTGTCTCTACCTATCCCATTGGGAGACGGGCACGACGATATTTACGTATGCAGGTATAATTAGTGGTTTCCACAGCAGCAGTAACTTACATGTGTATGTCGTTTCTAGGCGAAAATACGAGAGAAGCGAGTACATTTTCATGAATCGCATTTAAATGACACTATCAGGCGATGAATGAGTAACACTATGCCCCACTCAACTCTGAAACACATATCTATTTGTCTACCGGTAGCCTTAAATGTTTATGCGGCACACAGGAACGTGTGTGGAAAGGCATTGACATTTTACGAATTTTTACGACTGAGGACTGAGGAACGAACGTACTACATATCTAAAAATGGTGACTATTGATAAAAATTAAATGCATAATATTAGAGGAATGCTCTTGTAACTGTAGGTATGTAGATACAAAAGAAAAAAGGTAGTAAATTACTAATTGTGACCTCTGATAGTTTGTCAATACTAAAATAATAATTTTTATTGGAACAATTTGTGCTCAGTTGATTTCTTATCAATAATTGTTATGACAAATCAAATCCTCAGTTACATGGAAACAGTGCGCTTGTATACTTTTTAAATGATAAATAGTAATCTGTGGGTATGAAATGAACTTTTGCATGTCGAATTTACTATGTAAATTAACTTTTTTGAAACGTGATGGATGGAGGTATCGCCATCCACATTCAGTTAGTATCTTATAGGCTAGAAAGTATATTTCTAAAAAAATCAAAGTCTTATTTAGTGCTCACTAGCACATCATACGGTCTAAGTGCCATTCAATTGGAGTCAGTTCTTTGAACTCAGCTGTATAAAGAAGTTTTCCTCGGAGGAGTTCTTTTTTGTCGTCGAGGAAGTGCTCAGACGAGGATTGTGGGAAATGATGACAATTTCCTTTTCTGTATTGTCGTAACTGTTTTTACTTGCATTCAACACTCGTCTCTTACAAATACTTGAAAATTCTTGTTTACAGTCGACTGTCGTACAAAATTCAGTGATCATTTAAGTAAAGCGTGTGTCAGTATCAAGGGGATCGTAAATCACTTGCTTGAAAGTAACGTTAAGTATCCGAAGACGGTTCGGTATTGGAGTGAATTTGTTACCCTATCGAAGTCGGTGAGCTGAGCTACCGACTAAGATATTTACTTATCAAATGCTTGTTTCAAGTTTAGTTTGTTGGTAACATTTCTATTTTAGTATGAAATAGTAATTACTTTATTTACTGACTTCAAAAAAATAGGTTCTCAATTTTACCTGTATCTGCCTGTGTCTAATCTATGTATGTTTGTTTGTATGTGATTTCATCGCGGTGGGCTGAACCGAGTTTTTTTTATGGCGTAAGCCGGTAAACGAGCTGATGGTAAGCAATCGGCGTCGCCCATGGACACCTGGAACACCAGAGGAGTTACAAGTGCGTTACCGGCAAACACAACGCAAGCGTTGCTTCATGTCGGGTTTCTGTGAGGCCGTGGTATCACTCCGGTCAAGCCGACCCAGTCGTGCCGAAGCATGGCATGGCCGAAGTCGTCCCACACTTAAAGTTTGATGTGGTAAGTATTTGTTACACTTAGGAGGTTTCAAAAGGGAAGGAAGGACTTAAGAAAGAGAGGTTTCCAGGCGACTTTTAACTCGTCGAGTACCGTCAATATAGACACAATTATAGAACAATAGGTTGCGTACACCGGTGACCGCTTGGTGTTTGACAGTTTAAACGTAGTTGATAAATGAATCTCTGAGATCTCTGAATGACCAAAGGTCATATGATTATGTTGTGAAATCAGACGGCTTATTTATTGTACACCATCTTTGTGATTGTCTTATGGGATTATGTGGTGTACAATACGGTATATACTATTATTATTATTCTATGTAATATTGATGTGCAGGTTAAACATTCCTTTTTATACAACAGTACTAATGATGTTTATATAGAAATGCCTTTGTATTGTGAGCTGTACGAATTATAATGATTTTATTTGAATTAAAATTAATTTTTCATCAGTTAAATATTTTTAATCCACTGAAAGAATTAACTACTGGAAGTATCAGAAGAAACTAGTAGGTATAGAAGTATTTTCTTATAGAAACAAGTTGACATGGCGTGCAGCATATTCAATGAACTAACACTTGGGAAGGTTTGCGTCAATAAATTCAGATAGCAGGCGCAGAATTCCAATATCGAGAGTCTATATACGAGTATTTACATGCATAGCAAACCAGTTTTCAATAAATACTTGCAAAGTTGGATAAGAGATAATAATTTCTTCAAAATTCTGCACACATTTTAGATTACTGTTTTCTTCGTGATTGCTTTCGGTTTTGATGTGGTCCTGAGGATTTCAACATTATTAGTATTTAATTAATTTAGATGTAAGGGCTGTATTATTATAATATCTTTAAAAAATGGAGATAAAAGAAAAACCCTAGTTATTCAATGAACATTAAATACAAGATCACAATAACAGCAAATAAACGACAACAATAACATTATGTCTCACCAAGAACATTATATAAAATCTAAGAGCCAACAATCCTACTACACCGAATGGTTTTTTCTAATACCGGTTTGTCAACGTATCTATAACAATTTGGCCGAGCGCCTACATTGTCTCATCGAAGATACCAGGTACCTGCTCTAGATCTTAGTTTTTCCTAGTTTTCAAATAAATAGGCCTAGATTCTTGAAAAGGTTAAAGGATGGTACGGCAGTGATTGTTTCGCTTTCGACTTGGAGAGGGCGCTGACGAGTCCTCAGATATTTTAATGGAAAATAAATAAGAGTTCGCATAAAACTGTGAACACAACCATCAACAAAATTCAATAAATTTTCGTTAGTAGGAAGGATATAAGTTATCAATTTACAACAAAATAAGAAATACTTAGTACTTAAAGAGAAAAAACATTATAGAGTGCAGGCGCTGCCTGGTAAGTAACTGCGCAGAGAAATAAATTGAGTGCACGAATAAATCAGGCGTAGACGCAATCACGGCTTCCACCAAGAACTGAAGGATATCTCCCACGTGTGCGCTTTCAAAGGATTTACAGCCTTATTCTGTAATAGCCACAGACTTCATTATGCCATAAATAGTCCTTAAACACCTTCATAGCCGTCAGAATTTGTATTAAGTGGCCCCGAGTGCACGATATTTATGTGTTTAATCTTTAAATTCAGCTTAAATGACTCTTTCAGTACGGTAATGTGTTTTGTTATTTATGACGGATCAAATAAGTTTCGAATATATAAAGACAGTTATTACAAATGAATACAATCATACTTAAGATTAATCATATAATAATGCAAATCAATAATGGAAAAAGTGATGAATTATGACACCTACGCGATATCAGACCTTATACACATACCTTATCCTAGACCATTGCCGGCAACGTGTTTAAATAGCTTAGTGGAAGTCAGGTGCCTTCCAAGTCACGATACTCGGGTTCAATTCTCGGCCCGAATGTTTCTTTCCCACCACAGATGGGGCCCAGTAGGGCTAATGCCTAACGGGTTGCCAGGGCTACAGCTCGAAGCGCAGGAGTAGGAACGGGGTAGTTTTTAGTCAGTAAGAGTCTGACAGTTCCTGTCGCCTAACCTACTACGTGATTCAAACTTTGAATCTTTTACAATCTAACAGTACCTATACGAAAACTAAAACACTGAATAGATTTTGATCAAATTTGATACCTTCTGCCATACATAAAAATAGGCGTTAGAAAGGTCACAAGTCATAATAAAAAATTTGCCTATTATTAATCCACGCCAACGTAGCCGCGACCAAATATTTGTATAGTATAAAAAAAAATCCGTATAGCAAAGAATTATAATAAAGTCGATGTGTAAAAACATTTCCAATCATTAAGTGAGGATAGAGTGAACGGTTAACTGACAGGGAAACGCAACGCTTTAAATGTGATTCGGATCCCAACGGAAATTACTTTTTTCTGCAATTTTCTTCACAAGTACTTGTTTATTTTAGGTTATTTATTGTTGAGTTTGTTCGAATGATTTTCTTTTTAATGGATTTGCTGTCAACCAATCACTACGCGATAAACGAGTGTTGTATACAAAGTCTATCCGGCAAATTAATCGCTTTGAAATACCTTAGATGGTTACATCAATAAATAGAAAATTATTTACTTGTCTAATGAAATACTAACACCGGAATACTGACTGGCTACTCAATTTTAAGTTAACTAAGAATATTTCTATCTCTACAAATTCTTTGCAAAATTACAGAGATGGCACGATATTTAAGTACAAATCTAAATTAGATACCTTAAATTTGTATTCAACCTAAACTATCTAATAAGATTAATTTATAGAGTCTTCAAAAAATATCTAAGAATCCGATTCACGACATCAAAACAAGCAAAGCACAACTACAGGATTTGTTCCAGCCCATACTCGCTGACGATCCGACACGTACATAATAGTATGTTCAGATTGTTCAGTAGGAGTTATAGTTCTGAGTCGGCGTCACGTGCCACTACAAACCACCCACAGGAAAGCTCGGCTCACACTGAGGAAGTGTTTGTACCCTCAATATGCCCATGTTCACCTGTAAGCACTTGATTTTATGCTTGCGAACCAAGCACACTGTTATTCGTAATAAATAATTCAACTTAACAACATTTAATATAAAAAGTACGCGAATGCGACGCTTGTTCGTTGTTGCTCATTAATATGATTTTGGACCCCTGGTGTTGCTTGAAACTGTATAATATTAATTATTTTTTCTATTATTTAACAATCCAATTTAAGTAATTTATTGTTACATCTAATAAATAAACCACTAAATCGGTAAGCTCCAACGTAATTATTCTAAGTAAAACCTAATTCTTTAGAGAATTAAGTTCTATAACGAAGCAAACTTTAATAATAAAAATCCAGGTAGAAAAAATATTTATAAAATATTACATTTCAAAGTCATTAGGTTTATGAATGGCATTGTCCATCACGAAGTATTAAAGTTCAATAAAAAATATTGCTTTAAACCTGATTGCTTTTCGAACAATACCAAATACTTAGGTATTGATTTTTTCTTTTTAACATAATTATTGTTGGACGTAATGAAACGAGTCTGAAATTGTTATGTTTACTTCTAATTGATTGCATATATTTATATGTATACAATATGTAACTTAAATAACGCACATCCTGAAAATAGTTTGTTCAGAATCGTTAACTGAATCGATTTATATAATTTTTAGTATAGGTAATTTTTTATCCCAAAAATAATTAAAACTACGAAAACTATTGTCATATTAACCCTGTATTGTTAAAATAAATCAGAATGGACCGTAAGTCAAAGCAATAAGAATTTTAAATCGCAGTTTTATTTGTATTCATACAAATTCTAGCATTCAATGCAAAATAAAGAAAAATAAACCTTATGACAAGACCAATAAGGATGCATATACATGTTAAATTAAAAATTTTGTGTATGTATTATGATTATAACATACACTCAGAAAAAAATCAGCCAACAAAGCCACAATAAAAGCTTTGTTAAAAAAATCTTGATAGGTGCAACAAAATACTTTGCTACTATCACAGATAGAACATAGTCCTAAATGCAACGTTTTTATTGTTCCGTGTTTGTTGAGCTAGGAACAATTGAAAACTTGTCACCCCAAATATGCTGGTAAATAATTAGTTAGGTCGACAATGGATCATTGTACGTATATTAAAGTATCACTTTGTCCGAAAGTCTAACAAAATTATCTATTGATGAAGTGTTTAAGTAGCTTTTGTAAATTAAACAAACAATAGAAAATTTAATGTGATTACAAAGTAACTTAAATGAGATAACAACAAGTACTATGCGCGCAGGACAATGTTGAGGTGGTAAGGGGTGGCAAGCGAGTGAGTGAGAGACATGTGATGTGTCATGTGAGCCAGTCTCGGCTTGGCGTTGCTTTCGCTACGTAAAATTAATCAAATAAAGACAATAATAACATAAAACCATGCAAATTGTAATTTTGGTGGAACATAACTATATCTAGTATATTTTTATGTGTAAAAGTGTTTCTCGAAATGATGGGGGAATTAGAAGAATTCCTCAATGACGCAAAGTTGGGTCATTTTGTTAGCCGATGATCGGTAAGTTTGTTTTTTGTTTGCTTTTAGTAATGCTTACGTGTACAACTGTTAACTACCTCTCAATGTAAATGAAAAGCATGGGTGATTAGAAAGTTACCCAAATAGAGTATTTCAAGAGAAACTTCCGCTTATAAGAACAATACTATTGGAACTTCTGGCAGAGAAAGCAAGCTCTGCTAGACCTGATCAAACTAGTCTTAAATCTTTTCGATTTAGCTACACGCGTGATTCCGTTACCGTGGGAATATCGAGATAAAATATAGCCCATGTTAATCAGTAATAAGATAATGTAGCATTCTATATCGAAACTTCTTTTTTTTTCAGTCGGAGAAGAGCAAGCTTCATTAGCAGCATTCTTGACAATCGTCTTTAAGTCAAGTGCCACCGATTTGTATACCACGAAACCTTCCATGGAAGAAGTTCGTTCAAGTTTCATCGGACATGTCGTCACAGCTTCAGGCGTTGATAGATATTGCGCCGAAGGGAGTCATTAGTAGTGACGAAAGGTATTCCTGAACAACCATACATTGCTGACGATTCTTTTTTTTATCGTTGTTCCACAATAGGATTTTCTCCTGTGTCGTGGGTGCGTTTACAATTCTTGTGCCAATATAATTCATTACGTTCTATATTTTGTTATTTACCGAAGTCCCTAGGTGTAAGTACTAATAATTCTAAATCGTAAGTATAGTAAGTAGTTAAGTATATGTAGTATGTCAAGCATATTAAGCTCGACAGGCTGTACTTGGTCATCTGATGCAACTATTGTTAATTTTAAGTTTGTATTTACTTTGTTGTGGTACCTACGTGCAATACAATCATCAAAATCATATTGTTTTTTATTACAATTTCTAAATCCTATATTACTATTCTCGTTTTGGTACCGTAACAAAGGTAGTTTGTCCCTCTCAATGTTATGTTTATATCGTTTAACAACAGGAACCAATATTCAGTCACCGTATTTCCAAATTAAAGTCCAGTCCGGACATTGGTCCATGTTGTACAGCATGCAAATGACAAATAGGATTACTCCATAATTCAAAGTTTACTGAAATCTCATCTCATTCATAGGGAAAACTAAGTTAATACGCTGGATAACCCCTTAAAATATAATTTTGCACCCTATACAGTCGCGGAGAACCTAACGGGTAACCGGGGCTCCGGCTCGACGTGCAGGAGAAGGAACGGGGTGGTTTTTAGTCAGTAAGAGTCTGACACTCCCTCCCGCCTCACCCAGGCGGGAGAAGTCATTCGATGATTTTCCCCCCTTAAAAAAAAAAAAAAAAAATACAGCACGAACCAATGTCCAGAGGTCCTAACTATCTGGATATTGGTATATTTTTTTCGCGTGGGTTTTTCACAAGTTAATATAGTTGGAAATACGGAGCTTTGAGTAATTGGTTCCTGTTGTGTTTACGGTAGTAACGTAAGATTGAGAGCGACAAACTATCTTTGTTATAGTAGCAAGGCGAAAAATGCCAGGGTAACAAAGGCAAATTAGCTACAGGAACAAAGTAGCTTTGCTGGGGAAGCAAAAGGCAAGTAGTTAAAGAAAAAGAAAGACTGCCTCGTTGGCCGAGTGGTCGCAAGTGCGACTGCCGGGCAAGGGGTCTCGGGTTCGAATCCCGGGTCGGGCAAAGTATTACTGGGTTTTTAAAAATTCTCAGTAATAGCACGGAGTCTGGAAATGTGCCCGGTATATGGCAATAGGCTCACCCCCTATTACATGGGACTCGTAACATAAATAGTGAAAAGTGGGTGTTACATTGTACAGTGGCATTAAGTGCCGTAATGTGCACCTCTGCCTACCCCTTCGGGGATATAAAGGCGTGATGTTATGTTATGTTAAAGAAAACAAATAACTTTGTTTTGGTCGCAAAAGTATAGGACAGGTAACAAAGGCAAAATACATATTATTGCAAAGAACAATTGTCGGAGTAACAAAATTATTGTGTCATCACAACCAAGTACACTTTAATTTAATTTGTTATGCTGACAATATTGAATTGTTGTAGTATCATAGCATGCTATTGTTAGAAGATATTGCTACACTGACAATTTCCTACTGAACAATAAAACCATTGCCGAAGAGACTATTTACTATGGGCGGCTACCCAGGGTTAAAGTTTTATTGTCGTATTTAACAATATTTTTTTCTGAGTGTAATATTCTAATTGGGGTGTTTGAGGGTGTGCGTCAATTACGTTACATGTTGTTTATACATATGTATATTTTGTCATGTGTGTCGGAGAACCGGTCGTGATGCCTATGACGATTGCTGTCCAACTCCTTAATCATAAGTCATAGTGATAGGTTGCTTTGTTTATTTTAAGTTCTCACTCAATTACAGGTGACGTGATCATTGGTATGCTTACCAAACAGTTCTTAATATTATTATAGAGGACGTTGTTTTGTTACCTACTTATTAGTAGACACTAGAGGTAATTTGTATTTGACTGCCTCGTTGGCCGAGCGGTCGCAAGTGCGACTGCCGGGCAAGGGGTCTCGGGTTTGATTCCCGGGTCGGGCAAAGTATTACTGGGTTTTTAAAAATCTCAGTAGTAGCACGGAGTCTGGAAATGTGCCCGGTATATGGCAATAGGCTCACCCCCTATTACATGGGACTCATAACATAAATAGTGAAAAGTGGGTGTTACTTCTGTGTGCACCTCTGCCTACCCCTTCGGGGATAAAAGGCGTGATGTTATGTTATGTTATGTTATACTAATTTGTATGTTTGGAATGTGATACATGTTAGCATTGGTAAGACAAAAACAGTTAAGGACGCGATGCTTGCAAAGACAAAGAGGTTTTTTAGGGACGCCTATAGGAACCGCTGATACAGCAAAGGAGCAGGCAGAGATTCTTTGCGTGTGACGTCGTTACGCGTTCACGCTCATCTCTTAAGATAATTCTAAATGTCAAACAAGTGTATATATTAATATTGCCATCTTACATTACTTTACTGACTGTTATCATTGTGAATACAATATTGTAATATGGACAAACTGTATAGTTCTAATTATTATCTACCGTTTCCCGCGACGTGTCCATTTTTTTAAGTTAGTTAGTTATATTAGGTACATATATAGACAAGATTTTCAGTAGATATTGAAATATTTAATTTATTTCGCTACTTGATATTTCATCGATTTTTGTTTTCAATTTAAAGTACTAGTTCAGTAGTCGAATCATTTTGCCTAGGTGAACATTTTATACTATAAATATCGACAATCCAGAAACTCATGTAAGTGTGGGAACTTCTCTCCCAAACTTACATGAGTTTCTGGATTGTCGCATTGCTTTGGCACAAATGTGCCGGCTCGATCGGATACCACGGCCTCACAGTAAACCGACATGGAACATAGCTTGCGTTTTACTTCGTCGTATGAGTGAGCCGAAGTTACCGGAAGCCTAATTACGCCCTCTCTCCCCTGCAATCCTCAAATTCCTAATCCCCAAAAGGTCAAATGCACTTGCAACGCCTTTGGTGTGCATGGGCGACGCCGATTGCTTACCATTAGGAGCCCGTCACCCCGTTCCGTCTGCCCGTTTACCACCTTTTCCCATAAATTAAGAAGAGATGAAATAGGGGTTGAAAATGTATGGGACTTGCATTAATTTTCGTCAGAGTAACATTAAACATTGCATTTAAACTATTGATTTTGTGAAAATGTGCCTACTTCATATAGGAACAAAATATAATAGGGATAATGACAGGGTATGAGAAATAAAAATGTAATTAGTCCGTCAGTTAGATAATGAAAAAATATTGGACATATTATTTTTTTATTTTATCATACAATAAAACAATACTCGTTTTGTCTAACAAAACGCACCCTCGATATTTTAAATCAATATATTGTCCAAAATACTTGTTTCTGTAAGATTTTTATTTGAATAATCTACCAGACGGACAATAAAATACGAATTAGTCATCTACCCTATTACTAACTATCGTTTTTGGGAATTAAATAACACGATTGCATTAGGTTTTTGTTTATGCAAACTTAATTTAAAGAACAATAATTTTAGGACGATTCGTCCAAAACGTTTGGATCTTCTTTCACCGCCATTCTAAGTTGAGAAATGAAGAAATCGTATTGTGAAGTTAATCTATAGTTAGCCCTAAATTCTTCGCAATGTTTTAAGAACACAGGGTACAAGTGCCTTAAGAGAGCATGATCTAATGTTGGAAATAGGTGATGCAATGCATGGTCTCCAAAGAATGTCATCACTTTGAAGAAATTATCGTTAATGTCGTTGCGGTCCATAACAGCTTCAAGCTCGTGCATGCCCCAGTCTACAGTCTTTTCTCTGAAAGTGAAAAATATTCTTGATCAATATCATACTTATCGTTTTGCCAACAAGACCTCACCAATTAAAATTTAATTGCTGACAAATCCTCTATTCTAATGTTTGTTTAATAAAAATTACCGTTAAACTTACTTCAACTGGTCGCCATCTTTAAAAATATTTGGATGATGATGAGCAGCGTTAGATCCAATGGTAAAGAAGATGAAGCTTCCAGTGCAGTTAATCCATAACCAGGTAATGAAGGCGTGGTAGAAAGTGCAGCCACTTGCAACGTACATCCAGACTGGAAGAAGGAGACCGATGACGTCATGCCACCTGTAGTGGCGGGTGAAGAAACCCTTACGGATGAAATTGCTGATAAACCTTGAAATAGAAAAATGTTATTTGTAAAACTTAGTATGTCGTGAAATGATTATAAATTTTTTGCCGTACATATATACACTACATATTATTATATTTTTATTGCTGTGCAAAATAGTAATGGATATCGTTAAATAGAAAATGAATGACCTTCAACCTAGAAATATTTCTCTTTCACGCCAAAACTACACTAAGAACGAGGACTGGTATGATGTCCACCTGGATTTCACGAATAATATTGACCATTTCAGTTCTGAAATTCTCATAGGCAACATAGAATCAAACTATACTTAGTATAATGTAACATCATAACATCACGCCTTTTATCCCCGAAGGGGTAGGCAGAGGTGCACACAGAAGTAACACCCACTTTTCACTATTTATGATATGAGTCCCATGTAATAGGGGGTGAGCCTATTGCCATATACCGGGCACATTTCCAGACTCCGTGCTACTACTGAGATTTTTTATAAAAACCCAGTAATACTTTGCCCGACCCGGGAATCGAACCCGAGACCCCTTGCCCGGCAGTCGCACTCGCGACCACTCGGCCAACGAGGCAGTCTAGTATAATGTTTTTCTCCAATTATGGGACTGATTACCATGGTATCATGAAATTCAATTACAAGTGAGTTAGTATTATATAATACAATATTATTTACCTCTTTATAAAGTTTAGTATGAACAAAAATGGAAACACAACAGTTTCTATCAGTAGAGTGAACTTTGCAAACACAGGCTTTTTCCTAGGAATCCAAGTCACAATGGGCTCGAAGCCACTGATCTCCAAATCAATCAAGGTATTCGGGTAAACATGATGAGAGAGTGCATGTGAAACTCTGAAGTCCCTGTAACAATGTTCGTTGAAAAAATACATATTTGAAGTCAGTTCTTAAACAATACCTATGTGTATAACTAATGGTGTCACTTGCCTTAACACATTTGATAGACATAACAGTTTAAAGGAATTAAAAAGAAATCATTTAAATCTAAAAACTTTTCTGCATTAATATAACTATCATCGTATAGCTCACTTAATATCTATTATTATGTTATTTTTAAAACAAAGAATACAATTATTTAATCAAAAGGTCGTGGCTGATAAAGCTTATAAAGTTTTGTTTTAATAAACAAAATTAATAATAAATAAACCAAAATAAGACATTATAATTAATGCCATGATTATTTTTATACTGTTATCTTATTGTCAACAACTACAATTATTTACAGATTCAAAAAGCGTAAACATAATCCATAATAATACATAATACAAGATTCAATACATAATCTGAGAAAACTTTTAAATACTTTCATATTTACCTGTAGGACCATAAGCTTAAATTAAAAAGATACATCCTCCAATTAGTCTTCATGTGAATGTAATTATGGGCCGCGACCGTAGTCCACGCTAGAGTGAGAGATGCTACTAAATAAGAGACCATCACAACCCAGTAATTTGTGGCCCAACAAGACAAAGCCGATGAAAATAGTAACGTTCCAAAAAGGCCATCAATGATCAAAGTGGATCGTTTTCTCTCAGATGCTGGAATTTTCTTTAGCTCTTCAGCTACAGACCGTTTTAAAGTCCTGTAAAAACCATCTTCTTCAAATGTAAATGGAGAGTTTCTTGGAGTTTTAGCATCTCTAACATAGTATTTGTCTTTAACTTTTTCCACCACAGGATTGAAATGATGGCACTCAAATGCTTCTGTAATGTCAGTTCCCTGCAAATCAATGTCTGTTGTTAATCATTGTCATAGACGTAGATAAATCCTCTGTTTTAAATTAATTATATTTAATATTCTATCTAGCATAAATTATTCGCTTTACCTTCATTGTATTTTTTACTGTAATTATTCAAATTGCTTTTATCCCCAAAGAGGTAGGCAGAGGTGCGTATTACTGTACTTGATGCCACTGTACAATATAACACCCACTTTTCACTATTTATGTTACGAGTCCCATGTAATAGGGGGGTGAGCCTATTGCCATGTACCATAATTCCAGACGCCGCCGTGCTACTACTGAGATTTTTTTAAAACCTTGTTTAACTTTGCCCGACCCTTATGTAGAATTGAAGTTAAAGTAAAAGACGTTAAAAATTTGACATGTAAATATCTTACTTACTTTAGCAAGTTCCAACCACTCAGCGCCACCAGGATGTTTTTCTAAGAATTCGGAGAAATCATAAAGAGAGTTCCGTATTCTCCATAAACCTTCTGCACCATCATCCATTGCTTTTCCTTCCAACCATTGTACGGGGTCCCTCAACCCTCCATCTCTAAGCGAGGGATACTTTAATTGTGGGAAACTAACATGTGTTTTCTTCTCTGCTGCAGTTTTATGAGCCCACTCAATATAACTCGAATCTTTAGGAGCCATTTTAATAAACAATTATATTGAACGATTTTTTTTATTTTTGGTATTCACTGGTATATTTGTGTTCACTGTCCTAACTGTAGTGCCAGTTTAAATCTGAGATTGGATTCTCGCCTCGTCTTATATCAATTTGCTTTTGTAATCGCTGGAATATTTTCCTTACAAAACATAAATATTATAGATTTGCTTATCGACCCGAATAAAAATAAAACAATAGGTAATGCTTTTTTTGGTGTGCAGAAGACAGCAACACATTTTGAAACAATAATTATTAATAATGAAAGCAATTTAGGCATATATAGGTATACCTCAGATTTATTGCATCCCTGAATATGGCACTTTTAACCAATTTCGTTAGGGACCGACACTAGTACTTGTAATATACTTTGCCGGTCCAGTTGCTGGTCAGGAGTCCCATACGACCAGTCTTCTTTTTTTGACTAACCTTTACGCACATTAACGTAAGCTTCGCATAGCACTGATAACACAGCTTCGAATTGTAGAGGTACCTATTTGCTAATATTTTTACAAATCGTATTAACCATTTCAAATAGAAAATTAAAATCACGGAATATTTAAATAACTATGGTATACATTACGTAGTAAAGTTAGGTTTATTTCATTCAGTAGCTGCAATATTTCGATGTTAGGTAATTAGGTGCGAGTTCGTCTGGCAAGTGATGAAGTTGTTACACCAAGCTTAATGGACTGTCGCCTTCTAACTAGCTAGTTTAGAGATTGTAATTTAAGATGAACATTAAATTTTCGTACTGGAAATGTAATATTGATATTCCATGTTTGAGGAGCCTTTTGAAATGAAGTAGTTGCAAATGACTAGAAACATTAATTTGCTTTTAGTTTTAGTGTAAAATGAATAAGGTGAACCAATTTTTGCCATGCTCCAATGAAATCATAATGCTATTTGATGGAATTACTGCCGCCAAATATCAAAACCGTCACTCGCACTTTGCTGATATTGTTCGAATCCTAGACTTATGTGGGTACATAGCTTTTGAAGTGAAAGTCTAGGATTTATACTTCACTAAAACTGATGGTCACCAGCTACAAAAGAACTACCAGGTCCTCTTTGCAGAAAAGAATTGAGTATAAATGACTTTGATCTTTGATCTAATCTAACCTAACCAGACCAAATTTGAACCTACATTTTCTGTTCATACTGCATGCCCCTCAACAAACAGTGTTATTGTTAGGAAAAGTTGATTGCGATAATTTACTGACTCTTGATAAGCGAAGTCACGGCGCAAGTAAAAGGTCGCGGTTATCATCATACAACTATATTTGTATGACAAAACATTCATAAGTACATTGATAGTAATTAACTATGTATATATCCAATGAATATTAATTAAAATTTCATATCTTATTTTTTACCGTTTTCCAATATAAATACTAAATCAGCTAGCTGTTACCCGCGCCCGCACGTAGAATATACCGCAGGATTCCTGTTTTATCCAATGGGAGCATATAATCAGTATAAAACGTATTTTATCACCTAAGTCAGCCCATACGAAATTTCATCAAAATCCGTTCAGTAGTTTCAGCGTGATTGGCGAACAAAAATCTAAACACTCAGACAAAGAAACTTTCACTTTATTTTATATATTACTGTTATTAAAGTGATTGAAATATTTTATTTGTTGTAGGTACGTTACATGCGTACACAAAACTGACAAATCATCGCTTTGATCATTGATGGTTTTATCATTATTGTGATCAAATTGGTGATAGAGTGAAAATGCGTGGTGATATATTGTGAGATCTTCGATTCGAGAGCAGAAGTAGGAGCAACTATACTCATATTGTCCCACAGTCATCTGAATATTGCTCAATCCTCTTATCAAATCCAGCGTCAAATTGGGAGTACCTAACTACTGTTAATCAGTAAAGAAAAGCAGGTATAATGACATAACACAACATAACGCCCTTTTTCCCCGAATGGGTAGCCAGAAGTGCACGTTGCCACTGTACAATATTACACCCACTTTTCATTATTTATGTTAGGAGTCCCATGTAGTAAGGGGTGAACCTATTGCCATATACCGGGCACACATCCAGATTCCGTGCTACTAAGTATTGATAAAAAATTTAAAAAACCCAGTAATACTTTGCCCAGCCCGGGAACCACTTGGCTAACAAGGCAGGTATTATTATTATTTACTGAGACATTGTTTGTCGGTAAACATAAATTAAGTATATTTTGTGTATAATGACAGTGACCTTTACGTTTCAAACGATAATTAAAACAGATTAATTCTGTCTATCCGTTTACTTAAATTCATTACCGGTACCAAAATATTTGCTTTGTCTTTCTTAATTAAGTTTAATGATGAGATAATCATGACGTTGGTATCTATATAAAATATTTTGTTGATTAGTATATTTATATACAAATGCTATCTTCTACACGCGACTTCGATCGCGTAGAATAGTAAATAGGGTAATGGGGATGTTGACAGGGTATAAAAATTAAAAATATAATTAGTCCGTAAGTTAGGTAATAAAAAAATATTAGACACGTATTTTTTTATTTTGTCGTATAATAAAACAATACTTAGATAAAACGAGTTAAAGTTTAGGAGTGGGGGGTAAAACGTCATTTCTTAGTATAAAATGTACTGAGAAGTGACGTCACGCGACATTTCAAATCAATATATCTTCAAAACTATTCGTTTCCGTGAGAAAATAAAAAATACGTGTCTAATATTTTTAAATAATCTACCAGACGGACATTAAAATAAAAATTAGTCGTCTACCCCATTGCCAGGGTACGAAAATT
Source organism: Spodoptera picta (assembly GCA_038387885.1). Taxonomy (NCBI): domain Eukaryota; kingdom Metazoa; phylum Arthropoda; class Insecta; order Lepidoptera; family Noctuidae; genus Spodoptera; species Spodoptera picta. Next base: position 316,183 of record JAZHFQ010000778.1, read on the forward strand.
AACAATCTATTTAGTCCGTCAGTTAGATGATGAAAATACAGATCTGTATTTTTTTATTTACTCGTATAAATATGTTTTTTATATGAAATGGAGTTAAGTTTAGGAGTGGGAGAGGTCACACGGTATTTTAAATTAATATATCGTAGAAAGTATATAAATTTGTGATAAAAGAAAAATACTTGTATGTATGTATCGCGAGACGATCTCCGGCCACCGTAAGCACGGGCCTGCGGACGGTGAGCACCAGTGACTCGCCGCCCGATCAGAACCAGGCCCGAGCGTACGGCCCGTCGCGTTCCGCGCGCGCCTCAAGGAGCTATCAGACCACCACAGATGGGGCCCAACAGGGCTGATGCCGATACGGAGCCGCGGAAGACTTAACGGATTGCCGGGGCTCCGGCTCGAAGTGCAACGGTAGGAACGGGGTGGTTTTTAATCAGTAAGAGTCTGACACTCCCTCCCGCCTCACCCGGGCGGGAGAAGTCAATGGATGATATATGGCAATAGGCTCACCCCCTATTACATGGGACTCATAACATAAAATAGTGAAAAGTCGTAATGTGCACCTCTACCTATCTCTTCGGGGATGCAAGGCGTGATGTTATGTAGTGTGTTTGAACTAAAAGAAACTATATATAACAGGTTATGGTTTACAGGTGTAGGTTTACTGGTCAGCCTACTTTTCTATTTCATGGAATTACTAATACCTCAATAGTAAAAACCGTGTATAAGAAAAAAATAAAGCAAATAGTATATATAATGACAACGTAAAGTTTTATTAAATCATTTTTACAAACACTTTATAATAAAACATTTTATACACACATTTTTAGAATATAGTTTTTTATACAAAACCACAAACAAGGCACCTTAACGAACCTAACGCGAATCATCCAAAACGTTAGGATTTTCTTTGACAGCCATTTTCAACTGTCCTATAAAAAGGTCGTAAGACGATGTCAATCGGAAATTAGTTTTGAACTTTTCGCAATGTTCCAGAAATACTGGGTACAGCTGTTTCAAAATTACATGGTCTAAAGTTGGGAAAAGATGATGAAGAGCGTGATCTCCGAAGAATGTCGTGGACCTGAAGAGGCTGTTGTTGATGTCACTAATGTCCATCACTGCCTCGAGCTCATGCATGCCCCAGTCGACTGTTTTACCTCTGTAAACATTAATTTTGTTAGTGGTATATATTATGATGAACCATATAAACTTGATACGTTGAAATAACTATTTTAATCAGAAAATATTTTCTTAAAATATTTTATTAAAGATACACTTGCTATTATTTTATCCAAGACTGAGAAAGTGAAAGAGATCTGTATTTTTAGGTAATTTGTTATATTAAGCCGAGCAGTGGATAACCTTGTTTTTTTTTAATCGGAGTACTTATTCCCGTTTTGAGCACCCATATATATGTTCACCTTAGAAGATAAAATATCATTGGTGCTAAATGTATAGAGTGCCTAAAAAGTAGGTGCTCTAAGTGCTTAAACGTGAATCCTCCAGAAAAGTCATTATAACTAGGTACATTTAATGATACTGATAAGATTACTTTTATCGCAATATTGGTATCAAAAATAAATTCATTGTAACATTTTGGTATAGGCACAATAATATTTAATCGTAAATTTTCTTTAAATAAAGCGTTACAAAAAAAAATAAAACCTTTCGCATTTATAAGATTAGAACAATATTTATATTATGGGTAGTATTTTATTTCATAAATTCACTTAAAACGTATTAAAATTTTTATTAGAAGTAAACAGAAAAAGAGCTGACATTCAACGTAAGGGACAGATGTGGAGCTCTTTGTTAAATAGTGAACATCTTCTTTCAATCTGAAAAAAAAAGTAAAATATTAATGCTGTTTCGAAATGAAATCAGGACTTTTCATTAGAAGTTTTTAGAAAGAATTTTAATTACTTAGTTATATTCGAACCCACAAGACTGTTTTGATGTTATGCTGAATCAAAATGTTGCATTACCTTCTAGAGAAATTGATCAAAGCTATAAACGGATAGAAAATAAGTTCAATGAAGAGTGTGAAGTATACACGACTAGATTTCTTTCTCGGATTCCAGAAGACTATTGGTTCAAAGGCACTAACTTCAAAATCCATTAGAGTATTTGGGTATAAATGATGAGAAAGAGCATGGGATATTCTGAAGTCTCTGTAACAAAGAACATAATATATTAATTTATGTCTAAAACTAGCAAGATGAAGAAGAAATAGATAAAAAATATTATTATTATTACAGCTACATAAGGTACTTATTTTTGTATTATCTTATACTTCTTATACTATTATATAAAGCGGAAGAGTTTGTTTATTTGTTTGTTTGTTTGAACGCGCTAATCTCCGTAACTACAAGTCTGATTTGAATAATTATTTTTGTGTTGGATAGCGCATTTATCGAGGATGGCTATAGGCTATAAAACTCACACTACGACCAATAGGAGCTGAAACTGCGCGGAAGATGCTAGTTTAATATATGATAGATAAACATACATTTTGCATTGAAATTATTCTTACCTATAGGACATTAAGGTTAGATTGAATAAGTACATTCTCCAGTTAGTTTTCATATGAACATAGCTGTGTGATGCGACTGTGGTCCATGCTAAAGCCAAAGACGCTGTCAGGTATGCTCCCATTACAGTTCAATAGTCTTTAGACCAGCAAGATAATGCTGACGTTAACAAAACGGTTGCAAAAAGACTATCAATAATGTAATCCGGCCTCTTTTCTTTGCTAGGAGGAATTTTCTTTATTTCGTAAAAACCGTTTCACAGCTCGTTTTAACGTTTTGTAAAAACCGTCTTCTTCAAATGTAAATGGAGAATTCCTTTGCGTCGTGGCGTCTCGTTTATAATACTTTTGTATCATCTTTTCCACAACAGGATTCAAGTGATGGCACTCGAAGGCCTCAGTAATGTCTGTCCCCTGCAAATTTGTTCGTCATAACTACCTCTAATAAACACAAAATGATTCATATACAATCATAAATCATTCCTAACGTTACGGTAAATGGAAAAAGAAATTACAAATATTGCTCTCGTTGGACAAATTGATGTTCATATTTTATTACTACGGACCTAAACCGTACTTTACTCACAACAAAAATATATTTCAGTGGTAATTAGGTTACCTTAGAGAGCTCCAGCCACTCAGCGCCGCCGGGATGTTTATCTTGAAATTCTTCGAAATCGTAAAGCCCATCACGTATTCTTCATAAACCCTCGGCTCCATCGTCCATGGCTTTGCCTTCCAACCATTGTACGGGGTCTTTTAGCCCTCCATCTCTTAATGATAGGTACTTCAACTGTGGGAAACTCACATGAGTTTTTTTCTCAGCCGCCGTTTGGTGGGCCCATTCAATATAATTCGTGTCTTTAGGAGCCATATTTGGAACATTTAACACATAACAATTAAATAAGTAACAAAATAAATGTTGTTATCACTTCACTCCGTTGTAACCCGCTCGTCTCGGAATTTAGACACTGTTTAAACGATTCAGACTCACAGTGTTCTGTTTTATTCGATAAAATAAAACAATTCAACTAACTAAATAATTGACAAAAGATAAGACAATATTGTGTACAAAAAATCCATTAGGACTGAGTCCATTTGACTTTTAATTGTAAAAGAGCTATACTCTTTTAAGAGCTAGTATCAGCTTTACACATACATGGCATATTTACTAATTGTAACTTCATAATATCTACCCTAACTATACGAATTATCATCAAAGTTATAAATGAGCACTTATAGTAAATTAACTGTAGCATAAATCTATCGATCAAACACTAACCAATGGTTTCCTCTGACTATGATGTTGCTAAGCGCAAATCTCAAAACCAGCTGAACTGATTTTAGGTTTTTTTTTAAATTAACTACACGTTTCTAGATATCTCTTAAAAAATCGTAAACAGATAGTTTGACAAATGGCAGTCGTCCTATTGCATGTAACAGAATACTGCACCTAAATCGTCTGTATTTCGCGAAGTAGGTATCATAATGTCAACGAGATTATCTGATATATATATTTAGCTTTATCGTTAATAAGATACTACGTGACAAAATTTTGGTTCATAACATCTAGTATTTATCCGTTTAGATACTACATGATCTACAAATAAAGTTACTTGAATTTGATACCTAGCCTTGTATTCTTAGAAAACGTAAGCAGAGGCATAATATATTCAATGTTACACACATTTTGACGAGTTCAGTAGTATTTTCGGTAATCGCACCTGAACATTGGGTATTCTAGGTTTCGAGGAGGGCTTTTTGTGGGAATAGCCGACAAACGACCAAACGGATTTCCTGATGGTACTCATGGACACCCGAAACATCTGAGGTGTTATAAATGCATTACCGGTCTTTTGAGGATTAGGAATTTAGAGTTGTTGGGGATTCAAGGGAGATTAGGCTTCCGGTAACCTCACTCACACGATGAAACACAACGCAAGCGTTGTTTCACGTCTCGGTTTTCTGTGAGGCCGTGGTATCACTCCGGTCGACTTGGCCCATTCGTGCCGAAGTGGCTCTCCCACACTTAATTTGTAATTTTTAAATACTTATTAATATGACTTATCTAAAAAGAACTAATTACAATAACTTAAAGGTAGTTTTAAACTTTAAATGTCTTTATTTGCTGAACAGAGGTGTAGTACATAATTAGTGACTAAGGTGTTATTTATTTTGTTACATATTGTATCTCTTTGTTCTCTGTTTAGATTAGTAATTTTCAATACTGCCCTACATAATTGGTTCAAGTTAACCTTTCTAATATACCTAATATCTTACTCATGTACGATAAATATACTAAGGTTATCATGATATACTTGTGCCTTAGAGTATGTACACACTTACCGTAGAATTGTTTCAAGATTACTTATTAATTGTTTTCGGACCGGACCCATATATGTATATATTTATTTTTTTAAATCATGCAAAATTATAATTCGTTCCCCCACTCCTATTGCAAAGTAAAACGAAACGTTTGAACAATGGAAACAGCCAACAAGATTCCCTTATAATCTTTTTTCCTGCTTCCAAAAATAGCCATTACCTTGCTAAGATGCAGTCTAAAATAATAAGACCTCGAAGCTATTTTCAGAGTAAACGAAAGCACCCGAAATCTTGCATAAAATTAAACTCCTATTAATAAACATTTCTCACCGAGTAAAATCAAAATGCATCGTTAAACTTATGTAGCGGTAATTTAATGCCGCTATTTACATCATCAAAGGAACTAATCAACTATATATTATTTTAACTAATAAACTTGCCATTAAATTGATAGATCTCGTATTGATGACCGAGTTATGTTTAATAAACAACTGTGAGCAGTCGTGAGTGTAATTTTAGTTTTTATTAAATTTTGATAAGGTTGAAAATGCCACATAATACGAATTGGGAAGAAGCAGCTCAGCAAAGAGCCGTAGATAAAAATACGCATGTGAGTTTTCCGCAGTTAAAATATCCTTCGTTACGAGATGAAGGACTAAGAGACCCGGTACAATGGCTTGCTGGGAAAGCTATGGATGACGGTGCTGAGGGATTGTGGCGCATACACGACAAACTGTATGACCTAACGAGGTTTATAAAGCGTCACCCGGGAGGTGAAGAGTGGCTAGAACTCACACAAGTAAGAAAAATTAAGTTTTTTTTAAACTTAATGAAGCAGTCCTTTTCCTTTCCTTTCATTTTCCTTTCAGTACCTTTTCCTCAAACCTTTATTGCTTAGGAAGACAAAATGTTTTATTTTAACGATTAGCCAAGAAAGTTTCGATTCGAAAGTTTAATCGTTAACACAATGTAGCGACTTTCAATTTTGAGTAATTAATAAAGAAGTATGTAATCAAATAATTATTTGTTTGGTTCTAATTACAAATCCATTACATTAATGTAAGTTGTCCGAAATACAAATATTAACTAGTATTAAAAAAACTAACCACGACGTAAGTTTGAGCAAAATTTATCCCCATAACAAGATTTTTATTAATATCCTTCACCATTTTAAATAACCTAGGATTTATTTTTCAGGGAACTGACATCACTGAAGCTTTTGAATCTCATCACTTGAACCCATCCACTGAGAAAATTCTTACACAATATTACATAAGGGATGCAAAGACTCCACGTAATTCGCCATTCACGTTCAAAGAGGATGGCTTTTACAAAACGCTAAAGAGAGCGGCTTTTGAGGAGTTAAAAAAAATCCCTAAAGATGCATCTAGAACTGCAAATAACATAACAGATTTTCTGTTTGTATCGTTGCTTATTAGTTCAAGTTTAACCTGCTGGGTCACAAATAATATTGCTGTAAAATTTTGGTATACCTACGCGTCATTCAATTTGGCAGTTTTGACTGTAGCCTGTCACAATTACATACACAGGAAAACGAATTGGCGTATGTATTTGTTTAATATGAGCATGTGGTCTTATAGGTGAGTGTGGTCTATCTCATTAATATTACTAGCGGCCCGCCCCGGTTACACACGGGTGCAATATGCATGTATTATACATATTAACCTTCCTTAAGAATCAATCTGTCTATTAAAAAATGTGCATCAAAATCCGTTGCGTACTGTAAAAATTTAAGCATACATAGTGACAGACAGACGGCGGATAGCGACTTTATTTTATATTATGTAGTGATAATTGCGAGTTTGTGAGTGTAGGTATGTATATGTGTGCGTGTGTGTGTGTTCATGTGTTTGTTACACTTTCACATTAAAATGGCTGAAGGGATCGGGGTGAAATTTAAAACTACGGTAATGATGGTCTGCAACAACACTTAGGCTAGTTACTTTTTATTCTACGGGAACGTGGACGAAGCCACGATTATAGGTACATGACGTATGCTATTCTATTAGAGTAGAATTTCATTGAACACGAAAAATGAGTGTTTTTTTAATCCAGTTATCCTGAATCTCGAGCATAACTTAGTACTGATATTTCTGCCAGTAACATTTTGGTTTCTAACAATAACTTTGATGAAAACAAAAATGACGCAATAACTCAATTTCATTTCATATCTCCAAGCATAATTCTTATCCAGTATCGATGTTCAAATATGAATGAGTCAATTCTGTAGCTCAAATTAAGCTCACTAGAAAATTCCTTTTTATAAATGTGAGATATCACTAAGTGAATTAAAGATATTATCAAACTTTAATAAGTAGTAACTGTAAGCCTGGTTTAATATTTGAATTACCTTTAATTATCATAGTTTAATCAAATGGCCTAACCATTTTTTGCCACCAAAAAAATGGTTCGTCAAATTATGCATTTTTAGAGGTATCTACAGTTGTAAAGCCCTCTTAGATATGACGTACGATGATAACGAAAGTTTAATTTATTATTGTGAATACCGTGAATACCACATGCCCAACTAAAAGGCAATTTGAAATTGTACCTAGATATCGTGCCATATCTATCATTTTATAAAATAAATTGTAGTGACAGAACTGTACTTAATAAACTTAAAATTCGGTAGTCTTTCAGTATTCGGGCGACAGTGGGTATAACATGGCGTATAGCAATTTTTAGCTAGAAAACGAGGATTTCGAAAGTACATAAACATTATTGAATTGGTACGGAACCAAAGAGCAATTCTCATGGAAAGCCATTATTTTTCGTTTGGGTGAATTATTTTCAGAACTTTGTCATAATCTAACTCCTCGAGGAGCTACTGTTAGTTTTCGAGGATATACCACATACCGAACTGAATTTGTTTGTGAGAAGAGGAACATGTGGAATAATGTCAGGATAGATGCCCCACTTTTTGAAATGGTGTTATTATTCTAAAATGTATCAAATTCATCATCAATTTTGGTGTTTTGTCTGTTATTTTACTATATTTGTGTTAATGTAAATCGTATGGATTTTTGTGAAAATGAAAATACATTTTTATTAAAAGCTGTCCTTCTGTCCTCTGTCGATAATGGGATAGCTATAGTTTTCACAGAGGATAGACACCTTTTTAAATATTGTTATGCTAAAGTCATAATAGTATTTAAACCATATACGGCTTTCTAAGCTTCACAGTAATCAAATAACTTAAATAAAAAACGGCAATTAAAACGTATAAATAACACCTACGAATATAATTTTAGCGCTTTGCGGGATCTCGCCGCTTAAAATTATCGCAATCGCACATAAGTACAGAAAAAACGCGTGCGCTGACGCTTACGATCACAATACCTTAGATTTGCAGGGAAGGTGCTATTGTATAGGGATTTACTCTCACCACGTTGCTACTAGTAGAACAAATCTTACAACCATCAACCTAATCTAAACGAGATTAAATATCACTTTTACTAATTCACTGCATATAAAAAGGAAATACATAATCTGGCGTACGACCAAAATCTAAAAAAAATATTTCATATCGTATCGTATTCTGATTAGTTATCTTACGAATTTCTGATTAAGAAGATGAGACACTTACTTATTTTTATACTACTATTTACACTTACTTATATTTGGTTACTCAAACTATTGGGTATTTAAACTCAAAGTCTTGTCTTTAATGCACTTAATGCCTTTACAAATTATACTACTGTCTCTCCCCTTTAAGTGTAAATGTTTTTCTATGTCATTAAACATTATATGTTAATCCATGTGTTCATATATTACGGTGTTCTGAACAATACAAGTAAGCCGTCGGTCTTTATTTCGTCCCATAAATTACGCCTCTTATCCTTTTTGGATAAATAGCATCCTAATCGTTGAAATGGCTTCGGACTCAGAGTCCGACACAACATTAGTGGAGCGGCTGAGCGTGAGCTCGAAAGGCTCACGCCGCCGCGCGACGGGGACGTTCAAACGCCCCAGACTGGAGGAGGACAGTTTGTCCCCGTCCTCCGGCGCTCAGGAGGCGCCTCCCCCCAAGGTTACCACGGCAGCGCGGGGTAGGGGCGGCAAGGGCAGCGGTCGCCGGAAACCGGCACCAGCTGCCTGCGCGGAGTCAGCCGAGCAGCTGGCCGCGGAGGGCAGGGCTCTCTCAAGCGCTGCCCGTTCGGAGTCCTCTGCGGCCGAGATGTCCGGCGTGGAGATGTCGGAGGGCGAGCGCGGCTCTGAGAGCGAGAGCTGCTCCGGGGGCCTCCAACAGGCCATTACGGCGGAGCTCTACAAGCTGGCGATGGGTAAATCCCAGCCGGTTAGGCTCCGCCTCCTCAGGGCGGCGGCGGCCACTATAACTGAGGCGGCCTTGGAGCAGTATGCGGTGCCCACTGCGGGAAAGGTGCGCTCTGAGCTGGCCGAGATGCGGCGAGAGCTGGCGCGCTTGGCGGCCTCTAACGCGGCTCTGGAGGCCGAGCTGCGGACGGCCAGGGCCGAGCTCACTGCTGCTCGCGGCAGTCGCTCTCAGCCCCCGGCGGAGGCCGACGTAGTCGGACTGCTGCGGGCGGAGATGGCTGCCTTCCAGCGACGTTTCGACGTGCTGGAGGGCAGGCTCTTGCGTCCCCCACTCGCGGCGAGTCAGGTCGCCCCCGCGGTCCCGCGGTCGTACGCGGCCGCTGCGGCCAAGTCTTCGACCTCGGGTCAGGCTAGCCGCAGCTCCCAACCGCCGGCAAAGGCGCGACCGGCTGCCCCAGCGAGGGCCTCGGCGCCCCCGCCGGCGCAGACCCCAGCTGCGCCGACGGCGCCAGCGCCCGCAGGGCGCAAAAAAAGGAGAGGCACTCCAGCCCGGCAGGCTGGAGTTGCGGCAGCGGTGGTGGAACCCGCCCCGCGAGCTGAGGACGGCGGCAGTTGGCAAATCGCCGGCGAGGCGAGGAGAGTCGCCAAGGAGGGCCGGAAGCGCCGCAAAAAGGCGCAGCGGCAGCGACGGCAGCAGCAGCGCAGGGAGAAACGCGCTGCTGCCTTGCTCCTCGCCCCTAAGACCGCGGCTGTGGTCATCACCCTACAGCCGGAAGCGGTCAATAGGGGCGTTACCTACGGCGACGTACTCGCCAAGCTCAAGGGGGCGGTGACTCCTGCGGAGTTCGGGGCCCCGGACGGGTTTGCAGTCAAAGTGACTGCCACTGAAGCCCGTCTCTTGGAGGTCCCCGGCGCGACCAGCGGCCCATCGGCCGACGCCCTGGCCGAGAGGCTTAGGGCGTGCCTCGGTGCGGACGAGGCCCTCATGTCCAGGCCCACCAAATGCCTGGATGTCAGGATTTTGGGCCACCTCGCTCTCCGTTACGGAGTCGTCCCGTAACGGAGAGCGAGGTGGTGGCCGCTGTGGCCAGGACGGGAGGGTGCCCTGCTGACCAGGTCAGGGTGGGCGCCATCCGTCCGGATAATTCGGGGCTGCGCACGGTGGTGGTCAGCTGCCCCGTCACAGCGGCCAAGAAGCTGAAGGAGGGCAAAAGGCTCTTGGTGGGATGGGTCTCGGCGCAGGTCAAGCTGCTCGAGACCCGGCCTCTGAGGTGCTACCGCTGTCACGTGGGGGACACTCACGTGCGTGAGTGTCAAATGCACCTCGGAGGTGGACCGCAGCGACTGTTGCTTCCGCTGCGGTCGGCCCGGTCACAAGGCCGGCTCGTGCAACGCCCCGCTGCACTGCAACGCATGTGCGGCGGCTGGCAAGCCGGCCAATCACCGGGTCGGGAGCAAGGGCTGCTCCCCTCCTGCTAAAAAGGGCAAAGGTAGGCCCTCCGCCGCCCCTGCTGTTTCCGCCGCCGCCGCCGCCACTGCCACCGCAGTCGCCGCTGCCGCCACTGAGGAGGTCGGAATGGACTGTCAATAGTGGCTCCATTCCGCCTCCTCCAGGCGAACATCAACCACTGCGCCGCTGCTCAGGATCTCCTGCTCCAGAGCATGGCGCATTGGTCGATCAATGTCGCCGTGGTCTCTTGTCCCGCCCAGGGATCACTGGGTGGCGGACCTGGACGGCTCGGTGACCATCATCTCGTCGGCCGCCGCCGGTACCCCGACTCTTGAGGCTGCTCAAAGAGGCCGGGGTTGTGTCGCAGCACGGTTCGGAGAGCTCGCTGTGGTGGGCGTGTACTTCTCTCCGAACCGAACTCTCGCCGAGTTCCACAACTCCTTGAGGGAGTTGGTCACCGTCGTCGTCGGGTTCCGTTCCCTCCCCGTGCTCGTCCTCGGGGACTTCAATGCCAAAAACTTGGCTTGGGGTTCCCGGTTCACCGACGTCCGGGGTAGGATGGTGGAAGACTGGGCCCTTGAGACAGGCCTAGTCGTACTGAACCGGGGTTCTGTCCCCACGTGCGTGCGGATGCAGGGCGAGTCGGTGGTGGACATCTCGTTCGCCAGCCCTGCTCTGTCACCGCGTATTGTTGACTGGCGCGTCATGGAGGAGGTGGAGACGTATTCCGACCACCGGTATATCCGGTTCGACGTCTCCGCCGAGTCCGCAGACCCGCCGGTCAGACAGGCCCCATGTGGCCCGCTGAAACAGCTGGACCGGGAGCTGCTCCTGGAAGCCGCCATCGTGCAGGCCTGGGTGATACCACCGGTCAGGCCTGCCGACATTGACGATGAGGCCAAGTGGCTCCAGGACGCCATGTCCAGAATCTGTGACGTGGCGATGCCCCGGATCCGGTCGAGTCAACAAAAGCGCCAGGTGTACTGGTGGTCGCAAGAGCTAGCAGCTCTACGCAAGGCGTGCACTGCTGCGCGACGCCAGTACACTAGGCACCGCAGGCGCCGTATCCGTCCTCCGAATGCGGAGGTGAGAGAGGCGGAGTTGTACGAGGGATACAGGGCGGCCAAGGCCCTCCTCAAGATGGAGATATTGCGGGCCAAGGAGGAGGCCCGCCGAGAGATGCTGGGGACTCTGGACAGAGATCCGTGGGGACGCCCGTACCGGATGGTACGCGACAAGCTCCGCGCTTGGGCTCCCCCGCTCACCCAGAGTCTCCGGCAAGAAGTCTTGGAGGAGGTGATTGGCACCCTGTTCCCTCGACTGTGGAGGGGGTTCACCCCTCCGTATATGACTCCGCCCCCTGCGGTGCCCGACGCGGGCTACAGCGACGACGACGACGACATCGACCCAGAGGTGACCGAGGCAGAATTGAGAGCGGCGGTGCGCCGGATGGGCGCCAAGAAAACCGCCCCAGGACCCGACGGCCTGCATGGCAAGGCATGGGTCCTGGCCTCAGAGGCTCTCGGGCCTCGATTGATTGGTCTCTACAGCGCATGTCTGGAGAGAGGGCAGTTCCCGCTTCTCTGGAAAGCGGGCAAACTGGTCCTCGTGCGGAAGACGGGGCGCCCTGCGGACTCTCCGTCTGCGCACCGGCCCATAGTGCTGCTCGACGAGGTGGGGAAAGTCTTCGAAAGAATAATTTCGAACCGCCTCGTCGCGCACCTGACGGACATTGGGCCGGACTTGTCGGACGGCCAGTTCGGCTTCTGCAGAGGGCGCTCCACGGTGGACGCCATCATGCGCGTTAGAGACCTCACGACGGGGACTGCAGTGTCCAGGGGTAAGGTCGTAGTGGCGGTGTCTCTGGACATCGCCAACGCCTTCAACTCCCTGCCCTGGAGCTGCATCTTGGAGGCACTCCGATATCATCGGGTGCCTACCTACCTCCGTCGTGTAATCGAGGCTTACCTGACGGACAGGTCCGTCAGCTACCCCGGTCACCGGGGCGAGTGGAACCGGCGAGAGATGTCACGCGGTGTTCCGCAGGGTTCGGTTCTGGGGCCGCTCCTGTGGAACATCGGCTATGACTGGGTGCTGCGCACCGACCTCCCGAACGGCGTTAGCACAATATGCTACGCCGACGACACGCTGGTGCTAGCGCACGGGAGGTCGCACCAGGCGGCGGCCGACTTAATGGCGACAGCGGTTGCGACAGTCGTTGAAAGAATCCGGCAGTTGGGACTCGAGGTGGCGCTCCACAAGTCCGAGGCCATGTGTTTTCATGGCCGCGGGAACGCGCCACCTCCGGGTGGGTCCCAAATAACGGCGGGAGGAGTTACCATCGACGTCGAGACGACGATGAAGTAAGGAAGAAAGAAGAAAGAAAGAAAAATAATTTATTCGCCATGGACAAACATTAAAACACAAAAATAAATAAATAGAAACCAAAATTAAAAAACATAAAATAACAAAAAACAAACAACAATGAAGGCAAAAAAAAACATTATAAAAAAAAACAAAATAAAAGAAACAGGGTGGCAGCATGTCCACGACGAAAGGGCTCGCCAACTCAGTCTAAGCTGGGCACAGTAAGTACCCAACACTGATTTTCAGTTGGCACCCCTGCAGTGACGCATGGACGGAACCAACGAAAAATTATTTAATGCAAAGAGTATAATAAGTATAGGGGTTATTTAAAGGAAAATAATATAAATACAAAAGACACATGCTAAAACAGTAAACGAAAAGGAAGAAACACAGACCTCTATTTTTTTTATTCATAAATAAAATAAAAAAATAAAAAATAAAAAAAATTAAAATATATATATATATATATATCACGACAATTAGAATAGTGTGGGTAGGTTGTGGTCGTGAAGCTATCGCGTAGCCCGACACTTATTGCGAGAAGCTAAAGCGAGCAGGTCGACACTTCGCCAGCTCTGACGCAACAACAAGGGGCTCGAGGGTGAGTTTGTGAGATCCTACGTTACATTAATAGTGAAAGTAATAAGTTAATTATAATTATAAAAATAAATAAATATGAAAATGTGACTAACATAATTTGTGTACCCAGTTATACGAATAAAATAATAAGAAGGATAAATGTCAGATTAAATAAACGAAATGTCAATATTTACAGATTCACTCTCAATTTGAGAGTTAATAATAAACTCCTTGAGTTTTCGTTTAAAAGTGAAAGTGCTTTGCAGGCTCCTGATTGGCGGAGGTATGTTGTTCCAGCACTTAGAAGCTGCATATCGGAAACTACCCCGAAAAGCAGCCGATTTGTGCTGCGGTATAGCCAGCTGTTGTGCACACCGCCTACCCTCCCGCTGCCGATGAGCATTCACCCACGAGAGCTTCGAGTAGAGGTATACTGGACACTTATACTTAATCACACCAAAGAGGAGACATGCCAGGTGGAGCTTACGTCGGGGCTTCATTTTTAGAAGATTATACTTGTTTAAGTAAGGTGTTGTGTGACTCCTAGGTGGAATTTTAAAACAAAAACGCGCGCAGGCATTCTGAACCCTCTGTATCAATCGCTCAGTGCGTGAAAACAGTCTAGGTCCAATAACCGTAAGTAAAGTACCTAGGACTCGTCCTCGACAGTCGGTGGAACTTCATAGAACACTTCCGACGTTTGGCCCCAAAGTTGGAGAGGACGGGGGCTGCGTTTAAACGCATCCTCCCCAACCTCGGGGGGCCAAACGCCTCCTGCCGGAGGTTATACGCCGGGGTCGTGCGGTCCATGGCCCTCTACGGCGCCCCTGTTTGGGCGCCAAACCTGTTGCGGCGTCCCGCTCGGACGCTGCTCATGGCACAGAGGGTCATGGCGATCCGAATGATCCGCGGATACCGCACGATCTCTGGGGAGTCGGCGAACCTCCTTGCCGGATTACCGCCGTGGGATCTGGAGGCGAAGGTGCTCGCGCGCGTGTACGGCATGCGCGCGGAGGCACGTCGCCGGGGCGAAACCCCGCTGCCGCGCCAAATAGGTGCGTGGCGGGATGAGCTCCGGCGCGATCTCATGGCGGAATGGCAGCAACGACTGTCGCAACCGAGGGCTGGGCTCGCTGCCATCGCAGCGGTAAGTCCCCTCTTTGAGGAGTGGCTTGAGAGACGCTACGGCGTCCTCACCTACCGCCTGACGCAGGTCCTCACCGGACATGGAAGGTTCGGGAGGTACCTGTGTCTGATGGGGCGGGAGGAAACGCCCGGGTGTCATCACTGCGAGGACCGCCCTGAGGACACGGTGGAACACACAGTGGGAGAATGCCCTTCGTGGGCTGAGCACCGCCGTGTCCTCAGGGAAGTGATCGGCGATGGCGACCTCTCGCGTCCGGGCCTAGTGCAGGCCATGATGCGGAGCGAGGGGGACTGGGATGCCGTCTCCTCCTTTTGCGAAGCAGTCATGCTAGCTAAGGAGGAGGCGGGACGCGTGAGGCAGCGAAGCGCTGCCTCCTCGCAACCCAGCCATCGCGAAGGACACACCGGGCGTCGGGGATCGCGAGACGATCTCCGGCCACCGTAAGCGCGGGTTTGCGGACGGCGAGCATGGGTGGCTCCCCGTCCGACCAGAAACAGACCCGAGCGTACGGCGCGTCGCGTTCCGCGCGCGCCTCAAAGAGCCATCAGACCACCACAGATGGGGCCCAATACGGCCGATGCCGATTCGGAGTCGCGGAGAACCTAACGGGTAACGGGGCTCCGGCTCGACGTGCAGGAGAAGGAACGGGGTGGTTTTTAGTCAGTAAGAGTCTGACACTCCCTCCCGCCTCACCCAGGCGGGAGAAGTCATTTGATGATTTTCCCCCCTTAAAAAAAAAATGGTTGAAATGGCTGCACCATGAAAAAAAAAACGTTAAGTGAGAGTTAGATCAAACAAAGTTTATGTATGGGCCCAATGGTATTGGCTACCTCATTATAAAATATGGGTGCCTTGGCTGACATAAATATCTATATCTCTTTATAATATAAAAAAATAATTGCTGTTTGGTAGTCTCGCTAAAACACAAAAGCGACTAGACCGATTTGGCTAATTTGTATGAAAATGCCGAATGATAGTACCTACACAAAATGAACTGTCTGATATCACCTCTAGCAACGATAATTTGGATGTCACATTAATGTTTTGATTTGACGTCTAATCCTGACTGTGCATGAGACTGCGAAATTATATCAGTGTTTGTTTGGTTCTTTCTAGCTGCGAAACTCGTTTTAAATAACAACTGATAATTCACTAACATAATATAATATTAGGTATCGTATGACGTCATGATTTACTACATTTTATATCGAGCCATGACGGAGCAACCTCCCACTCTTAAAAATAATTTAAAGTTTTTTTCTTATACGAAAAAATAAAAAATTATGTGTCCTATATTTTTACTGAATTCGACAATGTAGGGAGTACCTACTATGTTCGGGTGATATTCTTTTTTTTGTTTGAAAAGTTATAGGTTACTCCCGAGAGGAGCACATTTTCAAAATAAAAACTGCGTTTAAAAAAACGACTTCATAAATCTAACCGACTTCTAACCTATCACCAGTGGGGGGGGTAACCTATCAGTACTAAGTTTTCAGTTTTTAAAGGATCATGGGCGGATTGGACGTTGAATCAACATTGTGATATATTCGTACACGTGTTGATATATTCATTTGAAAGAGAATGATATTTCTTAGTCTGACAACTTTACGCCAACTCGCGGGAGAACGGAGAGAACTAAAAATATGTAAAAAGTCTCATGATTGCCGAACCGAACCAAACGATTACGTAGGGTTAAAAGTCTTTAATAGGAAACAGTTACGACCAAACTTACATTACAATTAGAACAATTCTTCAATGACACTGGATAACATCACTTCTTTTAATTCCCTTTTAACTCCACGATCTGTTCCTTATTATGTACTGAAAGTGATAATTAATTTTATGAGTTAAGAGTCCCTTACTATAGAAATGAATTTATGACCATAACCAGACCATAGTTGCAGACTCTGGAGTATTGATAACACATGTCAAAAATACAAAAAATAAAAACACTGACAATGTCTGTAACTGTACGCGGTGTATCTAGTCATATATTCTTTCTAATTATACGTAAATATTAACATATCTGACAAAGATCAGTCTTTCTTATAATTTTACACCTCTGTATCTCCTTCGTGGAATAGAAAGAGTAATGTTAGGTTATATAAATTCAGGTATTATTAAAAAACTACGAGTGTTCTTGTTTTTGACGGAACAGTAAACGAAATTAAAAGTTTCATAACGTTATTTACCAACATTTGAAGTATGATAATCTCAATAACCCCATACTTCATGATAATAGTATCTAGACATCGACATATTTATCAATGACATAATGACATTTCATCTCTGTTGGTTGAAAGTCAACTTTCATACTAAAGTGCCCATAATCCTTTTTGTTTGTTTATAGTTTTTGGTTTTTTTAAAGTCGGTTTTTTATATCGGGTATAGGTACAGATGAGGCCTCTCACTGACAGTCGAATTCGTGATTCAACCAATCAACATCCCAGCCTCGGACTGACATTTTTATTTTCTATTACAGGGACTTTCGAGTATCCCACGTGTTGTCCCATCACCTTTACACAAACACGTTGATGGATTTGGAACTAAGTTCTTTAGAACCAATACTATTTTACACTCCTAGGAAAGACAAACCACTACATGCGAAACTGGGTTGCATTACTGAGATATTCTTCTTTCCTTTCGTTTTTTTCTTAAGTTTTACAAAAAGGTAAGTTATTTATAGTCTGTATTAATTTTAGCTACTAGTACCTACTATCATTGGCAGTACCGAATGCTTTTATTACCAATACTTTAGTCTAGGTGTGACCTGAGTTCTAACTATGTTCAGATGGCGATCGCTAAGCGCGTGTTATTTAACGTGGTATTTGTTCCATTTAAAAAGCCAACGCTATATTACAATCATGTTGATATTGACGGGTGGGCTCAGATTCTGCACTATCCTTTATTTGTTTCGCACTGTCCTTTAACATTTGATTACTTGATTAGAGTATATTAACCTTTTAGAAGCTGGTATTAGTCATTTAATAATAAATTTGATTATATTTCTGTGTGCCTATATTTTCTGAAAACGTGAAGGTAGCTTTGTTTCCCCTAATAATTAATTGAAATGTCTCCCAATAGTGACCCAATAGGGGTAGTGACAATTTTAATCTACTCTGTTGTCAAAGCAATATTCCAAGCGGCTACCACATAATCATTCGAATTAATAATTAATATATCAATAATATAATAATAAATACGCCACACGATGATAATCGGTGTCACCATTCCCCATGACGAGAACCTCGTAAAAGCTGAGAAAGATAAACAAATAAAATATCTAGACTTAGCTCACGAGGTTGTCGACATGTGGAGTGTGAATTCGGCTATCATTGTGCCGATAGTTGTGTCGGTCAATTGGTTAATTCCTAAAAGCCTCGACATCCATCTCAGGAGGCTGGCATTAGGTGGATGGATTAGGGGCCTGATACAGAATACAGTTCTCCTAGAAACGGCACGTATCGTGAGGAAGTTTCTGTCTCTGGAACCCTAACCACCGGTAGATTGGACCATGCTCCCGCTACTGGTCGGCTCCTATTTTTTATATTTTTAAATATTTTTTTTTATTTCATTGTAATTACAATACAAATAGTTTTTATTGTGTCAATAAGTACATTACATGTTAACGTGTTTGGAGCCCCCATTTAAGCAACAATGCCTGTATTAGGAGGCTCCGCTCTTTTTACATCATTGTCGTACACATAATACCAACACAGTTAATATTATAGTGTACTGAGACCTTAGGGTAAATATGCAATGTAAGTACATTTATTATTTTTATTTTAGTAATAATGCAGATAATCTTAAGAAATTTAAAATATATTAATAAAGTTGTAGTTTAATTTAATTTATTAACAGCAAATCAAGTAAATCCATACATATTCCCAGTCAATGCTTGTGCTATGTGTGGCGTGGTGAGCGGTATTGTAGGGTGTGTGATGTGTTATGGTGTGGTGTGGTGTAGTGTAGTGTGGTGTGGTGTGATGTAGTGTGGTGTGGTGTACTGTAGAGTGGTGTGGTGTAGAGTAGTGTGGTGTGGAGTGGTGTGGTGTGGTGTAGTGTGTTAGTGATGTGATATGATGTGGTGTGTGTCGGTCTTGTGTGTGATGAAATGTATGGTGTAGCATGGTGTGTGTGGTTTTAAGTTATGGTAAGTTATGACGTATTACATTGTAAGTAGTATTTAAAAATGTAAATAGTAGAGAATTTTAAATAATAATAATATATTTCAGGTTCCTGTCGATATTCCTTCAACAAGGGTTTTTCAAGAGTCATTATCGTTGGCACGATGCCATTGGGTTACTGCTTCCGTTGTGGATGGCGATCACCAGTGGTGCCCCCTTCCTTGACGTGATTTCCATGTGGTTATGGATAAATTGTTCTGGCAGCCTAATTTTTTTCTCTATTGCTGTAAATGCTGCTCATCATCACCCCGATGCAATTAAGGATGGGGATCAACCAGCGTATGTATATTAACTTTTGATAGGAAAACAATTTTCAATTAATTAAAAACATATTTAATCTTACAGAAGTGAAACCCCAGATTGGGGAATGCACCAAGTAGAAGCACTTCTCGACCGCAAGGATGTAAATGGCAACGTTTTTGCTGTGATGACCCTATTCGGAGACCACTGCCTACATCACATGTTCCCAACCCTAGATCACAGTGTGTTGAAGTATATGCATCCATTGTTCATTGACTTGTGTGAGAAGTACCAAGCCAACTATAGGGTTTCAACTCAATTTAAATTGGTTCTTGGACAAATCAAGGAAACAATGCGAACTGAGTTTAAAATGAAGAATGATTAATATTTGTAATAAATAATAGCCTGTGTTGTACTGAATATCTTGAATTTGGGTTTCAATATGTAATTGTTTATTGATTTGTATAATAAAGTTATCTATATTTCGCACCCCCAACAAAATAAAGGCGGAAGTCGGGTTACGTCATAGATACAATAAAGGACAATGCCAGGTTCTCAGTACATCTTTGACCCACTATATTAGAAGTCATGTACAAGAATGCAGTATTCAGCATCGTGTAGTGAATTAATTACCGATACCTAAACATTTGTCCTGAAACCTGTAAAACTTGCGGTTTTTGTTTAAAATACAAAACAAATTATTGTTTTGTATTTTTCGCGTTATTTATCATTAGATAAATAACGCGAAAACAACGGAAACGCAGAGACCGAATAAAAGATAATATTGACACTGACAGCTGACAACTGACAAGCGCTTCAAAACGTTTCGTTACACATAAAAATCATAACTAATGATAGTAATCATTTCTTTTATATTTTCGTGATTTCATCTGTAATCAATACATAGTATAAAACAAAGTCGCTTTCGCTGTATGCCCGTATGTATGCTTAGATCTTTAAAACTACGCAACGGATTTTGATGCGGTTTTTTTAATAGATAGAGTGATTCTTAAGGAAGGTTTGTATGTATATACATATTGCACCCGTGCGAAGCTGGGGCGGGTCGCTAGTTATTAATAAATAAATAAATGTTATACATAATTATACTTTTCATATAATATTTTATTTATAATGATGTCTTTTTTACAGTTACCTACTATTTTACATAATTATAAAGTGGAAATGTTCAATAGTTTACTTTGTATGGACATAGAAAACAATAATTATGCCTATTTTGTTGACAGTAATCGCGAGCTTACCGATGAAACATTCTCGTATAGAACCGGCAAAGTTAATAAACTCGGCTTAAAACGTATTTGCGAAGGTATTTTTCAACGCTTACTTGTGGACATTGAAATGTATCCGATTGCATCCGATTATCCACCTAAATCGTTGAGAACTCATAAAAATACTCTTTTTCGTCCCGTTATGTAAAAAAACATTCAGTAACTTTAACAATCGATTCGAGGGAAAACAAAAGTTTATATTATTACACCAAAACATAGCCGGGATTTTAAATAAGATAGATATATTTGACGTTGCAATCACAGACTTGGCAAGCCAGATCGGCGTTATTGATTTCATCTGTCTTTGCGAAACTTTCATTAAATCAGGCCATGAAAGTAATCTAGTACTCCCAAACTACACTTTAGCGGCTAGTTATTCAAGACAAAGACAAAAACGAGGGGGTACGTGTGTTTTAGTGAAAAAAGGTTATAGAGGTAGTTTTAATACGTTAACAATAGTAGATGAACAGGCCACTGATTTTTGTTTTGAATGTTGTGCCGTTAAAATTTTGAACCATAATCTTATTATAGTATGTATTTATAGAATTCCAGATTCTGATTTATCTATATTTTTTAGAAAACTTGAATTATTGTTAGGAAAACTAACGCATAAAAGTAAAAATCATATAATCTTGTCTGGTGATTGGAACATAGACATATTGAAAAACAATAAATATTCAAGAGAATTAATATCAATTCTAAATAATTACAACATTACGGCACATATTAAAATGCCTACCAGGAAAAATGCAAGTATAGATCAAATAGCCAGTAACTTGCCCACACTCGATTTAAAAAGCAATATTCATGGGTTGGCACTTTCTGATCATGATACCGGCCAAACATTAACATTCCGCCTACATAATATTGTGAAGAATATATAAAAAAATTGTAAATTTTGGTATGACACCAAAAGAGATTTTAGTGTGGATAACATAAATAAATTTTTACAATGTTTAGAATCACTAAGTTTTGATGAGGTGTATGAAGAGACGCAGTCTGCTGCGACAATGCATTCAGGGAATTTCACGACCTATTTATTTTATTTCACAAATTATGTTTTCCAGAAATACGAGTTAGATCAAACAACAAATTAATAAAAAATAAATGGCTTAGTAAGGGCTTAAGGGTATCTTGCATCAGAAAACGAATGCTATATTATGAATACCAACACAACGCTGCGCTGTAAACAAAGTCTACCATAAAAAAAATACCGCCATTATACAAATATTTTGAAGAAATGTATAATAAAATCACAACAAATAAACAATAATAATTATTTCTTACATTCTAAAAATAAAAGTAAAGCCACGTGGTCTATAATAAAAAATAACTTAAACAAACATGTTAACAAAAATGACATAAGCGATATAAAAATTAATGATAAAGTAATTACTGACCCCACTGACATATCTAATCATTTTAATAACTTTTTCATTGAACTCACGAAAACAAATAATTTCAACAATAATTTAGGTGTAAATAATATTAACATGACCACTAATATAAACACATTGTTTTTGACACCAGTGAACGAATCTGACATAATAGAAATTATTAATTCCCTAAACAACACAAATTCTACGGGATATGATGAAATTGACACAAAAACAATAAAGTTAAGCGCGAAAATCATAGCACAGCCGCTTAGCTACTTGATTAACCTCTCGTTTGAACAAGGTGTATTTCCAACTAGACTGAAAGAGTCCATAATAAAACCATTATACAAAAAGGGCAAACACAACGATCTAAATAACTATAGACCTATTACATTGATACCAGTATTTGCAAAAATTTTTGAGAAAGCCATGCATGTTAAAATGTCCAGCTTCCTAAACAAACATAATCTAATTGTGGAGAATCAGTTTGGTTTCAGAAAACAGAGTCCAACAACATTAGCCAGTTATTCTTTAGTAAAACGAATTAGTGAAGCTCTTAATAATAAAATGTCAACTTTATCAGTTTTTCTAGATATGAGCAAAGCATTTGACTTTGTCTCACATAAACGTCTACTTTACAAGCTAGAAAAATATGGTATAAGAGGTAAATCTCACGATTGGTTCAAAAGCTATTTGTCCAACCGCCAACAAAGGACTGTTATCTCTAAAATTGTAAACAGTACTAGAATAACATATAGCTCCGAATTAAAAACTAACAACTCTGGCGTACCACAGGGGAGTGTACTGGGCCCGCAGCTGTTCATAATATATATAAACGACCTATCACAATGTCTTAAACATAACTGTATTCAATTTGCGGATGACACTACATTGACGATAGGATGTTTGGCAAAAACGGATATGGAAACTGAAACTAATACTGAATTAACAAATGTAATGAAATGGTTAGAAGACAATAATCTGCAAGTAAATATTAATAAAACAAAATTAGTTAAATTTCAAACATATAACTCAACAATTATACCGACAGCAATACAACACAAAAATACAATTTTACAACCAGTACAGTCGGCTTTATTTTTAGGTATTGTAATTGACAACAAACTCGATTGGAAAGAACATATAGAAAGAGTGTGCAACAAGTTAGATAAGTTGGTGTATGCCTTGAAAAAACTTAGGTTAGTATCCAGTAAAGAAACAAGTCTAAATGCCTATCACGGTTATGTTTCATCGGTGTTGCGTTACGGTTTAGTGATAGGGGGCAACTCAGTAGATGTGCAAAGAGCTTTTATAGTGCAAAAAAAATGTATCAGAGCCATAGGTGGCGCTGAATATTTGGATCATTGCAGACCATTATTCAAGGAACTAAAAGTACTTCCTCTGCCATGCCTTTACATTTATGAAATTTGTGTTTTTGTAAAAAAGTACTCACATTTATTTCCATTAAACGAACAGATCTCTGTCAGATTAAATAATAAAAATCCTGGAAAACTACTGGTACCTACCAGTTAAAATGAAGCATGTACCTGCACCGTGGTTAACGGATGACCTGAAGGTCGTGATTCATAAGAAGGCAGCGGCAAAGGCCAAATTTAAACGCCAACCTAATCCGGGGAATCGCGAAGAGTACATTGCAGCCCGGAATCGTAGCAACAAGATGTGTAGGGATGCACAACGCCGCCATATTCATAAATCAGTAGAAAACGGCGATCCGGCCAAGGTCTGGACATTTCTAAAAACTATGGGAGTTGGCAAACAGCGTCAGAATGACGTTTCTGGGAACTTGGATTTTGAATCCCTAAATAAGCACTTTTCTTCTTCCCCTTACATTAATGGGTTTATCAAATCCAAAACCTTAAAACATATTTCTTCCCTTCCTGCTCCCGACTATCCACCATTTTTCTTCAATCAATTCACAGCTTGTAGTGTTAGGAAGAGTGTAATTTTCATCAGTTCCAATGCGGTAGGGACTGACTGCATCAGTCGCAAAATGATACTCCCTGTCTTGGATGAGATCCTTCCTGACATCTGCCACATCCTTAACTATTCTCTGTCCAGCAGCGTCTTCCCTTCTGCATGGAAGGAAGCGCAGGTTACACCACTTCCTAAAAAACCTAATCCAGAATCCTTTTCCGACTATCGCCCTATTTCTATTTTACCCTTCCTTTCTAAAGTTCTGGAACGTCTTATTTATAACCAGCTAAGCGCTTTCCTTACCAAACACAGTCTCCTTAATCCTTACCAATCCGGGTTTCGTCCGGGACATAGTACCACTACGGCTCTAGTCCATATCACTGATGACATACAATCCGGTGTTGAAAACGGCAATCTAACTCTGCTCACCTTGCTAGACTTCAGCAATGCTTTCAACACCGTTGATTTTGATATACTGCTTGGAATATTGGACTCTCTTAACATATCTGCAACTGTGATTGATTTCTTTCGTAGTTACCTGTGTGGCCGCCGGCAGCGTGTCGCCATGGGTTCATACTCTTCCTGGTCTGATACGGCTGCTGGCGTACCGCAGGGGGGCGTTCTTTCTCCTCTACTCTTCGCAATTTTTATAAATTCCATTTCTAATGAACTTCTGTCTTCCTACCACTTGTATGCCGACGATCTGCAAATTTACTCACAAGCACCTCCTAATGAATTCTCCGAGGCAGTAAAGATGGTGAATACGGACTTGGCACGAATCTCGGAATGGAGTGCGACCTATGGTTTGAAAGTTAACCCCGCGAAAACACAGGTCATTGTTGTCGGTAGCCCCCGCTTACGCTGTAGAATTAGGTGGTCGCAGATCCCTTCAATTATTTTTAATGGTACCACAATCCCATACAGTGACACAGTAAAAGACTTGGGTATTGTCATGGACCGAGACTTCACTTGGGAACCTCAACTGAAACAAGTAAGTCGGAAAATGTTTGCGTCTGCGAAGTCTTTGTGTAGACTTCGGAACTTTCTTCCGACTGCTATTAAAATTGCGCTTACTCAATCACTTCTTCTTCCCATCCTCGATTATGCTGACGTCAGCTATCCAGATCTTACCGAAGTGCAGCTAGATAAACTTGAGCGACTCCAAAATTTTAGTATACGGTTTATATTTGGTTTACGCAAATATGATCATATTTCCGAATATCGCGCTAAACTCAAGTGGCTGCCGATCCGCCTTCGCCGGGATACTCATATCTTATCCTTACTCTACAGTATACTGTTTAATCCTACTACCCCCCACTATCTCAAAGAACGTTTCCAGTTCTACCATGACACACATTCTAGACCAGTACGGTCGTCGGAGGATATGAAGCTTGAGATGCCCCAGCATGCGAGCAGATCATTCGACAGATCGTTTACAGTACGAGCTGTTCGACTGTGGAATGCTCTGCCACTTTCTGTCAGACAAGCAGAATCACTTGTTAGGTTCAAAGCACTCGTGAAAAACCATTATCTCTCCACGTTGTAGTCCATTACTATTTCTTTTTGTTTCTTCTTTTACTGTCACCTATTCATCATCTGTACTATATTTTTATTTATGTATTAATGTATATGTATATATATATATGTATATATGTTGTATGTATAGATATTTATATGGGTATGTTTGTATGTTTAGGGTCTTATGTAAGTATTATATTTTATTTTAAATATACTATTTATTTAGAGAATATATATTTTACTTGTAAAAATAATGTATAAGTACCTGAGTACACCAAGAACAACCTCCACTTCCATTGAATAGTGCTCCATTCACCCAAAGGTTGCCTGGTAGAGATCGCTATTAGTGATAAGGCCGCCTTTGTACCCTACCATTTTTTATTATTATAACGTTAATGTATATTCCATTTATTTAAGGTGTACAATAAAGGTTATTATTATTATTATTACTGCCTCGTTGGCCGAGTATTCGCAAGTGCGACTGCCGGGCAAGGGGTCTCGGGTTCGATTCCCGGGCCGGGCAAAGTATTACTGGGTTTTAAATATTCTCAGTAGTAGCACGGAGTCTGGAAATGTGCCCGGTATATGGCAATAGGCTCACCCCCTATTACATGGGACTCATAACAACTAGTGAAAAGTGGGTGTTACATTGTACTATGGTAGAATATGCACCTCTGCCTACCCCTTCGGGGATAAAAGGCGTGATGTTATGTATGTATTATTATTATTATTACCTAGACAAAGATTACATTTATACAGTAATAATGTACATTGCATGGCAATTAAAATTTATAATAAATTATCACCTGACCTGAAAATGTTACCAATAAGTAAATTTAAATATCGTATGTTCACTTGGCTTCACGAGATGTGCTTCTATTCTATTAATGAATTTTTAAATCACAAGTTTTGACATTGTATTTAGTATTTTGACATTGAATTTATTTTTTTTTACATTTACTGACATTGTATTCAGTATTTTAGTGTTGTTTTTTGACAATTTACGTTTTGACATATTGACATTGTATTTAGCATTAAAACGTTTTATGAAATATTTAAACATTTTGATGGAAATAACATTGTTACTTCTATTTAATGACATGTACCAACCAAATTCTTATAATGTGTGATTCAATTTACTTGGCATTATTGTAATTACTAGTTTTTTTTATTATTTTATTTTATTTTATAAAGCATGGTTAACATAATATTTCTACACCAGCAATGGTAGTGTATGTGAAACAATATTTAATGTAAAACCTCAATGTACCATATACTTGGAAATAAATGACATTCATTCATTCATTCATTCATTTATTTTCCTAATTTCGTACATGCGATGCGTATGACGTAATACAAATAGTGATTAGACAATATGGAAGATGTATTGTAATAAAGTATTTCCGGGATTGAACTTCTTTTTTTATTAAATTGCAAACCGCAAGTTTAAAAATAAAAAGATTTATTGTGAAAAGGTTCCTTATTCGTCAAAATTATTTTCATCAATTTACTTTTTTTGTAAATGATAGTATGACTGGGTCAGGATCTGGCATTGTCATTTCCACACTTAAGGTATCACATGCGCCTTGCCGATCTATTTACTGTATTGAAACACCCCATATTGTAGCCCTCTGAAAAAACCTCGGCAATGAGTTTTGCCTTTTTGCGCTGCACTTTATTTGTAGGAAACCTGAGCAATTTAAAGAAAGATGCAAATTGCATGTTGACTATTTTCTTTGACTATCGCGGTGTTGTGCACTCTGAATTCTTACCGGAAGGTCTAACGGTAAATCTTCTTCTTCTATACATATATAATTCAAAGGTGTCTGACTGACTGACTGACTGACATAGTGATCTATCAACGCACAACCCAAACCGCTGGACAGATTGGGCTAAAATTTGGCATACAGATAGATGTTATGACGTAGGCATCCGCTAAGAAAGGATTTTGATAATTTCCACCCCCAAGAGGGTAAAAAAGGGGATGAAAGTTTGTATCAAACTTTGTCAGTTTTAAATCGATCGGATTGAAATTTGGCACGCAGATAGATGTTATGACGTAAGCATCCGCTGTGAAAAGATTTTGATAATTTCCACCCCCAAGGGGGTAAAATAGGGGATAAAAGTTTGTATGAGGCACTGTACGCTGGACACAGGAACACCATATCACACCACAATATATCCATATTGCCGAGCACTTATTTTTATTACCTATTTTCTCTCAGTCGATAACTTGTGAGATGCTTCTAGGAGTTGTGCCATGAAGCTTCATGAGCGTCAGCTGTGGCACTAGTGGCGAGTTGAGTGATAACCGTCCAAACATCTAATAAAGTATTTTTTTTTCTGTTGACTCCTGGTGGGAGACTCGTCTACTTTATAGTTAGCATAATCTTTTGAAGAAAGGAAACCGTCGACTTTGTAAAGTGATGGACTATACGTCAAATGAGCGCAGAAGTTTTTCATATAATGTGATTAGTCGAAATATAATCCATCACTTTATCTTTGTACAGAATCTTATGCTAGCTGTAGATTAAAGTATTAACTGTGGTTAGATTAGTTACTAATCGGAAGTAAGTCGGGAGAAGTAGACAAAATAATGTTTTTTTCGTGTTTGACGACTGCCGCTACTCAATTCGCTACCAACGCCACAGCTGACAAACATACCATTTCATGATAGGGCTCAGTAAAGTATTTTGCGGGTTTTCGACTGAGAGGAAATTGATCATAAAAATTGAATATCTGCCATAAACCGTATAAGTACATTTAAAGTGAACACGCTAGCCAATCAAGCGAAATGTTAATTTTTTTTTACTTCAGCAGTGGCCAGTTAATGGTTCACTCTGCTCTGATTCCGTGGTCTTATAACAAAACAAATAAATAAATAAACAAAAAAAATTAAAAGTGTCCACAATAAACTTTATTATATTTGTAGGATCAGGGTCCGACATTATTTGAAAATAAAACAAAGGGCTTCACACAATCACTTAGTTTATTTCGATTAAATGAACTTACTTTCACATTAATTTTTAATTATAATAATTGAATAATTCAGCACTGATTATATAAAGGAAACACTCAAATAAAACTAACAATAAAATTACTCAGCGATTGCGTAACGTGTGAACTGGGCAACGATCGACGAACGACCGACTCGAGCTTGCGCTTGCGCTGCTTTATATATCACTCGGTGATGGGGTTGAAGTGACGTCCGTCAGTTGTTTGTTCACTGCTTGCCTATTACATTCGCAGTTTACAAAATAATGACGGCGGCGCCGTCATATTTATTGAAATCGTTCATACACATTTATTACAAAATATTTCTGACAAGAAAATGAAGAAATATGCGTGTATGGTCACCATCAACAAAATAACAGGAATAATATAGCACTATTTTCACATCTTTGAACTGATTAAACTCGGTTTGGACTGTGTTTTTGATATAAGACCCCATATATTTTTTTGTTTGTAATGTTATGGTGCATCAGTTTTTCTACATCCGAAAAACTGGCGCGAAAAAATGATAACGCACCACGCTCCATACAAATTTAGTCATTGTCATTTGGCATGCATATAGATGTTATGACGTAAGTATCCGCTATGAAAGGATTTTGATAATTTCCAGTCCTAAGGGGGTAAAACAGGGGATGAAAGTTTGTATGGTTCTTTGTCACTTTTAAATCGATCGGGTTGAAATTTCACATGCAGATAGATGTTATGACGTAAGCGTCCGCTAAGAAAGAATTTTGATAATTTCCACACCCAATGTGTAAAAATAGGGGATGAAAGATTGTTCGAAACTTTGCCTTTGACGTTAGTTTCAATGTCGGAGATACGCGCGCGCTACGTAAAAATGCCTCCCAGGCGACGAAATTCTAATCAGAACTCGAAGAGGAAGTGTTAGAGTTCTTTCGGTGTCATCCTCTTGCGAGCACAAGGGATACTGCCGGAGTTTACGATGATAGAGACAATAACTTGTGGCGTCTTTTAAATCAAACGCGAAACAAAGTAAAAGTGAAACGGACACATTAAATATTGTGATATGACATGTTTGGAAGCGTGCTTTCATTTGTGTGCAACGCGAAGGTGGACTTGTGCAGTTTTGTAGATAAGTAGGTAAGTAGGTAGAGATTGTGTAAATAACTGTAAAAGTGTGCAAAAAACTGTTTTAAGTGTGATGGGAAGTTTATAATTTTATTTACCTACATCAGCTTTTCGGAAGAATGCCGTACCTGGTAAGTAATTGCACTTTTAAAACCCTTGTTAGCCTGCCTATTGAGTATCTAGTACTTAGATTAGATAGTGACGAATTAGTCAGCTGATTTCCGTTTTCATTCTCAGTACACGTGGAAAGAGATAGCAATTGTTTTCATTGACTAAGCGACGCATCACGCGTAATTTGTGAACCACATTATGCAGAATGCAGTCAATGTTTACTTAATTACTTTATGTAATTAACTGGTCCGGGGTACGAAATTTCTTCACAATTGTAATCTGTAAACATAACACTACCTCCCATTAAAGCCGTGGCTGATAATTATAGAGCACCTTATAGAATAAAATCGTAGAAGTCAAAATCGTACCTACATTGAATATATATTTTTTAAAGAATAGGTACTTGGTTGTGATCTACAGTCGATACTGAAGCCAAAATATGAACTTTAGAATTTTTACCTGTTTATCTGTATGTATGTACATATGTCCGGGATGATCTCAAAAATTACTACATGGATCTACTTCAAATTTTGTATGATTATTACTGACAGATCGGGTTAACATATAGGCTAGGTGATATAACTTAATAGTCACAAAATTGTCAACAGCTTAATATTAGGTATCTATTAAGATTTATTTCATCCGATTCCATCATCAGATCCTAACCTGATGAAAATGAAACAAAACAAAACTGTTCATAAATGGCGGAGTAATTGGTGAACAAACAAAAAATATAATCATCTGAATATAGTACCTCCTCCTCTTTTTGAAATGGGTAAAAATTCGGTACAACGATAGTTTGACACCTAGGAAACGAAGTGTGATCTTCGAGTCTTTATTCCGAAAATCACACGGCATCGGGGGTATGCGTTAAAATACCGGCACTCTGTATCTTTTAAATCACAGAATCCATTTGATTGAAATCCATTTGATAGAATATATTTAATCACTGAAACCTCACGAGGCGAGCTCTGTACGGGTTGAAACCTGATTGTTGGGATTGCTTATTTTTTGAAATCACGAAAAAAAATTCGTTTCACAATATTTGTATTGTAACTTTCGTGAGACATACTAAATAAATTATTAAGTTTTCGGCTTACTCACGTAATAATTTGACGAGGAGCTCGACTAGTTTAAAGCCATGCTAGAGGCTCATATTCATGAGCAGCATTTCGCGACCCGCGACTAAGCGACTGTCGCATGACTAAGCCGAAAACATAATAATTCATTTCACAATAAGTATAACCTAAGTACTGAATGAAGTCTGACGACATTTTTATTTTTGTTACCGTGAAATGTCCCTTGGTAAAGTCTAATTCAAAAGCCTAAATTCTGCCAGAAGTCACACGGGCAACAACTAGTTATATAATATTCTGGTTTCGGAAGGAATACAGTTTTGCGAGTTAGAACGCAGCATTGGGCTTGCGGACGGTTCTCGTAAACTGAAACGTGTACTCATCGCGACAGTCCCCGTGTTGTTAGAAGGTAGGCAGATAGATACTGATTTCCTAGCGTTACCTGTAGAGTACGCCAGTCGCCTCCTCACGTCGGCAGAGAGGAACTACAATACCAGCGAACGCGACGCTCTGGCCGTGGTTTGGGCAGTCTCGATGTTTCGAACCAATCAGAACCCCTGATTGGTGGCTGATGGGTTTGAAATCACCGAGTGGTCGCCTAGCGAGGTGGGCACTCACTCTACAGGAGTATAATCTAAAAATTGAATATACTCCTGGCAAGGCTAATGTGATTTGCAGATACTTGCGACAGCTTCCGCTATGCGGCTTCCAAATGTTGGAATAATATTCCACCACCAATTAGAGATCTGAAAAACAAAAATACGTTTAGATTAAAATTAAAAACTTTTATTTTGACATCCCAAATTAAATTTAACGACATAAATATGGACAAATCCTTTATCTGACTTCAGTTTAATATTCCAATGCAACCAATTAATACTCACTTTTATATGCCAATCTGCAAGTCTGGACGCTTTGTGTGGGTGCTCGGCGTGTTGTACTTTGCCATTATTTTAGAGGAAAGTGACCAAATATGGAATTCCATTTTGTATCTTACGTATAATTTTCACAAACGTTGCAAATAATAAAACTTTTTGTGGTAATTACAACAATTATATATTTTCGCTTTATTTTGTAACAAGAATTGCATACGTTTCTTTCTTTTGAGTTAAAAATTTAAAAAAAACTAAACGACAATAATGGTACCTAAATTTGGAATAGGTACCCCAAATATGCAATAAGTGCTATTAATACGATTAAAACTAAACCGGAACTTAAATAAAACTCTTTAGAAAGGTTGGTACAACATAGAAAAGAACACAAAGTATTTGCAAAAGTCACAAATTCAGGCATCAGTCTCTACTCCGGGGCAATCAATATGTGCCCAGGGTCCACATTATAAGGCACTTGACCCATGTTTCTCTATGAGTATCATTTGAAAACAGAATACCACAGAAAATACACTCCGAATCTTCAGAGTCTGGAGTTGTATTTTCTATCAAAGCATCAGCTCACTGTCTGTATCAAACAAAACAATGGACCATTCCATAATTGGATTTTGCAACGACTTTAAATTGACATAATTTTTTTTATATTTAAGAAATAAATATAATTAAATACCACCGAAATCGACAACAGAATATCTAAACTGTCTCTAAAACTTATTAAAACAATACGATGTGCACTTTTTAAAGGAAAAATGCGTATCTTTCACATACGTTAGAAAGTTATGCAGAAGCGGCAAAACAAAACACTGCAATATTGACGAACGGGCTCACTCGACTGATATGTCACAGCCTGTACCCTCAGATGGGTATAGAAACAAAGAGACAAACAGTGTTTCTTGCGTGTGTGAATTATAGTTTCTTAGTATAGCCGGTATTCCATATTAGGGATACTATTCCATATTTCGTCACTTTCCTCTAATATTTGGTTTTTTAATTGCAATCGCTCCATCACTCGTAGACTATGCTGCCGTTGGTTATTGTGTCCTGTGGCCAGTGGAAGGCAATACTGTTTCTTTGTTCTGTTTGAGCGCAGCACAGCTGTCACTAAATTAATAACTACCTGGATGACAGCCAAAAATATTCAATAACCCTCAGTCCATTAGAAAAAAAATAAAAGATGAAGAAATTACACTTTTTTATTGAAATTTATATTACACTTTTATAATTAAATTTGTTACATTATTATTATTCACATATAGCCACACTATTTTTTCACTATTACACACAAACACGTATCCTGCAGAATAATTATTTTATTTGTATGCTTTATATTTCATTTCTTTTTCCTTGAGCGGCTTACCGCCGTCCGTGAGTCACTGCAGGGTGCCATCTGAAAATCAGCGTTGGGCATGTACGCTCAACTTAATGCTGAGATGGAGGCCCTTTTGGCAAGGGCACGCACCGTAAATGTTATTTATTTATTTATATCTTGTTTTTATTAACTTTTAATTATTGTGTTAGTATTCTATTGTCACTGTTTTTTATACGTTGTCGTTTCTTTGTGTTTTTTTCTATATCTGAGGCCTTAGTACGAGTTTGTTTTACGTTTAAAGTAATCGTAACGAGTACGCGTTCGGCGCTCTGATTGGTTGGTTCATTGGCGCCGGCCAATCAGAGTGCCGAACGCGAACTCGTTTCGAATACTTTAAACGTAAAACAAACTTGTACTAAGGCCTCTGTTTATATAAGTATATTTATTTGTTCTTTTCTTTTTTAATTTTGTATTTTTTTTTATATCTGTGTGCGTGCCTACCTGTCGAATAAATGATTTTTCTTTCTTTCATACTCTTTCGCGCCCGTTTGCCCCACCGATACCGACTATGACTTGTGTCTCACTGTAATGGATTTGCCTTCACGCAGCCCAAGTGATGTCCGGGAAAATCAATTAAAAGACCCCGATATGCGCAAGATCATAGACGCGATGGAGTCTAACGATCCATTTAGGGGGAGGGTGTGGGCTGATAAGGGATACGTCGTTGTCGACGGAATATTGTATCGCAATGGACCTGAAAATGAAGAAAATGACGACGCAAGCTTAGTAGTACCGGAGCATGAACGTAAGGATATACTAGCCGAATATCACGATGCTCCCACAGCTGGTCACTTTGGCGTAGAGAGGACATTGCAGCGACTCTCAGGTAAATATTATTGGGCTGGCACGAGAAACGATGTTTCCCAATATATAAAGAACTGTGTGGCGTGCCAACGTTACAAGGTGGACACGCGGAAACCTGCCGGCTTGCTTCAGGTACCAGCTACTTCTTGCCGATTTGAAGTCCTGGCGGTAGATTTGTTCGGGCCTCTACCCGAAATGCCGAGCGGCAACAGATGGATCCTGATATTGGAAGACACCTGCACCAAATGGGTGGAGTTGTTTGCTCTTCAAACTGCAACGGCTGAAGAATGTGCCAAAACACTGGTGAACGAGGTATATTTATGCTATGGAGTTCCCAGAAGACTTATTAGCGATAACGACGTAAAATTTGTAAGTGAAGTCATGCAGCAAACTTGCCATGTAATGGGCATTGAGCAGTCACTGACGTCGTACTATCACCCGGAGTCGAATCCTGTGGAGCGCAAGAAATGCGATCTCAAACCACAGCTCGCAATACTGGTAGGTAAAGAAAATGATTCGTGGGATACTCACCTCCTAGCAATTCGTTTTGCAATGAACTCTGCAGTTACTGTGAGTACTGGTCAGATACCTGCATATCTGAGTTTCGTACGTGAGTGCGCCTGCTGATGTTTTATCAGACATGCGCGCTATTGTCGAACAAGAGAACGTAGTCGCGTCGATAACTCCTTACCTAAGGACAGGACAACCTACTTTCATTATCATTTTATGAGGAGTGAGTCCAGAAGGGTTCTGTAGGAAAATAAACAGCTTCTTCCGAGTTGAGAACAGTATCGACCGAGTAGTATAGAAGAAATAGGGAGCATATCGCGAAGGTTTGCTCTAAAGCCTACAGAAGTTTAGGTTTCGTAATGAGAGAGACAAAGGATTTTAAAAGTATAGCAACAATAAAAATACTATACAATGCTTTGGTTAGGAGTCAATTAGAGGCGAGTGCTATAATCTGGAACCCCCATGAGGTGAAATACAGCCTCATGGTGAAGGAGATGCCCATGGACACCTGGAACACCAGAGGCGTTACAAGTGCGTTACCGGCCTTTTGGGGATTAGGAGTTTGAGGATCGTTGGGGATTCAGGAATTGGGGAGATTGGGGAAGGGGAGGGTAATTGAGCCTCCGGTAATCTCACTCACACGACGAAATACAACGCAAGCGTTGCTTAACGTTGGTTTTCTGTGAGGCCGTGATATCACTCCGGTCGAGCTGGACCATTCGTGCCGAAGCATGGCCCTCCCACACCTAAGATGTTAGTTGTGATGATGTTATTAGTTGTACATTATGTAGTTGATGGATAAGTGCAATTGATATGTATGGCTGTGTTATATAACAATGTTAATTATAAGTTTTTTGTAAGCTCTGTTCAAAGCGTATAGTTCAGATTGAGAAACCGTGCAGGAAGGATCCAAACTAAAAGTGAACTTTTTCTTTAAGGGGGGAAATCATCGAATGACTTCTCCTACCTGGGTGAGGCGGGAGGGAGTGTCAGACTCTTACTGACTAAAAACCACCCCGTTACTTCTCCTGCACTTCGAGCCGGAACCCCGGCAACCCGTTTAGAGATCCGCAGCAAAGTAAAAACGGACTTAAAGTTCATTTTAGTGTTAGTTAGTGCATTTATCGAGGAAGGTTAAGTGTGTGTGTGTGAGGGATGGAGAAAGAGTGCGTGCAAACTATTCTATAGTTTTGCTGTGAAAATTGAGTATTTTCATATTTGACCATTTTTACCGACTTCAAAATAAGGAGGAGGTATTATGTTCGGCTGATTGAATTTTTTTTTGTTTGTGCGCGCATTACTCCGTCATTTGTATACCGATTTTCAGAATTCTTGTTTTGTTTAAAAGGGTATTCTCCCTTGTATATAGATGGTCTCATTTAAATGAGGTCAGGATCTGATGATGGAATTCTAGGGAAACCGAGGAGAACTTTCGAAAATTGTAGGGGCGAGTAATGCGTCTGCGTATTTTTTCAATTAGAATTTTTAAACACTACAATTTGATAAGGGTCTGGAGTCGACCTGATGATGGAGCCGACAGACAGTCGAGAGAACTCCTCAGTGGTTTATATTAACTACCTACCTTTTATTTGGGCTTGATTAATTTGTATTGATGAGGACTTTACACCTAGATAGAGTGGGACTGTCATTAAGGGTCTGATGATGAAGAAGTGTAATTGTTAAGGGAACTCTTCAATGGTTTATAGTAACTACCTTGTGTTTGGGCTTGTATAATTTGTCTTGATTAGAACTTTGCACCTATGTAGATTATATATAGGTAAGTGACAAAACGGATCTATGTAGCTTTACACTGAAAATGATAAAATAATAAAATAAAAACTGCGTTTAAAAACCGACTTCAAAAAACTTCAAAAAAACTACTTCTAATAACAAACAAAAAGTCAAAACTAAATAAGCAAAAATAACTATTATTAGTATTGATAGGTTACCCACCTACTGATAGGTTAGAAGTCGGCGCCATAAGTTAGAGTTTTTGTTTTATAGAAACGGTGGCCTGGACCTCAGGTTCACAGGCTCTTAGTCCCATTATAGTTACTTGACTCTTTGGCTCTTATGTTAATGCTTTAATTAAATGCTTTTTAAATGATGAAATACCAGACGAAGTCACTTCATAGAGTTTAATTTAGGGCCGTCACACTTAGAGCCATTGACAGCTTTAAAAATCGGACCGTCAGCTACATCTAGTTTTCGAACGAACCTGAAATTAAATGTTGTCAAAACTTTTTTTTTGTTGTCCAAACTAATATTTTCAGTGGCCACACAGTTCCAACCAAGGTTACAACATTATTTTAAAATTTAGGGTTAAAATAATATTTTTTGGAAATAGTACAATAACATTATACACATTTATTTAATACTATATTGCAATTTTTACAAAATAATTCTTTAAACTTAGATCAAATGACAGTTATGCTGGCATAATCGTTTAAAGATGACAGCCTTTTTACTAATAAAGAGATTAAAAATGATGGATGACAAACAAAACTCTATGAAGTGACTGCGTCAGGTTTCTCCATCCCAAAAGCATTAACCTAAGAGCCTGTGAGCCCCAGGTCTAGGCCACCGTTTTTATTATATAAAAACTAATATTATATAAAAATACTCAATTTTCATAGAAAATCTATAAAATAGGTTGCACGCATTCTTTCTGTCTCCCTATCACACACACACACACACACACTTAATCTTCCTCGATAAATGCACTAACACCAAAATTAATTTTAAATCCATTTTTAGTCTGGAGCCTTCTTCCACGGTTTGCCAGTCTGACTAAACGCATTGAACAGAGCTGTTAACATGGTTCTAGACAGCGACTAGAGTAAGAGTACTGAGTGACTCTATGTCCTCCCTCGGTGTCTTGAAGAACCCCAGTTTAGCCACTGTTTGGCGGAAGCGATAAAGCAGTGTTTGGAGACCGTAATGGAACAGGGAAGAGAGAATCGATTTTTGAAAAATAATCCGAGATTTTTTTTATCTAAAGAGTATAATGCGCAAAACGTTAACGGCCATGATTGAGCATCGTATGAAGTCACATTTCAATAAACAAATACTTCCTTTCTTTGTTCTTGTGTTTATCTCTGAAAATGGTGATATATGTATATTATGAAGCTTAAGGAAATGGAGTCAGGCTACATAAAAGTCTAGTTCAAATCTATCTACAGTGGATTCATTTCTGGTCGCAAACTTCTTAGCATGAAACCCTGACTTTTGTTCTGCAGAGTTTCGGAATGTAAAACTTCCGAGTAAGTAACGATAAAGTACTTCAATTCTATTTGGGTAAGTCGTTTTGTGTAATTCTTAAATCAATTACTTTAAATATTATTAAAACATTTCAAATCACTTATAGTTACGATTACATTTTTTTTTAATTGTGCTACTTCTGCACGTAGGCACGGCACACGTTTTGTAAATACCTGTGTTAAATGTTGTTTTTACTCAACCATATTATGAGAAACCGCTTTGTTTGTTTATTAGAATATGACGTTATAGCTTGGAGAGGTTACTTGACCGAGTGTTTAAGTGCGAATTACAAATCAACAAATAAAAAAAAAATTCTCCATATTATAAGACTTTTCTGAATAAATATAACTGAAAGGGGTTTTAAATGAAAGTACTTACGTTAACTTTACATTTACATTTTTCTAGAAATTGTCAAGTAGCTAATTCAGACTGTCCAGGGTAAAGACATCCTTAATAGAGTTATGTATTAAATGCTATAATAAAATACCAAGTACCATACTAGATCTTACTTAATAGAAGTAAATTTAAAACATATATTAAGCGCAAATTATGTAAACAAGTTTACTACAAACTGACAGATTATCTCGATGATAAGAATGCTCGGCAGTTTGTTGGTTTGGCTTCACTGCAAAATACTCAAATTTAGTTTAGATTATTTAGTTTAGATCACTTAACATCAAAGTTGCACACCATGACCAATAAATATAGTGCATCTGAAAACCCAATGAGGGAATACATGTTGGCAATGAATGAGTTAGTGCGGTCACATGAAAACCAGTGTGAGAAGTGTCATTCTGATGATGTACTGCCTGCTTGTTCTATGCCGGCATGTGAATCCACCCTACCTCAAGGTGCCAGTTCATTGATTCCTAGCCATTGTAACAGTAGTAATAATAACAACAATAACATTGTAATCTTCAGTGATGAGATTGGGAAGAACTTAGGTTCTTTACTGACAAATATTTGCCCTGGACAATCAATAATGAATCACTGTATGCCCGGATATTCTTTTAGTAATATTTTGGAAAAAAATATCAATTATAGTTTTAAACAAGATTCTACCCTCATATGTGTGGAAATAGAGGTAGTTTAAATAAAAAAAAAATATTGCAATTTTATAATTCACATAGAGAGCTTAAAATAAAGCAGATCATTTTGTTTACATTACCTTATAGTAATAGCTTGCCACAGGAAGAAAACAATTTAAGATTTAAATTAAATATTAGTGATAACTCCCACTAGTGCCACTTGCCTGGATAATATTTATACTGACATTGTACCAATTAAGAAACAAATTATATCATTGCTTGATTCAGATCATTGCGGATAGTTAATTTCAATAACAAATCATGTAAATACAATGTCTAAACCATTTATCACTGTCAACCCAAAGATTGAAAGACGCATTGAAACCTTCAAATCTAAAGTCACTCAAAAATTACCTTTGTTGATGAATAAAAATCCTAATAATTTGTATGATGTTTTTTTTAATATGTACCATACCGAGTTTAAATCTACCAGTGGCGTGCAGTCCATATAGGCGAAAAGGCTTTGCCTACCTATAAATATCGTGAATATATAACATACATAAAATGTATAATCGCGTTTATTAAAATTCAATAATTTAATAAAAGTTTGTAAAAAAACGGCTAACATAAATACGCGTTTTGTAAAGCAATGAATGCGCCCCGCACGCACCACGCATGCGCTGCTATTCCTTAAATCTTGGCTGCTAGTTGTGACGTCACGAAAGTAATGTACCAAAAGTATGCACCGCGCATGCGTGAAGTTCACGACCATGGTCATGGTACAGAATAACCATTCATAATTATATTACACGATTCCTCTTGCTTGACAAAATGTTTGCAACTAAAAAATTAGAGGACCGTTCGTTCATCACTTGGAAAACGATCGTAATTTTATTAAGAATTCTAAAACAATAAAACAGCAACAAGTTATTGTATTTTTAAAAACAATTACATCATAAAAGGATTTAAGTTGATAAAATCTGTATTTCGTAAAGTACTGATGAATGGAGTACACCAGCGCCATCTATTGAATTTTTTATTGAAACTTCTGAACTCGTTCAATATAATGCGAATTTTTAGAATTGCGTATTTAACAAATATGTTTTAAGTATTTTAATTAAAGCTTAAAATTTTTACGCTTTGTCGGTTTATAGAAATTTTAAACGAGGAGTTGTCTTTATTATTATAAAAGTTAAAAGGAAGTTATTGAAACTTCAAGATGGCGCCATTTACAACGTTTCAAATTATATGAATGAATGTTTTTTAGTATGAAATATTGGTTTAAGACGATGATGCAATATCATTTGACTTACTAAATTAACCATTGTTTTTTTGAAATTAAACGCTGTATTACCTTAATTTTTAAGCTACATTTTTTTCATAATAAACACTCAATTGACTATTGGTAATGACTTCAATTCATTTCCAATGTTTTCGGCCATATTGTTTTCATGTGATGTGCGATCGCTTTGTTTATGTTTTCGTTTAAATTATTAGGAAATAGTTTTAAACATAAAGTTGCATAAATGTGTAGTAGTAGTTAAATATATGGGTAGGTTTTTCAAATAGTGTATTTGTTTATCAGTTTCTAGTACAAGTACCTATATTATTCGATTGTGAAGTTTGTGTAAATAATAGGTAATTTTATGTGTTTGTTGAAAGTAAAAACAGTAAGATTTCGCAAGAAAATGTCCTTTATAGGACTAGATTCAGGTAATGACCATAGGCAGAGGTGTACTCGAGTTACGAGAATTGACCCAAGTAAAAGGTAGGTAATGTAAATATATACTATAATGGATCTGTTATTTGATTTCTTGT
The DNA here is from genome assembly GCA_038387885.1 of Spodoptera picta. Classification (NCBI taxonomy): domain Eukaryota; kingdom Metazoa; phylum Arthropoda; class Insecta; order Lepidoptera; family Noctuidae; genus Spodoptera; species Spodoptera picta. The sequence continues at coordinate 356,396 of JAZHFQ010000778.1, forward strand.
TTATTGTTTGATAATTCTTAAAAATATCAACTTAGACTTCGGGTTGTACTGATTCACATATTAATTTTTATTAATAATTATGTAATGTAATAATAACAAATGTACCGCATAGACTCAGGTCAGCCACAGCCGGCCGCGCTTGTTATTGTTTTGTTTGTTGACATAATGTAGGTACCTACGCTCTTAAATTCGTAATATATAATGATTTTGAACAGATTGATTAAACTTAACAATTCCATAATGAAATTTGATTCATCTTTACGCTTCATTATTAAAATAAATAATAGATCTTTCATTATTTGTAAGTTTTGTTGGCTTATTCAATAGCTGATGAAGTACTTCACAAAAAATACGCGAGATGTCAGTGTATGTAATTTGGCGAAAGAATACACCACAATATTCTTGAACGCACTTTTCGAAATATATTATCGGCGGGGGGGGGGGTTAATCATTCGATATTTAATTGCCTACCCTGTCTCGAAAACCTGTGCACGCCACTGAAATCTACCTTTACACCTAAAACTATACCAGTTAATAGCAATGTGTCTTTCAACGAATGGGCAACCACTGGCATCTATAAAAGTAGGAAACGTCTCTATGAGCTATATAGTGAGAGGACATTTATTAACACAATCGAATTTAATGTATATGTTAGGAAATATTCTAAATTGTTTAAAAAGGTCTGCGCTATTGCAAACTCGCGGTACTTGAGCTCCAAAATAAAGAACAGTACCAATGTCATCAGAGCGACCTGGAGTATTATTAACAGTGAGACGGGAAGGTCCAAAAAGAAAAGTAATGAATATAGTCTTCTAATTGATAATAATGTAATAAAATCAGACGCAGAAGTTGCAGCTGCATTTGAAAGTTTCGCGTCGCGTTCCGCGCGCGCCTCAAAGAGCCATCAGACCACCACAGATGGGGCCCAATACGGCCGATGCCGATTCGGAGTCGCGGAGAACCTAACGGGTAACCGGGGCTCTGGCTCGACGTGCAGGAGAAGGAACGGGGTGGTTTTTAATCAGTAAGAGTCTGACACTCCCTCCCGCCTCACCCAGGCGGGAGAAGTCATTCGATGATTTTCCCCCCTTAAAAAAAAAAAAAATAGTAATAAATATTATCCCATCACAAACCGAGTCTCGTACTACCTTACTAAGTTGATACCTAAAAATGTATATGACGGCGCCGCCGTCATTATTTTGTAAACTGCGAATGTAATGGGCAAGCAGTGAACAAACAACTGGCCGACGTCACTTCAACCCCACCACCGAGTGATATATAAAGCAGCGCAAGCGCAAGTTCGGGGGAGTCGTTCGTCAATCGTTGCCCAGTTCACACGTTACGCAATCGCTGAGTAATTTTATTGTGCACTGTCGAAAGTAAACGTTACTTTAATTACGAAGATTTAATTGTTTTATTACTGCATAAACATACCTCTACCGATATATATGACGAAGAGGGTTCTCGCTTGACATCGCCCACACCATCCTTCCGACATATATATCATAATTAGAACAACATTTTAAGTACCTACGTACAATTATAATATTAAAATGAAAGAAAGTCATATTAAACGCTATCGTGGAGTAGGGTGCCGAAGACTGGCAGCATTTCTTTTTTAAGGTGTAAATATTCTAGGTTTTAGTTTTTTGTATTCATATATGTGGAGGCCTCTCCTTCTTGGGGTTGACCTGGTGAAAATGGGCCCCGCTTCCCGCGACCCGCGGGAAAAACGATGCTCATAGCCCCTTCTAAATTTGACTTCTAAATCTCCTTCTTTCTCTTCTGCTGACTACTTGACTACTGACACTATTTGTGTGTGGCTCTGAATTTTGTGTGGGTGTAGCTTGTGTGCCAGATGTGGATTGTGATGTGATGGTTGACTGAGTGGTAGGTATGTGGTGTTTGCGCTTGAGATGGTTGTAATTGATCGGAATCTGGAATGTTTGTGATGAAAACTGTGTCTCCTAGTACTTTGCTAAGAATGATTATTGTGTGAATGGTGGCTAAGTTAGAAAAAAGGAAAGTTTTATGCATGGGCAAATCGCATTAGGCGTTACAAAAAAAGAGTAGAGCGTTTTACTCAGAATCGCATGTTCCAGAGCGATCAGAGGTGGGTATTCAGAGATTGGGAACGATCCAACCAAGATGTGACTGACGGGCGACGACCAGATGAAGATGCCACTAATACATTTTGGCGCAACATCTGGTCGGTACCAGTTAGCCACACAGAGGATGACTGGATGTGTGTTGTTAAGCAAAGGTGTGAGACTATACCAGAGATGGAGGAGGTAGTAATCACCTCCTCTGATGTAGCCAGTGCAGCCTGTTCGGTCCCGAATTGGAAATCACCGGGGCCGGACTGACTGCACAATTTCTGGATTAAATGGCTCAAGAGTTCACACGTTCGCTTAGCATTACACTTCCAGGTAGCTTTGGAAACTGGATCGTTACCACAATTTCTACCGACAGGAGTTACCCACCTGCTCCATAAATCAGGTAGTACCACTGAGCCCAAAAATTATAGACCAACGGTCTATAAACTTCTTACATCCATTTTGAGGACAAGAATAACAACACATATTTAAAAAAATTCCATCATGTCTGTATCTCAAAATGGATCTAGGGAGGGGTCTCGTGGAACTAAGGAGCTACTCCTCATTGATATGGTTGTTAGCCAACAGGTTCGTCGGTCCCGAAAAGATTTATCTACATGCTGGATAGACTACAAAAAAGCATATGATTCTGTGCCACATAAATGGCTCCTGAAGGTGCTGGAGTTGTATAAAATAGATGCAACTTTACGCGCCTTCTTGGAGTCATGTATGAGGCAGTTGAGCACTGTGCTTTGCTATCCGGGATGTAGACAAATCCAAGGGAATGAAGAACCTGTAAGGATAGTGCGAGGAATATTCCAGGGTGACAGCCTGAGCCCACTATGGTTCTGCTTGGCCTTGAATCCTCTAAGTACTCTACTGGAGGATTCAGGGCTAGGCTATCCTTTGCGGAGAAGGGGTCTAGTTATATCCCACTTTACATGGATGACCTCAAGTTGTTTGCTCCAAACAAGAAACAATTGATGGAACTACTGAATATAACTGAAAAATTTAGTAGTTCCATCAGAATGGAGTTTGGAGTGGACAAGTGTGCGGTCATGCATGTAAAGCGAGGAGGGATTGTGGAATCTGAGGGACTAGAACTCTCAGATTTCACGAAGCTGAGATCACTCTCCGCAAACGATACATACAAGTACCTGGGTATGTCAGAAGGACTTAGGCATTAATGGACCGGACATGAAGCAATCGTTACAGGAGCGCTTCTTTGGCCGCCTGAATAAGGTACTGAAAAGTTCCTTATCAGGCGGAAACAAGGTGCGAGCCTTTAACGGTTGGGTCATGCCAGTCCTAATGTATTCTTTTGGTATACTCAAGTGGACTCAGACTGAACTTGACACCCTGGATAGGCGAGTCCGGACCCTGCTGACTACAAATCGCATGCATCACCTCGTTCGTCGGTCATGAGGTTGTACATCCCGCGGAAGTGTGGTGGTCGAGTCTTATTAAATGCTAAGACCCTTCACAACCGTGAGGTGTGCAGCCTCAGGGAATATTTCCTGAAAGTCAACGAGGGTATGCATCGAGAAGTAGCAGCGGTGGACAATGGATTCACTCCGCTATCCTTGGCAAAAGAGAACTGACGCAAACCTGTGGTACTGAGCGTCAATGATCGCAAGGAGGTATGGTATAGCAAGGAGCTCCACGGACGCTTCTTCCGGGCCCTTCATGGGCCCAGTGTAGATTTTCTAGCGTCCGTGTCTTGGCTACGATTCAGTAATCTCTTTGGATAAACTGAAGGATTTGTCTGTGCAATTATGGAAGAAGTTAGGTATCCTTACGAATAACTACCGGAAATATATAATTAAGGATGGGACGGTTGACATATGTCGGGCATGTCATAGTCCTGGTGAATCCATTAGACATATTATTTCTGGTTGTGGTCGTTAGGCTAACAGTGAATATTTACATAGGCATAATCAAGTAGCCAAGATTATCCATCAGCAACTTGCTTTACACTATCGACTTGTTGAGTCTGAGGTACCGTACTACAAGTATGTGCCCGACCCAGTTCTGGAAAATGACCATATCACATTGTACTGGAACCGGTCTATCATTACTGACAGGACTATTGTACCCAATAAACCTGACAAAGTGGTGATAGACCGACAAGTACGCCGCACGATGATAATTGATGTCACCATTCCCCATGACGAGAACCTCGTGAAAGCTGAGAAAGATAAACAAATAAAATATCTAAACTTAGCTCACGAGGTTGTCGACATGTGGAGTATGGATTCGGCTATCATTGTGCCGATAGTCGTGTTGGCCAATGGGTTAATCCCTAAAAGCCTCGACATCCATCTTAGGAGGCTGGCGTTAGGTGGATGGATCAAGGGCCTGATACAGAATTAAATTGACTACCTCGTTGGCCGAGTGGTCGCAAGTGCGGCAAGGGGTCTTGGGTTCGATACCCGGGTCGGGCAAAGTATTACTGGGTTTTTAAAAAATCTCAGTAATAGTAGAGTAGAGTCTGGAAATGTGCCCGGTATATGGCAATAGGCTCACCCCCTATTACATGGGACTCATAACATAAATAGTGAAAAGTGGATGTTACATTATACAGTGGCATTAAGTGCCAAAATGTGCACCTCTGCCTAAAAAGGCGTGATGTTATGTATGTTATGTTATGTAAATTGTATAATAATTTTGTGTTTTTGTAAATACTGTATGCTATTCAAATCGATGGTAAAATGTACATTTATGTAGGTATTACGATTAATTTATATCATTAGATTGTTAACTACTATTAGGTATTGTGTAAACAACGGTGAACAGTAAATATTTTTAATTTTAGTTCTTTGTGGGATCAACAATTAAGAAAATAACTAATTCATATAAATTTTGAACGACTTATTTATATCTGAAATCTGTAAACATAAAATTAAAGAACGAAAATTGGAATTATACTTTAAACAAATCTATCGTCTGATATTTCCCTAGTAGCTGATAATTTTTAAATGTTAATTTGTATTTACTGTAAAATAAATGTAATATTGTAATTAATAACTTCTTTGATTTTGCAGCTACCAGACATAGCTAATTCCAATACTACCTTCAATGTACCAACCTGCAAGGTACATTGTTGGTAGTATTGGCATTACTTAGGATTATCTGTAGAAAAAAAAATACTAGGATGCAATTTTCAGATGGCGTTTCAAATTGATTGGCATAAATTTTGACGAGTGGCAACTCTTTACCCCTATACTTATTATACTCTTTGGTTTAATTTGTCATCTATCATTTGATATCTTTTTATTCTCTATTATTAGATTATTAGTAAAGAGGCTGTCATCTTTGAAAGACTATGGCAGCTTATCTTTCATTTGATCTAAGTTTAAGGAATTATTTTGTAGAAATTGCAATATAGTTTTAAATAAATGTGTAGGTATAATATTATTTTACTGTTTCCAAAAAAATGTTATTTTAACCCTAAATTTTAAAATAATTTTGAAAAATTGGTTGCAACTGTGTGGCCACTGAAAATATTAGTTTTGACAACATTTAATTTCCGTAGGTCTACTCTGATACGACGAAAAACGAAGTTTCAGACGAAACTTCGAAGATTACCTACCGCAATGACATTTATAACGAACGAAAAAGGAATGAAACAACCCAGAAATTAGTATGAGATAAATTTACTGTTTGACGTCGATATTTTCGGAACCCTACTCTAATTGTACAATCCGCACGAACGAACATTATACGAACATTTAATGTCATTTCGACGAAACCAAACTAGTTGTCGTTTGATTTTCGTTTGTGTTAATTTTTATTGAAAAATGAATGAAAGTAATTACAAGTCTTCGTTTTATCACGGTTTCTTCGTATGGTCAACACGTAGGGCACCAAAGGAACCACCTAAATGACGATATAAAATCAAAGTACAGTCAGTTCAAATAGTTGTTAACACGACCCTATATATTTTATATGTCTATGAGAGTTAGTAACATTAAAGGTAATCAAATACTTATTTGAATACTATACGTATTGTACAGTAACAACCAGAAGTGCATATCCAATGTCAAAACACTTTTGCATAGCAATATTAGTGGTGCTTATGACCTTTTATATTTTTAATCTTAGCATCGTTATCAAAATATGAGGGTAGATTTGAAACAAAGTGACAAGTTCGCTTTAAATCCACCCTCATATTTTAACTAATTTACTAGTCACATAAATTATTCCGGTATTCGCTGTTATTGATTGGTGAACATAGCTACCAGTGTTAGTGTTATCTTGTTGTTGTGATTTTATCCTTTTGTATTCATTATGCAGGTTAATATCAGTATTGAAACAAAGCAAATATTGTGGCCGTATATTCGGTTGGTCGTAATATATCTTAAATATCGAATGAGCTTATGCGTAAGTAATTTTTTTAAGTTTGTGTGATGATGACCTGCAAAACAATAAAGATAAATTGCTTGTTATAATTATATTTCTTTTTTTTTAGAGAGAGACCTTGGTTGAATATGAGATGAATGGTTTCATCCCAACAAGGCGTTTTGCTGATGAATTGAGTGAGAGAACATCAGCACGCACCGTTCGCCGCAGTCTCCGAACGCCAGCTAAAAAACCGTTTGTCACGCAACGGCATAAAGAGGAGAGGTTACGTTTTCCCGGGAATATTTGGACTTTGAGAATAGTGAATATGTGGGGATAGATACACATATCTACCCCCACATATTCACTATGTGGAAACTATGTAAACTATGTGGAAGTGTTGAACGATGTTACTAGTATCTTGCCTACAAATATGTCTACCCTGCAGAAGACGTAAGCGAGATAAGTTTTGTGCAAGACAACTGTCCCATTTACTGTGCCGGTATTGTTCGTGTATGGTTATACAATCATCTTGAAATAAAAATTATTTCTTGGCCAGCTCGGTTTCCTGACTTAAGCCCTTTAGAAGTAACAAACATTAAAAATCCTCAAGTGAGTAAGTAGATAATTCTATGTCGGGGGATATAGCGGCTGTAACTTTAACAAATTAGTATTTATATTAGTATTTAGACTGAGGTTAAGTTTCAATCCTGTTTTCATTGAGAAATTGAATAATAAAGCTATAACCTCAGATCTTTCATTATGTCTAGAATTATGTAAACTAAAATTCATGTTTATTATAATAACATGAGTGTAAATGATTTCTTTTATGTAAAATATATTACAATTTTACCTTAAATTCAAAATTTGTTTCATTTATTATCATATAACAATAGATTACATTTATAATATATTTATTGTAAATAAATTACTAAAATTTACAAGTAGATAATCGTTATATGTAAAATATAAAATAAATAAAATATATAGAAAGATATCTTTCTTACACTTTATATACTGATGCTTATATACTTACTATTTATCCTTACTATATTATTAATTATTAATTACTGTAGAGTAGGAAGTTGGGGTTGACTTTTTCCGGCCGACAAAGTAAACAAACAGCGTTTACGACGGTTTTAAATGTATATATAGATACAGTATGACAGGTCCGTAGATACCTTTTCCCGAGAGGACGAAGGGCGGACCTCTTTTAGTATTTAAAAAAAATGACCGAAGTCGTAGTTTAATTAACTTAACTAAAGAGGTTTCTGGTAATCATTCCAAGTAGGACGTGATTCCAAAATGCAACTTTGGGTCAGTCGTTCATTATTCGATGAACACGCCGGAGGGTCATTAACTCACGGAGAATCTTAACACCGCCATCTAATTTTTTGACGTCACGCTACAGTTCCATCTATCGGTGAATATCGGAACTACTGTTTATGTTAGCGCGCGGTAGGCCGTATAGATGTCGCAAGTGCATGTGTTTATTATTATGGTAAATGGTTGTTACAATCTCCCCCTCAGTTCCTGAAGACGTCTCGGCGATTGGAACTGGAGTTCTATGTCTTCTTAGGACGACCACGTCCTCTTTTCTTAGTAGGTGGAGTGGATTGAATAGCCACCTTCTTAGCAGGTCGTCCTCTTCCACGTAGTGGATGTACTGGTTCAGGGACGATTGTGGCGTCTTCTCCTTTGTAGGGCGTCAGAGCCGATGTATGATATACACCGATTGGTACGGTAGGAGTGTGAGGCGAAGCTATTTTAAAGGACGCCGGACCGTGTTGCTGCACTATAACATAGGGGCCATCTCTTCGGGGCGCGAAATTGGCTGTCACACCCTGATTGCTTCTGCTGATTGGATGTATGTTGACGAATACCAGATCTCCCGATTTGTACTTGGGGTGAGGGCGTCTATGCCGGTCAACGTATTCCTTACGAGCTTCTTCTTTCAATTCTTGTACTTCTCTGGCTTTCATGAGGTTATCGGCCAGTACCCTCAGCTTTGGAGTGATTTCAGGTATGAAATTTTCGGAGATAAGTATGTTTCTGAAATCAATTTCGTTGTCTCTTGGGGATCTCAACTCTCTGCCAAAGGTAAGGTATGCAGGAGTTTGTCCTGTCGAAGAGCAGTTTGAGGTATTCATAGCAAATCGAATGGTAGGAAGAAGATCTGCCCATCGACTATGCTCCTTCCCTTGAATCATCATAGCCAGTTGGGTTTTTAAATCTCTGTTTCGACGTTCCACAGGATTTGTTTCAGGATGATAAAGCGGAGTGTACTGATGCTTTATGTTTAAACAGTACACTACTTGTTGCATTACAGCGCTTACGAACTGTGTTCCATTGTCACTAATCAGTCTTCTTGGTACGCCATATCTTAGGAAGACTTCGTTGATTAGGGTGGTAGCGCAATTTTCTGCGGAAGCGGTGGCCAGGGCAAACAATTCAACCCAGCGCGTCGCGATATCTTCAACAATAAGAATCCATGTCTCCCCCTCTTCAGTTTGCGGAAGAGGTCCAAACAGATCAAAGGACACCACTTCGAATCTTTGTCTCAATGATGTGGTCTGAAGCAAACCAGCAGGTTTCTGGTTTGAGGGTTTGTATCTTTGGCACTCCAAACAATTTTGTATGTAACTTGTCACGTATTTTCGCATACCATTCCAGTAGTACCTTTGAACAATCTTTTTGTATGTCTTCTCAGCACCGTAGTGACCAGCTAGGGGGTCATCGTGGTATGCACTAAGCACATTTCTCCACTCATGTTCAGGTACCAAGAGTTGAGCGTCATCTACCTCAGAATCTGGGTGTAGGCGATATAGCATCCCATTATTTAATAAATAACCCTTGTTGCTCCAATAGGTAGCATCCTCAACGGAATGTGTTTCCTCAAGAGCTTCTATAATTTTCTTAAGCTTTTCATCTTTCATTTGTTCTTCTCGAATTTCTTTAGGACTCCTCTTTGGCATGTCTATGGTTATTGTACAAATATCGCAGGTTTCCTCGCAACATGGAGGTCTAGACAACGCATCAGCCACCGTATTCATTTTACCAGGCTGATATATAACCTTTAAGTCGAATGCCTGTAGTTGCAAAGTCCACCTAGCCAAACGACCAGTGGGTGATTTTAGGTTCATCAGCAATTTCAAGGCTTGATGGTCTGTGACAACAGTAATAGGTGAGCCCTCTATATATGCTCGGAATTTGTTTAGAGCCCAGACTACTGCTAGCGCTTCTCGTTCGGTTGTGGAATAATTCCTTTCAGCTGCGGTAAGTAATCTACTCGCGTATTCTACAGGATGTTCATTTTCTTTCTCCCCATGGACGAGAACTGCTCCGAGAGCGTATGCACTGGCATCTGTTTTTAAAATGTATGGCTCGGTTCCATCAGCTTGTCTAAGTACAGGTGCTGTTGTCAAACGTTGCTTCAACTTGTTGTAAGCAAGTTCTTGTTCGGTACCCCATACCCAGGTGGCACCCTTTTTCGTAAGCTTAGTAAGCGGTTGAGCTATCGATGAAAAGTTTTCGACAAATCGGCGATACCAGGAACACATTTGCAGAAATGATATTAGTTGTTTAAGGTTTTTAGGGGTTGGCCTATCCAGGATAGCCTTGGTTTTATCTGGATCCGTTTTCAAACCGTCGGGCGTTATGATATGCCCTAAATATTTTATTGAAGAACGCAGGAACTTGCATTTTTCTTTGTTCGCTGTTAAGTTACATTCTCTCATTTTCTGTAATATTCTTCTCAAATCAGAAATGTGATCATCAAAAGTGGTAGAAAATACGATAATATCATCCAGATAAGCCAGCAATTTCACATCACCCAGGGTAACTCGAAATCTATCCACTATGCGTTGAAATGTAGCAGGTGCGTTTCGCAATCCAAATGGCATTCTCTTGAATTTGTAAACGCCGAAAGGAGTAATGAAGGCGGTTTTCTCTTCATCTTCCTCTCGAAGTTTAATTTGCCAATAGCCTGCTTTGAGATCTAGAGACGTCATGTATGGGGTTGGCTTGGCTGAATGCAGCAGATCATCTATTCGAGGGATGGGGTAAGTATCTGGCACCGTTATTGCATTCAAACGGCGATAATCAACACAAACTCGCACATCTCCATTAGGTTTTGGCACCATTACTACAGGTGAAGCCCAAGGTGAGGTACATGGTACAATAATCCCATTCTTTATCATTTTATCCACTTCGGCTTTGAGAATGTCTGTTTTTGTTTGAGACAGTCTGTAAGGGGGCACCGATATAGGGATATCAATGCTGGTTACAATACAATGCTCTCCGAGCAATGAGGGTTTGCCGCCATCTATGAAAACATCCTCGTACTCTGTTAGTAATTTATTAAGTTTAATGTTATGTTGATTAACAATGTCTAAGCTACACAGATCAAGGAATTCGAGCGAAGTGTCCAAGCTCATATCATGTTTTTCTGGACTAGGAAAAAGAGCTCTCTCTCCTTCTGTAAGGGTGATTTCCGCTTCTCGGACGTTACGCTCTGCATCGTTCATGATGAAGTCCGCGAATTGAGGCGAGTATCCATCGAAAATCGTAGTGGGTTTTGTTATTGAGGCCAAATCCAGGGGCGTAAGCTTGTAGACCTGGGCGTCCCTTTGTTTTGGTACTACTACCCTTTGCACAGACCCCAGAGGTCGGGAGGAATGTTCATGCAGATATCCCACATTTTCCAATGTGTTGGTGTGGTCAAAGGATACAAAATCCTCCTGGTACAGCTCGTATATCTGATGACTGCCCAGGAAATTCCATGTATATTGAGCCAGATCCAGCACCATCCTCGCATCCTGGATGAATCCTACTCCCAGTAGTGTGCGGTTGTCTCTGGACTCAGGCAAAACTATAAATGTAGTTGGAATTGTCTTCCCTTCTAGTTTCACTGGTACCACAGTTTTTAGTACCTTTTGTTCCCTCGGCATTCCATCTGCTAGGGTGATACGGGCTTTCTCGCTTATAAACCTCTGTCCCTTTGCCTCAAGTTTTTTATATAGTATATATGAGGCCACACTTGTTTTGGCGCAAGTGTCTATATACGCGACTCCTTTTATGCCTTCAATGTCCACATACACCATTGGTCTGGCTCTCACATCCGATTTGAAGTTGAAGGAGCAAAAGTTTAAGTCCGCTGGTGGTGCCTTTTGCTTTATACCAGCACACGTGGTACAACTGCTTCGAACTACGCCTGGTGCGCCGCATCCGTAACAATGTATTGAAGAAGAAGGCGATGGCATTTGTGTTGCCCTGGATTTCTCCAGCTTGGAACGTACAGGAGCTTCAGGGGCTTCAACCTTGATACCATATTCCTCTTGGTTCTTCTTAAGCTTCCTGCACTCATCAGTGCTGTGCCCACTGAAATGACAGAAACCACATTTCTTTTTTGGCTGGAATGGTTTTGTTGGCTGTTGCGTAAGAAGTTTAGCCTCTTTAGTATGTTCATTCCATAGTTGTTCAATGGCTCGTGAAATGTTTAATAGTTCGTCAAAAGTGGTGAAGGAATTTCGGGGAATCTTATCCTGTATTTTGGTCCTCAGTGATCCATAAATCATGTCCAGCTGATGAGATTCTGGAGGTTCAGGTGCTGGAAGCTGAGAGATTAGCATTCTCTTGTACGCCACAAAATTTTCTGTGGATGTATTATTTGTTTGTTTAACGCCAACTATCTCTTGATAAAGTACAAACGCTGGTTTCTTGGGTGCAAAATTATGGCGCAGGCGATCCTTAAACGACTCCCATGTAGAAACGTGCTTCTTCACGCCTTGCCACCATATGGCTGCTTCCCCTTTTAGTAGTAGCGGGATACTAGTAAGGGCCTCTTCATCACCGATGTTTTCAATGCGTTTGAAAATAGTAACTGCGGCCAAGAATGCTTCCAGAAGTTCTGTGTCCTTGGACCCGTCGTAGTATGAAGTACAGGAGGTAAAGGATCCTTGTCTGGATGGAGAAATTTTTTCCAACAAGGTCTTGAATTGGGTTTCGGATAGATTTATCGACATTTCGTCAGGTAATTTCTTTAAAGCTGCTGTCGCTAATCTCCTTGAACGCGTGGTGTTTGCGTACTTGTGGTCGGGCCCACCGTTGGTCGCCAGCTTGTAGAGTAGGAAGTTGGGGTTGACTTTTTCCGGCCGACAAAGTAAACAAACAGCGTTTACGACGGTTTTAAATGTATATATAGATACAGTATGACAGGTCCGTAGATACCTTTTCCCGAGAGGACGAAGGGCGGACCTCTTTTAGTATTTAAAAAAAATGACCGAAGTCGTAGTTTAATTAGCTTAACTAAAGAGGTTTCTGGTAATCATTCCAAGTAGGACGTGATTCCAAAATGCAACTTTAGGTCAGTCGTTCATTATTCGATGAACACGCCGGAGGGTCATTAACTCACGGAGAATCTTAACACCGCCATCTAATTTTTTGACGTCACGCTACAGTTCCATCTATCGGTGAATATCGGAACTACTGTTTATGTTAGCGCGCGGTAGGCCGTATAGATGTCGCAAGTGCATGTGTTTATTATTATGGTAAATGGTTGTTACATTACCTAATTTTATTTTTTTTTTATTAATTATTTATATTAATTATTAATATTACTAATATTATTATTAATATTAATATATTAATAAATTCATGTTAATAATACTATAAATGGGAAAGTGAGTTTGTTTGTTTGTTCCACATTCACGCCGTAACTACTAAACCGATTGCTTTGAAATTTTGCAGACGCAAAGTTAGAAGTCTGGATTAAATAATAGGGTACTTTTTATCCCGGAAAAAATGTATATTATCGAGGGAAAACGAAATTATTGGTATAGATGGCGCTGTGTGTATTGGTATATGTCACATACGCTACTTTTTATCCTTTTGTGACGCAAACGAAGCCGCGGGTAAAAGCTAGTATTATATAAATGGGCTCGCTGCCATCGCAGCGGTAAGTCCCCTCTTTGAGGAGTGGCTTGAGAGACGCTACGGCGTCCTCACCTACCGCCTGACGCAGGTCCTCACCGGACAGTGCAGTTTCGGGAGGTACCTGTGTCTGATGGGGCGGGAGGAAACGCCCGGGTGTCATCACTGCGAGGACCGCCCTGAGGACATGGTGGAACACACTGTAGCGGAATGCCCTGCGTGGGCTGAGCACCGCCGTGTCCTCAGGGAAGTTATCGGCGATGGCGACCTCTCGCGTCCGGGCCTAGTGCAGGCCATGATGCGGAGCGAGGGGTTTTTTTTTTTTTTTTTTTTTTTTTATATATTACATTTCTTATTCTCCACGGACTCTTGTCCGTGCCCTTGTCATTCCATTACATTTTCTTTTAATGTACAGTCTAAATTAATTGTTACAGAAATCTTACGTGCTACATTAACCACATTTTTTTTTTCCTCAAACAAGTTGTGTCTAATATCTACCTATATATACACAATACATGTTTTACTACATTTACATTAACCTTACTGGATCGGCTCACACGCGCGATGAGCGAGCCGACCTGCTCCAGCAGAAGGCGCCCGTTCACGAGCATGACGTGAGGGCCAGCAATCGGTCCGATCAACCATTTCGTAGGGAACGGAGCGACCCAGCCCACAGCGCCACCGACTGTAGAACATTTAAGAATGCATGACGTATGCTCACGCAGCAGTAAGCCGATTCCAGTAGTGCCAATGGATTTTGTCAGTCTGATTGATAAAATTTACATTACGTTACATTATATTTACTACATTTTAACATTATTAAACACACACAATACACATATCAATATATATATATCAATGTCACGCCTGCATCACAATTCAAGCCTACAGCGAGCCCTCCCCACCCAAAAGAGCGCCCACTACCGCCATGTCCCTATTCCTGATAGCCATTTTCAAGTTATAGTCCAGGATCCCCCGCTCACTCTCACCCACCGCCCGTCTGATTAATTTGCTGATCGCGTCGTCACTGGTATTCGTGTAGTAAACGCAGCTGTTAGTGTGACGGGATATAGCTACCACGGCGTGCGGTACACTGTCGTGTATCCGCTGTTTCTTCTCCGCTGTATTTACAAGAACCACTGCCGCGTACGAAAGCCCCTGAGCCTCGTGTATTGTGAGTACGCGGGATCCCACACCCGATCCGTATCCCTGGTTTTTAAGGGATTCCTTTTCTACCTGAGTGTGTACCAGGTATAACGTGTTTGGAGGAGATTTGGGTATCCGCGAACCTGAGAAGCTTTTTAACTCAAGGGATCTCACACCCGACGCAGACGAATATATGCCACTGTACACAGTACTAAGAGCATATGCTACATCCATAGGGTTCCTGTGAGTGCAGAGAAGTTCTTGGCTAATAGCCACGACGTGTGTAGGGCGGTTGTAAATGAGGGGGAAGAGGTTGTCTCGGTCAATGAAGGGAAGTTGATTTATGTCACCAATCAGCAGAACTTCTTTGGCCTGAGTTATTCGGGCCGCCATCACAATGGCCCCAAAGTGATTCATGAGAGCCTCATCTACCATGATTCGGTGGCAGCTCTCTTGCTCTTTTAATCCGTTCACTAAAATGGATGCCATTGTTCGGACTTTGGATTTGACTAATCCTCCGATTCGGCAGGATAGTTTGCCTCTGAGGTCATTTGCTGCTTCAGTTGTTGTGGTGACGATTAAATCCCTTTCCGCTTCGAATTCGTTCATTATCCATGTAGTTTTGCCGCATCCCGGCACTCCATTTGTCCAGTGAAATGTCGGGGCATCCCAGCCCCCAAAGTCCACGCCGACCGGCCCAGGCTCCGAAATGGATCCCACCATTTCCAAGATCCCATCCTCCAACATAATCCTCGTGCACCTGGCAACAACCACTAAGGAGTCTTCAGGAGGAGTTTTAAATTTCACAACTCCCCGTTTATCCGATTCCTTCTCATCCAGAGACACAAACCCTGCGGTGGCGTTGTAAGCTGCCATACTACGACTTATAGAATCTCCTCTCAATACTCTCGATTTACTGTTGTCGTATATGACCGCCTCCGCAGCCTCGAGTCTATCATTCAGTAACAGCTCGTTACCCTGCAGATATGTCTGCAGGATCGTTTTGCAAGTTCGCAAGTTGACTTGTTTTGTTGCCTCTATTACTGCGACAAACTCGAGGAAGGCGTTTATGAGGTGGTCTCTGGGAGTGGTAGCATGGCGAAACTTCGGCGGAGAGACGTGACCCATGGCGGCTCTGGTTGGCGGTGACCTGGACTGGGCAGGATGCACCCGAGCGCTGTCGCCTCCCCCGCTAGTGGAGCCGGATTCACTCCTTCTGAAAGTCGACGAAATGAGACCCGCAGCTGTACATATGGCTGATGTTATTGCCCACATGTTGGTCCGTGAAGTTTGTTTTTTTATTTGTCTTTCGGTGTTTCGTTGCTGTTGCTGTAGAGCACTTTGTTCTGAATACCTGTGCTGCAGACGCTCCGAACCACTTGAAGAGCCAGCGATTGGTGAACCCTGGACCGTTCTTCTGAGGAAACTAAGGTCTTCACCCCTGTCCTCATAAACGATGACTTCATGCTGTTCTGAAGCGCGAATACAATCAACATCTTAAATGGAAAGAAATTTTAACAATTTCTAACAGCTTAAAAATAACATCACTTCACCATATATATCTTTTTTTTTTTTTTGAGGGGCAAAAATCATCCAATGACTTCTCCTGCCCGGGTGAGGCGAGAGGGAGTGTCAGACTCTTACCGACTAAAAACCACCCCGTTCCTACTCCGGCACTTCGAGCCGGAGCCCCGGCAACCCGTTAAGTCTTCCGCAGCTCCATATCGACATCAACCCTGTTGGGCCCCATCTATGGTGGTCTGATGGCTCCTTGAGGCGCGCGCGGAACGCGACGCGCCGTACGCTCGGGCCTGGTTCTGGTCGGGCGGCGAGTCACCCGTGCTCGCCGTCCGCAGGCTCGTGCTTACGGTGGCCGGAGATCGTCTCGTGATCCTCGACGCCCGGAGTGTCACTCGCGACGGCCGGGTCGTGAGGAGGTTCGTTCCCTCACGCGCTCCGCCTGCTCCTTACCTAGAATGACTGCTTCGCAATAGGAGGAGACGGCATCCCAGTCCCTCTCGCTCCTTACCATGGTCTGAACCAGAGCCGGACGCGAGAGGTCGCCGTCGCCGATCATATTCCTGAGATCACGGCGGTGCTCAGTCCACGCAGGACACACCGCCACCGTATGCTCCACTGTGTCCTTCGGGCGATCCTCGCAGTGATGACACCTCACCGTATATAGATATATCTAGTAGTGCACAAAAAAGCGCATTGCGATAACATTATTAATCGAATATTACTTAAGTTTTTGTTTACATTGATTAACAATTATGAATGTTATCTCTGTATAAAAAAGGTTTATTTTATTTTGTACAATTTTGTTTTGTTGTTTATTTTATACAAGTTCACAAGATTTTTGTATTTGAAATTGTATGGGATTTATCCATTTTTCCCATTGATGTACCCAAGTTTATTCGTCCTGGGGACAGTTGGGTACAATACACTAGAGGTGCGGAGAGATGTGGCACTAGTTAAATATATCGCCAGGGTACTACGAGGATTGGTCCATCACCCGGAAGTGTTGGAGATGTTGGGATTGCGTGTGCCAGACGGATACGTAGGGGCTCGTCGACGCCCCACCCTGTTGGAAGTGCCAAGGGCTAGGACTAATCTTCTTAAATATGCTCCTATTTCGCGGGCTGTTCGGATTATAAATAGTGTACCGGAGCATGATTTGTTCCACAACCTACCAAGGTTTATTGAAGCAGTACAAAGGCATATTGAATATCACCGTATTGAGTAATTGGGTCTGTAGGGTTATAATATGTATGTCATACTGAGAGTATGTAACTCTTATAAGTCTAATAATTAAGGTGAAATTTTTATTAATTAAGTTACGTGTTAGACTTAAATGTGTCAGGAAATGTGATATTGCATTGGAATAAACTGTAAGATGTCATATTGTAAGGTGTTATAATAAATAAATAAATAAATAAATAAATAAATAAATTTTGTCTATACTTCATAAACGGATCAAATAAAATTGTTGTTTGAGAGTTTCGTAGCTACCCCGAATATTGTAAACTTTATACTCAGGTATTGAAAAAATTGAAATTTTGTATTAAATGTTTATAAAATATTTAATAAACTCAAAAACAACAGTGTCTATGCTGGGATCGAACCTGCGACCTGTAATCTTTAATCTCATGCATCTACAAAGCATTGTGAAATATTTGATATCATTCAAAACTATGTGTATTGTATTTATTGTGTATGATTAAGTAGTATGTAGCTCGATCGTTCATTATTCGATTTATTAAATGTTTGTTACATATTATTTTTTATCTTTACCCTCATTTTTATTTACACTTATTTACTGAATTAATACCTATACCATCACTAAGATAGGTAATATTGAATACCAATGTGTGCGTGATGTACGAATGTTTTTATGCACATATTTATGTTCTTTCGCGTAGTGAGCGCGAGGACAGTTTATTAGTGTGTGTTATTTGTGGAATGTTGAGGCGTCACTCGCTCAACGCACACACACCAGTGCGTGTGTGTGCGTTGAGCGAGTGCATCGTGCGGTAGTTCATAGCAATGTGATCTAGCGGTCTTGTGGACTTTTGTAACCGGACTGTACATAAATGTTTCATGTGTAATGTTTTATTTCAAAACTATTAATATCGCTAGAAAAATAAACTAAAGTATTGCTAGTATATATTTCCGGTATTAACGAATTAAACGAAACTTCGCTTTCGAGAACCGAAGTAGACCTCCAAGTTCGAAAACTCTAGTTATTGGCTCTAAGTGTGACGGCCAAAGAGTTTATTACAAAGAGTATAATAAATATAGGGGAAGTAACGGCCCTGTATACAGTTTATGTGTGTGGGTGGGTCCTGCACAGGTGTATCAAAAATGTAAGCAAAAGCTGCAAAGTTTGCAAAAATAATATGTATGGCGACCCTGAGAGCCCATCAAATGAGTATACCTCTATAAGAGCCAAAGAATAAAAAAATTCAAATTCAAATACAAATTCAAAGTCTTTATTGCTTCATGTGTGGTTACCAAGGTGTTATACATAATACATAAATTATTTTGGTTAAGCAGTATCAACATGACCCTGTAAGGGCGCTGCAATTTATATTAATTAATAATAAACACTATATCATTCAAAGATTTTACATAACATATTATTAGAGTATTACCACAATTGCTTCAATTGATTTTCGTTTATATTCTACATAACATATCTACCAACTCCTTATTTGCATAATTTTATTTATTCATTATCATTACCATCATTTTCCTTTTTATAGCCATTATTTCATTTTTATTTATTTTTTTTAGTTTTGTTGTTTATTCTCAAAAAACTCTTGCAAACTATAATAGCATTTATCGATGAGATACTCATAAAGTTTTCTTTTGAAAGTAGTATATTTTGTTTCTTTTTTTATATTACTTGGTATTTTATTGTAAATTTTTATTGACATGCAATAGGGGCCTCTATGAAATATTGATAAGTTGGAGGTAGGAAGCGATAAGTTATTTCTATTTCTTAATTGACGGTCTTGCGAATAGTGGTCACGGTTACGACTAAAAAGATTAATATTTTTGTAAACAAATAGGCTCAAATCCAATATGTACAGAGAAGTCAAAGTAAGGACACGGAGTGTTTTAAAATAAAATGTCACTAATGTATCCATCAAAAGTTGTGGAGAAATGTTTTATAGAAATACAAAATATTGTGACGGACATCTTGAAGAAAGATGTTCCTAAAAAGGATTAAAACAAAAAAATTAAAATTTTCTGTGACATATTTGTGGATTATCCATTTAATTGTATTAAACATAAAATTAAATTAAAAAAATATTTTGAAAATACTGTAATTCATGTTCATGTATACAGTTGGTGCCGTTCAATTAACCGGATTTTGTCTGGCAAAATCACATATCATGGTGAGGATGAAACAAAAACAGCAGCACAAATTTATAAAAATAAACACAAACATTTAATAAATAAGTAATAATATTATTTTTATTATATATATAATTAGGTTTCAAAAGCAAAATCCCTTAAAAAAAACAAAATTTATTCATTAAACAGAGTTTTATATTTAAACAAAAATTATAACCTCTTAAAACTAATTTACACGGCATTTAACTTAGTCTAGGTACAAAATGAAAACACCAAGCAAAATCACAATAATAGAAAAGTATGTACTCACAAGACTTATAGCACTTTTACTAATACAAAAACACTCACAAATCGCGCCGACTGCTACCGACCTCCACGAGAGCTGACGAGCAAATGACCTCCACCAGCGTCTGCGCCGCCTTTTATAGGCTATGTTAGATACTATTGTTGGGGTTCCTAAATATATATTATTAAATTTATTTTCACTCTTCCTGCTGATACGATGGCTCTCTGTTACTGCAGTGCGTATCTGGAACTTTCTCCCACACTCTCTACGTAATAGTCCTTCTCTGGAGATCTTCAAGAGGAAAATTAAAAAGTATTTTCTTTCGCAGTGACATAGTATTTATATATATTGGGCTCGCTGCCATCGCAGCGGTAAGTCCCCTCTTTGAGGAGTGGCTTGAGAGACGCTACGGCGTCCTCACCTACCGCCTGACGCAGGTCCTCACCGGACATGGAAGTTTCGGGAGGTACCTGTGTCTGATGGGGCGGGAGGAAACGCCCGGGTGTCATCACTGCGAGGACCGCCCTGAGGACACGGTGGAACACACGGTGGGAGAATGCCCTTCGTGGGCTGAGCACCGCCGTGTCCTCAGGGAAGTGATCGGCGATGGCGACCTCTCGCGTCCGGGCCTAGTGCAGGCCATGATGCGGAGCGAGGGGGACTGGGATGCCGTCTCCTCCTTTTGCGAAGCAGTCATGCTAGCTAAGGAGGAGGCGGGACGCGTGAGGCAGCGAAGCGCTGCCTCCTCGCAACCCAGCCATCGCGAAAGACACACCGGGCGTCGGGGATCGCGAGACGATCTCCGGCCACCGTAAGCGTGGGCCTGCGGACGGCGAGCATGGGTGGCCCCCCGTCCGACCAGAAACAGACCCGAGCGTACGGCGCGTCGCGTTCCGCGCGCGCCTCAAAGAGCCATCAGACCACCACAGATGGGGCCCAATACGGCCGATGCCGATTCGGAGCCGCGGAGAACCTAACGGGTAACCGGGGCTCCGGCTCGACGTGCAGGAGAAGGAACGGGGTGGTTTTTAGTCAGTAAGAGTCTGACACTCCCTCCCGCCTCACCCAGGCGGGAGCAGTCATTCGATGATTTTCCCCCCTTAAAAAAAAAAAAAAAAGTATTTATATATATATAAGTATGTTTGTATTTATGTAAGTCTGTTTATGTATTGTTTAATTTAAATATTATTACATATTATTTATTTTCAAACTGGCTACTTCTCTGTTACTGCAGCGCATCTCTGGAAGTTTCTTCCACACTCCCTACTTGACAGTCTTTCTCTGGAGATCTTCAAGAGGAAGATTAAAGAGAATTTTCTTTCGCCGTGACGTAGTATTTATGTATATATACATTTAATATATATAAGTATGTTTGTATTTATGTAAAGTCTTTTTATGTATTGTTTAATTTCTATTTTTGCAAAAAATTTTTTTTTTTTTGAAAGAATACTTTATATGTTTGTGCTGCTATTGTCAAAATGTACAATTACTTTTAATTAACTCGTCGAATACCGGTTTTGCAGACACAATTATAGAACAATAGGTTGCGGTCACCGGTGACCGCTTGGTATTTGACAGTTTAATGTAAGTTTTAATTATATATAAATAAATAAATTCCAAAATAAAATTTCTTTTTATTTGTGTAATCAGTCACTCACTTTCTAAATCTTGTGTATAGGCTTCAGCTTCTTACTATTGTTCTGTATTCAAGTTGATAAAATTTAACTAAATTTTATTTTCTTTCAACTTCATCAACTTGAATACAAGTAAACTAGTAAGAAGTTGAAGTCTAAAATACCATCTAAAACACCACCAACACCAAGCACCATTGCAAAGTTTTGTATTAGGTATCTATAGCCGTACCTATAGCTATACAAAACACAAGTTTGTGGATGGCGATAATAGATGGCGCTATTTATCAGATCAATTGACATTAGCAGTCTTCAAGAAATTCTGTGAGTGGGCTCTCTATACCCGATATATTATTTTACTCTATGGTTTATGGGTAAGTGTCACTGAGTTTTACATTCAATAAAACTTCAACAACACAAATTTGTAATCTTTTTATATACATCATTAAATGATTAATTAGGTATTGCATCAAGATGTCATGTCACTATTTTCCAAATTGTGACAAGGTTGACACCAAAAGATCACTATTTAAATCACGTGGCGGCAACGACAGCGGTAGCATCGACGGCAACGGTGGCACCGACGGCAGTGGTGGCACCGACGGCAGTGGTGGCATAGACGACAGCGGTGGCACCGACGGCAGCGGTGGCAGCGGTGGCATTGACGGCATCAGGGCTCTTGTTGTCTGCTGCAAATACGTAAAGCTCATAATAAAGATTATCTTATTCTTAATCTGCGGGTACTTGCTCTTATTGGCCCTTTTGGTGGGCATATGGCTGCTGCTTATACAACACGCGCCATCACTTTTAGATTTTTTTATGAAACCTTTTTACATTGTTGTATGGACAGTTACAAAGATAGGAGACCTATTTCGTTATAAATAAATTGTATTTTTTTGAAATGTATTTTATTGAAGAAATATAAAGTGTAGAGAATTTTAGAGAAATATCTATAGTAAATATGTATAATAATAGGCCCGCAGGGCACCTTGAGGCGAGGTGACAGGCATTAGCGACCCCGCGGCTATCATCATCCCGAGTGCTCCAGGGAGAAGTTACCGTTCCTTATTCTCCGGCTTGCCTTAATTGGCTGCCTGGAGTGAACAATGACAAGGAACAGGTCTCCCACCTCTAGCTTGCCTTCATTGGCCGTCCGGAGTGGAGTCGCGAGAGCAGTGATCCTGCACGGAGGGTAAGAAACTATTCGTAAGTCGCGAGTGGGCCAGGGATGCAGGAAGCTTCGGCTGGAGCAGATGATCTGAGTAGAAAGCGGTGGTAGTTTCTTAACCCTTCAACCAGTCACATTCTCGTTGCCCCTCTGTTGCTATATCTAGCGACCATTCCCGGGGCCCGGTCGGTGAGTTGGCGAGTCTCCGCCTGCCATTTTTACGTGTAATAATTACATTGTTTCGGCAGGTGCCATAGTTATCCATAGTTTCCAATTTACCGGTCCACAGCAACCCATTCATAGCCCTACCTTTTTTTCTTCCATTATCCATAATAATCCACAACCGGGGACTGCCCCGGTTGTGGATTATTCCATATCAGGTGGGCCTCAGAGCGGCGGGTCCTAGTTGCCAGGATCGGGCGAGACCTGTCTCTGCCAGCAGTAGTTACGGCTATGCTGGCAGAGATAGAAAACTGGAGGGAAGTTGCCACCTTTTGTGAGACTGTAATGTCCCAAAAGGAAGCCTCCTTTTGGGACATTAGTCTCACAATGTCCCAAAAGGAAGCCTCCTTTTGGGACATTACAGTCTCACAAAAGGTGGCAGCCGCTGAGCGGGATCGTGAGAGGGCCGATCCCACACGTCGAAGGCGTCGAGGAAATAACCGCCGCGGCGCCTAATATGTTGATTTCCTGCCTACAATATTGGTAGGCAAACCTTTGGGGTCATGGGCGCATACATCATGGTCAAATATGAACGCGCAAGATTTGTATAAAAAAATATTTATTAATTAATTACACGTGTGCTCAGCATGAGCTTTAAAATGGTAATGAACAATAGAACATCTGAACTTAGTTTATATGGGCTTATATACTACTGAAAGGCTTTACATGTGTGTGTCTGTGGCTGGACCTCACAGTTGGCCAGCAACAGGGATCTGTCGATCTAATTTCATTAACTGTTTTGACAAACATTAATTTTATGAGAATTAACCATTAGACACTCGAGTCTAGAGGCTACCTGGAACTGCTGGGTGGCATGGTGTGATGTTAGTTGACTGTTACTAAGCGAGGTAAGGGTTGGCTACGCATAACTACCTACTTATTATTTGTAAATACCAGAACAGAAATGTTACAAATACATTGCCGAACGGATTGGAGATTGGGGATTGGGGATTGGAGATTGGGACTGGATTACCATGGTTATTAAGGTTACGTACCTATTTCTTGAAAAAATAAAAACAATATTTTTCTTTTGTATAAGCGACTATGTGTCTTACGACTATGAAAACACGGTTCAATTTCCTATGAACAATAACAGTAGAAAATAACGTTTGTATGGGAACATCAATTATTTATGAACTTTTTGTTACTTTTGGATTTTTCCCATTGGTTACACACAATAACAGAGCTGTATTCCAAATTTCAAAGTTCTAGGACATCTGGAAGTAGGTTAGAAGCGACTATGTGTCTTATAGTAATGTAAACACGGTTCAATTTACTATGAACAATTATAGTGGAAAAGTACGTTTGTATGGAGACAACCCTTATTATTAACTTTTTGTTATTTTTGGATTTTTCCCTTTGGTTACATACAATAACCGAGCTGTATTCCAAATTTCAAAGTTCTAGGACATCTGGAAGTAGGTTAGATGCGACTATGTGTCTTATAGTAATGTAAACACGGTTCAATTTCCTATGAACAATTATAGTGGACAAGTACGTTTGTATGGAGACAACCCTTATTTATTAACTTTTTGTTCCTTTTCCTGCCTACAATATTGGTAGGCAAACCTTTGGGGTCATGGGCGCATACAGTGGGGAATCTAGGCGCCCACCTAATGACCTCAAGGATGACGACGGCACAGTGGTATATCAGTTTTTGGTAAGAGAGAGTTTCACAGTGTTGCCGATAGACAATAAGTTATGGTGGAATTACATTGTTATATATCAGTTTTTGGTAAGAGAGAGTTGCACAGTGTTGCCGATAGACAATAAGTTATGGTGGAATTACATTGTTATATTTTATCTATACTAATACCTATTATAAAGAGGAAAGATTTGTACCTATTTTTGTACGTTTGTATGTTTGTAATGAATAAGCTCAAAAGTACAGGGCCGATTTAAAAAATTCTTTCACCAATAGAATGCTACGTTCTTCCAATTTGACATAGGCTACATTTCATTTTGAAAAAAATTAGGGATCCTTGGTAAAATTTGAACAATGTAACCGTAGGTGTAGAAAAATAAGTCTTAAAATGTCTTTCGTCGAATGCGCTGCGAAACTATGTATTAGCGATAGAACAAAACAATGTACAACAATATTTAGGAACATCGAGACGCGCGGCCGCGCGTCAGCCAAGTTCAGCAAACAGCGCGCGCCACAGTGTATCTTTAGACGAACCACTTCGTGCCACTTTTGACCCCTCTATAACTCAAAAACTATTTAACGTAAACACATAAAACTTCGTACGTTTAATTTTATCCGTAAGGACATGTAGAATCCAAAATTTCATGAAGGTAGCTCAAACGGTTGTAAAGATATGAAGGTCCAAAGTTCGCAAATTTTAGTATTGACTGACTGACATATAGTAGCAAATTCTAACCTACTTCCAGATGTCCTAGAACTTTGAAATTTGGAATACAGCTCTGTTATTGTGTGTAACCAATGGGAAAAATCCAAAAGTAACAAAAAGTTCATAAATAATTGATGTTCCCAGACAAACGTTATTTTCTACTGTTATTGTTCATAGGAAATTGAACCGTGTTTTCATAGACGTAAGACACATAGTCGCTTATACAAAAGAAAAATATTGTTTTTATTTTTTCAAGAAATAGGTACGTAACCTTAATAACCATGGTAATCCAGTCCCAATCTCCAATCCCCAATCCCCAATCTCCAATCCGTTCGGCAATGTATTTGTAACATTTCTGTTCTGGTATTTACAAATAATAAGTAGGTAGTTATGCGTAGCCAACCCTTACCTCGCTTAGTAACAGTCAACTAACATCACACCATGCCACCCAGCAGTTCCAGGTAGCCTCTAGACTCGAGTGTCTAATGGTTAATTCTCATAAAATTAATGTTTGTCAAAACAGTTAATGAAATTAGATCGACAGATCCCTGTTGCTGGCCAACTGTGAGGTCCAGCCACAGACACACACATGTAAAGCCTTTCAGTAGTATATAAGCCCATATAAACTAAGTTCAGATGTTCTATTGTTCATTACCATTTTAAAGCTCATGCTGAGCACACGTGTAATTAATTAATAAATATTTTTTATACAAATCTTGCGCGTTCATATTTGACTGGCGCAGCCGGTAGGATTAGTAAATCGCGTACAAGTGATCGTTTGTAGACACAGAAATCGGTCGTAACGTCATCCTAGTCGCATAGATTTCTAATCTGTAAAGAACCTAAAACAAATAAATTCGTCAAAAACCGCAAGCAGCAGCAGCAGAACAAGAACCGGCATGGGATCGAGCAAACTGTGAGTAGACCCTTATTTCGCATTGTGTTCCTTTCCTTGTCTCTTATATTGGTTATTTTTATTGGACTAGACATCGCCAGTAAAGTAATACGTTTACCTTTGGACAAAAATCGCCAAACGGTAGACATAGTATAATATCATAGCTTTAATATAACAAATTGGACTCACATCGCCACTTTGTTACTGTAGAAATTACTTAAACATTAGCAGTTTCACTTTAAATATCGACAAAAATTAGCAATTAGGATTAAAATCGCCAAATTTGTTAATTGTTTGCCTTAATTATAAATTAATCTTACTATTAAATATGAATATCGAACTTATCCCAAAGGAAATCCAAAGCATCATCCCTAGATTCGATGGAGATGATAAGCTATTAAACCTCTTTATATCTAAATGTGAATATGCCATTAGAAGTTTTAGAGGGGAGAACAACCCAGCACAACAAACATATCTATTCCACTGTATAACAAGTAGGCTAGTAGGTAAGGCCGCCGTTCTCATAAGCGAACGTGAAAACGTTACTACTTGGGAAGGCCTAAAGGAACTCTTTGTCCAACATTTCGGTGACCCAAGATCCGAAGCTTGTATTAGCATCGAGTTAGAAAATCTTAAAATAAAACAAGGCGAATCATATATAGATTTTTGCCACCGCATACAAAACGTAAGGAGCTCATTAATATCAAAAGTAAATCTCCTAACCGACGAAGGTATTAAAGCCGCTAAATATATAATGTATAACAATACAGCCCTCAACGTTTTCCTTTACAATTTACCGGAAGATCTAATTAAGTTTGTCCTTTTTTAGAATAAAAGACAATGTTCTACGGAACCACTTTAATATGTTTACCACAACCACATATAGTTTTAGTATAAACTTGAAGAAATGTCTCTATAATGTCTCTCTTAATACTCAGATTACTCGGAGCACAATAGATAGTGTGACGGCGTCCAGAATCTAACTAATTTTTATTTCATTATATTAATTCCATGCATTAGACGGAAATGCAGTATCAGCAAAATGCGATGGAAATGTACTTTATATTTGTAAAGGCTGACTTAGGCTTTACCGCTTTGTAATAAGGTTTATAACAGCTCCCCCTCTTAAACGAAGCTTTATCTCGTTAAGATGAAGCGCAGTTTTACAATGTTGAAGATGTAAGCATTAAGGGAGACATTTAACACATTTTACAAAATAGTAATTAATAATTAAGTTACATTAAGTACCCAAATAAAATAATATACTAATTAAAAAGGTTTTTGTTTATTATCATAAAGTTAAGTTTGTTTATTATCATTATCTTAAAGTTAAGGTTTCTGTTTGATGAAAATCGGACTTTATTAACTTTACTAGTAGATTTATAATTTGGATATGAGACAGGCAAAGACTGAACAGACTTACATATTGTCTTCTTCAGTGGAGGAAGACACTTCCGTCATCTCAATGCTATTTGAAAAGTTAGATTTACGTTTAGATTTTTGATTATAACATTGATAGGGGCGTCAGCAGTCGGTCAGGGTTGGTGATGGTTCATCTACTTGGCGCGAACTAGGTGCTGGCGTTCCTCAAGGCGGTATACTATCTCCTCTTTTATTTTCTATCTTTATTAATTTTATAACATCCGAACTTCAGTGTGCGTACCATCTGTACGCTGATGACTTGCAGCTATATCGTCAAGCTGGTGTTGATGGGCTGTCTGATGCGATCTCGGAGATGAACGGTGACCTGGCGGCCGTTAAGAACTGGGCCGATAGGTTCGGCATAGCAGTTAATCCTGCAAAATGCCAAGCCATTCTTATAGGTGGCTCCCGCACGCTGAATGGAGTTGACATGGCGTCCTTGCCGGCCGTGGTCTTCGATGGTGCGGTAATCCCGTTTAGTAGTGAGGTGAAAAACTTGGGCCTGCACATGGATAAGAGTCTGAAGTGGCATGCTCAGGTCACCAGCGTATGCAAAAAGGTTACTGGATCTTTGCGGGCTCTGTATCGCGCTAAGAACTTACTTCCTCCTACTACGAAGGCTATGTTGGTGCAGGCTTTGGTTCTCCCTATTATTGATTATGCTGATGTGTGCTACTACGACCTGAATGCAGATCTCCTCAACAAACTTGACCGACTTCTGAATAACTGCATTCGATTCGTTTTCAACCTGCGTAAATATGATCATATTTCTGCACATCGGATGCAACTAAAGTGGCTGCCCATACGCCAGCGCAGGGAGCAAAGGGCGCTAACCACCCTATTCTCCTTTCTTTGTTCACCTTCTTTGCCCAGTTATCTTTCCCCTTATTTTCAATATCTATGCGCAAACCACAGCAAGAACCTTCGTTCTTCTCATAACCGTCTTCTTCAATGTCCCACTCATCGCACTGACTTCTTTCATTCTTCCTTTTTCGTACAGGCAATTTTGCTGTGGAATGCGCTCCCCCTGGATGTCAGGATGGTGTCGACTCGTCTATCATTTAAGCAGAAAGTGCGTGAACTTCTCTTGGAGAGGGTGGCTGAATCATCACGCTAATTACTCACAGTCTATATTTATGTATGTATGTATGTATGTATGTATGTATGTATGTATGTATGTAAGTATGTATTTATGTATGTATGTATGTATGTATATATGTATATGTGTATGATTGCATTCATGTGTTGTACTCGTGTGTAGGTATATATATTATAATTTATTATGTTTGTCTATTTTATTTGCTCTATTAAATAATTGCTTGCTTCTTGCTCACACCATTAACTCTTCTCTGCATCACCCAAAGGTCAGACTGGGAGAGAATGCCTGCGGCATTAAGTCCACCTTGTGTACATTTTGTGCATGAAGCTTTAAATAAATAAATAAATAAATTGATTAAAGATTTTCACACAACATCCACCGTTGGAAGAGTGTTTACTCTTAAAACATTTATATAATTTATAAGCTATATATAAAATTAAACACACAATTAAAATGTAAGTAAATGTAGAGTAGTAAGGACCATATTTAATAAAATGAGATTCCTTTTCCAAATTGTTCAGTTCCTGTTCTAGGTTATCCATCTGATGTGTTGCATATTTGAGAGAATCTAAGTTAATTTTACTCAAAGAGATTGGCGACAACTGCGGTAAACTTTTATTAAATATGTCCTTCTTACAACAATCATCTGTTGTTATATCAAATCTTATATCTAAAGGAGACTTAGTAATTAAAGAATAAGAACTAGTAGGTATTAACTGAATTGTTTTTGAATATCCAATACAATTAGGTGACAATTTTACAATTCCTGTACCAGTGATTGAATGATCATCAATATTTTCATCACACTTAATAGTCAATTTATTTGTATTTGATTGAACATATATCAATTTGTTATTTCTCAATTTTTGCCAAATATCAATTTGACCATACAATAATTTAGCATCACATTCTGTAGGTAATGACAACGTTACTTCAGTTAAGATTTTAGATTCATAATTAGGGTTACTTATACATGAGTATATAGTATTTAGTTCACAGATAGAAAGATTATTATTAATCATTTTACATTTATCGAGAGTGTC
Source organism: Spodoptera picta (assembly GCA_038387885.1). Classification (NCBI taxonomy): domain Eukaryota; kingdom Metazoa; phylum Arthropoda; class Insecta; order Lepidoptera; family Noctuidae; genus Spodoptera; species Spodoptera picta. The sequence goes on from JAZHFQ010000778.1 coordinate 385,889, forward strand.
CAACATAGCATAATGTAATCTGTCATCACTTAATGCAATATAAGAATTAGAAGGTTGAATCAAAGCATATGTATTATGTGAGTCATCATGAGGTGTAGGTAACGGTATGTTTTTATAGGCCATGAACTTATCAGGAGTGATTAGCGGGATTCGTAATATAAAAATAACCTTATTATTATAGTAATAAGAACTGAATTCAGAAACATCAATTATAGAATGAATATTTTGAATCGATAAAGGAACAGGGAAATCTAACCTTTTCCGACTTTGATAAATCTTTTCTCTTAACAACAGATGCGTCTAACTACGCACTAGGAGCAGTCCTATCTCAAGGCCCCATTGGTAGTGATAAGCCAATAGCTTTTGCAAGTAGAACACTTAACGATGCCGAAACGCGCTATAGTGCTATAGAAAAAGAACTATTAGCAGTTGTTTGGGCATGCAAACATTTCCGACCTTATTTATATGGTAAAAAGTTTACTATATTAAGCGATCATAGACCATTAGTGTGGTTAAACTCTATTAAAGAACCAGGTAGTAGACTCAATAGATGGAGACTTAGACTTTCTGAATTCGATTACGAAATTAAATACAAACCAGGTAAACAAAACAGTAACGCAGATGCACTGTCGAGAATAAAAGTCAACGCTTTAGATAACGTCTCAATGGTAGTTAATACTGATGACTCAAAAACCATTGTCATTTCATCAGATGAAGATGACAACATTACCAGTAACTCTAAAGATAGACCTAGATCGCCCTATTCAATACCCTCGATAGGAAGCGAAACAGTCACAGCATCGGAAATAGGTGATTCTCCTTCTTTAGCAACTGTCCATTCAGAAGCGAATACCGATTCTTCTGGCATTCCAATACTAAAAGAAGCCATAGATACGAAACCAAACCAAATACTCGTATACACTTGGCACAAAAATGAATGTATCGTTAAAGACGTATCCAGAAACAAACAAAAAGTGTTTGAAGTCCACTTACCTATAGATAAACCCGATTTAATTAAAGATTACTTAAAAGGTTACATTCGCCCAAAGGTTAAATATTTTATATATTTTGAGGAACCACGTCATCGCCAACAGTTCTCAAACATAATTGCAACCCTCTTTAAAAAGGATGCAGTAAACATTTACGAGTGCACTGAAAGAGTCATTTACGTAGAAGACGAAAACGAGCAACGAGAAATAGTCTTAAAATATCACATCGGAAAAACATGCCATCGTGGTATTAAAGAAACCGTAGCTCACTTAAAGAGAACTTACTATTGGAATAACTTAGAACAAACCGTAGCTAGTATAATCAACTCCTGTGACCTTTGCAAACAAATGAAATACGACAGAAAACCATTAAAACCCGAATTACAATTAACTCAAACTCAAAACAAACCATTCCAAGAAATTTTCATGGATATATTTTCAATAGAAGGAACTTATTTCCTTACTATTATAGACGCGTTTAGCAAACTAGGACAAGCATTTGAAGTATCCAATAGATCTACACCAGAAGTTATTAGAGCATTATTAAAATACTTTTCTATTTATGGTGTCCCACTGAAAATCAGTGCTGACCCAGGATCTGAATTTAACAATAACCTATTAAAAGAAATGTTAACTTTTTACAAAGTAGATTTACACATAGGAACACCACATAACCCAAACTCTATGGGATTGGTCGAAAGATTTCACTCAACTATCATAGAGATATATAGATTGGCCAAGTATGAGCGGAAGATAACCGATGCCGCATCAGTCATGACTTACGCTATCATGGCTTATAACCAATCGATTCATTCAACTACTGGTTTAACTCCATTCGAGGTAGTCTTTGGACATACAGACGCCTCAAGTACTTTTGCAGTAGACTTTAATAAAACCTACACGCAACAATTAGTATCCGACCACGTTAAGCGTACTAAGTATCTTTACAATTATCTAACAAATAAAATGCTACAGTCTAAAGAAAAAAATAAAGAAAAACGCGGAGGAGAAAAACAGTTCGACATAAAGATAGGCAACGAAATTTATATGAAAGGAGTAAATACAAGACGTAGCAAAGATAAGCCTAGATACCAAAAGGCGACAATCATAGATGAAGTAAATAGGAATACGGTAACAGTTAAAGCCCGTAAAACAAAGAAAATACCACTTAAAGACATTAAGCGCCCTTCACAGGTTCACCCTCGTGATAGCGGTGCAAGCGACCCTGAGCCTGGCCCTTCAACTTCAAAGGATTGAAGATAATCCGGGAATTCTTCCTGTTAAAGAAGGACAAGCTTCGCTAAGCCTCTATAATTGGCATATAATTAAAATCCTAGACTTAGATTTAGTTCATAAGAATTTAGATTACAACATAGGCAAGTATTATGAGATTTATAGTTATATGAGAGATAAGTTAGACATATACGCTTTAGATGGTAGTCTCGTTGATGCTGAGTTGCAAACCCAATATATAATTAAAGCTCTTACTGGAAACTTAGATAACGATGATGCAGTTAGATACGATAAATTGATAAACAGTGTACAATCACAACAAAATGTTATAATGAATAAAATTAATTTAGTTTCCGAAATAGTTGATACATTTGTTAATATTACCAACTCAACTAGAAATAACTATTAAGGAAATAGAAGACATTTTAAACAACACTCAGTTCCAAAGGAGTAAGAACCTTGTATTAACTACATATAACATGTTAATTCATAACTTCCAAATATTATTAACCCGCTTAGATGAAGTGGAGACAGCAATAGCGTTTAGTAGACTTAATGTATTACATCAATCCATATTAAATACAACCGAATTATTTTACATTCTTACAGACATCGAGAAAACAGATAGGTTAGCATTTCCTGTGACTATCGAAAACTTAGTTAATATTGAACATTGTATCGATATCAAAGCTTATGTAAAGGGCAAACAAGTAACTTTTATTATGTCAGTACCAATAGTCCAAGCAGATGTCTATAACTATTATACCTTACACCCCTTTCCTATGTACAACTCCCACCTTGACCTATCATTTATGATAACTCCTAAACATTCCCATATCCTTGCGAAAGGGTTGAAAATAGTGTCGCTCTCCCAGCCTTGCAGGGAAATAGATGAAGGAAAATTCCTTTGTTACGACAGCAACGTGTCTCCAGAGGAGGAAAATAAATGCATCATAGATTTGATGACGTTCTCTACAAAGATAACATCATGCCTGCCCCTGCCTGTCAACGCATCCACTATTAGAGTCAAATCTATACAACCAGACTCTTGGATAATATTCGCAGGTTTTCCTACATTCTTAACAGAAATTTGCGATAACGACATGAGCCAACACCGCGTCATGGGTACCTACATGTTAATACTGAACAATGCCTGTGAAGTGAAGCTTGGTACAACTACGGTAAGAAAGCACCGTCTTCAAGCAGGAGAAGTTGTCTTTCACAGTTCGCCATCCATACACCTACCTAGGATCGTGACACCAAAGGATATCGTGCCGCGCAAAACCATTAGCCTGGACGAGATCAACTTGGAAAATTTACAGTTCCTATCGCACGCCTTAAAGGAAAATAGTGAAGTGATAAATAGTGAAGGACATTTTGTGAATGTGCACAGTGTTAGCATAGGCACTATTGTAATCTACCTCATTTTAGTTATAATGTTAATGCTAGCTATGTATCGTTATAGACATGTATTAGTATGTAAATCGAATCAAAATCATCAACCTCGTGATGTACCCTCAGATGATGATTATGCACTTACGGAGGGAGGAGTTATGCGTAGCCAACCCTTACCTCGCTTAGTAACATTAAACTAACATCACACCATGCCACCCAGCAGTTCCAGGTAGCCTCTAGACTCGAGTGTCTAATGGTTAATTCTCATAAAATTAATGTTTGTCAAAACAGTTAATGAAATTAGATCGACAGATCCCTGTTGCTGGCCAACTGTGAGGTCCAGCCACAGACACACACATGTAAAGCCTTACAGTAGTATATAAGCCCATATAAACTAAGTTCAGATGTTCTATTGTTCATTACCATTTTAAAGCTCATGCTGAGCACACGTGTAATTAATTAATAAATATTTTTTTATACAAATCTTGCGCGTTCATATTTGACTAGGTACCTTAGTTACGTTGCAATATTTTTATTTATAGGATATTGAACCATGAAAACATAGTTATAAGAATCATAATCGCCTATAACAATACATAGGGTGACCAGAGGCCCAATATCCTATCTCGAATTCCTAAAAGTTCGACAACGCCCTTGTCTCTCTGGGGTTACGGGTTTGATAGGTACAAAAATCTTATAATACCTAACGCGTTTTGTACGCTCTAAACAAGCGGCCAAAGCTTGCGGCGCGCGGCGTGCAGCGTGGCGAGGCGCGGCGCTGAACCTACCTAACCTACAACGCTCTGACGAATGGTACACAATTATAAGCGATAGCGATTTTATTATAAATTTCGTGGGTCTGTTGGTTTATTAATTAATACCTGCATGTTAGTTATTTTATTCTCAAGGTTCACTTTTGTGATTTCTTTAGAAAATAAGAAATAATAATAATATTTTAACAAATTAATTTGTTACTGTGCCAATGTGTATGTCAAGGCAATATTATAGCGATGCTTATTGTTACCGTTATAATAATATCTAATATATTTTATTATGTGCATATAATTATGTGTGGACTAATAAAATTTAATAAAAATGAGTCGTACAGTAGAATTAATGGTGGATGATACACTTGTGTTACATCGTATTATGCCAATGCCCTCTGATGGGAGCTGCTTATTCCATTTTCTTTGTATAATTCGACTAATACACAGCAAGCTAAAATGTTACGAGTTACTATAGTCGAACATGTATGTCTGAACTGGGAATATTTACGTATCTATACCTGCTCGGAAAGTGGCGATCCTTTCGGATCGGAGGAAGAGTATAGAGCAAGCATGCTTCAATCGACCACTTATGGAGCGGCTTCTGAATTAATGGCCGCAGGAGTTTTATATCGTATTAAAATTGAGGTTTATCAGGAAAGAAAACTACGCAACGCAAACGCAAGAAAAGAGATTAAATCTCGATACCTGCTTAGTTTTCTGTTCAAAAAGTAATGATATCCCACCAAAAACATATATGTAAAAAAGGGGAGCCAAGTTCAGCCCAAATATTATGCTTTGACGTGGGCTTCGCCGAAAAAAGAATGAAGATCTAAATGAGTGCCAAGTTCTATGCAAAATTTAAATATGTATATATAGCAACAAAATAACGTTATGAACGAGAATCAAACAATATTTCTTTGCTTTATTGGATACCTATAATAATTGCTGTTATCTAAAAATGTGAGATCTTAAAGTAGGTTAGATTTGACTTGGCCAGTTTTCATCAGTCAGAAAACTAAGTTGGGATACAGCCTGTTGGCTTACTCTTGAATCCAATACCGATCGATCGACATTGGTATTGTGAAATTTCGTACTCTCGAGTTGCAACATTAGCGCCCATTGCATCCGTATTGCGTGGATATTGAATGAACTAAATGGTATTGAGTTTGACTATATATTCCGTACTCTAAATGCTAATTGTGGTTGTATAGTTTTGACATTGAATAATTATTGAGATTGTATTGGATTGAAATTGCATTGACATTGAGATTGGTTTCAAGAGCAAGCTCCCTGAACTGTCTACAAGAAAAGGGCCCCAATCTACAAAGAGATATCCAAGAACTTATCACAAAATGGAGAACTTACAAATACGCCTTTACAGCCGACATCGAGAAAATGTACCGATGTATCTGGCTGTCTGAGGATCAACAACATTTGCAGAAAATTATATGGCGAACTACGCCGTCAGAGAAACTGCAAGAATATCAACTATGCACCATAACTTATGGAACTAAGTGCGCACCGTGGCTAGTCATGAGAACCATCAAACAACTAGCTTACGATGATGGCTATAAATTCGCCACGGCCGCCAAGGTGATATTGAATGAAACATACGTCGATGACGTCATAAACGGTCACAACTCACTGGAAGCGGCACAGGAACTCCAGATATCCCTTATCGACATATTTAAGGGAGCCGGAATGAACCTACGCAAGTGGTCCAGCAATGATCAAGCATTATTAGAAAACTTAAGTGAAGATCAGATCTTACGCAGAAACACTTTTAACTTCACTTTTGACTGTCTCGTTGGCCGAGTGGTAGCAAGTGCGACTGCCGGGCAAGGGGTCTCGGGTTCGATTCCCGGGTCGAGCAAAGTATTACTGGGTTTTTAAAAAATTCTCAGTAGTAGCACGGAGTCTGGAATTGTGCCCGGTATATGGCAATAGGCTCACCCCCTAATACATGGGACTCATAACATAAATAGTGAAAAGTGGGTGTTACATTGTGCAGTGGCATAATGTGCACCTCTGCCTACCCCTTCGGGGATAAAAAGGCGTGATGTTATGTATGTACTATTAACTTCAAGCAAGAGGAATCTACTAAAACTTTAGGCCTAGGGTGGAATCCGCATGCCGACACTTTTGTTCTTAGCTGGAAATATGAAGAAAATGTTCGACCGGCAATAACAAAAAGGCGACTACTTTCGGAAATTTCACAACTTTATGACCCGCTGGGTTAGCTATCACCCATAACTATTGCGGCGAATATAATATTTAAAGAAGTGTGGCTCAATAAACTTGGGTGGGATGACCAGTTACCGTCACATATAACGAATAAGTGGCTGAAACTAAGAGCTGATATTCCCAATGTAAAACACATGAAAATCAAGCGCTGGATTGGGTCAACGAACCAAAACATCGAACTGTTTGGATTCTGTGACGCCAGCGAGAAGGCTTACTCTTGCGTAGTTTACAGCTGCGTCAAAGATGAACATAACAAGCCAATAATCACATTACTTACTGCGAAAACAAGAGTGGCACCGTTATCACAAACGATCACATTACAGAAACTTGAGCTTAATGGCGCGAACCTACTAGCACAATTCATCAAAATTTGGTGCGATTCCCAAGTGGTCCTGACATGGATACAGGGGGATATAGAGGTATCTAAGAGGCAAAAATACGTTGCCAATCGAGTTGCAAAAATAAGACAAATCATACCAGCCCAGCAATGGCGTTATGTGAAGTCGCAAGAAAACCCTGCAGACTGTGCATCAAGAGGATTGCTACCAACTAAACTAAAAACATTTAGTCTGTGGTGGGAAGGTCTCACATTCCTGAACACCTTCTAAGAAAAAGAGCATGATGAAAATTTTACATGCACTTGTACAACAAATATATGTAGGCAGCATTTGCCAGACGAAATCGAACTCCAGTAACAACAAAGAGGTCAATCATTGTATTCACAACTTATTAACTAATTACAGTTCATTGACCAAGGTAATCAGAATATTAGCATGGGTACAACGATTTATTCGCAACACACGTAATAACACGATACGTGACATCGGATGCCTAACTTTGTTCGAATTAAACAATACTAATGAACAAATAATAAAACATGTGCAGCCAACGGAAATTATGCAATAAATAACTCATGAAGAAAGAAACGATTTCTAGCAAAAGTAACATTTTTAAACTTAAACCTTATATGGACAACAACGGATTGATACGAGTAGGGGGCCGACTAAATCATTCCAGTTTACCATTTGAGATGAAGAATCCAATCATTCTACCTAAGGGTGGACGACTAACTGAATTGGTGATCCGTCAAGCCCAATTAACGACGTTACACGGAGGCGCCAGACTAACATTAGCACACATTCGGCAACGATACTGGATCGTTGCCGGTAATAGAGCGGTGAAAGCTGAACTACGGCGCTGCGTGCGCTGTCATAGCTACAACCCAACAGAGTCAAACCGACTTATGGGAGAACTACCTCCACAACGAGTAACACCTTCACGTCCGTTTACCCACACAGGAGTTGACTTCACAGGACACGTCGAAGTTAAACTCAACAAAGGAAGAGGAGTTCGAACTTCCAAGGGTTACTTATGCATATTCATAAGCATGGTGACTAAGGTGGTGCACATCGAACTTGCATCTGATTTAAGTACGGAAACTTTCATCAAAGCCTTCCAGAGAATGTGCTCCAGGTGCGGTACACCAGGTCACGTCTACTCGGATTGGGGTACGAATTTTGTACACCAGGTCACGTCTACTCGGATTGGGGTACGAATTTTGTAGGCGCAGCAAAGTTGCTTCAGAAGGAATTTGAAGACTTCAAGCAAATCCTGTCGCCAAGCTTCTTCAATAACACGCGGGCCTGCGGACGGCGAGCATGGGTGGCTCCCCGTCCGACCAGAAACAGACCCGAGCGTACGGCGCGTCGCGTTCCACGCGCGCCTCAAAGAGCCATCAGACCACCACAGATGGGGCCCAATACGGCCGATGCCGATTCGGAGTCGCGGAGAACCTAACGGGTAACCGGGGCTCCGGCTCGACGTGTAGGAGAAGGAACGGGGTGGTTTTTAGTCAGTATTAGTCTGACACTCCCTCCCGCCTCACCTAGGCGGGAGAAGTCATCCGATGATTTTCCCCCCTTTAAAAAAAAAAAGCTTCTTCAAATGCACCCGCCTGGTCAACTGGTGGTGCACTATAGGAAGCAGCAGTAAAGTCGATGAAATATCATCTTTGTCGGATTTTGGGAGATCATAAACTGACGTACGAGGAATTTGCCACCCTGCTTGCGAAGATAGGAAGCGGGCATGAACTCCAGACCACTTTGCCAACTGACGGAAGATCCCGAAGAATTTTAGAACTACCTGACCCCAGGTCACTTTTTAACGGGAGGTCCAACAATGTCCTTACCACGGAGTGACCACACTAATGAAAACAACATAGACCTCTGACGGCGATGACAATTAACTGAACACATGTACCGACAATTTTGGAAGAATTGGTCAAGCGACTATTACAACGCGCTACAAACGCGCAGCAAGTGGAACAATCCCAAGAAAAACCTCAGCAAGGGGGATATCGTACTGGTACGGGACAACAATTCACCACCAGGGAAATGGGCCATGGGACGGGTGCTAGAACTTCACCCTGGAACAGACGGATATGTTTGAGTGGTCACGCTGAAATCCCAAAACGGTGTCATTAAACGTCCTATAGTAAAACTATCGGCGCTACCAATCGATGCAAACTGCAATAAAAATTATGAAGCATAATATATAGCGGACCAACAAGGGCATGACCTACCACAACAAAACAAAGGGGAAGAAAATGTCTAACAAATATTTTATTGTTTCTATTTACAATTACACCAGGGTCAAAGCCTACAAAAATGATAAAAAGTGAAAAAAAATTACAGTAGGATGAAACCCATTAGAAAAGGAGGGGAATATGATCAAAATGAAAGGAAAAATAAATTACCGTCGATCCGAGTCCATTTAACTTTTTTCCATAGGACTTGTAGTTTTGCCGGAAATCAAGATAAACCATTTTTTACCCTATAACCCCCCCCCCCTCCCACTTCCCGAACTCGGATCGACCGTAATTTATTTTCCTTTCATTTTGATCATATTCCCCTCCTTTTCTAATGGGTTTCACCCTACTGTAATTTTTTTTGGTTTCAAAAATTATCTACTCTGGTCTAAATGTTGATATTTGTGAATGGATCATATGGTTCGCAACTAAGGTCGAACACTCAAATTACCTACCTTGAAAACGAGCGGCCGATTTATTATGACACCATAGGCAAAATAGAACTCATTCACGATGAATGGACTTTGCTTACGTATTACAACTTGACAATCTATTGGCAGGGCGTTCAACACATTGATAATTATATAAACGGTGTAAATGACCTTTGCCAAAAGATCCATCAAAGCTATTGCCAGGCCACGACCGACCAACTTGCTCACGAGATGGAACTGCTGAACTTTTACAACACAATGCTGCTGGCTCCACACAAGCATTTATCTATGCGCAAAAAACGGGGCTTGATTGACGGAGTAGGCATGGTAGCTAACAGCTTATTCGGTATTTTAGACCAAAGGTTTGCTGACAAATATCATAATGACATAAACGCCATACGCCGACTTCCCTCCGCGCGCGCGCACGGTGCAGTGGTGTTTTTATCGCTGTTCTATTATTATTGTTTTTTGCTGTTTATGTGATCTGTTCCGGTTCGTGTGGCTTTTTTGTTGTGTTCCCTGTGTCTGAGTGTGGTATACGTAGGTAATTAACGGGATTAATCCACTTATTAAAGTAATATTCATCACATTTTCAGTAAGTCAATTTATTTCTTTTGTTGCGGGTAGCGGATTATGAGTTCTTGTGATTAATACATATTCTTAGAAACGAGAAGTGAGGACAGTTTTTTAAAAAATAACGCACATTTACCTATTAAATTATTTAATCAACAATTAATCTTAAATACAAACAAAATTATTCAATCAACAAGAAATCATAAAACCAAACTAATTAAGTACTGCAAGGATAACAAAAATAACAATATACCGACAAAATAAAATAATATGACCGAGGGTAACGAAGTTCAACCGCTGCCAACCGAAGACTGAGTGAGCCCGCTTCCAAGCGTGCGCTGTCTTTTATAGCCTACCGCTCGGACCAGGCTCTGGAGTAGGAGGTTTCGCTAAGACGGCCGTTCCTGACAGCGAGGCGTCCTCGACCGCATCTTGCCTTGTATAATCACTAGGTCCGCCATCACCAGACTGGCCGTCGTCCTCAGACTGGCCATGATCATCTGCAAAGTTACAACAACGCAACAACTGTACATTTGTTTCATTAACTTTTGTGTCTGAAGCCAAAGAATAGAAACATAATATGAACTAATGTCGTTAAGTACGCGATAGTGAGCGTGCACTCCCACCATCAGGCACCCAACTAAACAGAAAGGTTTCTTAGGTAAAAATATAAATTTAAATGCTTCAGACTAAAAAGAAATTACTTATAAAGCAATATCATCGATTTTAAGCACTAAAATTATAAGTAGAACTAAATAGCATCCCAAGCAATGGAATTCCGGACTTCCATTGGGTAGAATACTAGCCAAGATAAATAAATAGTAAAGAAGTTAAAATACTTAACCAGAACAGAAGCCGCGAACCATAGGTCCAGGCCAGCCAGAAATCATAAGCCAGAGGCTCAGACCAAACAGAAGCCATGAACCAGGGGTCCAGGCCAAACAGAAGCCATGAGCCAGAGGCTCAGACCAATCAGAAGCCATGAACCAGGGGTCCAGGCCAAACAGAAGCCATAAGCCAGAGGCTCAGACCAATCAGAAGCCATGAACCAGGGGTCCAGGCCAAACAGAAGCCATAAGCCAGAGGCTCAGACCAATCAGAAGCCATGAACCAGGGGTCCAGGCCAAACAGAAGCCATAAGCCAGAGGCTCAGACCAATCAGAAGCCATGAACCAGGGGTCCAGGCCAAACAGAAGCCATAAGCCAGAGGCTCAGACCAATCAGAAGCCATGAACCAGGGGTCCAGGCCAAACAGAAGCCATAAGCCAGAGGCTCAGACCAATCAGAAGCCATGAACCAGGGGTCCAGGCCAAGCAGAAGTCTTCCGGTTGCTTACCAGCCTCGAAAAAGGCAGAGCATGTATCAGGAGTCCACTCGCCGCGCCAGAGCACCATATGCTCAGCAGCTGCCTGAGTTTTCTTGCCATACGAGCCGGCCAGCAGTTCTAGCTCGTACCGATGATGTGGCAGTACAAGTAGGACCTTATAGGGGCCCCGCATACCAGAGTCGAGCTTTCCTGTACTTTGCGATGCTTTGTTGACAAAGACGTAGTCCCCAACAGCGTAGGCTCGTGGTTGTCGCCGATTCTGGTTGGTGTAGTCGTCTTGACGCCGCTGATTAGCTGTAAGCAAGTTTGAGGCACGCTGCTTCCTGAGCGTCATAAGTGCTTCTCGATTAGGGTTACGGTTCTCCAGTGCGACGTCCCGCACTAGAGATCTTATAACTGGGGTAGCTGCATCAATCCCAATGAGGAGCTGTAATGGCGAGGCTTGTGTAGTGGCCTGTCTGGTAACATTTAAATTGAGCTGCACCTTCCATAAAGCGTCAGCCCACTGAGAGCTTTTATGTCCTACCTCTACTCGTAACATGTTTAGGACAGTTCTACAATACCTCTCTGCTTGTCCGTTTTCTCGATGCATTCCAGGTGTGATGAAATGAACTGAGCAACCCAAGCTACTAACCCAGTCTCGGAAAGCTACGCTTTCAAACATTCTCCCTCTGTCACATATTATGATTGTAGTTGGAGACCCGAACAAAGATATCACATTAGTAAACACTCGCTTTAATTCGTCCGAATCTTGACGATACATGGAGTACAGCAGACAAAATTTTGAAAAGCTATCAATTACTATCAAAACGTACTGAAAACCGTTAGATTCTGGAAGCCGGCCCAGTATATCGGCATGTATAACACAAAATGGGTTATCAGGCTTCGACCAAGACTGAATCGGTTGTAGGGGTGCTTTAGGTACTTTTTTATGAGCTAAACATATAAGGCAATGGCTAACATATTTCCTAACAAATTGTCTAAGACTAGGAAACCAAAAGTGACGTAATATAAGATCCGTCGTTCGGTCGGCTCCAACATGATCATGCTCATCATGAAAAGCTCTTAAAAGACTAAGCCGGTAACCTTTAGGTATGAAACACAACAATCGTGGTTCTTCACCGGTTGGTGTATATTTATAGAACAAAAGTTCATTTTTAACTAAATACCTTGAACTGTCTAATTGACCCTCTCTTAACTTAACAATTAAATTTTGGGATTCCTCATCCGCAGTCTGAGCAACCTTTGCCCAATTATTAGGATTGCGAATGTGTGATACGTTTGCGGTTTCAGGAGGGTGCCGGCTTAGAAAATCAGCGTGCTGCATCAGGGATCCCTTTCAATATTCTAACGTAAAGGTAAAGTCTTGTAGGTACACCCACCAGCGCGCGACACGAGGCAAAAAATCCTTTTTCGTTTCGGTTAATTTCAACGAATTACAATCCGTCACTATTTTGAAGTGGATACCGATTAAATAATGACGGAAATTCTGAAGTGCGCGTACGATGGCCAGAGTTTCCAGCTCGTAACTGTGATAGCGACTTTCGGCGCCCTGGGTGGACCTACTATAGTAACTGACTACTCTCTTTCGTTTACCGACATGCTCCTGCAACAACACCGCACCGATGGAGCTGGCATCGGTATGAAGCTCCGTAGGCAAAATTGGGTCAAAGATCGCTAAAACCGGTTCATGGGTCAAACAATGAATAATGTAATCGCGTGCCACATCTTGTTCTGAACCCCATTTAAAGGGTTCTCCCTTTCTTAATAGTCTGGCAATGCATGCTGTTTTAGAAGCGTAACCCGCGACATAACGCCTAAAATACCCGGCTAAACCCAAAAATTGGCGAACTCCCTTAACGTTATTAGGTTTTGGGGAGTTTACAAGCGCCTTTTTTTTCTTGGGCTCGGCCGCACCTGACCATTACCAACTACCCGTCCTAAGTACTCTATTTCTGTATCTAAGAAGGTACATATTTTTTTAAATTAATCGAAAAACCTGTAAAATGTATTCGTGAGAGTACTCAAAACTTGACGCAGCAAGTAGAGTCCTTCAGGAATCCCGTTTGACATAAGTACATCGTCAATGTACTTTCGCACTCGCCCGCTTTCAATATAGGGTTTTAAAGTTTTGGAAATAACTCTGATAAACAATCGAGGCGTTAGCTAACCCATAGGGCATTTTCAGATATTCGAAATGCCCTTCAGGCGTTACGAAGGCGGTTTTGGAAATCGAATCATCATCTTTTAATGGCACCTGATGAAATCCAGTTGCCATGTCCAAACTGGTGAAGAACTTGAAACAACCGAGACTATCGACGTGGTCGTCGATCAAGGGCAAAGGAAATCGTTCTTTGACCGTTATACCATTAAGTGCTCGATAGTCCACGCACATCCTATCACTCCCGTCCCTCTTCTTGACGAGGATGATACGACTGGCGTAGTCCGACTGTGATACGCGAATGATTCCCTTTGAGAGTAGGTCATTAATGATATCTCGTACTAAACAAGACAATGCGCCAACGATCTTATCTGTAACATCATTATCCCGGTCGAGCGTACGCGATTTCCGCCTAGTGAACATTTCCTGCCCCTGTGAGCTATGCTCCGCAACAGGCGTAGACTCGCGACACGTTGTTGAAGTCGGCAAACGGCTTTCAATAGAATTCAACCGAGCTAATATTTGACTCAGTGCCTTTTCACGCGGAGAATCACTGCGGCTATATGAGGTGTCACGACGTCTATGACTATCTCGTGGACTACGGGATACATTACGATGTCTCGAACGTTTGCGACCATGAGAACGCTCACGGTATCTACGCGGTGAAGGAGTGTGATTGCTTCCTTCAGAACCACGGCTACAATTTCGCGATTTACTTCTCAATGTTCGAGAACGATTACGCGATCGACGCGAATCGTTTTGGTTATCAGCATTTGTCGAACGTCGAGGCATATTTCAGAAAATAAATGATCAGGTATAAAAGTATAATGTACTCACCAATACCCGCAAACACAAAAACAAAACTTGCAGTAATTAGGTCAAATTAAAACTAACGGAAATTTAATTTTACTTAAAACAGATGGCACAAAGAGCACTAAGCACATGGTCTATCCCACTTCTGATCTTAGAAACGAGAAGTGAGGACAGTTTTTTAAAAAATAACGCACATTTACCTCCTTAATTATTTAATCAACAATTAATCTTAAATACAAACAAAATTATTCAATCAACAAGAAATCATAAAACCAAACTCTAATTAAGTACTGCAAGGAAAACAAAAATAACAATATACCGACAAAATAAAATAATATGACCGAGGGTAACGAAGTTCAACCGCTGCCAACCGAAGACTGAGTGAGCCCGCTTCCAAGCGTGCGCTGTCTTTTATAGCCTACCGCTCGGACCAGGCTCTGGAGTAGGAGGTTTCGCTAAGAATATTTTGTTTTTTTTTTATTTTACTTTGTTTTCGTATTGCTCGAGAGTATTTAAAGATAAGAACTAAATTAAACAATGGCATCGCGAAGTGACCCACCGGATCGCGGTGGGTTCCGTAAAAGTCAGTTGACTCCGCGGTCGCCACCTTCCACTAGCTCGAAGCGGCTTTTTAGTGAGATGTCGCCTGCGTACGCGACGCCTGATGATGATAGGTCAAAGCGTCTGCAATGTGGTTCGCCAATTCCATCCCCATCCGCATCTAGTAATAGTGACGCCGACCATGTAGAATTAATGACCGAGGCATCGACGTTGCTGTCCAAAATTAATGAGGTCGTGCTTGAGTCCCGCCTGACCACGTCAGGTAAATCGATCATTATGGAACTGACTCAGCGAGTCACCGGTATTGTCGCGATACTAGCGGTAAAGTCCTCTTGCACCGAAACTAAATTGTCAAACACCGAGCGCGAATTGGAAAGAATGAAATCGTCACCCTCACTTCTCAAAACTAGCGAAATAGTAAACAACCAGGACAATAAAATGTCATACGCCGAAAAATTGAAACTTCGCCTACCCAAGGTCGTGCCCGCGATGGAATCCTCCCGCGCGCCGCTTCCGTGTGTTGTCGCCTACCCCACGTCCGAGCGCTCAGCTAACTTTGCGTCGTCATCGGCGACTAAGCAAGCGTCATGAAAGCTATCAAACCATGCGACGACGGTTTTCAAATCGTAGGGGTCAAGAAAACAGCAAAGTCGGGTGTCGTACTGCGTGTTGCTAACGAGCAACAAATTAAGAAACTCGAGTCTGTGTCTGCGATTCGTACCGCCGGTTTGCGCTTGGAAAAACCAAAGGGCCGTAGACCGCGTATTCTGGTCAAGGACGTTCCGGGTTCGATGGAAGACAGCGCGTTTTTGACCTCATTGTATCGGCAAAATATTAACGGCGAGCTCGAAATCAAAGAGGTGGATTTTATTAAGTCGTGTAAAATTACCCGCCGACGTACTTTGCAAAACGGTCGTAAATGGATTGGTATTGAAATCGATACCAGCATACGGAAGCATCTCGTGTCAACTAAAGAGAAATTATTTATCGATTGGGCTACCTGCCGTTTTATCGATGACGTCGAGGTAGTCAGGTGCCATCTGTGTCAGCAGTTTGGACACGTAAGAAAGCATTGTGTTGCAAAGACACCTACTTGCGGTAATTGTGCCGAAGCGCACGAAAGCGACAACTGCCCACGTGTAAAGGAAACTAATTTTATTCCAACTTGCGTTTCGTGTAAACGTTTTAAGAAACCTCACGAGCACCGTTGCGGCTCGCCAGAGTGTGGTACTTATAAAGCCAAACTAGAACAACTTATTCTCAATACAACTTATTAAATAATAGTATGGATAAGCTAACCATAGGGCAGTTGAATCTCCATAACGATAGGATTGCGACATCTGAGTTAGATAAATTAATTGTTGATTGTCAACTTGACATAGTACTTATTCAAGAACAATATCAATATACCCACTTACGGCACAGGGTAGTGCAGCTGGATGGCAGGTCGCGGGCTGGAATTTATGTCACGAAATCACCTAATTTCACAGTAACATCTATATCTAATTTAATGACGTCGCACTGTGCCGTCGTGGATATTGCTTCGGGAAATTGTAAATTGTACGTTGTGAGCTGTTACTTTCAATATTCTGACTCAGTTACTCCTCATATTCATCACCTCCGTCACGTCTTGCAATCACTTGCGGGCTCCAAAATTATCATTGGTGCTGACGTTAACGCGGCTTCATCCTTGTGGTATGGCAAGGTCAGGGCTACTGACATGGAACGGCGCTGTGCTGTTGAAGAATTCATTGCCGAAATGAATCTCTCCATTCATAATACCCCTGATGCACCACCTACTTTTTGCAGCCAAATGGGCGAATCTTGTATTGACGTCACACTTTCTAGTGCAGACGTTAGCTTGGATAGGTGACGCGTCCTACCAGATGCGTCGTGTAGTGATCATCGCCTGATCGTGTACGAGTTTGTTTCAACATTACCCCAGGGTCCAACATATTGCAATGATAGCTTTAGGTACAAGACTAAGGGCGTGGATTGGAACTTTTTTAGTTCATTATTTGCATCTCAAGCCAAAGATTTCACTCGCAGAGATCTCTCGGCCGAGGAGGGTGCTGAAATCATGTCAGATGCCTTTACTTACTGTGCCGACATCGCTTTTGGTCGCGGGTCCTTGACAAGTACGCGTAGATGCGACTGCTGGAATAACTATCTAGTCGAACAACGTAAATGCTTTCGTAAAGCGCGCAAACAGTTAAATAGACTAAAGAAACGTAGGGTAACCGGTACCGTTTTTGATGAAGCACTGATTGCGTTTAGAGTTGCCAGGTCACGCTATAGAGCTTCGGTGGAGAAAGCCAAGGGTGTTTTGCTGCGGAGGGTTGTACAAAAATTAGATAAGGAGGGCCCGTGGTCGCCTCTATACTATGAGTTCAAAGCTAATAGATCCGTTGATCTGGCATTCGTACAGGACATAAAAGTCAACAATGTTCACACCACCGGTATTGAGGAGACAACGGAAGTTCTACTCGATGAGCTTGTCCCTGATGATGTATTCGAGACGGACAATGATTACCATCAACAGATTAGGTCGTGGGCAGCTATACCGCCTGAATCACCTGTGTCTGATCTACCGTCCATCAACGAGCTCGTAACTATTGTTAAAACTTTGCCTATAAATAAATCATCTGGTGAAGACAAAGTCTCAAATAAAATTATAAAAGAAGCATGTAAATCCGCGGCTGATGCGATCCTAACTGTATTCAACCGTTGTATCGCGGAAGGCGTATTTCCTCGTGTATGGCGACGTGGATTCATTCGCATAATCCCCAAGAATGGAAATAAACCCCCCGATGACCCTAAGTCATACCGGCCTATCACGCTTTTACCATTTTTAGGGAAACTACTTGAGCGACTTATCGTTCCTCGTTTACTGCCAGGTGGACCAAAATTCCACAACAATCAATTTGGTTTCACTGTAGGAAAGTCTACTGTCGACGCGGCTCTTTCTGTCCGATCCATGGTAAATTCGTCTGACACAAGTATATAGTAGGCATTTTTCTGGACATTTCCGGTGCCTTTGATAACGCATGGTGGCCAATGTTACTCTTAAAACTGAAAGGTCGTGGCTGTTTTAGTAACATATATAAATTAATATACACGTATTTCCTTCACGGTTCCGTTAAACTGAAGCTTGGTCATTGTTCTCGGTCGAAGTCTTTATCAATGGGATGTCCTCAGGGCTCGGTTATCGGTCCGTATTTATGGAATTTAGGATTTGATGATTTGCTCGCGATTCCCCTTCCTTGTGGCTGTACTTTGACTGGATATGCGGATGATGGCCTTTTGCTAGTACAGTCAAATACCCGCGCCGGACTGGAGAATTTGGCTAAAGACTGTCTCAGTAGGATCTCGCGATGGGGCGAACGAAATCGCTTAACTTTTGCACCCTATAAAACTTACCAGCTATTACTTAAAGGAAATCTAAAGTCGTGGCCGTCTATTAAATTTAACAACGTTTCCGTAAAACGAAAGGAGTCGGTTTGCTATCTCGGACTAGTTTTGGAAAAAAATTTTTCTTTCATTGAGCATATTAAGGCTATTAGTGAGAAAGCCAAAAATAGCTTCTATGCGCTGATGCGAATTTCAAAAGCCACCTGGGGTCTCTCTTTTCTTACGCTCAGGATCATATACGGAGCAACCTACCTGGGATGCGTGTATTACGGGGCACCTGTCTGGGCTGATAGGGCCACAATAGGCGCGGTACGGCGAAAACTTCTCCAAGGCCAGCGTCTAACCTTGATTTTCCTGTGTAAGGCTTATAGGACGGTTAGCACTGAAGCCCTACCTGTGCTCGCGGGCGTACTTCCGGTAGATCTTGAGGTGCAGCGACGTGCTGCTATGTACTACAGTGCGAGACCTAATTTGTCAGCAAGCTTTCTGGCAGAACGTGATAGAAATAAAATTGCAAGATTGTTTAAGCCAATAACGGACGTTTGGGATGAGCTTATAACTGAATGGCAGGGTAGATGGGCATTTTCTATTAAGGGCCGCCACCTGTATCAGTTCTTCCCATCCGTGCATGCTCATGCTGGAGAAGACATGGTTGGAGGTGGATCACTGTGTTGCCCAATTTCTTACAGGCCACGGCAACTTTAAAAGCAAATTGTTCTCATTTAAACTTATTGATTCACCATGGTGCCAATGTTCGTCAGAGGAGTTGCGATACGAGCAGTCGGCCCATCACATACTCTGGGAGTGTGATCTCTGGCAATATGAACGTAACACTATGTTGAATAATTTCATTGTTTCATCAGGTGTAGCTTATTATACGGACCTTGTGGAATCTAGAACAAATTTTCGTGCGTTTAGGCGCTTTTGCCATACCTATTATTGGAAGCAAGTAACAGCTCACACATAGGACCCACTTAGTTTTTTAGTCAAATTTCCGTGGTGCTTGGCGACTGGGCTTCACCCAGTTGTACAGTCTCTTCTTTGTGCCTTTAGGCTTAATTCATTCTGTCTCCTGCAGTAATTCACCGAGGGAAGTGGAAATTATAGTTTTTTCTTCTTCTCCTCTTATAATATCTTCTGATTCACTTCGTTGCGGGAACCAAGACAGTTACTCATGTCCCTGGGACGCGCCGGACTTCAATGTTCCGGTGTTTTCATGGTTGTATCTACTGTAGATCCTAGCTTACAGGAGTTGCAGCGGTTTTGGGAGGTTGTGGCGGGCTTGTCACAAACGCCATACAAAAAAAATGAAAACTACTTGCGTGAACTTGCAAAAAATCATCCATCATGCAAATACAAAATGATGTACTAAAGAAAAATGACGAAAACATTAAGCTCCAATGCAAGATTATTGAACACTTCATGAAAGAAACCAAGGCGAATCTAGGCAGTATTGAAACTGAAATACAAATAATGATGGCCACAATTTATTTCAACTCCGCCTCGCTCACGGCATCACTACTTTTACGGAATCTCAAGGAAATTCAAACAATGCTCCTGAACACGTTAACTAATGTTTACAGTGGACATATGGACGTGCACTTGATATCACCGGTCAGCCTTATAAACCAACTGGAAGACATATCTGGCACTCTATCATTACCAACAGAAAATATCAAGGAACTCTACAAGTTGCTCTTTGTGAAAGCACGAATAACGAAGAACTACTTCATGTTCGAAGTTCACATTCCATTAACTTCGAATGATGACTTCACTTACTATCGGGCTATCGCTATACCATTCAAGACGGAGTCAAATTACAAATTGATGCAGTTATCTTCAGAATACATTGCCGTAAACTTTGAAAAGAATTCTTATATCCCACTAAGAGACAAAGACTTTAAGCAATGCATCACTAAACAAAATAACAACTTTATTTGTAGCGCAAATATGCCAGTATTCAACTTACAAAACAAGAAAGCACCTTGCGAAGCAAAACTACTGGGACATCGTACAACTACGTCACCTCGTGACGTCCATAGCGTGTCATGCGAGGAATCTTGGATCAAGTTACAAGAATTGAACAGCTGGCTGGTTGTTTGTTGCGGAAGATGCGAATTACGTACTGTTTGTGAAAACGACGTAATATCGCAAACTATCACATCAGCGGCTATTGTAACTTTAAGTCAAGGATGCGTATTGCAGTCAAAAGAACTTATCATCGCTTCGCACAATCGGTATAACAGCAACCTCGACGTTAACTATGACATGCACGTGCCGAACCTAAATTCACCGATTAACAAAATAGTTAACACTACACTCCACAACTCTTCAAGCTTAAGAAAAACGACTTCGAGGAAATTGACAAAAGGCTGCGCTTCGAACAAGAGAACGGGCCGAAACTTCCATCAACGATCTCGGATCATGACGTTCACCAATACGCAATTTGTTACTTTTCACTAACAATTGCTGTCATCACTTTTCTATGGATCATTACAAGGAAATATTGCACACTGCTCAGGAAGCGATTTCCAAAGAAAACAACTAGAACGCGAACGCATGAGGACATCGAACTTCAACCAATGGAATCTCGACGGGAAACTGCCAGAGAAGTAATCCAGCAGGCGCCCAAGGACGACTACCATGTTCAGTCCCAAGGACACCGAGCCAACCCTGCCTTTACTTTTGATTAACTGTTATTAGTAAACATTAATCTTTTTATTTACCTTATTTTTTTCTCTTGGACTTTTATGTTCTTTAATAGATATTTACTTTAATTACTTTATTACATATAATTACTTTTACTTGTACATTTTGGAAATGATCAAAATCTTTCCATAGCGGATGTTTACATCATAACATCTACCTGCATGTCAAAATTCAACCCGATCAGTGTAAAACTGACAAAGTTTCATATAAACTTTCATCCAGAATTCTACCTCTTGGGGGTGGAAATTATCAAAATGCTTTTATAGCAGATGCCTACGTTATGACATCTATCTGCATGCCAAATTTCAACCCGATCGGTTTAAAACTGACAAAGTTTCGAACGAACTTTCATCCTCTATTTTATTCCATTGGGGGGTGGAAATTATCAAAATCCTTGCATAGCGGATGTCTAAATCATAACATCTATTTGCATGCAAAATTTCAACCCGATCGGTTTAAAACTGACAAAGGTTCATACAAACTTTCATCCCCTATTTTACCCCCTTAGAGGTGGAAATTATCAAAATCCTTTCTTAGCGAATGCCTACATCATAACATCTATCTGTATACCAATTTTTAGCCCAATCTGTCCAGCGGTTTGGGCTGTGCGTTGATAGATCACTGTCAGTGTGACATACGATGTGACAGATCTTAGACCTTTTGCCCCTATTATCTAAGGTACTGGAGAGGGTGGTAAACACACAGCTGACAAAATATTTGGAGGCAAATGCCATTCTTCCTGAATTACAGTCAGGTTTTAGGAGGGGTCGTGGCACGACGTCACCTTTGCTTGATGTCACTGACAACATACTGGCTGCACAGGACAGGGGCTTCTGTACCATCTTAGTGTTATTAGACTATTCCAGGGCTTTCGATGCCATAAATTTAACGCTCTTGTTATCGAAGCTCCCTTTTTATGGCTTTGATACGCCAACTTTGAGATGGTTCGACAGCTACCTCAGCAACCGTGCTCAATACGTCGAATTACGAGACCAAAAGGGTAATATTCATAAGTCACAAACAACTCCCCTAATGAAAGAGGTGCCACAGGACTCAATTCTAGGCCCCACATTATTTATCACATATACCGCGGACATAATAAAGGAAATTAGGCACTGCATATTTACGCTGATGACCTTCAAATATACTTTTCTTTTAGACCTCAAGACTATGAGTCTGCAACCAGAAAAATAAACAAGGATCTGGAGGGTATATTCGAATGGTCAGAAAGAAACTCCTTAATACTAAATCCAGCTAAAACCAAATTTATGATCTTTGCACCCCAGGCATATTACACAAAATTCCACCGAGCACTTCCGTAAGCATTAATGTAAAGGGTCAAAATGTAGAATGAGTAAGTGATGCGAGAAACCTGGGCCTTGTAATGGATGAAGGTCTAAGGTTTGAACGTTTTATTTCAGACTGTGTAAGAAGTTGTTTCTATCGTTTGAAAATCTTATATAAAATACGACTACGAATACGAACCTACTTGTGCGAGGAACTGCGGGTGCGGTTGGTGGAGAGTTTAGTTCTATCAAAATTAAACTACGCAGATACCGTTATAGGCCCCAGGCTCTTGGCACGCACCGGGAGATTAATACAGAGAGTACAGAATGCCTGCGCGTGATTTTGCTACAATGTTCCACCAAGGAGTCATATTACGCCATTTTTAAACAAACATAATGTTTTAAAAATGAAGTCGCGCCGTAAACTCCACCTCGCCTGTCTTAAGTTCGACGTGATAAAACACAAGTATCCTCCATACCTGTACTCTAGGTTTGCATGGGTTAACAGTCACCGGGAGCAAAGTCAAAGTCAAAGTATTTATTTCAATTAAACCATAGTTTGGTAGTTTTGAGACGTCAACAAATACAAAATAAATTTAATACATTTTGTCTGTCAGTCAGTCCGTCAGTGAAGCTAGGTGCTCATTCCAAAACGTAGATTCGAATGGAGAAGAACGAGCAAGAAACTCCATTCGTTACTCTTTTAAAAAAGTATGTTCTACAATGTCTCTGATACATATTTCAATACTGTACGCATATGTAAGAACAATGCAAAGACACGCTTGACGCATTATACTAATAACTTACTAAAATAAAAAAAAATCCTAAGTCTAACATGGTGCTCATATATGCATACTGACAATCCATACAAATAGTGCTTCTATACAAGAAAAAGGAAACTCTATGTTTCAATAAAGAAAGAAATGCTCGATGCCATAAGGAAACTAGATTGTCTACATTAAAATTAAAGTATTAAATTATGTATTATATTTCCTACTATTGGAATTTAACTATTGACTACATTTGAGTATTGTCCAGTGGAGCCGAACCAACATGCTGCCAAGCATTCTTATCTTCAAGATAATCTGTCAGTGTGTAGTAAGCTTGATTACATAATTCGCGCTTAATATATGTTTTAAATTTACTTTCATTGAGATCTAGTATGCTATTTGATATTTTATTATAGCATTTAACTCGTCGAGTACCGGTTTTGCAGACACAATTATAGAGCAATAGGTTGCGGTCACCGGTGACCGCTTGGTATTTGACAGTTTAATACCTAACCCCATAAAGGATTTCTGTACTTTGGACAGTCTGAATTGCGGTATAGCTAACTTATTTTTGCCTCTAGTATTAAAATTGTGTCTATCGCTTCTTTTTTCAAACAATTGCCTATTTTTCCTTACATACATTATATTTTCATATATATATTGACAGGGCACCGTTAAAATATTTATTGTTTTAAACAATTCTCTCAATGATTCGCAACGGCGTGAGTTATATATTGCTCGGATAGCCCGCTTTTGCAGAATAAATATTGATTCTATTTCTGCAGCTCGACCCCACAACAAAATGCCGTACGACATAATGCTGTGGAAATAACTAAAATAGACAAGCCTAGCTGTATCTACGTCCGTGAGCTGTCTAATCTGTCTAACTGCAAAAGCAGCTGAGCTCAATCTCCCCGAAAGCGCCTTTATATGCGGACCCCATTGTAGCCTACTGTCTAACGTAATGCCTAAAAACACCGTCTCGTCGACAAATTCTAACTTTTGACCGTTCAAAACAATATCACAATCGTTACTACGCACGTTTGGTAAACTGAATTTAATACATTTTGTTTATTTTTCATTAAGTGCTAGATTATTAATGGTAAACTAATTATGCCCTTGAAGAAGGGAGCTGTTTACGTCGTCAAGATTATTTGTACGTCGATCTACTTTAAAAATTAATGATGTATCATTTGCAAAAAGCACCATTCTTGGTTCATTTTTAAATATAAATGGCAAATCATTTATATAGACTAAAAAGAGAAAGGGACCCAATATTGAACCTTGAGGAACGCCCATATTCATCCCAGAGCCTAATATCGTTAACATGAACCTTTAACTGTCTTTCTTCTAAATAAGATTTCATTAGACGGAGCGCAGAGTTTCTTATCCCGTAGTGATCTAATTTCAGCAAAAGTGTTTCGTGGTCAACGCAATCAAATGCTTTTGAGAGGTCACAAAAGACACCAATAGCATCCTTTACTTCCAAGAATTTCTCAATAAATATAACCTAGGTACTGAATCGACCGTGATGATATTTGTTCCGGTTGTACAGCCGTAGAATATACCTTGACAAAAACTACTTTAAAAACCAAATTTATATAGAAGTCGCTATTTCACGCGGACGAAGTCACGGGTAACAGCTAGTAAAACTATATATCATAGTACTGAACTAAAAAGTTTAATATAAAATTTAAAAAAAATGCGTTGAAAAAAAACGACTTTAAAAACTAAAGACAACAAAACGTATAAACTAAAAAGAAAAAAAAATTACTATTATTGGTCATACGTACTTATGGCTTACACAATCACTGATAGGTTAAAAGTCGTTGCCACAAACCCATAACAAAATATAAAGTAGTTAATGGTCACAGCTGGTGTAATCTATCTATACAAATATAATTCAAAGGTGACTGACTGACTGACTGACTGAAAGAAAGAAAGAAAGAAAGAAAATACATTTATTTGGCCATTGGCACACGAAGACAAGGATCATTACAATACAAATAAAAAATACAGTGAAAATAAAAACAAAACATTAATAATAGATTTTATGAAAGAGAAAAAAATTGAACAAAAATCATTAAAACATAACAAAATATAATTAGAATAATAAACCGAAACTAAAAAAACTAAAAACAAAAAAAAAGTAAAATTATATATATATATTTAGAACAAGGAAAGAGATATAAAAATAATAAAGTGCGCGTGCCCAGACCAAAAGGGCGACCACCTCAGCATATAGTTGAGCGTTCCTGCCCAACGCTGGTTTTCAGGTGGCACCCTGCAGTGACTCACGGATGGCGGTACCGCCCCTCAATAAGGAAAAGAAAATAAATAGTATAAGATAATAAAATTATACAAACAAAACAAATTCTGCAGAATATGTGTGTGCAAGTGCGTGAAAAGTTGTGATCAGAATAAAGTATAGAAATATAAAACAAAATATAAAAATGCAATTATAAGAGGTAAGTAGTCAACTTCCATTTTAATTTATTTTTTTAATAACGGGCGGTTGTCACATATTTTTGGCTGCCAAATCATACAGGTACTATTTTAGTGATAGCCTTGCTGAGCTCTAGTTCACTTTGACGCGAACCCAAAGAGATACGGTTGCCTTCCACTGGCCACCGGACACAAAACCACGGCAGCACCGTTTACGAGCGGTCATAATTAAGAAAGAAACACGGTGAGCATGAGCACTCACACGAAACGCACAGACTTCCAAGTTGGCAAACAAAAGTAAGTATAATTGCATTGATATTCGAATAATAAACTCAAATTAGATAAAAGATTTGTCAATATTTATGTCGTTTTAATTTGTGATGTCAAAAAAAAAGTTTTTAATTTTAACCTGAACGAGTTTTTATTTTTCAGATGTCTAATTGGTGGTGGAATATTATTCCAACATTTGGAAGCCCCATAGCGGAAGCTGCCGCGAAAAGCTGCAGTTTTATGCTGAGGAATGGCGAGCTGCTGAGCACACCGCCTACCCTCATGCATAATTTAACAATATTTTGCCAATAAAAAATTAAGATATTCATACCAAATTTGTATTTAGCGATTGGGCAACTGTAGGTATTCGTAAGAGTAGGGACAGACTTTTTGAACTTTATGGAATGAAACCGTACAAAAATGACCCCCAATTTCACCAGTATGTAACATCTTATTCAAAATCCTTTAGAATAGTATGCAGAGTCGCGAAACGTCTTTATATTAGTAATATAATAAAATCGTCTGATGATAAGATAAAAACTACTTGGAAAGTTATACACAACGAGACTGGTAGGAAAAGATTAAGAAACTCAGAATTTAATTTAAATACCGAAAGGGGACAGATTTCATCAAACGTAGATGTAGCCCAGGAGTTTGAATTTTTTTTACTAATATTCCTATTAAAACAACTGAACATTTAAAGTCATCAGCAAACCTCTCTGTAACTTTGCTTAAGAACAACATAGAATCATGTCAATACGACTTTAGTTTTCGATATACGAATCATCTAGAAATTATAAAAGTTTTTAAAGAAATCAAGACCAAATCAACGGAGGATCTTCGGGGCTTATCGGTAATGGTTTGCAAGTCACTTATCCAAACTGTAGCGCCACATCTGGCTGTGATTTTTAATAAATGTATAGAAGACGGTGTTTTCCCTGACCTAATGAAATATAGTAAGGTTATCCCACTATTTAAAAGTGGTGACACCAAAGAACCTAACAACTATAGGCCAGTGTCTGTTTTACCGGTTCTCAGCAAAGTCTTTGAAAATTTAATGCTGTCTCGGATGCTTCATCATTTTAATAAACATTCTATCTTTCACCAACAACAATACGGTTTCACTAAAGGTCGTTGCACAACTGACGCCGGTGTCACTTTGATTAAGGAAATATTTGGTGATTGGGAGGAAGCAAAGGATGCTATTGGTGTCTTTTGTGACCTCTCAAAAGCAATTGATTGCGTTGACCACGAAACACTTTTGCTGAAATTAGATCACTACGGGATAAGAAACTCTGCGCTCCGTCTAATGAAATCTTATTTAGAAGAAAGACAGTTAAAGGTTCATGTTAACGGTATTAGGCTCTGGGATGAATATGGGCGTTCCTCAAGGTTCAATATTGGGTCCCTTTCTCTTTTTAGTCTATATAAATGATTTGCCATTTATATTTAAAAATGAACCAAGAATGGTGCTTTTTGCAAATGATACATCATTAATTTTTAAAGTAGATCGACGTACAAATAATCTTTACGACGTAAACAGCTCCATTCTTCAAGTGCATAATTGGTTTACCATTAATAATCTAGCACTTAATGAAAAAAAAACAAAATGTATTAAATTCAGTTTACCAAACATGCGTAGTAACGATTGTGATATTGTTTTGAACGGTCAAAAGTTAGAATTTGTCGACGAACAAGTATTTTTAGGCATTACGTTAGACAATAGGGTACAATGGGGTCCGCATAAAAAGGCGCTTTCGGGGAGATTGAGCTCAGCTGCTTTTGCAGTTAGACAGATTAGACAGCTCACGGACGTAGATACAGCTAGGCTTGTCTATTTTAGTTATTTCCACAGCATTATGTCGTACGGCATTTTGTTGTGGGGTCGAGCTGCAGAAATAGAATCAATATTTATTCTGCAAAAGCGGGCTATCCGAGCAATATATAACTCACGCCGTTGCGAATCGTTGAGAGAATTGTTTAAAACGATAAATATTTTAACGGTGCCCTGTCAATATATATATATATGAAAATATAATGTATGTAAGGAAAAATAGGCAATTGTTTGAAAAAAGAAGCGATAGACACAATTTTAATACTAGAGGCAAAAATAAGTTAGCTATACCGCAATTCAGACTGTCCAAAGTACAGAAATCCTTTATGGGGTTAGGTATTAAATGTTATAATAAAATACCAAATAGCATACTAGATCTCAATGAAAGTAAATTTAAAACATAATATATTAAGCGCGAATTACGTAAACAACCTTACTACACACTGACAGATTATCTTGAAGATAAGAATGCTTGGCAGCATGTTGGTTCGGCTCCACTGGACAATACTCAAATATAGTCAGTAGTTAAATTCCAATAGTAGGTAATATAATACATAATTTAATACTTTAATTCTAATGTAGACAATCTAGTTTCCTTATGGCATCGAGCATTTCTTTCTTTATTGAAACAAAGAGTTTCCTTTTTCTTGTATGGAAGCACTATTTCTATGGATTGTCAGTATGCATAATTATGTGAGCACCATGTTAGACTTAAGATCTTTATTATTTTTATTTTTATTTTAGTAAGTTATTAGTATAATGCGTCAAGCGTGTCTTTGCATTGCTCTTACATATGCGTACAGTATTGAAATATGTATCAGAGACATTGTAGAACATACTTTTTTAAAAGAGTAACGAATGGAGTTTCTTGCTCGTTCTTCTCCATTCGAATCTACGTTTTGGAATGAGCACCTAGCTTCACCCAGCTTCACTGACGGACTGACTGACAGACTATTATTTATTTTGTATTTGTTGACGTTTCAAAAGTACCAAACTATGGTTTAATTGAAATAAATGCTTTGACTTTGACTTTGACGAGGAGCAAAGCTGCCAAAATGTTATTTATGTTTATTTATTTGTATGCGGTACAAGTGCATACATTTAGAGGCAGTAAGGGGCCTATCCAAAGATGATTTTATTATGACTTTAAGACGATTTATTGCACGACGTAGCAAGCCATCGGAAATATTCTCCGACAATGGCCGAAATTTTGTCGCAGCGGCTAAAGAGCTAGGCACCTTTTTAAAAACCAATAAACACTTGCTTTCTGACTTCGCTGCACAAGAAGGTATACGTTTTAATTAGATTCCCGCTTACTCCCCTCACTTCGGCGGCATTTGGGAATCAGGCATCAAATCCGCTAAACATCATATAAAACGTGTCATAGGCAATCTTCATCTGACGTTTGAAGAATTGCAGACTTTATTTGCACAAGTGGAGGCGATACTAAACAGCCGTCCCTTGTTTCCCATGTCCTCCAATCCTAACGACCTCCTTTCCCTCTCTCCAGGACATTTACTCATCGGGAGAGCGCTGACTGTGGTCCCATCACCCCTTCTCGAAGATGAGGATCCAAACAAGTTAAAGAGGTACCAAAGATTGGAGCAAGTTCGTCAACATTTTTGGCGTCGCTGGCAAGCCGAATACATCAACGAACTTCAAAGACGACAGAAGTGGATGAAGAACACTCCGCAGCTCAAAGTGGATGACTTAGTCCTAATCAAAGAAGATCTACCACCTTTGTGTTGGCGACTCGGAAGAGTAACAAGCCTGTTTCCGGGACCCGATGGCGTGGTACGAGTGGCAGACGTAAGAACCACAACGGGCTGCCTTCGACGAGCTTTGGCTCGGCTGTGCCCTCTTCCAAGTCAAGCAGAAGAGCCTTAGTTGAAAGAGGAGCCTTTCAACGGGGGGAGCATGGCGCGGCGTTAACGCCTGCTCAATCATCCAAGCAATATGTCACAGCTACGGCGCACATTGCTATCGTCGTTATGAAACAGTTTTTAAATCTACCTGTCGTGAATTACTTTTTATTATATTATTTCTCCGCTCAGTCTTCACACAGAACAGAAGCCTTTTGTATTTTTCCAAAATTTCACAGTATTACACGTTGTCACAGTTTTCTAGGGTTTTATTTCTAAAACAAGTAAGGAAATACGACTCGACAGATACGGTTTCAGTGATCAAAACTATTCTATGTTTGCAAATCAATGTTGTATCGCATTTCAATCAAATAGTAGATATAGTGAATTTGACGCACATTTCCCGGTTTTGTCGGTTTTTCGGGTTGTAAACATTTAGATGTCCTTTCCCGGGTCTCAAACTATCGCTGTACCGAATTTCACCAAATAGGGTCAATGGTTTAAAAGGTAAGAGCCCCTCGTTATTTCAAAGTCCTTGGTCCTGGTATTTTAACGCATAGTTTCCGTTGGGATTTCTTCTCTCTAATAATGTTATCTGTTATGTACCGGTGCGACATTACTATTGCAAAATTTTAAATGAAAAATTAGGTATTCTGGTATTAGGTTAGTTACATATGATACATAGACTTTAATGTTGATATAATGTCATCTATAAGACTTTATACATCCCTTGGCTCTTTTGTCCATAATTTCCACAGTGTAATCAATATCAAGTTTTTTTGGTAGTTTTCACACATCGGGTTAACATAACCTAAAGGAAATTTTTTTTGAGGTCGGAAAATCATTGAATCACTTCTCCCGCCGATAAACACCTGCGTCTGGCGGTAGATGAGGACGCCGTAGCGTCTCTAAAGCCACTTTTTTAAAGAGGGGACTTACCGCTGCAATGACAGCGAGCCCAGCGCTCGGTTACCTAAAGGAAAATTGCGTTGAGGTTACCGGAGGCCCAATTACCCCACCTGCTCAGCCTCCCCAATCCCTGACAATCATCAAATTACCAATTCCCAAATGACCGGTAACTCACTTCTAGCACCTCTGGTGTTTCAGGTGTCCATGAGCAGCGCAAATTGCTTACCATCAGGTGATCCGTCTGATCGTTTACCGGCTTATGTCATAAAAAAAAACAGCAAACTATCATAGTGAATTTGGCCTTGACGGTCTAAAATGAAAAGGACTAATATTATTTTTCAGCTCTGTGCCATTATAGTCAGAATTTTAATTAGATTCCAGATTTGACAATAGCTCTGTCATTTTGTGAAATAATGATACCACATATAATAGTGTAGTGATGAACACAAAAATCGAGAAACAATCAGTGTGTGTGTTTTATAGTAAATGTTACAGAAAGTGACAGGATAGCGATAGCGATGACGGCGACAATTTATAAAATAACTTATTACCATAATACATCTATCTGTTTTATTTGTCATGTTCCTTCATGATTACATTTTTTTATTTATTTCACACACAATTTATAAAAGAAAAGTCTTAGATCGTTAATTACTCGTCAAAACTAAAAAATCGGTTCAGAAATATTTAATTTCCTGATATACTTAGTTTACGGGAGTAAACTTATAAACGAGAAGAATCGATCCAGAAATATTCCATTTCCATATCGAATAATTTCGCAACGTCACTATTTAGTACTTGTCATAACGTTGCAACACTGAAATTATCAAATCTGGAATCGAATTAAAATTCCGAGTATAGTTTTTGATATTTAAAAAAATACGAATTCAAGTTAACTGAAAATATTTTATTCGTAGTTTTATCTCCTTAGACAACAGGTTGACAACAATCAACCTCTTTGCATAGGTATGCAAAGAGGTAGGTATTAACCATAATATTAATATCAAAGTATCAAAAAAAAAACTATGACACATTGACTTCGTAAACTCACTTGTCACACAAATGTCAGATGACTTAAGAAATGTATACTAATATTATAAATTTGTGCGTGCCTGTTTGTTTGTTTGTCAGTATTTCACGACAGAACGGAGTCAGGAAAGTTTTTGATTGGAGATAGTTGAAAGGATGGAGGATATCATAGGCTACTTTTTGTCTTTTTCAAACCCCCTTTCAATTCCCTGAAACAGAGGTGAAAGTTTGTATGGGGTATTTTGCAATTTTCAATGTGGAAAGCTAAACATTGGTATGTGGGTTATTTGTGACCAGCATAAAATCGTGTATCATTTCATTTTTTTATTGTACATCCTTCCCTCACCCCATTAAAAGAACGCGAGCGAAGCCGCAGGCAGAGGCTAGTCTATGAATAAATTATATTCAGTCAATTGAATTCGTATATTATCTTTAAAATCCCTGATCCCTGATGCAGCTGAATACTAATATTAGTCCTTGAAAACCCACAGAACTTAATTTTTGTCAGTTGATGCCAAAATGTATTATGGAAGTAGAAAGCCATAACAATTACAAATCATCAGGTTGGTTACCATAGTAATATTACCTGTCAGTTATCCGTTTTCAGATAAATCGTAAATAATTAATATTCTTAAAAATCGGCATAGTGATTTCCACATAAAAACTTCCAGATAAACAATCTTACAGTATATTATCTTAGTGTAACTCTTACGGTTTAGGCAGCGTACGCCGATATAGGTCTCAAAGACCCGATTTGGCTAACATTTTGTGTTATATTACGCCCAAAATAACATAAAGTCATTACAAATTGTAGCCTGTATGTTATTCTGATGTATGACCTACATTACTGTGAAGTTTCATCTAAATCCAATCAGTAGTTTTCGCGTGTACCAGTAACATCCACACACTCACACACACACATACATCCTCACAAACTTTCGGATTTATAATATTAGTAGGATATTATGCACAACCCACATGGATGCAAAGTTTTCTCCAATACAAATTATTCGTGACAATCACATCCCGTCTAGGTGTAAAGTCCTCATCAATACAAATTATCAAACCCAAACACAACATAGCTACTGGTAACCGTTGAGGAGTTCCCTCAACTATCGTACTACTTCATCATCAGACCCTTATTGACAATTACACCCCACCTAGGTGTAAAGTCCTCATCAATACAAATTAATCAAATCCAAACACAAGACCGCTGTGATGACGAGCTAACGATTGACGAGTTAAATAATGGGTTAGTGGAAAGTGTCCAAGCGGTGGGCTCAGAGTTTTTCAAAAACCCACGCCTCAACTCAAATAACGGTGTCAAGCAGGATACCGGATTTTTGGATGGAATCACCTCGTCTTTGGTTTGCCCAGTTCGAAGCGGTGGTGGCAAACCAAAAGCTAGCAGATGAGTCAAGATATAATTTGGTGATCGCGAAGCTCAATCGAGAGCACGTGGAACAAGTCAGTGATATTGTGCTAGCACCGCCCGACCCTAAAAAGTACAAAGCCTTGAAAAATCGATTACCTACTCGTAGTTTATGAGGAATCGGAGGTACGTCAAGTTCAAAAACTTCTGAAAGAACTGGAATTGGGAGATCAGAAACCTTCCCAGCTCCTCAGGAGAATGAGAGATCTTGCAAGAAACAGATTTCGAGATGAAACTTTGAGCATGCTATGGATGGCACACTTACCAACAGCGGTTCAAGCAGTACTCACAGTAAGTGAAGTGAAAGATCTGGAGAAGTTAGCTACTATGGCAGATAAAGTCGTTGAAACAAAGCGTTTTGCGGAAGTTCAGGAACTTTCTACTAATAGAAGCAGTGAGGCAGCCACGCAGCCAACCCTTGCGAATCAAGTCGCCCACCTGACACAGCGTTTGAACCGTTTGGAAACTTCAAGGTCAAGAGGCAGGTCATCTGGTCGTAGTGGTTATAGAAAACCGTATCGTTTTACGTCTCAAAGTCGCGAGCGCGCGAAAAGGTGAAACCCGAATTGGTTGTGCTTTTACCATTTCCGATACAAAGAAAAGGTCAACAAATGCATCCAACCTTGCGCATAGCAGAGGCAGCAGGAAACTGAAACAGAAAAAAACTAGATGCCGTACAGCCTAAGGCGGATGGCTGTACCAGTGGAATTAGCAAACGCCTTTGTATTAGAGATAAGAAAAGTGGACTAAAGTTTTTGGTGGATACTGGCGCCAATGTTTCAGTGTTACCAATGGCTAAACACAACCGTTTCGCGAATGAGTGCAGTGATTATAAACTATACACCGCAAACGGAAGTGTGATTAAGACATTCGGTACTAAAACTATGATATTGGACTTTAGTTTACGTCGACCATACAAATGGACATTCATAATCGCAGAGGTAACCCAACCTATTTTAGGAGCTGATTTTTGGCTCTTGTTTGATAGTAGATCTAAGTTCATCTAGATTAATCGATAATATAACAAAACTAAATTTTGTTGCCAGCATTGTGGAGGCGGATCAACCGACCGTGAAAACTGTCGAGGACACTCATCCATTTCACGATCTATTATGTAAGTACGTTAATATTACTAAACCTGCGTTGTATAGGGAAGTACCTACCCACGGTGTTTTTAACCATATTGAAACAACCGGACCTCCAGTATTTGCTCGAGCTAGGCCGTTACCACCGGCTAGATATAAGAAAGTGCAGGAGGAGTTTCGTTTTATGCAGGAAGTAGGCATTTGTAGACCTTCAAAGAGTCCTTGGGCCAGTCCTCTTCACGTAGTACCCAAAAAAAAGGGGGAGTTACGTCCATGTGGGGATTATAGGAAGCTTAATTCTATCACCAAGCCGGACAGATATCCCATACCTCGTTTATCCGACTTCACATATATACTATCGGGAAATAAAGGTATTTTCAAAAATTGATATAATAAACCGATCATATCACTGTATTCCTATAGCATCAGAAGATATAGAAAAGACTGCAATTATTACGCCATTTAGATTGTATGAATTCCCGCGTATGACGTGTGGGTTACGCAACGCAGCCCAAACGTTTCAGCGATTCATGCACCACACTGTTTTTTAGACGCAGCTTGTAAAGATAGTATCTTCTCTTAAATCGATGACGTTATTATAGCATCTTCGAGTTAAGAAACGCATCGGGAGTATTTAGAGTCATTATTTAAACAGTTTAACAAGTATAATATCACTATAAACTTAGCTAAGTGTACGTTTGGTAAGACAGAAATAGACTTTGTCGGCTATAGTGTCACATCAGATGGGATTCATCCACTTGGTGATAAAGTTAAAGCCATTACTGAATTTCCCAAGTCCAATAATATCGAACAATTGCGACGATTTTTGGGCATGGTAAATTTTTACAGGTCTCATATACCTAATGCAGTTTTATCGCAATCGATTCTTAGTAGTTTTATTCATGGAGCCAAAAAGAAAGATAAGACTCCTATTGCGTGGACCCCAGACGCTGAGCAAGCATTCGAAGAATGTAAGTTAACTCGTCGAGTACCGGTTTTGTAGACACAATTATAGAACAATAGATTGCGGTCACCGGTGACCGCTTGGTGTTTGACAGTTTAAGCTTGTGTAACGCGGTCACGTTGTCGCATCCGGTGACACATGCACCGCTTGTACTTATGACGGACGCGTCCGATTCTCACGTAGGCGCGGTGTTGCAGCAGCAAGTAAACAATGCATGGACACCGGTAGGTAACTTTTCAAAAACTATGTCTAAAACTGAATGTAAGTATAGCACGTATGATAGGGAGTTACTAGCGATTTACTTAGCCATTCGTCATTTTCGGAACATGGTCGAGGGACGACAGCTAACTGTATATACGGACCATAAATCAATTACATATGCATTTTTAAAAACTAACAGCGAGAAAGAGATACCTAGGCGTACACGTCATCTAATATTTATTAGCGAATTCACCACAGATATCAGACATTTGAGTGGTCAGGATAATGTCGTTGCAGATACGTTATCGCGTGTAGCAACTATAAACTGCCCCAAGGTCATAGATTTCGAAGAACTCGCTAAAGAACAGCAACATGGCGGCCCGTCCCGGGCGGCAGCCCGGCAGTTACGCTAAGGTCAAAACTCAGCGCTCAGCGCTTTGAAAAACCACTTAGTAGAAAGTAGAGACCATTTCGTGCAAGAAGCAATTAACTTTGCTAGGAGTCTCTGCGAAAAACTAGAAATCGAACTTAAAACAAGAAGAATTCGCAGGAAAAAACGCATGCATGGTGATGATACTTCTGAAGATGCAGCTTTGTCTCACGAACAGGAAATCCGTCGAGAGGTGTTCGCATCATTTGATAAGATTATTCAAGAAATGACGACTCGTTTCAAACAACTTCAAGAAATATCGGACAAGTTCGGGTTTTTAATGCCAGCGAAACTCTTGAACAGCCAGTTCGAGTGTGATCTTTCTCACATACTTGAAGACATCGACAAGGACGAGTTTCATATGGAACGGAAGCGTTCCAGCAGTTTGTTTCCTATTCTAAATCAGAGGAAAATATACGTGAAAAAGGACCACTGGAGCTCCTCCAGTTCATCCAAAAATTGAATCTTGGAATTTCGGTTCCAAATATAGTTATATTAATTCGTATATATTTGACTTTGGCGATTAGTGTTGCAAGTTGTGAAAGAAATTTTTCGAAGTTGAAGCTAATTACAAATTACCTAAGATCTACATACTTGGCTATATTGTCGATGGAGAAAGAATTAGCTGCTAACATAGATTATGACAAAGTTATTTCTGACTTCGCTGCTCATAAGGCCCGTAGAATCCGCTTATGATTTTTTGTTGGATCACTTACAACAGCTGTAAAAAAGGGTTAGTGAACAGGCCTACAGTTGGTATTTACTGATTTAATTTTAATTAAGCACCTATAGAATGGGGGCGGCAAAATGGGTCTCCCGCCCCAGGCGCCAAGATGGCATACGCTACGCCACTGGATCAAGGACGCCAATTCGAAAGTCAATTATTTAGTTCATTAATGAAGTTATTAGGTATAATTAAACTGCGTACAACACCTTACCATCCACAGAGCAATGGGATAGTAGAGCGTTGGCATAGATCGCTTAAAGCAGCGTTAACCGCCCGCTTATACATATAACATAGCCACACCTTGGGTGATCGAATTACCAACTGTTTTATTAGGGCTTAGAACGGCAGTAAGAGGCGATAATGACTTATGGTACTACTTTAAGATTACCTGGTGATTATTATGATAATAAATCTAACTTAGAAATAGATAGTAGTCAAGAGTGTGTCTGCAAATTAAGAGAAACGATTAGGAAATTCCACTCAGTAGCAATCAGGGAACATAAAAAACAGAACATTTATATACGTCCGGATTTAAAAACATGTAATTACGTTTTTCTTAGGAACGACGCTGTTCGTAGACCTTTACAGCCAACCTACGACGGACCTTTTCGCGTGTTGAGTAGAGATAGGAAAGTTTATTACATAGAAATGTCAGGCAGGGAAGCGAGAATATCCATAGACCGTTTGAAACCAGCATATTATCTCAGTGAAGATATTGACGTAACGCCATCGACAAATACTGAGGTTCCGAATAGTGTTTCCACCAACACTCACACCACGCGTAGTGGAAGAGTTAGCAGAGTTCCTTTACGATTTAGGTAATTGTCGGAGGATGGTGTGGGCGATATCAAGCGAGAGCCCTCTTCGTCATATATATCGGTAGAGGCATGTTTATGCAGCAATAAAACAATTAAATCTTCGTAAATAAAGTAATGTTTACTATCGACAGTGCACCTTTACTTGTTCGCATTTTAATTAAGTCGGCATTTCCTACGGACTATTCTGAGAAGAAACGCCGAAACAAACTCAGAGGTCTCAGTCACTTTCAAAGTTTAAAAACGGTCAAAATACATCAAAGTTTAGTCCACTTACATTGTAATAATATTCACCGTTATAATCTCAAACAATATAATGTCGATGAGAATTTCATAGCACTGATTCTAATGATTGCAATCACTATTCGACCGACAGTATTCTTAGTGCGTCGTTGTTCGTTCGGAGTCCCAGCCAAAAGTGCCTGCTGTTCTGCGATGTTGAAAGTCACTCAATCTGGGCCCACTCTTAGGCGGACATGACGTCACAATTAACTCTTGAAGCGCGCCATCTTTATTCATTTTGTTGTTATTCCTTCGTTTTGTAGTAAATCGAAATCCCGTACATCCATTATTTTATTATGTGTAATTATTCCGCATAAATAGGTACTGTATGTGTACAATGTAGCTTACTAAAGTACTATAATATAGAGGTAGGATCACGTCCAGTAAAAGCTAACACAACGCGACTGTCGTAATATAGTCGACAGCCAGTACGTAGATAATAAATGTAACAGCTAGCATAGCTATGCGTAGCTGGAAGTATGACAGCAACTTTAGAAATAAATAAACTAGGTTACAACATAAGCATTTATATACTTTATATACTTTATATACAACTATTTTTACATACATTTTATTGTTCTATTGACAACTAATTACATTAAGTACTTATTGTAAAATTTATTACCATACTTATACGATGGGTAAATCATACAGTAAATCAGAGGAAATAATCACAGCCCAAAATGGTGCACGCGAGTCAAAGCTCGGTGGAACAAAAGTTAGAACTATTTGGAACAATACCTGCAAGTATTCTAGTGTTATTGCTATTGTTTGCAATGTGTTTTGTGTTTAAAAAGTGTAAAAAAGGTGCGAAAAATTGGGCTAGAAAGGAATTTGTCACTGCCATGTCATCAAGCCAAATTGACAAAGTTGGGCAGCAACCAAACATATTAAAATACCAAATTGTATGTTGGCAAGCACCAAACATACAATTTGGTATTTTAATAACAATACGCGTAGACTTTTAGTTTTAAATAGAGTGTATATGCATCTTTGATTGTATTTAATGAAATCTTTCAGAAATTTTACACCCATTTGATTGTTATTGTATAACTTGTATAACCTTAACTTGTTTGAAAACTATAATTGTACCTACTTGTACTTCTGCATCTCCTATGTATGTTTCAAATTATTTGTATTTTAATTATGTTAGTATACATTTTTTTTTAAAGGGGAGGAATGATGTAGCGACGACAATGCACCGCATAGGTTTTGCAACGTTGCATTTATGCAACGTAGGCCAGTCACGGGCTTGTCGGGTTGCGAGTGGGTCGCATACATTGTAATTAATCTAGGTATTTTTGTATTATTATATTGAGTGGAACTTTGTCGTTATCTCTTATTTACAACCCGAACCTCGTGTCTCAACACTCTCAAAAGAAACACTCAAATTATTGAAAGATCGACACGAGATGAGGCTGCAGTCTTCAGTTGACAGGTCTGGATATGGCGAACTTAATAGGCGAATTTCAAAGTCTATGCGACGCGACCTGCGTGCATATAACGCCGCACAAGTCAGGGATGCCATAGAGCGAAATCAAGTCGCAAAAGTATTCGCAAGGCATTCGTTTGTTGGGCAAAGCCAAATGACGAAACTGAAGACCGAAAATGGCAGCATCGTTTCGTCGAAGTCAGAGATTCTGAGAGAGCTTGAAAGGTTCTACGGACAGTTATAAACCTCGACGCGGCAACCCATTGTCGGTACAGCTCGGGATCCAAGAGCTCAACTGAAACGGCACCATGCTCAGCAACCTCGATATCGTCTCCCAACAGGTGGGTCTTAAAATGAACATGGACAAGACCAAAATCATGTCAAACATCCATGTTGCACCTGTACCGGTCATCGTTAGGAATGATATTCTTGAAGTTGTAGACCATTATACATACTTAGGGCAGATTATACAGCTAGGTAGGTCCAATTTCGACA
This sequence comes from Spodoptera picta, assembly GCA_038387885.1. Classification (NCBI taxonomy): domain Eukaryota; kingdom Metazoa; phylum Arthropoda; class Insecta; order Lepidoptera; family Noctuidae; genus Spodoptera; species Spodoptera picta. The sequence goes on from JAZHFQ010000778.1 coordinate 425,358, forward strand.
AAGGGATTGGCAGCGTTCGGGAAGTTACGCGAAATCTTCTCATCGAAAATCCCTCAGTGCCTAAACACCAGGATGTTCAACCAGTGTGTGTTGCCGGTGATGACGTATGGTACCGAGACGTGGTCCCTGACCTCTGGCCTTCTGGAGAAGCTCAAAGTCGCTCAGCGAGCGATGGAGAGAGCTATGCTCGGGGTTTCTTTGCGCGACAAAATCCGAAATATGGAAATTCGCCAAAGAACAAGAGTTACCGACATAGCTCGCAAAATCTGCAGACTAAAGTGGCAATGGGCAGACCACGTCGCTCGAAGGACTGACGGCAGATGGGCCAGGAAAGTTCTTGAGTGGAGACCACGGACCGGAAGACGAAGCGTGGGCAGGCCTCCCGCTAGGTGGACCGACGACATCGCCAGAATTGCGGGGAGCCAATGGATGCGGGTGGCGAGTTGTCGTTCAACGTGGAGGGCTAAGGGGGAGTCCTTTGTCCAGCAGTGGAGGTCTTCCGGCTGTTGATGATGATGATGATGATTATGAATGTTCGGAAGAGGAGCATAACATTCATTTAACTCTAAAATATCATTTTTTCAAACCCTCGCGACCAATCTAGCCTTATATTGAGGACGATTTTGACACCCCTCCCCTTTTTATTTTAAATACCCAATTAGCACTTATAAACTTTTTATTTTCTGGTACATCACATATTTCCCAAGTATTATTTCATTTTAGTGTTTGCATCTCTCTGTCAATTGCTTCCTTCAATTTGTGTTCTCTTCATTGCTTCTTTATAAGCAACCGGTTCACATTCACACCGGCACACAGAACACAGCTCATATGGCGATTTATCACCGTCATTACTTCTTCCAGCCCTATTTAAAATAAATGCAGCTGTGTTTATTGTTATATCTCTATGGTTTATAGCCTCGGCCCACAGTGATTTTGGTAGATGTCTGCAGATTCCTGCATTCAGCATTGTTCTAGCGGCCTCACCTAATGTCTGATTCTCCCGTTCTGCTTTCCCATTTTGTTCGGGAGTATAGGGGACAATTTTTTAATGCAGTATACCTCGCTAACTTGGACTTCTTTGTTTACAAAGTCGAGACCATTATCCGGTCTGAACATTTTTATTTTATTTCCTGTCATATTTTCTGCCTTGTTAATAAAATCTTTTATACATTTTTTTATATTTATTATTATTATTTCCATATATTTATTTAAAATTTTATATGTGTTATGGTCATTTTCCAGAACTGGGTCGGGCACTTACTTGTAGTACGGTACCTCAGAATTATTATGATTATTCTCATATATTTATTTAAAATTCTCTACAATTTAAATTTTTAAATACTACTTACAAAATAAAAAAAAATAATATTTAAAATATAAAAAATAGGAGCCGACCAGTAGCGAAAGCATGGTCCAAGCTACCGGTGGTTAGGGCTCCAGAGACAGAAACCTCACGATACGTGCTGTTTCTAGGAGAACTCTGTATTAGACCCTTGATCCATCCACCTAACACCAGCCTCCTGAGATGGAAGTCGAAGCTTTTAGGGATTAACCCATTGGCCGACACACTATCGGCACAATGATTGAATCCACATTCCACATGTCGACAACCTCGTGAGCTAAGTCTAGATATTTTCTTTGTTTATCTTTCTCAGCTTTCACGAGGTTCTCGTCATGGGGAATGGTGACATCGATTATCATCGTACCAGTGCCGGTCCTAGGGCGGTGCGAGCGGTGCGACGACACCGGGCGCCATTACGGTGGGGGCGCCAAAATGAATCAAGAGGCACCCAATTGAGCACACACGAGTTGCACGATATAATCACAAAACAATGCTGGAAGGGCGGTGGAATTTCATCTATGACTTGAATCATAAATTGTTTAGAGAAATGAGTATTTATTATTAGAGCACACAGAGATACACGGGAAGTCTGTGGGTCAGTCACACCAAAAGGTCGCTGGATGTCCTGCGCATCCAATATAACAATATCTTCAGGATGATGTTGGGGCTGCCCCGATTCTGTAGTGCATCGGGGATGTTCGCACTATATCGCACTGATGGATTTCACGCCGTTATTCGCAAAAAGACAGCATCCCTGATCTGCAGATTGCGTGGCAGCCGGAACAAAATCCTGGAGACTGTGGCGGATAGATTCTCATCCCCACTCTGGAGGTCATTTGTGAGAAGAGTTATTTAATAATTTAATTTAATAATAATTATGTATTTCTGTCTGGTTGAAATTTTGGATCTATGTTGACATCTTCTCTTTAAGTTTAAGTATGACTGATTTTAATGTAATTATGATATTTGACTAAATTTTGTATGACTGGGATGGTATGGTATTAATGATGTATGGTATTAATTAATTTTATGGATCTCTTAGATGTCCGAAATAAATGATTTTTATTATTATTATTTTATTTATTTATTATTAGCAAGCCCCGTACCTATGGAGTATTGCTCTCATTTACGAGATGACTTTGCTAGCTAGAGGATTTAAGTGCATCGAGAGGCGTGCCAAAAGGTTGATCAACGATGATATACATGTGGAAGCCTTTCGTTTTTATTTTGTAGGATATTTTCAGGTGAGTGTGCAGAGTTGTAATACCTACCAATAAACCAACTTTTTTTATTTAAAGGGGCGCCATTTTATTATCCGCACCACCTAAAAATGTTCTTAGGACCGGCACTGCATCGTACGGCGTACTTGTCGGTCTATCACCAGTTTGCAGTTTTATTGGCTACAATAGTGCTCTCAGTAATGATAGACCGGTATAATGTGATATGGTCATTTTCCAGAACTGGGTCGGACACATACTTGTAGTACGGTACCTCAGACTCAACATGTCGATAGTGTAAACCAAGTTGCTGATGGATAATCTTGGCTACTTGATTATGCCTATGCAAAGGACCATGCCCATATTACTATGGAGTTGAAAGTCAGTAATGCTATGCAATGCCCAAATTACAGTTATATATCATACGATAGCTCTTTAGCCATATTTGTATGATATTTTAGGAGCTAGGTAGGAGAGCCTAGTGTCCTAGAGGAGGTTTCTTCTTTTCTTCTAGTAGTAGTGAAACTCCGATGAGAGGTGTGGACTAGAATGATTTAATTCACCAAACTACGCTACTTATATTTCTATTTACATATCTACAATTAGACAATATCAGATATAGTTAGGTGATAGTTTCGACCAATAGCGGCGCGCCGGCGTGCGCGGGGCGCGCGGGGTGCGGGGCGCCGCTTTGCACACGGCACTATCGGTTCCTTCCGAATAAGTATGACCGCGCGGCGCGAGCGCGCGCATTTCTCCGAGCGCCGGCGTCGAGTGAAGACTGAAGACTACCTACAGATGAACCAATGAAGATACGACGAATGCAAGTGCTCCGGCTCCGGCTCCGCTTGCGCTGCTTGGCTGCTTGCTTGACCAAACCGCTTCTTTCGAAGCGATCGCTCGCGGCACGGTGTGATAACGCTGTTGCCGCAGTGATTATTATTGTTTCTATGCGATAGAGTCGTAAACTGTCTTTTTCAAGACAATTGGTTTCTTGTTTCTAAAAACGGAGTCAAAACGTAAACTGTCTTTTTCAAGACAATTTGTTTCTTGTTTCTAAAACGGAGTAAGTCTAAAACTTTGGTAAAGGTATTGTGGAAGGTATATGGTAAGGTATTCGGTGGTACAGGTAACTGGTATGTAGTCGTGCGGTGCGGCTGCAGTACTCCCCCCCGAGCGAAGCGTACTGGGGTCTTGACGATTCTTCCTGTTCGCGTTCTTCGTACATCGCTGATGCTCGACGGAGGTTGACTGGGTTGATCCTGGATAGCCTCTGGTGGCGTTGCACAGTTGTCCGAGTTATCGTAATTAATGACGTAAGCAGGCTTCAGACGCTCGATAGACACGTTGGTAGTACCTCTAGGTGTTTGTAACGTGAAGTACTTGTTGCTTCTGCTGGTGACTAGGTACGGACCCTTGTACGGACGTTGCAGCGGTTTGCGAACTGCGTCGTCACGTACAAATACGTGGCTGCATGTTTGTAGGTCTTTGTGCACGAAGATATTCAGTCGATTAGTGTGCGACTGATAAGCGGGCGTTAAGCTTGTGATAACACGATGCAAGTCGGCCACATAGTCGTTATCCATCTTCGTGTAGGTAGGCGATGGCGATATGAAATCGCCGGGTAGCCGTAGTTCTTGTCCGTAGGTAAGTTGAGCGGCACTGGTGTTAGTGTCGGTGCGCGTAGCGGCTCGTAGTCCCAGTAGCACGGTAGGTAACTCGATCAACCATTTGTTGTTGTCGGCGAGTCGAGTCATGAGTGCGGCTTTCAATGTACGATGCCAGCGTTCTACGATCCCGTTACTCTGCGGGTGGTAGGCAGTAGTACGAGTTCTTTCTATTCCCAGTAGCTGAGCGAGATTTTTAAATAAGCTGCTCTCGAACTGTCGTCCTTGATCAGTCGTGATTTTGATAGGACAACCAAAGCGTGATATCCATGCTTCATACAGCTTTCTTGCGACGACTTCGGCTGATACCTCTCGCAGAGGGACGGCTTCTGCCCAGCGGGTGCAGCGGTCGATCATAGTGAGTAGGTATCGATGTCCGCTCGAAGATGTAGGCAGAGGTCCGACGATGTCAATGTGTACGTGTTCGAAACGCTCGCTCGGTGGGAATGATGTGACGTCACTGTGCGTATGTCGATGTACCTTTGATTGTTGACACTCAATGCATGACTTTGCCCACTCGCCAATCTCGGTGTTCATAGACGGCCAGAAGTATCGTTGCTGCATTAGTTTGCGTGTAGTTCGAATACCAGGATGACTTGTATTGTGCACGGCGTTGAATGCGATGCGACGAAAGTCAACTGGTAGGTATGGGCGGATGTGAGGCGTCGATACTTCGCAGTAAATCAGCTTGTTTGAAGTAGGTATGGCGATTTTCTTGAGTTGAATATTTGTTTGTTTAGATAATTTGAGAATATTGCTGTCCTTTTCTTGTGCTTGCGATAGTTGATCGTAGTCTATCGGCGATGGTAAGTCGATCGTTTCAACGCGTGACAGTGCGTCGGCGACTACGTTGTTCGCTCCGGTCACGTGACGTAGGTCGGTCGTGAACTCGCTTATAAACAACAGCTGACGAGTGCGTCGTTGTGTGTCGTTGTCCGACGGCGGCTTGCGTATTGCGTAGGTAAGTGGCTTGTGATCGGTGTAAACAATGAGTTCTCTTCCTTCGAACATTTTTCTAAAATGTTTGATCGCCATATATATTGATAATAATTCTCGATCGAAGGTACTATAACGTTGTTGTGTTTCTGAGAATTTTTTCGAGAAATAGCCGAGGGGAACCCACTTGTTGTTTACAAGTTGTTGTAGGACAGCTCCAGCACAGGTGTTCGATGCGTCACACATGAGTGATATTGGTTGAGTTGGTGAGGAGGATGGGTGAGCGAGTAAAGCTGCATTTTGTATGCTAGCTTTACACAACTCGAACGCTTGAAGTGCTTCATTGTTCCACTCGATTTTTGTTTTGTCGCGTTTCTTGGAGTTATGTAGAAATGCGTTTAGCGGCGCTTGTATGTGGGCCGCGTTGCGTATGCTGTCACGGTAAAAGTTCACCATGCCGAGAAATCGACGTAGGTCCGCTATTGTTTCGGGTTTGGGGTAAGCAGTGATAGCGTTGACCTTTTCAAGTGGAGGTTCGATTCCTTCGCTTGACACTTGATATCCTAGGAACTTGACGTTTTCTTGACCGAAGACGCATTTTGACGGGTTTATAGTGATACCGTAGTCATTTAATCTTCGTAGTACTTCTTGTAGATCTTCAATGTGGCGTGCGTTGTTTTCTGACGCGATGATTACGTCATCAATAAATGGAAATGCGAAGTCTAACCCGTTGAGTACTTGATGTATGAACCGTTGGAATGTCTGTCCCGCGTTTTTTAAGCCTGGACACATTCGGGGAAACTCGAACAAGCCAAACGGGGTTGTTATGGCTGTTTTCTCGACGTCGGGTTCGTACACGGGTAATTGTTGGTATGCACGATTCAGGTCGAGTGTGGTGAAAATCTTCTTGCCGTGGAGTAGGTATGTGAAGTCTTTGAGGCGAGGTACAGGGTAGCGGTCGGGCTTAGTTACGTCGTTGAGTCTTCGGTAATCGCCGCATACCCGTATGTCGCCATTCTTTTTCGGGACGACGTGTAGTGGGCTGGACCAGGGACTTTTGCTTGGACGGCATAATCCCTGCTGCATCATGACTTCAAATTCTTTCTTCACGGCCAAGTATCGATGTGGGGGTAATGGCCGGGTTTTGCTATGTACAGGTGGACCGGTGGTTTCAATGTGATGTTCCACGCGGTGTTTGGGAGTGGTCTTCATGCATGATGGTCTTAGGATATCGGGGAATTGACTCAATATTTGATGATACGGCTGTTCGACGTCTATGCTTCTTACAGTTGGCTCGGCGGAGTATGAGATTGGCGCTTTGGTTTGTTACTTTGTCGACAAGACATCGACCGGCTATGTCGACGAGTAGTTGGTGGTGGCGTAGGAAGTCGGCGCCGATGATTGGCTTGCTGACTTCAGCAACGATGAATTTCCAACTATAAGGTCGGCGTAGGTTTAGGTCCAGTTGTAGTGTCTTCTCACCGTAGGTAGGTATAACCGTGTTGTTTGCGGCGTATAAACAAAAGTCAGTTGGGGCCATCTTCACGCCTTTTCGTTTAGGGATGACCGAGACGTTTGCGCCAGTATCAATTAGAAATGACAGACGTGAGTTTCTGTCTGTTATAAACAGGCGGTATGACGTAGTTGTTGCGCCGGTTCCCGCCTCAGCCAACGCAGCTCTTAGTTTTCCGGACGGGTGCTGTTGTTCTGGAAATTACACGGACGTGTGCATCGCTGTGCCTCCTTCCCGAACTTGCGGTGGTAATAACAAATTCCAGAAGATTCCGTGCGGCGTGGTATGTTATCGCGCTGTCTGGACTGGGAGCGATATCGGTTCGATGATCGCGATCTGTTCTGAGGTCGTCTCGACTGACGGTTGCAACGATGGCTAGATTGTGCTGCTTTGAGTTCGGCGATTTCCCTCGTAAGTATATCAATTTTGTCTTCAATACTTGTAGGTACACGGGGGAAAACGGGGTTTTCAGTCACAGCAGCGACTGTGCCATGAGGTTGCGTCTGTTCGAGTATTTTGTCCGCCATCATCGCTAGATCGTGGATATCTGTGTGTTTAGCGATGTTGTCGCTGACAGCGAGGACTGCGCGCACGGACTGGGGGAGGTGGTTTGTCCACATAATACGAAGCGCAGCGTCAGATATATTATCCGCGGCGAGATTCTTCATCCGGCGAAGTAACTGTGATGGTTTTAAGTCGCCGAGCTCCATCTCGGAGAGAAGGCGTTGAACTTGACGCTGTTCAGACTCCTCATAGACCTGGAGTAGTCTGTTTTTAAGGGTTTCGTAGCGGTCTCTCTCCGGTGGATGAAGGATAATGTCGGATATTTCATCGAGGTCTTGTCGTTCGAGATGACCGACGACAAGCTCAAACATGGCTTGGTCGCCCTTCTTCTGCGGAGACATAATCGCCTCGAACTGCGCAAACCATAGGCGTATTCTGTCGCGCCATATAGGTGGAATGCGCAGCGACGTCGACACGCTGGAGAGTTCCGGCGTTTTTTCGTTGGAGTTGGACATTACGACGAGCTTGACTTTCTGCAGTACTGGGCGGCGATTGATTCTTGCAGAGATCCGTTGGCAGCGTCGGGGTTACCAGTTTAGGAGCTAGGTAGGAGAGCCTAGTGTCCTAGAGGAGGTTTCTTCTTTTCTTCTAGTAGTAGTGAAACTCCGATGAGAGGTGTGGACTAGAATGATTTAATTCACCAAACTACGCTACTTATATTTCTATTTACATATTTACAATTAGACAATATCAGATATAGTTAGGTGATAGTTTCGACCAATAGCGGCGCGCCGGCGTGCGCGGGGCACGCGGGGTGCGGGGCGCCGCTTTGCACACGGCACTATCGGTTCCTTCCGAATAAGTATGACCGCGCGGCGCGAGCGCGCGCATTTCTCCGAGCGCCGGCGTCGAGTGAAGACTGAAGACTACCTACAGATGAACCAATGAAGATACGACGAATGCAAGTGCTCCGGCTCCGGCTCCGCTTGCGCTGCTTGGCTGCTTGCTTGACCAAACCGCTTCCTTCGAAGCGATCGCTCGCGGCACGGTGTGATAACGCTGTTGCCGCAGTGATTATTATTGTTTCTATGCGATAGAGTCGTAAACTGTCTTTTTCAAGACAATTGGTTTCTTGTTTCTAAAAACGGAGTCAAAACGTAAACTGTCTTTTTCAAGACAATTTGTTTCTTGTTTCTAAAACGGAGTAAGTCTAAAACTTTGGTAAAGGTATTGTGGAAGGTATATGGTAAGGTATTCGGTGGTACAGGTAACTGGTATGTAGTCGTGCGGTGCGGCTACAATATCTAGATTTAATGTAATTTAAAGCACCGATTAGATTTTGTACAAAACATGAAAGTTCCTACTGATATTTTATACATTTTATCGTTTATAGACAGCATTGCTATAAGTTTTTCACTAGGAACTTCATAATCATCATGACTTATCTGTATGTTATCAGTACAGAATATGTATGTGAAATCGAGTAAATAATAATAATAATATGGTAAGAGTAACCGTTCCTCCACTCTTCAGCAGAAGACCTTTGGATTAGCATACGATTTAAAAATTCAAACACACGAGATTTCGTAAACCTATACGTTTGTGCTGTTTATTTATGTAAACAAAACAACGGTTTTTCATTCTCGAATCAATTTAACGATTTTTTTACTAAATTAAACCAAACTACCTTAAATCATTCTTCCGATGTGCTTCTTATTGTAGGTGACTTTAATATGAGTGGAATTTCGTGGACTTCATCCACTAATAATTCGCTAATCCCAGTGAACCCTACCACTAGCGACGTATGTATGCTCGCCGATGAGTTATGCACTCTGGGTCTTCAACAATACAATGGAGTGACTAATAGGTATGGGAAATTGTTGGATTTGGTCCTCTCAGATAAATTAGCCTGTGTTACTGAGTGCTTGGACCCGCTAGTCGCTATTGATCCCTATCATCCCGCCTTGTTAGTTGATATCGACTTGTTTGAAATGCCTTCTTTGGACCATGCACCGCGGCTAAGATATGTTTATAGCAGAGCCGATTTTGTATCTATTAACAAAGAAATTCTTGCAGTGAATTGGGAACAACAGTTTTCGTCTCGATCTCTGGACGGCTCAGTTTCGTACTTTATGGATACTATAAAGGAATTACGAAATAAGTGTATACCACATAAGCTTGTTCGTAATAATAGTTACCCCATCTGGTTTAGTAAATCGCTCATTGGAACTATCAAGGAAAAATACAAATATCTTAAAAAATTCAAGACTTATGGTAATAAATCCGACGAATTATCTTATAAACACTTGCGGGAAAGAGTCAAGACTATGGAAGCCTCATGCTATAGCTGTTACCTTAATCAAACTGAAACATGTATTAAAAATAACCCTAAACATTTTTGGACATTTGTTAAAAATCGTTGCAACTCGAACGCTATGCCTAGTACACTAAAATACAATAATGAATCCCTCTAATATTTCTAACATTGAAATCAAAATTGATGTTGTGACCAACCTACTCCGCAGTCTAGACCCATCCAAAGGAGCTGGTCCTGATAAAATATCTTCTAAATTTCTTATTAAATGTGCTACTTCTATTGCATTACCTATCTCTATTCTGTTTTCCAAATCCTTGTCTCAAGGTGTTGTCCCCAGAGTGTGGAAATCTGCGTTTGTTACACCGGTCTATAAGAAGGGGTCTAAGACTGAAGTTACTAACTATAGGCCCATATCTAAATTGTGCATTATTGCTAAATTATTTGAGCGTATTATTTATAATCAGTTATACCCTGCTCTTGCACCTTCGCTTGGCTCCTTCCAGCATGGTTTTGTGAGGGGACGGTCTACAACTTCTAATCTGATTTTGTTTAATGATTTTATTACTAAAGCTATGGACGATGGTAGCCAGGTCGATGTGGTTTACACTGATTATAGCAAAGCGTTCGATCGCATTGATCACGACACTTTGATCAAGAAGCTAAACTCTATAGGTATTCATGGGGACCTCTTGAGGTGGTTCTCCTCATATATCAATAATAGATCGCAGGCTGTAGTGATCAATAATATCTAGTTGGGTCTCAGTGCCTAGCGGAGTGCCTCAAGGTTCGTTACTTGGGCCCTTCTTATTTGTGATCTATGTGAACGACATCGATCTGTGCCTTCGATCATCCAAATTACTGTGTTTCACCGATGACATGAAAATCTTTGCCAAAATATCATCGGTTGAAGATGAATTAGCACTTCAGGCTGATCTACATCGTCTTGAAGTCTACTGTAGGGCTAATAAACTCGATCTGAATCCATCTAAGTGTTCAGTAATTACTTACACTAGGAAACGTGCCGCTCTAGTCACCACCTACATCTTATCGGGCCAGACTTTGCCAAGGTGTGATACCATCCGTGACTTAGGTGTTCATCAAGATAGCAAATTAGTTTTTGACACCCACGTTGACACTATTATCAAAAGAGCCTCTAAATTGCTTGGGTTTATTATGCGTCTCTCTAAGTGCTTTAATAACGCCAAAACACTAAAAATTTTGTATTGCACCTTTGTTAGAAGTCAGCTTGAGTATGCGTCTCAGATATGGAACCCACGTTACCATAAGTACATCGACCGCATAGAAAACATCCAAAGACGTTTCATTAAATATCTCTGTTTTCATCAAAAAATTCCTTATCACCCTGTCGATTATCTTCGACTCTGTAAGAAATATCATTTGTTACCTCTCAAATATCGAAGTGAGATGGCCGACTTTTTGTACGTATTAAAAATCTTAAATAACAATATTGACAACCCCGAACTTCTATCTAAATTTCACTTTAATGTACCACAAAAAATACTCCGCAATAACCCACCCTTACGTGTGCCTCTAGCATCAACAAATTACAGATAGAATAGTTTTATTATACGAGCGGGTAGACAGTTCAATAATATATGTAAGCAGTATGACTTTGATCCCTTTGCGACTAGCGTGGCGTCGGCCAGAAGACGCATAAGCCTCAGGTTTTTTAAGTAGCATCTCAATTGTATCCCTAGTTTTCGGAAATGTTTATATTATTTTTATCTTTCACTTATTCTTGTAACTAAAGGTTTCTAGTTAATACTAGTTTCTAGTTGATCCTTGCAATTAACTGGTATAATAAACTGTACAATTTTAATAAGCTGTAACCACTGCGAAAATTTTGATATGCTCACCTATCAAATTTAAGTCTGTCACTATACGTGAGGACTTGTAATTGGCTTTCAGTAGTTTATGTTGACTTCTATTTTTATGTAGTTTTAACTGTAAGTCCTCCAGGGTGTAATAAATAAATAAATAAATAAAAGAGACCAAATGTGTCTACCCATGACAAACCGGTGTTTCTAATGAGATTATAAACGCAAAAAGCAATATAATAGCATGGGATGTATTGAACTATCTTTTCATGTTTTTTATATTATGTTCGATTCGATTTTATATTTGACTAAAAGACAAATACCAATTGTATTATTCACTGCCTTTTTAGTACTTATTTAACTAATACTTTATACTAGCTACTTCCGCGCGGTTTCAGACGCTCTGCCAGCCTTCCTCGATAAATGCGCTATCTAACACAAAAAGAACTTCAAATCAGACTTGTAGTTCCGAAGATTAGCGCGTTCAAACAAACAAACAAACTCTTTAGCTTTATAATATTAGTATATAGATTATACAATAGGTTGTTTACCTTTTCTATATCAGTTTGTTGCTGTATTGGTTTCTGGTGATAAGATATAGGTTGCGAAGAAAATAAAAAAGAAGTATTAGTAGGTAAGTGTTTATTGTTTCATTCTTCAATTAATAGCAAAACGTTATCTAAAAATGATGCTGGCCTCAATATATTTGTCGTATGCCTAGCCCAACCCAAATACCATATTATGGTCATGATGTTCCAGCACAGATGTTCCAGAACAACAACCCACTGTTCTGTAACCAACGAGACAGTTACAACAGTAGCCTAATATTACATCTAAGCTATGATTATTGCCGATTCGGAGTCGCGGAGAACCTAACGGGTAACCGGGGCTCCGGCTCGACGTGCAGGAGAAGGGAACGGGGTGGTTTTTAGTCAGTAAGAGTCTGACACTCCCTCCCGCCTCACCCAGGCGGGAGCAGTCATTCGATGATTCTCCCCCCTTAAAAAAAAAAGCTATGATTATTAGATGGTTCTGCATCAATTAAAATATTTACGGCGACCAACATGGCGGGACTAAATTCGAGCCCTTAATAAGTAAGGTCTATTTCCTTCAACGGCCGCAACCATTTCTTCAGAATGTTCCAGTTCGGGACACAGTTCTATTTCGTATAACCCATTTTTTCGAACATGCTCGCCATAAGATTGTGCTTGTTTAACCTGATATGGGCCCAAAGCGAAAAGAATTAAATCAGAGTAACTAAATGCAGGAAATATATTTAATTGAGGAAAGCCCATCGATGCGTCTAAACATGACAGATCGCCTATTTAAATTATAATTTCTTACAAATTCTGCCAAGTAAAGGAGTACGTAGATACTTCATGGCCTTACTTCATTTCTATTATAAACCGGGACACAAAAGTTGTGTTCTGTAATTAACATTTTTTTAATAAATGTTGGTATTAAATTCATGGATGCGTTACCACAGTCAGTAAAAATGCAATGTCGTGATGTACTAGCAGCTCTCTTGTAGTGAGGTAAATAGATAGGGACCGATTCAACAGATCGTTGATCTGGCAGAGAAGCAGATGCAGGTGGCCATGCAGGGGCAGATGCAGGAGTAGGTGGAAGGGCTGGGGCAGATGCAGGTGCAGATGCGGGTGTAGGGGCTGGGACAGATGCAGAAGCTGGTTCAGATAGCAAATGTGGTATAGCCATTTCACATTCAGAATTTTGTGCAGCTTGTCTGCTAGCTCGTCGCCAACAATTATGACAAACTGCAAAGCTATCTCTTTCATTCTGAAAATAATTATCATTGATAAATAAAACAATTTAAGAAACTGTCAAAATACACAATCACTTAAATAATTAAGATGAGTAACCAAGGAAGTTTTGATGTTTATCTAAGGTATGTTTAAAAAATAAATCAAATAATTTCATTCTAAAAACTATTCCACTGATGTAGTTAGTTATAAGAAATATTTATAGGATGGTATGTCATTAGCTACCAGTGATTGGAATAGGTAGATTGAATGGGGGTCATCGATCTTAAACATATACTTTAATATGGACATTTACCATTTTAACAAATCCAGAAATACCGAAACTACTTTCTGGTAAAATGGCTTCACCGTGTTATTCTTTCTGTGTGCTTTTAAGATACAAGTACTCAAAGTCAATCTACCTATTCCGATCATTGGTCATTACCATTAAACCACATTCAAGTAGTAATCGGTGAATACCTGTATTGATCTAATCCACGGAAAAAACTCATAAAGTGGTCCGTTTTCTTCAAGAAAGTGAAGTCTAGCTTCATTCAAAGAGCAGCCACAACCAGCACAGACATTAGTATGACTTAATGTCCTTGGTGTGTTTGCATCAGCATTTTGTATCAATACATAACAAGCATGGCACAACACATCTTGCATAGGAAGCTGAAAACAAAACAATGTATGTTAGACAATTGTCACATACCTACCATAAAAAAATGATTAACTATTTAGAGAGATGTTACTTTTCGCGTCTATGATGAGTTATGACCTGAAGTTCGATGCTAGGTATTTAATAATATGATATTATTTTATACAGCGACGAGGTCTCGCACTTTCAGGCTTCAAGTTATCGTGTACGCAGACTCTACGTAACTTCCCGGCAGATTCTCAAAACACGTAATACAAAATACTTACATATTCAATTCTGAGCCAAATAGATAAGATTATTAGTAACTCTTGAGGCAGAGTTGTAACCACATGTCTCTGTATTCGTTGAACGCGTAACCCGCAATTCAGGCAACGCAACATTTTGTATCACAAACGAAATATCCAAATCACAAAACACAGTCAAGTCCTTATAAGAAAAAAGCCGAAGTCACCGAATAAAACGACACTCAATATCCATAAAACAAAGCCCAGGTAGATTTTTTATCGAACTGAAGAGAAAATCGGGAAACACACAAACGCAAACATACTGGCAGACGCAGGTGACAGTTAGTCATGTCATTTTAGTTTTTACAGTGTTTTTGACTAGGAACTAAGTCTTTTGAGCCATTACTTCATTAGGTTTCGGCTTTACTTTTGAGTGTCTGGAGACATCCTTTAGATCTTTATTCAACTCTTTGATGATTCAAATGTAGAATAATAATTGATTATTTAGATCAATTGATGAACAAGTAAAGGACTCCTTTTTTGAAGATTTTATCTATCAAAACGAATGAATATACATGTACTAAAAGACGTGATTCCAGATCCTAATAAACAAAGCATGAGTAGAACGATGCTAAGTACTAGGTAAGTACTGCATTATCAACAAAAACGTCTTATATTTATTCATTATTTAACCGGTGCTTTTTAAGACTTCAAATTACCAACATAATTCTTGTTTTAATTTATTAGAGCAATCTTGTAATATATTTTTTTTGGGCGTTTGTGGGGGCAAATACGGGCATGATCCTTTATTATAATAACTAGCTGTGCCCGTGACTTCGTTCGCTTGGTTGTCGAAAACAAAACAACATCGTTTAGATAACAGTGGCCTGTTGGCCCCTGGCTCCCAAGCCCGTCGGTGGCCGGCCTCTCCCTGGCCGACGTACAGGTGTCGGCGACGTCGATGGGGAGAAATAGTCGTCGCTCGAGCTCGACGCAACTGTTGTCACCGGTGATCCTGCGGGGCTGGGGTCCGGCAACGGCGAGGCGGAGCTGAGCGACGAGTCCGGAGGTGGTGGGGGTGCGCCTTGTCTTCTTCTGGCTCTCGTCAACATCAACGTAACATTTTATTTTTCTGTTTTTGTGGTGTATTGTGTTTGGGTGATATGTCAAAAGTAAAGTTTGTATAACATATTAGCTGTTAAGAAAATTAGTTTTTAAGTAATTTGCATGCCGCTATGACGGCGAAACATGTTGACCTATTTTATGATTTAACAACTGTACCTACCGTGTTTCTGGCAAATAAAGATATTATTATTATCCATATATTTATTTAAAATTCTCTATAAATTACATTTTTAAATACTACTTACAAAATAAAAAAAATAATATTTAAAAATATAAAAAATAGGCGCCGACCAGTAGCGGGAACATGGTCCAAGCTACCGGTGGTTAGGGCTCCAGAGATAGAAACCTCCTCACGATACGTGCCGTTTCTAGGAGAACTGCCTTCTGTATCAGGCCCTTGATCCATCCACCTAACGCCAGCCTCCTAAGATGGATGTCGAGGCTTTTAGGGATTAACCCATTGGCCGACACGACTATCGGCACAATGATAGCCGAATCCACACTCCACATGTCGACAACCTCGTGAGCTAAGTCTAGATATTTTATTTGTTTATCTTTCTCAGCTTTCACGAGGTTCTCGTCATGGGGAATGGTGACATCAATTATCATCGTGCGGCGTACTTGTCGGTCTATCACCACTATGTCAGGTTTATTGGCTACAATAGTCCTGTCAGTAATGATAGACCGGTCCCAGTACAATGTGATATGGTCATTTTCCAGAACTGGGTCGGGCACATACTTGTAGTACGGTACCTCAGACTCAACAAGTCGATAGTGTAAAGCAAGTTGCTGATGGATAATCTTGGCTACTTGATTATGCCTATGCAAATATTCACTGTTAGCCAAACGACCACAACCAGAAATAATATGTCTAATGGATTCACCAGGACTATGACATGCCCGACATATGTCAACCGTCCCATCCTTAATTATATATTTCCGGTAGTTATTCGTAAGGATAACTTCGTCCATAATTGCACAGACAAATCCTTCAGTTTCTCCAAAGATATTACTGAATCGTAGCCAAGACACGGACGCTAGAAAATCTACACTGGGCCCATGAAGGGTCCGGAAGAAGCGTCCGTGGAGCTCCTTGCTATGCCATACCTCCTTGCGATCATTGACGCTCAGTACCACAGGTTTGCGCCAGTTCTCTTTTGCCAAGGATAGCGGAGTGAATCCATTGTCCACCGCTGCTACTTCTCGATGCATACCCTCGTTGACTTTCAGGAAATATTCCCTGAGGCTGCACACCTCACGGTTGTGAAGGGTCTTAGCATTTAATAAGCCTTATTATTATTATTATTATTATTCATAATCTTCCTTTTGCATTCTGTCACTGTCAAATTCCATTTTTCTTCATTTATTGTTTGTTTAATGCACTGAATGCTATTATGTGTTGATTTTGTGGTAAGTATATATTATTATAAAAAGGTTTTGTTATTGTTATCGTGACTATAAGGAAACGTGTGAATTATTTATAAAAATAAACCAAAAAAATAACAGAGTAAAATTTTGTACGTTGACATGTCGTGGTGTTGCCAGTATTATTATTATTATTCCTCGATAACTTTTATGTTTCTCCCATCTTGGTGGGGCTTAAAGAAGCACGGGGGGCCGAAGCCAAGTGCGTTTAAATGAACTTAAAAGCTAACTATTTAAAAATTTGCGAGTAAGGCGGCATGTATATAGAATAACTGCTTTTTGCAGAAGGAGATAAGTAGAGGGACTGATATTATGTAATGTGCTGAGACTATTGTGTAGGGATTTTGGAATTACTCCCGTAGTGGATAATATGATTGGGATAGTTTTGGTCTGAGTAACATTCCATTGTGTTTTTAGTTCTATGGATAAATCTGTGTATTTTGCAATTTTCTCGGAGTGTGCGTTTACAAGGTTGTGTGTGTTACATATGGCAATGTCTATTATATAAACTAATTTATTTCTTTTGTCTAACATTGTAATATCCGGTCTATTATTGTATATAGTTTTGTCTGTAATTATGGTTCTATCCCAATACAATTTGTAGTGTTCATTTTCTAGTAGGTACAGCTTGTGGTTTGTGTTTATAATATGCAAATTTTTCTGTAATCAAATTTGTTTGGATAGCTAAGGACTGATGTATTATTGAAGCAACTTGGTCGTGGCGATGTTTATAGTCGGTTTGGGCTATGGCTCTACATGCTCCCGTGATGTGCTGAATGGTCTCCGAAGCACCATGGCAACGTCTACAAGAGTCATTGTAGTTAGGTCTATGGATTATGAATTTTTGGTAGTTAGCTGTGTCGATGACTTGATCCTGTATGGCAATCATAAATCCCTCCGTTTCAGGGAAGAGTTCACCTCGCCGCAGCCACGCGTTCGACGCTTTCATGTCGACATAAGTTTGCTGCAGGTCGAGGCGATGTCTTCCATGGAGAGATTTATGTGCCCAAGCTGCTATTTTATCTGTTTTACTGACAATGTGTTCGTTAGCCTGCGGGTCAGGGGATTGTAAATTAAGTGGAGTGTGGTGCTTGTCAAGTTGTGAAATCACTCTGTGAAAAGGAGATTGCTCAGCTTTCTGCAGGAAAAACTTTCTTAAATTGATGATTTGTTGGTTGTGTAGGTTTATAATATCTCAGAGGCCGCGTCCTCCTTCCTCTCTTGGCAGTGTCAATCTCTGTACACAGGAACGCGGGTGGTGCTTTCTATTGGTCGTCAAACAAGTGTTAATAATTAATCGTTGAAGTTTAATGAGATCGGTTTTTGTCCATTGTATAATGCCAAAAGAGTAAGTTAGTACGGGAATAGCAAATGAGTTTATAGATTTCACGAGGTTACGAGATGATAGCTGCGATCGTATTAGCATGTTGAGTCTTTGTTTGTATTTGCTGATTATTTTATTTTTGGTGTATTTTTGATCGATTTGATGTGATTGCTCAAAACCTAAGTATTTATTAGTACAGTTTGGTGACATTGGATCTATTTCCTGTCCAGACTCTAATGTGTATGGGTTACTTTCAATGTGTCGTCCCTTTCGAAGTGTAAAAGTTTTACACTTATCTATATCGAATGTCATGTTAATGTCTTCTGAAAATTTCTGTGTAAGACCTGCAAGGGAGTGGAGGCCTGCTATATCATTACTATATAGTTTAATATCATCCATAAATAACAAGTGTGTCAATTTTAAAGTTGGAGCAGAAGTATCCTTTATTGAGAGACCATTTTCAGAGGAGTTAAGAAGATTTGATAGGGGGTTGAGAGCAAGGCAAAACCAGAGTGGGCTCAAGGCATCACCCTGAAAAATTCCTCGCTTAATGGGTATGGATTCCGTTTCTATTAATTTACTTACTTTTAATTTAGTGCTCCAATGTTCCATTGTTACTGTTAAGAAATTAATAATGACTGGATTAATTTTGTAGTGCTGTAAAATATAGAGCAGCCAACTATGAGGGACAGTGTCGAAAGCCTTCTGGTAATCTATGTACATGTATTGTACAAATATCATTTTTTAATTTAATATTGTGTTTCATGGCTATGGAATCTATTGTAAGCTGTTCTTTACATCCCTGACTATACTTACGACATCCTTTTTGCTCCTCCGCTAGAATATTGTTTTGTGTTATGTGTTTGTACATTACTTCTGAGATGCAACTGGTAGTTAGTTTATAAATAGTTTGTAGGCAAGTTATCGGTCTATATTTAGCTGGGTTTATGTGGTCGGAGTCCTTGGGAATCATGTAGGTTAGGCCTTGAGTGACGAATTCTGGTATAGTTTGCGGGTTTGTGATAAAATTATTAATATGTTTATAAATTGATGGGTGTAAGTAAGTTAATTTCTTATAGTAATACCTCTAGTTGTGGATATGGTCGGTGCCCGGAGCTTTCCAGTTGGGTGCTTTCTGAATGACTTTAACGAAAATGTCTAGTGGTACTGCATCAAATGCCATTTCTGGCACATTTTCTAATTTTTCTTTGTCAATTTGTGTCCATGTAGCTGAGTGGTTGCGTTGTTGGTTTTGGACCAAATGTTGGACCAGTAAGTGTGGAATTGTTCAGAGTTAGGATTAGTATTTTGTGATGTATGTGGTCTGTTCTGAGTATTTGATGTGTCTATGTTTAGGTTTCTATAAAATTGTCTTTCGCTATTTATGAATTGAGTGTTTTGATCTTTACGCTTAGTGCAATTTGAGTACCTACGTCGCCGACTTGTAATAGCGGTGAGTTTTTGTTTTAAGCTGTCCATGAATTGTTCATTTGTTGTGTTGGTCTCTTCATAACTGCAATGTTTCCGATATTTGTGTTTTATTCTTTCAATATGTGCTATTAGTCCTAAACTTCTATTGCCGTTGATATATTGTGTTAATCTACCTATCTCTTTACGTATTATTTGTATTCTTCTGTCTAAGCGCTTCAACCAGTTCGGTCTCTTGTCTATTGTGCAGTGTTGTTGTTGTGTACTTGTTGCTTGCTTTATTTCTTTGATTTTGGAACCATTACATAGAGCTGCGGTTTGAGCAGCACAATATATAAGTGTGTGGGTTCTTAAGAAGTCGTCTTCGACTGACCCATACTTGGGTAAAACTGTGCTATTTAAATATGAAATAATATAAGCTAGCTTTTTTGACGTTTTTTGTTTTGGAATGAAGGTCTCTTTGTAGGGTCTATCAGTAAATATTTGTTATAGGTTTCTTCAAAAGTGTTCACAATTTTGGTATCGAGGGGTTCATCAGTAAACATAGTGTTTTGAAATTCTGTGGTATTTGTATTGTCCGGAGTATTATTTAAACCTATTTCGTTTAATTCACTACAAGGGGGGGGAGTTATTGGAATCGACATTTGAAATAATTACGTGTGTTTCATTATATTGTGTGTTTTCTACTGCTTGCATGTTAAGGCTGCTTCTGACCTCTTGTTTTATTTCCTCTAGTCTATTGTCTCTAATTAGTCTATTATTTATGATCACCCTACGTTGGTCGGCAATACGCTGTTCCAAAACGTGTGCGATGTTGGGAAATAGTTGTGTTATAATTGTATGTAGAGGTTTTCGGTAAGCTGTTGTATTTGTTTCTAAGTGGGTTATTTTAAAGTATTCACGAATAATTGCTTCATTGATATCATCAGTCCATCTTAAACGAGTGCCTGAGTTGGAGGGCTGTTGTGATTGATCTACCAGAGATCGTGTGGAAGCTATAGTGTTCTGCGTTATATCAGCATTTTGAAGAGCTGTCTGAACTTCGTTTTTGATTGATTCTAATATATTTTCGGATAATAATTTATTTCTTAAAATGGCTCGTTTCTGATCGCCTAAGCGTTGTTTAGAGACTGTAATTTCAGGGAATTTTTCGGTAAATTTAGCATATAATGGATCTAAGTAACCACGGATTTTAGTGTCTAAGTGTGTAATATAAAGGTAGGTGCGCCAGATGGACTCGTTCATTTCTGTTGTCCATCTCAATCGCGCGCGAACTTGGCTAGTGGTGGGTGCAGGATTGTTGGCTTCTGCACAACATCCACGGTTGCAGAGTTGATAGGTGTGGGTGAGTGAATAGAGAAAGAGTAAGAATCAGTATTATAGTTTAGACAGGAGAGGGGAGAAGAAGGAAGTGAGGGAAACAAAGAAGTTGAAGATGATGGTCTGCTTGTGACTTGTTCGGGTGACCCGGTAGGAGCCCGCTGACTCAACTCACTACCACCGATGGTTCATATGCTGAAACGCCCAGCATCGGCTCCAGGCGTGCCCCGGCAATCGCCCCCGGGAAGCGATCCTATATGTAATTTTCTTTTAGCTCTCGTCTCCATTTTGTCGATGGGTTACTATTGCCACGTTAGCCGCCCAGTAATATTAATTATGCGTTGCCCGCCCCCCACGTGATCTGATGTTCGATCGGGCCGTGTGGTTAGATTTGAGGGGGCTTATTATTATTATTATTATTAAAAAGACTTCGCCAAACTTTTAACAACTACTGTATCAATCAACATAAACAATGAACAAAGCGACTTAAAACGACGAAAAAAACATTAGCTACTTTAGTTAACAATATCTACCTAGCAAATTTAAACACTTAACTAATCAAACCTATTATTGAGCGAACGAATAAAAATCAATCACAGTTCTAGATGCTTATACCGACAATCAATGGTTGCGGAACCTATACTTTCGCCGTATTCGTATTCATGATAGAACACTCAAATCTGGAGCTTTGGCATTGCGATATAATGAGCCTGATCAACTTTTACAATACCTTGTGAGTAGCAAAAATTCCCGTTAGGTGGTGGCAGAACGAACGTTTCATTAGGATAGAGTAGTCAGTAATAACAATCTCAGTACCAATTCATACAATATTTCAAGAACAAATGCTAGGATAGGCCCAATTGATTGTTATAGCTGCAAAGAAAAAGGACATGCACATGCGTACTGTCCATTGATTCAATGTACCTACGCGTTGCACTAGGGTAAGACATACGGGTGAACATTGAAGTTATAAAGTAAACAATAGCACTGTTAATCCAAATAGTTCGAATACATTGCAAAAATCTATATGTATTGGTTTGGATAATGGGAGAAATGAATGTAGTCTAATATCAAAGGAACTTCTGATGAACGTCCAGTAATAATTAAAACTAATGCAGTGATTAAGCTGCATGGGACGGCTTCAATTAAGTCTTAATTAATACACCAAAAGAGGGCAATATGTTTTTGAAATCTATCGAAATATCCCTATTAATAATAACCTAACGAGGAATGTCTTATAGGTATGTAGCGGAATATACAGTTTTAAGAATGGTCTTATCAACAAACTTGCGTAACTTCTCTAAAAATTTTCTACTCGGTAGAGGTCAAAAAGTCGACTTCGTCTAAAGAATTATGAACAAGCCAATGGTGGTCTTAGACCCGCATGTAGACGTCTTCGATGAGGAAAATATTCGTAAATAATACTTCAGTAAAAGACAAAAAACGTCTACTACAGTTACGTCTCTTAAGGAACTAGGGGCGTATACTAAAGTTACTGAGATGAAAATAGAGATGAATAATAATCAGCCAGTTGTTTATCGACCTTATAGAATGTCTCACCATGAGCGGGAGAAAGTGTGAGGTGGTAAGTGAAGTGCTTGAGGCCGATATTATTAGGGAATCTTTTTCTCGCCCTCTTTTATGAAATTGGTTCGTTTAGCGTAACACCGGGTGAGAAGAAGATCGAGTGTATTCAGAAATTCCCAAGACCACAAAATGTTTGATCGTTCGTTGGATTGGCAAGCTATTCCAGGAAATTTACTAAATATTTTGCTCAGATTTCGTATCCACTTAGCAAACTATTATAGAAAGATATGGCATGGGAATGGGGTGAAAGCCAGCAGAATGCCTTTGAAAGCCAAGTTTGTCGAACGTCCGATTCTTGCTATTTATGAATGCAGACGTACAATGCATGTACAGGATTGGTGTCGGGGGGATTTTATTACAACGTTTAGCTAACCAAAACGATCTTCATCTTGTAGCTTATTACAGTCGACAAACATCACCGAAGAGGAATTTCTATTCTTTTGAATTAAAAACTCTTGCTGTTGTCTCATTATTACAATATTTAGGGAGAATGTGTATATTTTAGGTAGAGAATTTAAGATAGTGACGGATTGTAGTGCTTGGCGCTTTACTTTCTCAAAGCGTGACCTTATTCCGAGGTTTGCCCATTGGTGGCTGATGTTACAGGAATTCAATTGTAAAGTGGAATGTAGACGGAAACGAAAAGGAAAGACATCACTATTTTAAGCTTCGATAGCTGGTTTCACCTATAACAGTTTGTTAAAATGGCATGACGGCAAGATTTGGTATTTAGATGAGGTTACAAAATTATTGCCAGAATGACAATGATGTGTTGTCTCTTTCTGCTTAAGCAAAAAAAAATAAGTAAAAAAGAAATAACAGTATGCTTACCGTTTTTACCGTTGAGATAATCTTAAATTGTACCCGTAGACATCTATATGATTATTACATCTATGGATTAAGCAAGTCCCATAGAGAACTTTGGAGCAGATCTCGGAACAATAACTAGGCATGGAAGCCAGACTAAAATAGCAATTTACAAACGTATACCTGGTGCTCTCACCCTTTACACGATTTTGCATAGGCGAGAATGAGACCACAAACTGAACATAGTTCTGAAAATTTGCAGGTTCTCACAACTTTCATTGGACTCATTACAATTTTATGTCATTGGACTTATTCAGCATAATAACAAATTCAAAATCACGTTTTGACGTTTTGTGTTTCACAGTTTCATTCTTGATATATTTTAAAATAAATTATACTGGAAATACCGGTAAACTATAAATAAATGTTACTTATTTATTGTTGTACTTTTCAATTGTAAGCCTAAACAATATTATTCAATTTTTCCTAAAATATCTAAATCAATTTACGAGATGAGTTTTCAGCTAGTGATGTGATCATGTTACATATCGCTATTTTAGTTAGGCTTTGAAGTTATTTCTAGTATGACATCGTTTAGAACCCGAATCATATGATACTTTTAATGATTTGACAGAACACAACTAAATTTTGTACCCATCATCTCTTACGGAATATTCTAAAAATGTCATAGAATACATAATTCTTTACAATGCGAAAAATACATAGTCTTGAGAACACGGAGAGTATTCCTTAAAGATCTTTGAAATCTATAAAAATAGAGGAGGCCTATTTAAACCAATATATAGCTTAACCAAGGTCTGTCAACAGTCCGAAAAAAAAAATAAGAGAATATCAAGTGCATATTGATTCAAAATCTCTCGGTAAACCAAAATAATTATTAGATTGATTCATAACGTTTCAGCAAATGTATTGCTGTCAGAATTTTTTCGTGAATTAAAAGATTATTCATTAGAACAATCTTTATATGATGATAAAGTCCATAGCACAAAAATATTTTAAACTTAGGATACATTAGGTATATAACTAAAAATTGGACTGTACTTACCTACCGAAAAAATTTGCACATATTTAACACATAACATAACATAACATCACGCCTTTTATCCCCGAAAGGGTAGGCAGAGGTGCACATTACGGCACTTAATGCCACTGTAATGTAGCACCCACTTTTCACTATTTATGTTATGAGTCCAGTTCCAGGCTCCGTGCTACCACTGAGAAAAACCCAGTAATACTTTGCCCGACCCGGGAATCGAACCCGAGACCCCTTGCCCGGCAGTCGCACTTGCGACCACTCGGCCAATGAGGCACATATTTAACAAAGACAATATTTAAAGGTCAACGATAAAGACATGATAGTGCACCACTGCCACGGTTTGTAAATATGCTTTGTTTATGAGGAATTAAATTATCTTTTTAATAATGTGTTTTATTTCTGAACCCACGACATCCAGATTGAGAACCTAATGTAAGTTAGACCACAGCAGCAATACTTTCAGGTACCATTATTTATCGATAAAATATATTAGTAATTTATTCCCATCACTAGCATGTTTACAAGTAGTGACAACCTGCATGGTAACGACACGAAACAATATACATGTCTCTTTCTTATACACTATCAGTACCATAACTAAAATAAAGATGAAGATATGGAGTGTAGTGGTTATTTTAGCCTGGCCTTATTATAATAATATGCTTTAGTTATTGTTCCGAGGAGCAGATCTATATAGTTTATGGGTAAGTGTCACTGAGTTTTACATTCAATAAATCTTCAACAACACATATTTGTAATCTTTTTATATACGTACATAATATTCATAGATGTATAAATATAACATAGATGTCTGACTATTGTCTACGGGTAGAATTTAAGATCCATCTCGACGGTAAATTCATAAACATACTGTTGTTTCGTTTTAACTTATGTCTCTTTGCTTATGCAGAAAGAGACAACAAATTATTGTCATTCTGGCAATAATTTTTTGACGTCACCAAAAATACCTAGTTGTGCCGAATTGGCCATCTTAGTCCCTGTTATCAGTGCATGTCAGTGGTACATCAGCTGTCAAAGCATTGGTCAACAATATTTTGTTACGAAAATTTGTAGAATATCTGTTGTTTTTGTGACAAAAAACTATAGTAAATTCTGAATGATAAAGTGCATTAATTTGACATAATGACAAAATGCAAAAAACATTAAGTACTCGTCCAAAAATTCATTTTATCGACAAAATCGCATAGAGAATTTTGGAGCAGAACTACACAGTCAAAGACAGTGGTCAAAGAGTATAATAAGTATAGGGGATATTATTAGTTTATGGGTAAGTGTCACTGAGTTTTACATTCAATAAAACTTCAACATCACAAATTTGTAATCTTTATATAAACAGAATTACTTTTCAGCTTGAAAAGGCATGTATTTCAATAAAAAACTTAAATAACAACTATTACATAAATAAAATTAAAACTAAATATTACTAAATTAAATATATACAACTTATGATTAAAATTAATTATAGGAAAAATAAACTATTTATAAGGCATCGAAAAACTCGTCCGCATCGACGTCAGTGGGGAAAGTACCCAGAAGGCTGGCAGCATTGCCACGTTGTATGGCAATGCTTAACCTCTGACCGAGAAAAAGACCAGCCCTCTGGTCACGAGATGTGTCGACCAGGCATTTCGAAATGTTTTTGAACAATTTAAGCGCACTCGGACTCCACGGACCTAACGTCTCAACCCCAAACGGCTCAAAGATATAACTACCAGCAAGGTTGTTATACTTGCGCCGCTTGAGGTTTTCTGCAGAGGCAGCAGCCGAACCAGCACAACTCGCCGTTACTGGAAGATGAGAAGGTGCAAGGGTGTCGACGCAGGTTGCGTCCCACATCAAAGACTTTCCCAGCTTCCAGGGCATAATGGACATACCGTCGGGTCTCTTACCATCGTCGCGTGCCAAACCCTTTGGTTCCAGAACAGCTGGTACACCGGCGATGACAAGAGCTCGACGGATGATGTCGTTAATGCTGGCGTGTCGGACTATCCGGCCCGCGCTTCTGCTACACGATAGGCCGTGGAGGCCGAGGTGGTCGACCATCTCACCGCATTGACAGCGATGCGGAGAAACACAGGGTGCACCTACACGCAAGCAAGCAGCAAGCCGAAAAGTTGAGTCATTCAACATCGTGCCAATATTGAATGACGGAAGTGCCTGAAGCCAGAGACCTGATTCCCACTCACCCACAGCCAATAGGCGAGCTAACTCCGCAGGATTTGTGCTGGTATTAATTAGATTATTATGCACCAACCTGCAAAGCGGCTCGTCCCATTGTCTCTGGGAGGAAGGGTTGACAGGCAAGGCTGTATTGGGACAAGTTTCTGTCCAGGCGTTCATCGCGTCGGTCAGACACGGCACATCGGGTTCAACGTCAACACCGGCTAAAATATTTTTTGTTAAAGTACTAGTGCTGTGGACAGAAGACATGAACGCCGGTAAACTAACACTGGAAATTTTGCGGACGCCTAGACCACCAAAACGAATTGGTAGTGTGGCTTGAAGCCAAACACGATCGTCCATAGAAGCATTCAAAAGTGAAGTTAAGGTGTCACGGATAATTAGGGGAAGCACGCAGAAAATACATAAATTTTGGGCCGAAACAACAATAGCGAATTAAAGTAAAGGCACAATGTAGATTAATTTTGGAAAGTCTATCGGAAATGTCACAGACTGACACAAACTGTTTTCGAAAATTGGGGAACCCAGGAGAAGAAGAGAGTTTTTATCAACAATTTTTAAATTCGGCGCTACGGTAGAAATTAATTAATTATTTATAATTAATTAATTAATTATAAGATTAATTAATTATAGAAATTAATTAATTATTTATAATTAATTAATTTAATTAATTTTATTTAATTTTTTTAGGTATTGCATCAAGATGTCATGTACATATTTTCCAAATTGTGACAAGGTTGATACCAAAAGATCACTATTTAAATCACGCGGCGGCGACGGCAGCGGTGGTACCGATGGCAGCGACGGCAGCGGTGGCACTGACGGCAGCAGAGGCCGCGGTGGCACTAGCCGCAGCAGGGGCCACGGTGGCAGCAGCGGACACGGAAAACTCGTAACAAAGATTATCTTAGTGATCTTGCTCATATTACTCATTTTGGCTGGCATAGCATACGTCATAAAGGATCGCGTCCCATCATATTATGACATCAAATGGACTATTAATAATATCTATAATTTATATATTAAGAAGTAGTAAATTGTATTTCTTTGTATTTATATATAGTATTTAGAAATTATAATTCGTAGAGAGTTTTAGAGAAATATATCTACACATATTTTTTTGTTTCTTTATTTAATTAGGAACTTTTGTATATAAATACAGGACATGTTACATGTTAAACTTACAAGTTATACAAACAAAATACTCTTAATATCTATTTAACAAAACGTAGACCTACAAAGCTATAAATTTTTGGCCGCATCAGATAAAGGGGTAGCTAAATTTTCGTTAAATAATCCTATATTGTTTTAAATTAAACATAATTTATTAGTCAGGATATCTCTTTCAGCAGGCTCGGATATCGTTTTCAGGAAAACGGACACATTCCGTTAAGAGATGAACAACATCTTCTACCTTATCACATTCCTCACAGTTAGAGGAGGCACATTTTTTCATCAGAAATGCAATGTTGTTAAGCGGCATGTGTCCGGATCTCAGTCTGAGAGCTGTTACTTGTAATTTGAAAACCATGATATACTTGGAGGTTCACAGACTATCGTTTTATACCAGATAGCCTTAGTTTTTGATCGTAAGTTAAAATACTCTATCCAAATTTGATGACATTTTTCTTTATAATGTGGTAAAACTTCTGAATAATCAGGTTTGATGTTTAATTCTTTGCCTTCTGAAATTCCTTTTTTCACTAGACTGTCCACCCTCTCATTACCACTTATGCCTATATATGATTGAACCCATTGTAACTTGACTTTTTTTCCAAAACGAGTAATTTTGTCTAATTTAGAAAAAATAGTATAAGCTATCGATACATCTCTGATACCAGAGGCGCATCGAGCTATATGTTGCAAAGCACTCTTGCTATCTACGCATATGAAAAATTGTGTTACTTGCAATAGTTTTAGCATAAGATAACACTTCCGAAATTGCAATGAGTATCAATGACATAACGTTAAAACATTTGTCTAACTCATAAGAATTGCTATGATTCGGTTTACACCTCCACCTACAGTACTTTTGGATCCATCTGTAAAAAAAAACGATGGCGCGTATAGCGCGGATAGTAGCTTAACGCTAAAATCCTACTGTACACGACTACCTAATTCTAATGACTACTAGCTAACATTATCCTACACTATCCTAGCTAATCTAGCACTTATAATATCCTATCCTAGATTTGCCTAGCGTATAATGCGTATAGGCTTGGTGCTCTGTGGTATAAGATTTTCTAGCGTCCGTATCTTGGCTACGATTCAGTAATCTCTTTGGAGAAACTGAAGGATTTGTCTGTGCAATAATGGACGAAGTTGACGGTTGACATAATCGGACATGTCATAGTCCTGGTGAATCCATTAGACATATAATTTCTGGTTGTGGTCGTTTGACTAACAGTGAATATTTGCATAGGCATAATCAAGTAGCCAAGATTATCCATCAGCAACTTGCTTTACACTATCGACTTGTTGAATCTGAGGTACCGTACTACAAGTATGTGCCCGACCCAGTTCTGGAAAATGACCATATCACATTGTACTGGGACCGGTCTATCATTACTGACAGGACTATTGTAGCCAATAAACCTGACATAGTGGTGATAGACCGACAAGTACACCGCTCGATGATAATCGATGTCACCATTTCCCATGACGAGAACCTCGTGAAAGCTGATAAAGATAAACAAATAAAATATCTAGACTTAGCTCACGAGGTCGTCGACATGTGGAGTGTGGATTCGGCTATCATTATGCCGATAGTCGTGTCGGCCAATGGGTTAATCCCTAAAAGCCTCGACATCCATCTTAGGAGGCTGGCGTTACGTGGATGGATCAACGGCCTGATACAGAAGGCAGTTCTCCTAGAAACGGCACGTATTGTGAGGTTTCTGTCTCTGGAGCCCTAACCACCGGTAGCTTGGACCATGCTCCCGCTACTGGTTGGCTCCTATTTTATATATTTTTAAATACTATTTTTTATTTTATAAGTAGTATTTAGAAATGTAATTTATACAGAATTTTAAATAAATATATGTAAATATTAATAAATTAATATATTTTTATTACATCAGAAGATGTGTCCAAAGCTCCAGGCCCGGATGGGCTGCATAATTTTTGGATAAGATGGTTTATCAGTTCGCATAATTGCTTGGCATCTCAATTCCAGTCAGCTTTGGAGTCTGGATCTTTGCCCCAATTCTTTACGACAGGGTTAACCCACTTGCTCCATAAATCTGGAAGTACCACGGAACCCAAAAACTATCGGCCGATTACTTGCCTACACAAACTTCTTACATCAATTTTGAGAGCAAAGCTTAATAAACATATTGAAGACAATAATATTATGTCTGCCTCTCAAAATGGATGTAGGAATGGATCCCGTGGTATTTTACATGGATGACTTAAAGCTATTTGCTCCGAACCACTTGCATCTAATGAGGTTACTGAATGTCACTGAAACGTTCAGTAATGCCATTAGGATGGAATTTGATGTGGACAAATGTGCAGTTCTGCATGTAAAGAGAGGGGAAATTGTGGAATCAGATGGAACACAGAACACTGATTCTACAAGCTTCAGACCCCTTTCCTCAACCGAACTATAAGTACCTGGGTACGTCAGAAGCGTTAGGCATCGATATAACTGTCATGAAGCAATCGTTACGGGAGCGTTTCTTTGACCGCCTGAAAAAAGTTCTTAATAGTCTTTTATCAGGCGGCAACAAGGTGCGCGCCTACAACGGTTGGGTCATGCCAGTACTCATGTACTCTTTTGGCATACTCAAGTGGACACAAACGGAACTGGACACCCTTAATAGAAAAGTTCGTTCATTGCTGACTGAACATCGGATGCATCACCCACGATCATCGGTAATGAGACTGTACATTCCGCGTAAACGTGGGGAGCGAGGCTTTTTAAATGCAAAAACCCTCCACAATAGTGAAAGTGTGCAGTCTCCGAAAGTATTTTTTGAAAATGGACGTGGGGATGCATAGAGATGTTGTCGCTGTGGTCAAAGGGCTTACTTTGCTCTCCTTGGCTAACGAGAACTGGAGAGAACCTATAATACCAAGCACCAATGATCGCAGGAATGTGTGGCAAAGTAAGGAGTTGCACGGACGCTGCTATCGGGCCTTACATGGGCCAAATACGGATTTATTAGCGTCCATATCTTGGCTACGTTTCAGTAACTTATTTGGAGAAATGGAAGGTTTTGTCTGTGCAATTATGGACGAAGTTATGATGATGAACAATTATCGAAGATATAAAGGATGGAACTGTTGACATTTGTCGGGCATGTCATCATCCCGGGGAATTGATCTGGCATATAATTTCGGATTGTTCTCACCTAGCTAATGGAGAATACTTGCAAAGACATAATCTTGTAGCCAGGATTATTCATCAACAACTTACTTTGAAATATAAACTTGTAGAATCTGAAGTGCCGTATTATAAGTATCTGCCTGACCCAGTTCTTGAAAATGGAGATGTCACACTGTATTGGGATCAAACTATCATCACAGACAGGACAATTGTTGCAAATAAACCTGACATTGTGGTGATAGATCGACCAAGCCGTCGCACAATGATAGTTGATATAACACAATCCCACATGACGAGAATCTTGTGAAAGCTGAAAAAGATAAAGCAAGTAAATATCTTAATTTAGCTCATGAGATTGTCGACATGTGGGATGTGGATTCAGCAGTCATTGTGCCGACAGTCGTATCTGCCAATGGCCTCATTGCTAAAAGCCTCGACCAAAATCTGAGTAGGCTAGCGTTAGATGGTTGGGTCAAGGGCCTGATGCAGAAAGCAGTACTTCTGGACACGACGCGTATTGTCCGGAAATTCCTTTCTCTGGAACCTTGACCACCGATAGCTTGGATTTCTCCCGTTACTGGTGGGCTACTGCTTTTTATATTTTTAAATGTTTATATATATATATATATATATATATATATATATATATATATATATATATATATATATAATCAAATATTTAAAAATATATAAGTCAAGTATAAAAATAAATAAAGGGTATAATATTAATAAGAATTCTGGCCTCACCCGACAATGGCGAAGCCAGAATGCTATTATAGTAGCCTACATCACAATTTTCAAATGCGTCAAAGGCGTGACGTCTTTGAATCCCAATACGGCTGCACTCGGCAAGGATATGGTACACATCTTCGACCACTCCACAAACAGCACAATTGGGTGATTCGGCTTTATTTATGCATAATAAAGCCGAAGCTGTTAAGCGGCAAATGACCGGATCGAAGTCATCACGACTTCTTGTCTCCTCATGCTGCCCACATTGAACCAAAGCAAACGAGGGAGTGCGGATTGAATAGTTTTGTACCAGATGCCTTTGGTAAGAGACCTTTTGTCGAAATATTCTGACCAACTCTGAAAGTATTTGTCTCGAACAGAGGGTAAAAGTTCGGTGTGCCAGGGTAAACAATTAAAAATATACCCATCAGACGCAGCATCTTTAGCCAAACGATCAACAATCTCATTACCCTCCAGTCCAACGTGAGAAGGTATCCATTGAAGGACAATGATTTTATTACTAGCCACAATTCTGCCAATGGATTTCAAAATAGAGTACGCCAGTGGAAGCCCTCTGAATGGTGAAGTGCATTTAGTAAAATGGAGAAGAGCACTTTTTGAATCAGTAAATACAACAAAGTGATCACTGTCGATTCTATATAAGCCAATGCTTCTGCTATAGCTATCAATTCTAAATGCATAATAGATAATCTGGACATAATTTTGAGTTTGACAGAAACAGCTGTTTGTGGATCATAGAAGGCTGCGCGGAAGTTGTTTTCGTATCTAGAACCATTCGTGTAAATAGGGCAAAAACCGTAATATGACAAATGAAGAAATTTGATACAAAGTGATATAAGTTGATGAATATTAAAACAATGCTTTGGCTTATCAACATAATTCAAAACTAGTTTAACGATATTTGATAAGTCTATATTGCTGACCCAAGTATCCATGGCAAACATGTGAACTGTTTTGCTACAGTAAATTAGTTCTGCATTTAAAACATCGTGTGTCGAAACAATACTCTCATTTTCATTTACACTTATTTAATGAATTATTACATACATTTTAGTGACGGTATATACCGTCAATAAAATAGATAATATTAAATACCAATGTGTGCGTGATGGACAAATGTTTTTATGCACACTAATATAAAATTATTTACGCATAGCCGTGTGAACATCACTCACACGGATAAATATACGTGTGCATGTGTGTATAAGTGTTGCAGCGCAAACGATAGTAGTAATTACGGTGGCACTTGACTGGGTGACTTTAGACCTCTGATGTATGTGCTTGTTCAATTCTCGTGTTTTATCGATAATTTGATGAATGATGAGAATTTGCTTACCCGTGAGTACAATACAATACCTTTAAACAGGGTACAATACCTTTACAAAACCGGCCTGTTCTGGCGCAAGTTCTCTGGATAAATATGCCTTCAGTCGCCCGTTAATAATATGTAGCATTATTTTACTGGCGTGTGTTATAAGGGCAATAAATCGAAACTGGCCACATTTCTTAGTCGAACCCTTTTTATGCAGCGGAGTGAAAACTGTGTGAGAGTGGGCACTCTGAAGGCCATTATCTTGTCAGCCAATATGTTCTTGCAGATGTTATGAAAGATATGAACAGCGTACTCTCCGATTGCTCGGATAGTTCCGATTGGAATTTGATCTTTTCCTATTGCTTTCACATTCTTTAAATGTAGAATAGCGGCTCTCACTTCCGATTCCAGAATACTTGGCATATCACTCGTGGGTTCGGTGGATGTGAAACTTTGCGACTGAGGATTCTCAAACAAGAATTGGAAGTAGCTCCTCCAGACCCTCGAGATTTGACCTAGCTCAATAACCACATGACCATTGTGATCTTCAATAGCCCATGTTTTTGACGGCAGTGTTCTTGTAATAAGGCGGATCTTAAGGTACAAATCCAATATTGCGCAGATGGTTGTTGTGATCTTGTCTGCATTTGTGTTGTATTTTGGCTGACATTTTATTAAGGTCTTTGATATCAACTGCCACTGCCCGCATCTTCCGACGCTCCTCGATGAGTTTGAAGGTGTCATCAGTCATCCAGTGTTGTTTTTTGTGATAACCAACTGGAGGTGCCGCTTCTGCGGTTGCTGAAACTATTAGTGACTTTGAGTCCCATGTTTCATTTGTCTGGTTCGCTACCAACCATTGGGACCAATATCACTCCACAATTGAGCGAAAGTGTGTATCTTTCACCAATAGTTACCCCGTTTTCTTAATGACCCTGGCTGCTCTCAGTTTGAGTTTTAATTTCGTGATCAATAGTTGGTGGTCAGACCCGCAAACGGCATTATTTTATTATATATTATTATTTATTATATTATCATAGATTACTATGTCATCTGCCATTTTCTTGACAATTGACTCTACAGGTCAATAGATCATTGATTTTTTTTTTGTTATCATGTTAACATTAAGTTAGGCATAGAGGTGGCGCGGGATGAGCTCCGGCGTGATCTCATGGCGGAATGGCAGCAACGACTGTCGCAACCGAAGGCTGGGCTCGCTGTCATTGCAGCGGTAAGTCCCCTCTTTGAGGAGTGGCTTGAGAGACGCTACGGCGTCCTCACCTACCGCCTGACGCAGGTGCTTACCGGACACGGGAGTTTCGGTAGGTTCTTGTTTCGGATTGGGCGGGAGGAAACGCCCGGGTGTCATCACTGCGAGGATCGCCCGGAGGACACGGTGGAGCATACGGTGGCGGTGTGTCCTGCGTGGACTGAGCACCGCCGTGTCCTCAGGAATGTGATCGGCGACGGCGGCCTCTCGCGTCCGGCTCTGGTTCAGACCATGGTACGGAGCGAAGGGGACTGGGATGCCGTCTCCTCCTTCTGCGAAGCAGTCATGCTAGCTAAGGAGGAGGCGGAGCGCGTGAGGGAACGAACCTCCTCACGACCCGGCCGTCGCGAGAGACACTCCGGGCGTCGGGGATCGCGAGACGATCTCCGGCCACCGTAAGCTCGGGCCTGCGGACGGCGAGCACGGGTGACTCGCCGCCCGAACAGAACCAGGCCCGAGGGTACGGCGCGTCGCGTTCCGCGCGCGCCTCACGGAGCCATCAGACCACCACAGATGGTGCCTAACAGGGCTGATGCCGATACGGAGCCGCGGAAGACTTAACGGGTTGCCGGGGCTCCGGCTCGAAGTGCAGGAGTAGGAACGGGGTGGTTTTTAGTCAGTAAGAGTCTGACATTCCCTCCCGCCTCACCCGGGCGGGAGAAGTCATTGGATGACTTTTAATATTTGAAATATTTTCGTCAAGAGAATATTTTCAGTTATAGTTTGTCTATTTATAATAATAATATTTATCAGTCCACGGCAACCCATCTCCTTTTTCCTATCAACCTTCTACACTAACCGGGGGCTGTCCTTGGGTGCAGTTTCAAAGTCCATACAGGGATAGTTGCTGGTTTGTGTGTCCATTACATTTAGATTAAAGTTGTCTAAAGGGCCTCTGCGCAGTTGGCTTCAGCCCCTCGAATGCCTCCCAAATACCCAGTCAATTTGGAGGCATTCGAGGGACCGAAACATCAACAACAGAGTATAATATCGGGGAAGCCGAAACCCTGCGGTCCTGTGAATAGTAAAGGCACACATAATTTCCTTGACAAAAGAGAACTGGCGCAAACCTGTGGTACTGAACGTCAATGATCGCAAGGAGCTACACGGACACTTCTTCCGGGCCCTTCATGGGCCCAGTGTAGATTTAAAGGTGTTACCTTTAGAAAAGTAAAAGACTTCATGCACACATTAATGTACAAGGTGGGCTTAATGCCTAGGGCAATCTCCTCCA
This sequence comes from Spodoptera picta, assembly GCA_038387885.1. Classification (NCBI taxonomy): domain Eukaryota; kingdom Metazoa; phylum Arthropoda; class Insecta; order Lepidoptera; family Noctuidae; genus Spodoptera; species Spodoptera picta. Next base: position 460,508 of record JAZHFQ010000778.1, read on the forward strand.
GCCAGACCTTTGGGTGATGCAGAGACAAAAACAATGGTCGATGCAAGAAGCAAGCGTATTTAAAACTTAACAGAAATACATAGAAAAACGGATAGTATAGACTTACATAAAATAAATCCCTATATAAACTTACATGTATATGTCATAACAATAAACTTACACAATTTTATTACATATACTACTTAGACGTAACATAACTATACATAGTATATTGATAGTTACGATTCTGCTAACCTCCTCAAAAGTAGCTCCCGCACCTTCCGCTTGAATGACAAACGACTGGGCACCATCCTGATATCGGGAGGGAGCGCATTCCACAGAAGAATAGACTGAACAAAAAAGGAGGAATGAAGAAATTTAGTACGATGTGTTGGACATTGGAGGAGGCGATTATTAGAAGAGCGAAGATATTTGCTGTGGTTTGCGCATGTATATTGGAAGTGTAAGGACAGATAATGAGGCGAATGAGGCGAGTCAAGAACAGAGAAAAGAGTGGTTAGCGCCCTTAGTTCCCTGCGCTGTCGTATGGGCAACCACTTTAATTGCAATCGGTATGCAGAAACATGATCATATTTTCGCAGGTTGAAAACGAATCGGATGCAGTTATTCAGAAGTCGGTCAAGTTTATTGAGGAGATCTGCATTCAGGTCATAATAACACACATCAGCATAATCTATAATAGGGAACAACAGGGCCTGTACCAGCATTGCCTTGGTGTCGGACGGAAGCAAGTTTTTAACGCGATAAAGAGCCCGCAGCGATCCAGTCACCTTTTTGCTTACACTAATGACTTGTGCATGCCAGTTAAGGTTGCTGTCAATATGTAAACCGAGGTCCTTGACGTCACTAGTAAACGGAACGATCGCACCGTCGTAAAGGACAGCGGGTAGAGATGCAACGTCAACCTTACTCAGAGAACGAGAACTTCCTATCACAATCGCCTGACACTTCTTGGGGTTTACCGCAATGCCGTACCTTACCGACCAATTATTAATAGCGGATAAGTCGTTGTTAATTTTTAAGATGGCATCCGGCAATCTGTCATAGCTGGTCTGACAGTAAAGCTGCAAGTCATCCGCATATAGATGGTAATTATCATGACACGAAATGTTTTCGCCCATTCTTCTCACTTCACTCAAACCGATGATATCCCATTTGATTTGTTGTAATGCGTAGATTAGTTCTGTAAGATTTTATTATTTTTTGAGGGTAAGCACATTCAAGGCTGCAATATAGATTGAATTTCTTCGTTTGTTCTTATTGGTTGGAGGGTTGCGGTCATTTTCCCCCACGATGACCAGCCGGCTTGGGGGAGGTTGGTGTTTAATTATTTCTTCGGTTGGTTTTTGTTTCCGCTTGCCGACTTCTAGTTGCTACTGTTTTTTGGAACAATATACTAACTACTAGTCTACTAAAGAGGAAAGATTTAAATTTTTGTTTGTTTGAATTGAATAGGCTCCGAAACTACGGAACGGATTTCAAAAATTCTTTTAGATTCTTTTAGCATGTAAGATTCCAACGGAATCTTACATGCTACACCCCTGATAAGAAAAAGATAGGAACCGTGTTAAAATTTCGAAAGTGTAACCCGATTTGTGAAAAAGCAACCATAAATATTGCTTAATCTATTGACTACTAATAGAAAACTGTAAAAGCAAATGCTTTTGTATTCTTTTGAATTCCTATCCCCAATCCTTTAAAAGAGCGCGAACGAAGCCTTGGGCAGAAGCTAATCCATTAAAATAACGTATTCATTTAATTGAATTAGAAAACCCCTGATCCTAATGAAAGAAAGAAAGAAAGAAAAATAATTTATTTGGTACAACACCAGGCACAAACACAATACAACAAATACAATGCAAACAAAAAATTAGAAGTGAATTAAAAAAAAAATTTAAAAAAAACATAAATAGATGTAGGTAGGTATATACAAAATTTAAAAGTTAAATATACCAACAATAATCATGTGCCCGACAGCTGCACCAAAAAAGGTCCAGTTCAGCATAAATGCCAGACATCTAGTGCCTGACGCTGGTTTTCAACTGAACCTGTGGCTGTGACGCAACGGACGTAAAGCAGTAAATGCAGAGTAGCGTGTGAAGTGTATTATAAAATTATTAAGTTATTAATATAGTTATACCATAATACATACATACATATAATAATAGGGTATAGTAATTAGCCAAAAAAGATTTATTAAATATGATAAAAATTATATTGCGTGTGTATGAACAGAATGCACGGGTACATTACTTATATAATTGAGGTATTTTGCACCACCATATCAAGCCTTCGCTGTGTATCGATGAGGTATTGTCGCAAGCGTCTTTTAAATGCACCCATTGTATTTGTCCCTCTAATAGGTGGTGGGAGGTTATTCCACACTTTGGAAGCCGCATAGCGAAAGCTGCCCCTAAAAGCGGCTGTACCATATGACTTGGTCGTGAGTTGCTGTGAACATTGCCTTCTTTCACATTCCCGCCGGCCTGTAAGCCATTCCAGTTTTTGGAATAAGTAGTCCGGTTTCTGGTATTTAACTACACCAAATAAAAGGCAGGCCAGATGCAGCTTGCGTCTGGATTTCATTTTTAATATGAAATGTTCGTTCAGATATGGTGTTACATGGGTTCTGCAAGGAATGTTGTAACAGAAACGAGCGCAAGCATTTTGGACCCTTTGAATGAGCCGATCTGTACGTGCTAACAGGCGTGGACCATACACCGTGTCTACGTAGTTTAACCTAGAAAGAACTAAGGTCTCTACCAGCCGCTCCCGTAATGCCACTGATAGGTACGGTCGCATTCTGTATAAGACCTTCAGGCGATAGAAACAATTTCTAACAGACTCTGTCACATGTCTCTCAAAACGCAAGTCTTTATCCATTACCAGCCCCAAATTTTTTGCCTCATACACTCGCTCAATTTGCTCGCCCATTAATCTCAGGTCAAATGATGGAGGTAGCTTTGCAAGCTGTTGTCTTGAGCCAAATACCAAATATTTGGTTTTTGTTGGATTCAATGACAAGCAGTGCTCCTCAGACCAGGTGGCAATTGTGTGTAGATCATCGTTAAGATCCTTAATGGCATCATGGTACTCATCTGGACGGAAAGATATGTAAACCTGGACATCATCGGCGTATATGTGGTATTTACATTTATGGATGCATTTAATTATATCTGCACAATAGAGAATAAAAATAATCGGACCCAAGATGGAGCCCTGAGGCACTCCTCTCTCTACTGTCATATAGGATGATCTAAGAGTAGTGCCATCACTCAGATGCAAATCGACAAATTGCTTCCTATTCGTGAGGTAGCTGCGGAACCACTGCACGGCACTAGGCGCAAAACCGTAATAACTCAATTTGGACAATAATAGGGGAATATTTATTGCGTCAAATGCGCGGGAAAAATCCAGTAAGACAAGCACTGTACACATTCCCTGATCCTGAGCTACCAGAATATTATCCGTAACGTCCAGCAAAGCAGTAGACGTACTGCGTTGCCTCCTAAACCCAGATTGTAAGTCAGGTAGAATACTATTCTGTTCCAAAAATTGAATCAACTGTTGACTAACGACTTTCTCCAACAGCTTGGACAAACACGGCAAAATGCTAATAGGACGTAGATCCTTCAATTCAGTTGGGTTTAAATTTTTCGGTAATGGCCTAACTGAAGCAATTTTCCATTGCTCGGGAACCGTTGAAGTTTCAATGGAACAGTTAATTATTTGAGTTATAACGTTTAATGAGTGCAGTAGTGTCATATTTATCATGTCCAAAGTGATATTGTCGTGGCCCTCAGCGTTGCTCTTAAGATTTGTGGCAATTCGTGAGACGACATTCGGTTCTACTGGACTGATAGAGAAAGTAGCTTCACCGTATTTATTTTTCTCATAAAACGTCATCAGTGACTCGTTGGCTGTAAGGTTACCAGGCACCATCAAAAAGTTTTTGTTAATTTGGTCAGGATTTGTAAATTGAGACGGTAGATCTTGAATAGTTTTGAACGGCAACAAAGTAGATTTCAAATTTTTCCATAATAATTTTGGGTTTTTAATTTTATTATTTATATTATGCTTGAAGTACGCAACTTTTTCACTATGCAATGACTTAATCACTAGGCGCTTTAGTTCCTTATAGTATTTAATTTTAGACTCTGTTTTATTTTTCCTACAAGCACTTAGTGCATCGTCACGTAAACGCATCATAAGTTTTATGGTGTCAGTAATCCACGGATATGACTTCTCCTTAATCGTGCAAGTCCTTACCGGCGCGTGAGCATCAAACAGGGCGATCATGTGAGTGTTAAAGAAATGAACCATGTCATCAACGTTGTCTAATAAGGAAATGTACTCCAAGCCTGAAAGTGATAAATCCTTCCCCAACCCATCTATGCAAACATCATTAAGAGGCCGATATTTTATTATGTATGGTTTGAATTTATCCCGCCTAATATGAAATTCACCCACTATAATGGAATGGCCATAAAGAGAGCCAAGTGGTTCCACGGATACAAACCTTGCCAACATATCCGAGCACAGAAGGTCGATGAGAGTTTCGCTGGATGATGTGAAATGCGTGGGACTAGAAACCAGTTGCGTGAGATTGAGACAATTAAGAAATTCGTTAATTTTATTCGTCTTTATGCCAACAGTGTCCAGTAAATTAACATTAAAATCGCCAAGTAGTATGTAGTGGTCGCAGTCTCCCAGTGAACTGATAGATTCCGTTATGGCGTCCAAAAATAGGACCAGGTCAAGCCAAGGCGGTCGATAGGCCGTACCTACGGCGATTTTTTTCCCGTTCAATGTCAGTGTCAGCCACATTTGTTCAACTGATTCGAACCTGGGATCAACCACCGCAGTACAAATACGCGCGCTTAATCCCCGGCGAAGATAAAAAGCAACCCCACCACCGCGGCCCGAGCGCACACTCATAGGCCGCGGCGTGTGACGTAAAGGATAGCCTGGCACCACAGGAGCCCTTCCCTCCTGTCCAGGTCGCAACCAAGTTTCGTTAATAGCCACCACATCAAAACAATGCCTGGCTAGTGCCCCAATTAAGTCATCATGACCCGTACCCAGTGACCCAGCATTAAAAAAACCAACTTTAAAAAACTTATTTCTTATAGTTGTCATCATTGTAAGAAAAGAACAGTATATTATGTTTTGTATATTTAATAGTTTGATAAAATAGTAGTGTTTGTATTTGTCGCTGTCTAACAATAGTAAACATTGTAATAATATGCTTAGTGTAAAAAATGAGGAGAAACAAACAAACGAGTCGTGATACATTGTAATGATCGATATTTGGTTCTTAAGTGCATTAATAGATGGCGTTACAAGACTAGCCACATTAATATAAATCATGTATTTATCATGGTAAAGTGAGGGTGGCAGTAAAACAAAATAAAAAAAATAAATCTGACAGATGAGGATTATATAAAGAAAGGAGACAGCTAACGGGCTCCTCATTTAATTTACATAATTGCTGTAATTCAAAGCCATAATTGCTCAGAAATGTGTAATGAATAGTAAATATATAAGTATTATTGCCAGTGAGAAGTGAGTGTGGTTGCAGTAACGGGGTAAGTGTTTGCGTTTACTTTACGGAAGTGTACACTGGATCATCGGCAATATTTTGCAAGGCTGATTGTTTTTACATTGTCCTCAGCTTGCGGATACGCCCTTAATTATTTGGGAGAAACATTTAGAACTGTGATTCAGCTTCCGTTACGCCAGTTGATCTCGACGCTTACAGATCAACATATTCACCGCTGTTCTCAAGTAACCGGTTGGTCTCGGGGTGTAGCATCGTATACGTCGACACGGTTGAACTCGGGTTCGAACCCAAGCCTTAGAAAACTTTTGTTATATCCTGTTTATTTCTGTATTCTGATTTTACTGTTTTATTTATTTTATTCTGTTTGATATAAATAGACTTATAAATAATGCAGTAAAAGTTAAGTGTAGGTATCTATGTGTAGTGCTATAATATTGGTTTACGTTTGCGCCACTGATAAGCGTCATGACACATGCCGATGCAAAACATAACAGACAGTAACAATTTTTGTATATACCCACATGGAACAAAAAAGTGTAATAAATTTTTAAACAGGTAATAAAAAGTACAATAACCTTCATATAAACAAATAGTAAGAACAAAATTATATCATCCAGTTTGTGCATAACTTGATAAAGACACACACACAACCGTAAAAAAGATCCACAACCAACCATTGAACACGTTTCTACTGCCCTATACATAGACAACACAATAACAGTACAATTAGTGTAAGACAAGTGACTTATGACTGCATTGTAACACATGTTTGCAAACAGAACAAACATGGTCCCTAACCAAAAATCCTGCTTATATCGGCCTCACATCGGACGCGCTCGGCCTTTAGGCCATCCTCTTTGCGTGCCAAGATTCTCCCATCCCTCGTCCAGACATACCTCCAATTTCTCCGAGTCCCCGCCTGTCTAGCGAGGTAAAATAGTTGGCGGTTTGTTCGCGTAAGGCGCTCATTTATGTAGATACGGTGCGCCTGCCCGTTCACATCGAGGTCATGTGTACTCAGACCGCGCCGCACATGGGCCGCGCGCAGCAATGAGTCACGCGTAGATCGCCTCGCGAATCGAACTGATATACAACGCGGCCGCTGCGCACTGGGGTCGGCAGAGATGGTGTTGGTGATTCGGTTTCGGTGCGTGGAACCAACGCGCTCGACGTGAACGACGTCTTTCTCATCGATGTTGACGCCGAGCTTTGTTCCGAGAATCTTAATCAGGTGGAGGGTGCTCTCGTCCCTGCTTTCAGGGATTCCTGAGATCTCGATATCGTTGACTAATAGCTCTTGATCTCGGTCGTTTAATTGACACCTCAGCTCGTCAATGGTGTTCTCTAATGAACCCTTCTCCGGCAGGACTTGTTGCTCCAGCCTTTGCTCGAGGGACCCCACACGCACCTCCAAGCTCTCCATACGCTCGTCAGATGTCCTAACAGACTCTTTGAGTTGCGCCATTTCCGTGCGCAGCTGCTGGAGCTCCCGATGCATCAGGCGAAATTCTTTTCGTAGTTCCTCCTTAAATAGCCGCAGTTCGTCAGCTAAATCCGGAGATAAAGGGTTGGTAGCGTCCAGGGTCGTGCAGCTCATTGTGCTGGTCTCCATAAGTTCTTCAGGATTTAAGTGCTCTTCAACCTGGGCAGTCCTGATCCGAACTGGTGTATCTGCCTTATTGTCTCTCACCTGATTTTTGCTACACTCAGGGCAGCGCCACGCAGGTTTAATGTAACCAGTGCTCGGAAGGCAAACACAAGCACGGTGGTAAAGACCATTACAGTGATTGCATTTGGCAGCGTCTAATGGCGACAAAAATTTCGCACAACCACCACACTTTGCTGTAGGCATGTTAAACGATCAGATATTTCACTTAGCACAATTTCCAATCCATAGGAACATGAAACAACTTTACTTAATAGATTCAATATACTGATTTTAATTAATGTCAATGATGCTTATAAAATTTATTCCCTATTATTATTTTAAGTTGAGGGTGGTTCACAAATGATTACAGTGTTTAATTATTTAGTTTTAAGTTTATTCTGTATTCACTAAACACTGTCACTAGATAACAATAGACGCGATTTATTGTACTATTAGCTATATTTTTAGCAATAAATTGTTACACTGCGATCGTTGTTATTATTTTATTAACTTGTTTATCACACACACCGATCAGCTGTTCGCCGCGTCCGTGACGTCACCAATGCAGTTACATAGTAGTATTAGTCCTTGAAAACCCGTAGCATTTCATTTTTTTTAAGTAATTTTTAGTCCATCGAGGTCAAATTTACCACGAATGTTTGCCCGTCTTCTTTAGACTTCTTCTTTAGACTCTATCTTTTAAACCACTGAACGTATTTGATTGAAATTTGGTTTACGGTTCACTGGCACTGAAACAATCACTGGGACAATCTATGGCTTAAAATACTGAACCTATTTGAGTGCAACTCTGTTGAAATTTGTACATTCGGACAATACCGTCTAGATATCATTACGTCGTGTTTTACTTAAATAATGTGATTGGATAGATGCAAATGAGTTCACTTGGTCACAACCGCTAGTGATCATGTCTTCTACGATTACCTTTTTTAATTTTTGTGGCGGTCTCTGTAATCGTCTTCTACGACAGTACTGTTGCAGTACTTATCTCATGTAGTTTTAACTACGTCTCCTCCTTTTGCGAAGCAGTCATGCTAGCTAAGGAGGAGGCGGGACGCGTGAGGCAGCGAAGCGCTGCCTCCTCGCAACCCAGCCATCGCGAAGGACACACCGGGCGTCGGGGATCGCGGGACGATCTCCGGCCACCGTAAGCGCGGGCCTGCGGACGGCGAGCATGGGTGGCTCCCCGTCCGACCAGAAACAGACCCGAGCGTACGGCGCGTCGCGTTCCGTGCGCGCCTCAAAGAGCCATCAGACCACCACAGATGGGGCCCAATAGGGCCGATGCCGATTCGGAGTCGCGGAGAACCTAACGGGTAACCGGGGCTCCGGCTCGACGTGCAGGAGAAGGAACGGGGTGTTTTTTAGTCAGTAAGAGTCTGACACTCCCTCCCGCCTCACCCAGGCGGGAGCAGTCATTCATGAAAAAAAAAAATACTCTTAGGTAACCTTACTAATTTTATTGTAAACTAACAAAAATGCGCTATCTAAGTTCCCCTCCATAAAATAAAAAATTTAGCTATTATTTGCCAGAACTACCATCCAATCTTGTATCTACACTAATAGTATAAAGAGGAAAGATTAGATTTTTTGTTTGTTTGAATGGAATCTTCTCCGAAACTATCGGACCGACTTGAAAAATTTCTTATACCGTTGGAATCCTACATTATCCGTTATGAACATAGGCTATATTTAATAAGAGAGAAAAAGGTGTAGTGTGTATGTATGTGTATGTATACATGGCCTGGTGGAATGTTCAATACAAGATGCCAAATATAGTTTGCTTATAGATTCCGGAGCATCTTTGTCAGTATTAAAACATGAAACGGTGAAGCATTGGAATATTCCAATGCACACCGAATGCATTTCCATAAATGGTATTGGAGGCAAAGTACAAACCGTGGGGTATGTTTTTATTACGCTCAACATAAATGGAAATGAATTTATACACAAATTTTATGTTATGAAATTCTTACCATGTTTGCAACACGGTATAATTGGTCGAGATTTTATGAGAAGATACAATGCTATTTTAAATTTTGAAAATAATACCTTGATACTAAGTAACAATAACAATACTGTTACATCTACTATGACTAATGGCACATTAGGTACGACAAATTTTCTAAGTATTCCACCGAGGTGTGAAAAAATATTTCAAATAGACTGTACTTTTAAAAATGAATGTGTAGTGATACCTGATGAATTAGGAAAAGGAGTTTTCTTAGCTGGAAGTATTTGTAAACCGGTTAACGGGAAAATAAATATACAAATACTAAATACTCGGTTAACAACAGTAAATTTAAATTATTTTAGGCCAGAAATACACAAATTATCAGAATACGAAATATTAAATTTTGAAAAAAACAATAATATTAATGGAGATAGAGTACGCACTATGTTTGCACATTTGAATTTAAGTCATTTAAATGAAGAGGAAAGCAAATCGATCCAAAATATTTGTGCAAAATTTTCAGATGTTTTTCATTTACCCAATGATAAATTAACCACTACGAATCTTTTCGATCAAACTATCCAGCTAAAGACGAATGCAGATCCAGTTTATGTTAAACAATATAGACTACCATTTTCACAACGTGTTGAAGTTGAAAAGCAAATTAAAACAATGCTGTCAGATGGTATTATAGAACCTTCAAAAAGTGAATGGTCTAGTCCCATTTTACTAGTACCTAAAAAGTCAAATGATGAAACAAAAAAATGGAGATTAGTGATTGACTTTCGTAAATTAAATGACAGGATATTAGATGATAAATTCCCACTACCCAATATTACAGATATTCTGGATTCATTGTCCGGTGCAATGTATTTTTCTCAATTAGACTTATCTCAAGCTTATTATCAGTCAAATTTAAGTCCCGAATCTAGAAAATATACAGCATTCACTACTCCGTCGGGGCAGTATCAAATGACGCGTCTTCCGATGGGTTTAAAAATTAGCCCAAGTGCTTTCTCTCGTCTGATGACAGTTGCGTTGTCAGGACTCACCTACGAAAAGTTATTCATTTACCTAGATAATTTAATTTGTTTTGGTCGCAACCTTGAGAGTCACAATAAAAATCTGATAGATATTTTAACTAGGTTACGTGAAGTTAATTTAAAATTGAATCCGGAGAAATGCGATTTCTTACGGAAGGAAATGCAATTTCTAGGTCATATTATTTCTACAGAAGGTATAAAACCAGACCCTGAAAAAATTAATGTCGTTAAAAATTACCCCATACCAAGAAATGTTGATGAAACAAAAAGATTTGTAGCTTTTACTAACTTTTATAGAAAATTTATACCTAACTTCGCAGAAATATCATTACCTTTAAACAAGCTTTGCCGCAAAAATGTTCATTTTGTTTGGTCCCATGAGTGTCAAGAATCCTTTTCTAAGTTAAAGAATGCGTTAATATCTCCACCAATATTACAATATCCAAATTTAGAAGAAAGTAATAGGTTTATTTTGCAAACTGATGCCTCTGGTTATGCAATTGGATCGGTATTATGTAATAGCGATAATAGCCCGGTAGCGTTTGCGAGTAGGAGTTTAAATAAAGCTGAAATTCGATACCCTACTATTGAGAAAGAGCTACTAGCTATTGTATGGTCTGTAAAATATTTTAAACCTTATCTTTATGGACGAAAGTTTATAATCAAAACTGACCACAAACCACTAATTTATTTATTCAACATGACAAACCCATCAAGTCGTCTCACGAAATTTCGATTATTATTGGAAGAGTACGATTATGAGGTTGAATATGTTCGAGGAAGAGACAATGCAGCTGCAGATGCATTGTCGCGTATTCGAATATCGAGTGAGGACTTAAAAGGGATGAATGAACATGTTATGTCAGTATTAACTAGGGCTCAGAAAAAACGGCTGAACGAAAATATACAAAATGTGTCTGATAATCCTATGGTTGATAAGGTAGACACCGACAATTGGACTGATCATCCAAGAGTTGTGGATATTCTTAAAAAACCACAGGATTGTACAGAATTAATATTTGTAGATGAAAGAGAATGGAATAAAATCGACAATATGTCAATGGAAATGTCAGCAAAATTTGCTTATTCTTCATCTAAGTCCGCTGTTTACGTAAATCCTTCTTTCCGATCATATTGCGCACGAGATGCCTTTGTGAGGGAGTTGTGTAACCTATGCAAACGGATAGGAATACATAAAATTTATCTTATTAAAAATGCTAGTAATGAGAAACTAGTAGACGAGTTAACTCGGTTTATAAGAGACACCCCAGCGTGGTCCGGACCACAATTATATATTTTAAAGGGGGTCAAACGAATAAGCGATCACGATACAAAGCGTGTTATACTAAATGACTATCATATGTTACCGACGAGTGGCCACGCCGGTATCAGGCGAATGATAAATAATATTAAAAAACGTTACTTTTGGCCAGGACTAGAGAAAGACGTAACCGAATTTGTAAGTCGTTGTGACAAGTGTTTACGTCAAAAACATATTAATAAATACATTAAGCAGCCGATGGTGATAACGGATACAGGACGTTGCACTTTCGACAGAATTTATTTAGATTTAGTAGGGCCCTTATGTAAGGATAGCGATAGTTATATGTATATTCTCACACTTCAGTGTGACCTTAGTAAGTATGTTGAAGCGTATCCACTTAGAAATAAGGACACTATTTCAGTAGCAAGAGCGTTTGTAAATAATTTTATCTTGCGTTACGGAATGCCTAAGCAAGTTATATCAGATAGAGGCACAGAGTTCGTGTCAACAGTAATGAGGGAAGTGTGTAATCTGCTTCAAATTTCACAGTTGACATCAACATCTTACCATCATCAGTCAATAGGAAGTTTAGAAAACACACATAAACATTTAATGTCTTTCCTTCGTATTCAAACAGATAATGACCCTTATAATTGGAGCACGTGGTTACCATACTGGTGTTTTGCCTTTAACACTACAGTGCACTCCGAAACTAAGTATACTCCATATGAGTTAGTTTTTGGCAGACTTTGTAAATTACCGAGCAACTTAACATCAAATCTAGAACCATTATATAATCATTATGATTACCCTAAAGAATTGAAGTACAGACTACAAAAATCGCAACACGATGCAAGACAAAATTTAGTTACAAAAAAAGTAATTAGAAAAATTAAGTATGACTGCAATACGAACCCTATAAATTATAAAACTGGCGATATGATATTACTAAAAAACGAGCAGCGTATGAGCAAATTTGATCAGCTTTATGTAGGTCCTTTTAAAGTATTAGAAGATTGTGAACCAAATTTAAAAATAGATTATAAAGGAAAACAATTGTTAGTTCATAAGAATAGGACAAGGCCCTATAAAATGTAATTTCAATAAAAAAAAAAAAAAAAAAAAACGGTGGGCGTGTAGTGTGTATGTATGTGTATGTATACATGGCCATTGCTAGATCTAAGTGTGTAACCCATATATATCGGATTGTATCCAATATTTAGAGGAGTATTAAATGTAACTTCAAACAATAAAGTTGTTTCTCTAATCTCCCCGATGCACCACCTTACAAAGGGAACCGTATAAAAATATCGATAATGTAACCTGATGTGTGAAAATACTACAAAAATGTCCTTATATTGCTTAAACCTTTGCCTGCCAATAGAAAACTATTATCAAGGATTTTTCAATAATAGTATCAGGATTTTTCAAAATACCTGCGATTTTTTTTTTTTTTTTTTGGAAATCCTCCCTCAGCCCCTAAAATAGGGGATGGAAATATGTGTGAGACTTCGGTCCGTGAACGGAACGTAAAAAAGCCGTGTTTTCCCATAGACAGCTGTATGAAGCATGATCGCGTGTGACCAAGGCCCAAAATCTTTTTATTCTGACGCCAAATGGAAAGATATATTATGTATACCTCTAATATAATCTATAGTAGTGTGTTAAAATAAAATAAATAACGTCTAAAATTCTGTTACGAGTTCTCTTCTGTGTTCAGGATTGGGGAACCGTGCTACCCCGAATTTAACGCGAGCGAAGCCGCGGGCAATGGCTAGTGGACTAAACAGGGGTGCGGTGCCAGAAGACCTCCCCGTGGTGCACCCTGGGTGCGGGCGACAGTCTCCCTAGCGGGGGTGATAGGGTTGGAGTGACTGTCGCCCGCAGCAGACTTCTGGACTGGGCGGGCGAACCCGATAGGGTTCTGGAGGGCTGTGTGCTCATGGCCCGCGCTTCCGTGGGGCGTTTCTCCGCCAGACAGGCGGAGAAACGCCCCACGGAAGCGCGGAACTTAGCAGAGAGCGTGGCGGAGAGGCAAGGGCGGTGCTCGTTGTGCACTCACCCTGCCAGCGAGCAGCATCGGGACACAAGCTGTCCCCGATTGCAGCCGTCGATATCGTAATCCGTAAGGAGGTCACGGTCACGTTTTGTGACTCTGAACGGGACGAGGGTCTTGGCTTGATCGCCCGGACCGCGAGGAAGATAACCTCTATAAAAAATTCCTCCAATACTAAGTTCTGGTGCGCGGCGAGAGTATGCATGGCTGAGGAGTAGTGTCAGTCGCGAGCGCACCCCCAGCTAGGGGACCAGTGGAACCTCTAGTTGGGAAACAAATTTTCACTTACCCAGGTACAGGGGGCACTGCCTGGGTGGACCGATTATTTCCCCCATACTCGTGGGATTTGTATGGAGAAATTTAAAAACACACACAAACCACATCTGACGGAGGAGGAGAGTGCGGGTGAGCTCGGCTCACCTGCAGAGGCGGTAGAGGGGAGTCCAAGTGGCTCCGGGACCCGTGTTGAGGAGCTGGAGTTGTCCAGCGAGTCGCACACACGGGATCCAATTCGGATGAGGTCGGACTCTGAGTCCGACACATCTCTGGCGGAACGGCTGAGCGTGATCTCGAAGGGCTCACGCCGCCGTACGACGGGGACGTTTAAACGCCCCAGGCTGGAGGAGGACACTTTGTCCCCGTCCTCCGGCGCTCAGGAGGCGCCTCCCCTAAAGTCCCCACGGCGGCGCGGGGTAGGGGCGGCAAGGGCAGAGGCCGCCGGAAAGCGGGAACCGCTGCCTGCGCGGAGCCAGCTGGGCAATTAGCTGCGGAGGGTAGGGCCCTTTCGAGCGCTGCCTGCTCGGAGCCCTCTGCATCAGAGATGTCCGGCGTGGAGGCGTCGGAGGGCGAGCGTGGCTCTGAGAGCGAGAGCGGCTCCGGGGGCCTCCAACAGGCCATCACTGAGGAGCTCCAAAAGGTGGCAATGGGGAAATCCCAGTCAGCTAGACTCTCCCTCCTCAGGGCGGCGGTGGCCACCATAACGGAGGCGGCTTTGGAGCAGTGTGCGGTGCCCACTGCAGAAAAGGTGCGCTCCGAGCTGGCCGAGATGCGGCGGGAGCTAGCGCGCTTGGCGGCCTCTAATGCGGCTCTGGAGGCCGAGCTGCGGACGGCCAGGGCCGAGCTCGCTGCTGCTCGCAGCAGCCGCGCCCAGCCCCCGGCGGAGGCCGACGTAGTCGGACTGCTGCGGGCGGAGATGGCTGCCTTCCAGCGACGTTTTGACGTGCTGGAGGGTAGGCTTTTGCGCCCCCCGCTCGCATCGAGCCGGGCCTCCCCGCCCACGACCTCGGGCTCATACGCGGCTGCTGCGGCCAAGCCTCCGACCTCCTCTGGTCAGACTGGCCGCGGCCCCCAACCGCCGGCAAAGGCTCGAGCGCCTCCTCCAGCGAGGCCCTCAGTGCCCCCGCCGGCGCAGACCCCAGCTGCGCCGACGGCGCCAGCGCCCACGAGGCGCAAAAAGAGGAGGGGCACTCCAGCCCGGCAAGCTGGAGTTGCAATAGCGGCGGCGGAACTCGCCCCGCGGGTAGAGGACGGTGGCGGTTGGCAAATCGCCGGCGAGGCGAGGAGAGTCGCCAGGGAGGGCCGAAAGCGCCGCAAAAGGCGCAGCGGCAGCGACGGCAGCAGCAGCGCAGGGAGAAACGCGCTGCTGCCTTGCTCCTCGCCCCTAAGACCGCGGCTGTGGTCATCACCCTACAGCCGGAAGCGGTCAATAGGGGCGTTACCTACGGCGACGTCCTCGCCAAATTAAAGGGGGCGGTGACTCCTGCGGAGTTCGGGGCCCCGGACGGGTTCGCGGTCAAGGTGACCGCTACCGGAGCCCGTCTTCTCGAGGTCCCCGGCGCGACCAGCGGCCCATCGGCTGACGCCCTGGCTGAAAGGCTTAGGGCGTGCCTCGGTGCGGACGAGGCCCGCGTGTCCAGGCCCACCAAATGCCTGGATGTCAGGATTTTGGGCCTGGACGACTCCGTCACGGAGAGTGAGGTGGTGGCCGCTGTGGCCAGGACAGGAGGGTGCCCTGCTGACCAGGTCAGGGTGGGCACCATCCGCCCGGACAACTCGGGGCTGCGCACGGTGGTGGTGAGCTGCCCCGTCACAGCGGCCAAAACATTAAAGGAGGGCAAAAGGCTCTTGGTGGGATGGGTCTCGGCGCAGGTCAAGCTGCTCGAGGCCCGGCCTCTGAGGTGCTACCGCTGTCACGTGGGGGAGCACGTGAGTGTCAAATGCACCTCGGAGGTGGACCGCAGCGACTGTTGCTTCCGCTGCGGTCGGCCCGGTCACAAGGCCGGCTCGTGCTCTGCCCCGCTGCACTGCAATGCATGTGCGGCGGCTGGCAAGCCGGCCAAACACCGGGTCGGGAGCAAAGGCTGCTCCCCTCCCGCAAAACCCAAGGGCAAAGGTAGGCCCTCCGCCGTCCCTGCCGTTTCCGCCGCCGCCGCCGCCACTGCCACCGCAGTCGCCGCTGCCGCCTCTGAGGAGATCGGAATGGACTGCCAATAATGGCTCCATTCCGCCTCCTTCAGGCGAATATCAACCACTGCGCCGCTGCTCAGGATCTCCTGCTCCAGAGCATGGCGCAGTGGTCGATCAACGTCGCCGTGGTCTCCGAGCCGTATTTTGTCCCGCCCAGGGATCACTGGGTGGCGGACCTGGACGGCTCGGTGACCATCATCTCGTCGGCCGCCGCCGGTACCCCGACTCTTGAGGCTGCTCAAAGAGGCCGGGGTTGTGTCGCAGCACGGTTCGGAGAGCTCGCTGTGGTGGGCGTGTACTTCTCTCCGAACCGAACTCTCGCCGAGTTCCACAACTCCTTGAGGGAGTTGGTCACCGTCGTCGTCGGGTTCCGTTCCCTCCCCGTGCTCGTCCTCGGGGACTTCAATGCCAAGAACTTGGCTTGGGGTTCCCGGTTCACCGACGTCCGGGGTAGGATGGTGGAAGACTGGGCCCTTGAGGCAGGCCTAGTCGTCTTGAACCGGGGTTCTGTCCCTACGTGCGTGCGGATGCAGGGCGAGTCGGTGGTGGACATCTCGTTCGCCAGCCCTGCTCTGTCACCGCGTATTGTTGACTGGCGTGTCATGGAGGAGGTGGAGACGTACTCCGACCACCGGTATATCCGGTTCGACGTCTCCGCCGAGTCCGCAGACCCGCCGGTCAGACAGGCCCCATGTGGCCCGCGTTGGGCGCTGAAACAGCTGGACCGGGAGCTGCTCCTGGAAGCCGCCATCGTGCAGGCCTGGGTGATACCACCGGTCAGGCCTGCCGACATAGACGATGAGGCCAAGTGGCTCCAGGACGCCATGTCCAGGATCTGTGACGTGGCGATGCCCCGGATCCGGTCGAGGCAACAAAAGCGCCAGGTGTACTGGTGGTCGCAAGAGCTAGCAGCTCTACGCAAGGCGTGCACTGCCGCGCGACGCCAGTACACTAGGCACCGCAGGCGCCGCATCCGTCCTCCTAACGCGGAGGCGAGAGAGGCGGAGTTGTACGAGGGATACAGGGCGGCCAAGGCCCTCCTCAAGGTGGAGATATTGCGGGCCAAGGAGGAGGCCCGCCGAGAGATGCTGGGGACTCTGGACAGAGATCCGTGGGGACGCCCGTACCGGATGGTACGCGACAAGCTCCGCGCTTGGGCTCCCCCGCTCACCCAGAGTCTCCGGCAAGAAGTCTTGGAGGAGGTGATTGGCACCCTGTTCCCTCGACTGTGGAGGGGGTTCACCCCTCCGTATATGACTCCGCCCCCTGCGGTGCCCGACGCGGGCTACAGCGACGACGACGACGACATCGTCCCAGAGGTGACCGAGGCAGAATTGAGAGCGGCGGTGCGCCGGATGGGCGCCAAGAACACCGCCCCAGGACCCGACGGCCTGCATGGCAAGGCATGGGTCCTGGCCTCAGAGGCTCTCGGGCCTCGATTGATTGGTCTCTACAGCGCATGTCTGGAGAGAGGCCAGTTCCCGCTTCTCTGGAAAGCGGGAAAACTGGTCCTCGTGCGGAAGACGGGGCGCCCTGCGGACTCTCCGTCCGCGTACCGGCCCATAGTGTTGCTCGACGAGGTGGGGAAAGTCTTCGAAAGAATCATTTCGAACCGCCTCGTCGCGCACCTGACGGACATTGGGCCGGACTTGTCGGACGGCCAGTTCGGCTTCCGCAGAGGGCGCTCCACGGTGGACGCCATCATGCGCGTTAGAGACCTCACGACGGGGACTGCAGTGTCCAGGGGTAAGGTCGTAGTGGCGGTGTCTCTGGACATCGCCAACGCCTTCAACTCCCTGCCCTGGAGCTGCATCTTGGAGGCACTCCGATATCATCGGGTGCCTACCTACCTCCGTCGTGTAATCGAGGCTTACCTGACGGACAGGTCCGTCAGCTACCCCGGTCACCGGGGCGAGTGGAACCGGCGAGAGATGTCACGCGGTGTTCCACAGGGTTCGGTTCTGGGGCCGCTCCTGTGGAACATCGGCTATGACTGGGTGCTGCGCACCGACCTCCCGAACGGCGTTAGCACAATATGCTACGCCGACGATACGCTGGTGCTAGCGCACGGGAGGTCACACCAGGCGGCGGCCGACTTAATGGCGACAGCGGTTGCGACAGTCGTTGAGAGAATCCGGCAGTTGGGACTCGAGGTGGCGCTCCACAAGTCCGAGGCCATGTGTTTTCATGGCCGCGGGAACGCGCCACCTCCGGGTGGGTCCCAAATAACGGCGGGAGGAGTTACCATCGACGTCGAGACGACGATGAAGTACCTAGGACTCGTCCTCGACAGTCGGTGGAACTTCATAGAACACTTCCGACGTTTGGCCCCAAAGTTGGAGAGGACGGGGGCTGCGTTTAAACGCATCCTCCCCAACCTCGGGGGCCAAACGCCTCCTGCCGGAGGTTATACGCCGGGGTCGTGCGGTCCATGGCCCTCTACGGCGCCCCTGTTTGGGCGCCAAACCTGTTGCGGCGTCCCGCTCGGACGCTGCTCATGGCACAGAGGGTCATGGCGATCCGAATGATCCGCGGATACCGCACGATCTCTGGGGAGTCGGCGAACCTCCTTGCCGGATTACCGCCGTGGGATCTGGAGGCGAAGGTGCTCGCGCGCGTGTACGGCATGCGCGCGGAGGCACGTCGCCGGGGCGAAACCCGCTGCCGCGCCAAATAGGTGCGTGGCGGGATGAGCTCCGGCGCGATCTCATGGCGGAATGGCAGCAACGACTGTCGCAACCGAGGGCTGGGCTCGCTGCCATCGCAGCGGTAAGTCCCCTCTTTGAGGAGTGGCTTGAGAGACGCTACGGCGTCCTCACCTACCGCCTGACGCAGGTCCTCACCGGACATGGAAGTTTCGGGAGGTACCTGTGTCTGATGGGGCGGGAGGAAACGCCCGGGTGTCATCACTGCGAGGACCGCCCTGAGGACACGGTGGAACACACGGTGGGAGAATGCCCTTCGTGGGCTGAGCACCGCCGTGTCCTCAGGGAAGTGATCGGCGATGGCGACCTCTCGCGTCCGGGCCTAGTGCAGGCCATGATGCGGAGCGAGGGGGACTGGGATGCCGTCTCCTCCTTTTGCGAAGCAGTGATGCTAGCTAAGGAGGAGGCGGGACGCGTGAGGCAGCGGAGCGCTGCCTCCTCGCAACCCAGCCATCGCGAAGGACACACCGGGCGTCGGGGATCGCGAGACGATCTCCGGCCACCGTAAGCGCGGGCCTGCGGACGGCGAGCATGGGTGGCTCCCCGTCCGACCAGAAACAGACCCGAGCGTACGGCGCGTCGCGTTCCGCGCGCGCCTCAAAGAGCCATCAGACCACCACAGATGGGGCCCAATACGGCCGATGCCGATTCGGAGTCGCGGAGAACCTAACGGGTAACCGGGGCTCCGGCTCGACGTGCAGGAGAAGGAACGGGGTGGTTTTTAGTCAGTAAGAGTCTGACACTCCCTCCCGCCTCACCCAGGCGGGAGAAGTCATTCGATGATTTTCCCCCCTTAAAAAAAAAAAAAAAAAAAAAAAAGTGGACTAAACAATAGTTAATACTTCCATGGTCAAAACTAAACAAAGATATTGTATCTAATTAACACACTCGCAACTAAAAATGTACATAATATAAAAAATATCTCAAGCCCGTTGACTAGTTATGGGTCTTTTACTATCTTATGGGTCACAAAGATAAGTCGTGTTTATGGTTCTTATATCTTATAATAATTGGTTTTGCGATTTAGCCTTTCCATGTATTCTATAATATTATCGAGCTATATTAAGGTCTCATTATCTTTACTGACGACTTTTATATATCTGGCTGAATCCGAATCGGACTAGACTTTGACTTGACTAACCGATAGATATTAAAATAGTTTTGAACCGAGTTATGCGTACTGCATATGGAGTTGTCCAGTAATCACGGGCGGCCCTATTAGGGGATAATCGGGGGTAATTGTGTGTGTTAAAAAAATACACATACCTAATATTAGATGGGAGATGGGGGTTAATCTCACCACATATCACCAAGGGGGAGGAGGGATAAAAAAGCACAAAAATCCTCACATGGTTAATAGACAACCCCTATTCTTAATTTTTGGTACCTTGTCAAAGTCATTATGGCAAACATCACCCTTTACGTAAGACGCCAAGACAAAACAGTGGATTTATTAGAATAAATCCACTGTTTTAATTATTCTTGTAATAATTATTAATAGAGACAGTGAAACCTATTGTTCTCCCAATAATAAAACAAAAGGTTCTATCTATGTCTTTCATTACCGACTTCAAAAAAAGGAGGAGGTACTATGTTCGGCTGATTGTTTTTTTTTTTGTTTGTTCGCGCAGTACTCTGCCATTTGTGAACCGATTTCCAAAATTCTTGTTTTGTTTGAAAGGGTACTCCCGAGATGGTCCCATTTCCATGAGGTCAGGACCTGATGATGGGATCCTAGGGAAACCGAGGGGAACTTTTGAAAATTCTATGGGCGAGTAATGCTAAATTTTGTGGACATTAAGTTATATAATTATGATATGAGCTTATGGCACCGACTTCTTACCTATCAATGGGTGGGTAACCTATCAGTACTAATAATAGTTACTTTTTGCTTTTTAGTTTTTTCTAACTCACTATTTTCAAGTATATAATAATATGAAAGCCATAATAACTTAAACTTTATACCCTAACTGATAATCAAGGGTATGCAAGTCTAACGCTACGTTATCAAATTCAGAACAAACAGCGAAAGTTTTGTTGCATTGGTGGATTCATGATCTAGGCACGGATTAGTTTTACTTAACTTTATTCTTAAAACATTACGTGCAGAGCACACGACGTGTATACACAAAACTATGACAGACATACAGCTCAGTGACATCTGTTGATCTTATATAGTACAATATAGTGAGGGCGCCACTACTTACTAAACGAGTGATACATGTAACAGGTATCGTAAACTCACTAATTATCATCGTATTAGTATTTATTAATATAGTTTAATTCATGTATGTGGGTGGTCATGAAGCGGCCGAAGCCTACAACCAAAGTGTCACCTGGTTAGCACCACCCAGAGGCCACGTGTAGGGATTTAGATTTAAGGGTGCTCTCCTACGGCCGAGGGCGAATCAGCCTCTAAGTAATTTCTTCTCCATTTTCAAGCACTTTCAAATCAAATCAAATCGTCTTTATTGTGGACTATAGGTATGCATCAGAAATACAGGTCTTAAATAATAAAAAAAGTACAGCTATGTCCCGCCGTTGAGGCATACAATAATAATACACAAAACAGAATTTAAAACACAATTAGTCATAATGTTTAGTCTCAATACAATTTTAAAATACTTCAAATACATACAAATTTAATATAAAGTCATAAAAGGTAAAATATATTATAATTCATTATTACAAAATTTCAAATCACATTCTTACATAAATATTAAAAAATGGAAAGACAAGCAAATTAAATGTATCAACTACAGTTCAATATATTATTATACACATACATATTCACTTTTCTTGTCATTTTTTTTTTTTTTTAATCTCTTTATTTTTATTATTTTAGGGGGTTTTTGTCCATATGGATACGTCAACCCCATCGTACCTTATCTAATTAAATATACTCTATAAATGAAAGGGAATCATTAACAAGGTATGAGATAAATAAAAGAAAAGCTATGTCACTCTCACCAATTCACATAATCCCTTTGCGATCTTCGTTTTAGGATTTGCTAAAATGTTTTGAACTAGCCCAACATCTAATTTATTCAACTCATATTTTCTGATTAATGATTCCCTTTCATTATTGTTCCTGGCACATTCCATTAGCAAATGTTGTATGTCCTCTACTTTGTTGCATAATTCGCAATTAGGTGATGCAACCTTCCCCATAAGAAAAGCAAACTTCGCCGATGGATAGTGCCCAGAACGCAGCCTTAATGCTAACTTAACATAATTTCGACCCAAACCTGCATCCTCAAACCAAGGCACCCGGGGAAGCTCATTCTGAATTGTCTTGTACCAAATTCCTTTTACATTTGATTTTTCATTAAAATAGTTCAACCATTTGTCATAACAAGACTGTTGGAATTTGGAACAATATTCCCAATAATCCGGAGTATACGGCGTTTCATTTTCCATCTCAATACCAAGTTTTGACAAGTGGTCAGCCTCTTCGTTCCCTCGTAAGCCTATATGTGCTGGAACCCATTGCAACATCAGTCTACCTTCTTCATTATTAAAATGACAAAGCCGTTGGAGGATGTCATAGGCTACCGATGCACCTCTGCAACCAGAGACGCATCGAGCCAAATGTTGTATCGCGCTCCTGCTATCAGTGAATATAACTATTTTATCAAACTTTTCACTAATTGCATATACTATTGCTTGATATATTGCAATGAGTTCCAGAGACATTATACAAACTGTGTTACTTATTTTAAAAATAGCTTTATGCCCTGTACTTTGGCAGAAATATGCCGCTCCACAACCATTTAGGCTCTTTGAACCGTCTGTGAAAATTTTACACCAGTCACTGTATTTAGAATCCAACTCTGATACGACTTCATGAACTAACGCATAAGGATTATAATGTTTTTTTGAGCGTTTGATGCATTCTAAATCGGTTTTAAACATTTTTTTAATTTGAATAGCAGATACCCAAATGTCTAGTGTGAACATTTTGAGAATATCCGATGAATTAATTAATAGATGACCCATTTCATTAAAGGTACTAGCGAGCAATGGTTTCCTTTTATTTGTCCAATAATTATTTTGACTCAGCGAAGCAATTTCAGAAATTGTGTTCAAACAACTACTATTAGACCATGAGAGTGATTTTAGGATGTACTTATTTGCAAGATATTGTCGCCTTACAAATAGTGGTGGTATGTGTAACTCACTTTCCATCACGTGGATGGGCGTACTTTTTATAAAACCTCCTATTATCCTTAGTGCTTGGTTTTGAAGCTTGTCTAATTTGGATATATGCGTCTTTGCACTGGAATCGTATAAGTAACAGGCGTAATCCATGCGACTTCTAATTAACGAGATGTATAACCTACGTATGTGTTTAGTGTGAACTCCCCAAGTAGACCCCGCTAGTACTTTTAATAGGTTCAAAAATGTTGTACATTTACTGACTATTTCATTTATATGTTTGCGCCAGTGTAAGCTTCTGTCCAACCATACACCCAGGTACCTGACACATTCCACCGACAATAACGGTTGTTCATGCACTTTTAATACAGGTATTGTTCTTCTTCGACCTCTACTAAACACACAAAAATGAGATTTGGTTGGTGACAATGTCAATCCAATCTCACCCAGTAAAGTTATTAAATAGTTCAGTGCCTCTTGTAGATAACGTTCGGATATTTTAATTTGTTTCTCACTTATAAATATTACGAAATCATCTGCATATTGGGATATCATAACATTTTGAATTTTGCAACAAATATGATATGTTGCTAGATTAAATAATAAAGGGGATAGAGGATCCCCTTGTGCCAATCCCCTATTAGTCCATCTTCCATTAAGCCCTTCACTATTGAAGGACTTAATTTTTAAGTGTCTTTCACTCAAGAAAGACCAAAGGTATGAACATATTCTAGAACCAACCTGAACACCGTCCAATACTTCAGTTATCGATTCGATTGACACATTATTATACGCGTTTTCGATATCTACAAAACATGCAACTGTAGAAACATTTTTTGTGAAACCAATTTGAATATGAGAAACTAGTCGAGATAGTGAATCCAAACAAGATTGTGATTTTCTGAATCCTACTGTATTTTGGGATAAAAACCGATTTTTTTCTACGTACCATTCTAACCGTTTGTAAATCATTAGATGAAATATTTTACATATGCAAGAAATAAGTGAAATAGGTCTTAATTTAGTCTCATTATTATTATTAGTTGCGGCTTTGGGTATTGGAATAATTTGTATTTCGCGCCACTGATCGGGGACAGTACCATATTTAAAAATTAAATTATATATTTCTAGTAATTTATGCTTTCCAGACTCTGGTAAGTTGTATAACATCGAGTAGGATATACCATCTTCCCCCGGGGCCGAATCCTTCTTTTTAAGGCAGTTTTCGAGTTCTTGGATATTAAAATCAGCTTCCAAAAAAACATTTATAGATTTAAATTTCGGTTTTTGATTAGGAGCATAGTCTGGAGTAAGTGAGTGTAATAACGCAGATTGTTTTTCAATGGGAGAACATGTTCCTTTCTGTTTGAAACCCTTCATCCACCTCATTCGTCGCCACATCTCAGATACGTTCGTGACTTCGTTAATAGAATCACAGAAATTGTGCCAACTACTGTATTTAGCTTTCTTAATTAAAGTTTGCGATTCAAGGGTTTTAGATTCTAATTTGTTTAAATTTTCCGGGGTGGGATTTTTACGAAAACGTGATAAGGCTAACCTTCGTTATGCGACTATTTCTGATAATTTAGGATTCCAGTAATTTTTCGGTTTAAACTTTTCCTCTGTTTCTAAACTAAATTTATAATATGGAATATGTTTATTACCTGCGTGTTCAATAGTATTAATAAAAAGGTTGTACATTTGCTGCACATCGTTATTTGATTCGAAAGTAGAATTAATTTTATCTGAGATTGTTTGACGGTATTTACTCCAATCCGCAATTTTCCAGTTTCGTTTCCTAACAATATGTACCAAGCTAGATAAGTTTGCTGACATCTTAATGATCATGTGGTCACTGCCGAGATTTTCGTTAAATACCTGCCAATCGAATTTTATTGCTATGTCAGAGGAAATAAACGATATATCGGGAGACGTCTGCTGCAAGTTTCCATTCACTAACTTAATGCGTGTTGCCAAGCCGTTATTAAGAGAAATAAAATCATTTTCTAGGGATGAGTCCAATATTTGATTGCCTCTCGTGTCGGATTTAGTCGACCAGTTAGTATGATGGCCATTAAAGTCCCCAGCTATTAATGTTTTACAAGTAAAGTGAGAAAAAATATCATTCCAATCCGAAATCTGAGTGTGTATAGATGAAGGACAGTAAATCGACACAACATATTCTAAGTCTATGCAGTTTAGTAACTTAACACATATTAACTCGATACCCGCATTATTAATATTGAACGACACCAGGTGAGATTGAATCGATCTATGAATCAACAAAGCTACACCACCATAACTATCATATCTATCGTTTCTATATACATTGTAATCGCTTATGTTTACATTGACGTCGGGATCGAACCATGACTCACTTACAATTGCGATATGAATGTTTTGTTGTATAAGTAAATTAGAAAAGGATACAAGTTTAGGCCGCAAACTTTGTGAATTCCATTGGAATATATTCACTTTCTTAACTTTTTGTAAACTATTCATTATTAAAACATTGTATATATCCTAAAATATCTTCTCCAAATAGTATGTTAATCAAAAAATTCTTTAATTCTTCCCCAATAAGTTTTAACAATGACATTGCTTTTTCTTCTAGTTTTAGTTTAGATTTGCAGATATTCTTTATTTTCGTCCAAATTTTTGTCCATTCAAATATATCTAACCATTGAGAACTATGTTTATTACTTCTTTTTTCTTCCTGTTTATCACTTATTTCTTTAATTATTGGTTGTTCTATAGGTTTTTTGTTTTGGTACTGGTAATTATTTTGTTTATTTGTTTTTTGTTTTGAACTTCTGATATTTTGCTGTTTATCCGTACCCGTATCATCCCTTCGTTCTTCTTCTCTATTAGATACTGATTCATGGTGTATTAAGGCCCTTGTCAGTACACTACTATAAGTTTCTTTCTCGTTGTTGTTCACGATTTCAAATTGATTATCATTATTTTCTTGTGAGATCACCTCTGTTATTTCTTCTCCTTTCTTCGTTTTTAGGATTTGTAAGGCTTTTCTATATGTAACGTTTTCTTCACTCATAATATTCCTGATGGATCTTTCTTTTAGATACATAGGACACTTTTTGTTCAAAACGAAGTGATTCCCCTTGCAGTTTAAACATTTAAAGTTTGTTATGTTACAGTTATCATGATTTCCTCCACATTTTGGGCATACGACTTTTTTCGTAGGACAAAATTTAATGAGATGGCCAAATTGCCAACAGCCTGAGCATTGTGTAACTGGAAATACATATTTTTCAACCTTAAATCTGCAATCGTAGGCGTAAATATATTCCGGTAGTACATTACTTTTGAAGCACAGTCTAACAGATTCACAATCGACCCATTTTCCTTCTGGTAATAATCGTTTTAATCTTTTCGCCGATAAAACATCAACACTTGATTTAAAAATATCCATCAGTTCTTCTTCACTCAGTTCAAGGTCGATTCCTTTTACTATTCCATATGATACCGACATTTCTTGTGTTAATTGACACCGTAAACCCATTTCTTTGAATTTTTTACATTCAATCAGTTTTAGGGCATCTTCTTTTCGTTGGCATTGAATAAGTACTTTATTAGCACTTTTATATTTTATCCGAAGAATATCTTTAATATTTTCACAACGTAGTAATTTAGCAAATGCTATTGGTTTCGGTAAATTCTCCTTGGCAGTAACACAAACTTCGTGTTTTGCCGGAATTTTGAAAGTACCATCATTTTCCTTATTTTTTCCTTGGCTATCATTTACTTCCAGTGAATTACTTCTTAATAAACGTTTTGGTTTCCCTCTGACCACAGTAATAAAATCATCTTCACTATTTGTATCTTCTCGTTCTTTTCTCTTCTCTGCACTTCTTACAACTTGTTTATTACCACCTTCGCTTGTTAATATTTGCTCATCCATGTTATTCATCTGATTTAATTGTTCTTCGCATTTATTCAATATTTCTGAATCACTAAGGTCGTCGCCACTAGAATCGGTTTGCATTTTATGATAAGTTTATTGTGGGTGAACTTATAGAGTTAATAAACGATCGTAACGAAAGGCAACAACGCGTGCGCACAGCCGAACGTCACAGCGCGAGTGTTTTTCTTGTCATTGGAAGACAATATTTTTGTCACACAAGTAATCTTTAACATCATAATAACATCTCACTATTAGGAATGAATGTAATTTCTTTTTAAACTGGTGGATTGGTAATTGTTTAATGTCATCAGGCAATTTGTTATATATTAATGATGTCATGCATAAAGAACTTTTATTTAATAGTGCCGTTTTACCATAAGGTATCTGTACCTCTAACTACTCTGAAACGGCGCGATGCACGGTCGAGTACGGACGTGTGTACGCTGCTCGCAACGAATATTATATTCGCGAATTGCGCGGCTATAGCCGCTGCCCGTGTACGTAGCAATGAGTTCTAAACCTCTCATAGCAAACGAGTTATTGGCATTCTTGAAACATGCCATTGATTATATGGACGAGGTCAGCATCTTGCAGATCTGCAAGTCTGCCTTCAAGGAAGCAGAGATATGCAGTGCTAAGTTGCTGCTATTCCAGACGCTCGGCAAAATCGACCAGATGCCGTCTCGCCGGAGAGATGGTACCGAGAAGAGTATCCAGGATATAATCATCCTGATGAAGGATACTGACCCGGATGACGTGCCTGATTTCGTGGTGAAGGACCTGCATAAACTGCCGCCCATCACGTTTGACCACGTCGACGTAACCAGGCTTCTTAAGGACATTACATCCCTCAAAGTTAACCTGGCCGAGCTGCAGTCAAAATTGGAGGTATCAAATAACACCATATGTGACTTACGTGCCGAGGTAGTGCTGTTACGCAGCGCTGTTTCGGTAACTGGGTCACCTGACGCCTCCAATATGAACACACGACATGGAAAGGAAAACGCTGCGATCAGCAGTTCGACGGTGGCGAGTGCGTCACCCATTAAAACTGCAAGCGTAGCATCACGCGCCACCGCCGCCTGCGCTTCTACACCGGTGCAAGTACAGGCTTGTGTAGGTACGTTGACCCCTAAACGTGCCTATGCAGATATCGTTGCCGCTATCCAAACTGAATCGTCGCAAAAAAGCAAGCGGCCAATATAAAACGGGGTCAAGCAAACCAGCCTAGTCTGAAAAAGGACAAGCGTGACAATGAGGGCTTCATTAAGATAGAAAGGAAGAAGAAGCCTCTTTGCCGCAACCAGTGCGGTACCGCGCTGGCAGGACCCAATATGCTGCTGCGTCCAGCGACACCCACGACGCTGCTGTACGTGTCCCGACTGCATCACTCCACGAAGGCAGAGGATGTCGTGGAGTATTTGCGAGTGAAGACGAACTGGACCTTGAGAGTCGAGAAGTTGGAGTCGCGCCACAATACTAACTTCAAGTCGTTTGTGGTGCGGGTTCCAACACATTACCTTGAAACCTTTCTCAAGGAACAGTTTTGGCCGAAGGGTATCGTGTATCGGCGTTTCCGTGGCCGGCTACGTGATACCAGTCAGCGAAACACGACGCCGTCTCTTCGTGTGCAATAATTAAAATTATGAGTTTTGTTATTGTATATCTATTAGTTTATTGATGTTTTAATTTTTTTGGTATTTGTTATTTTTTAGTTTTGTATTGTATTTTTATTTGTGTATTATATTTTATATGGGCCACAGTTGCCTGAAATAAAGAAATAAATAAATAAATAAATAAATAAATAAATAACCTTTTTTTATCCCTTAATTTTCGATAATAGCTTTTATCAGCAGTTTTATAGTAATTTAGATTTGATTTCACAAAAATACTTGATTCGTAAATGTATAGGGAAGGCAATGTGAGAATTTTTAGATTTTCAAAGTAAGGTTGACAGCTAATTTTGTTATTTATTTGGCACATTGCTCTAATGCACTTCTTTTGAGCTTTAAATACAAGTTCCTTGTCTACCGAATTTCCGCAAAATATAATACCGTATCTGAGTAATGGTGCCACCAGTCCGTGATAAGCCGTTAAAATTGCTTCCTTGTTAACTATTTTGGAGAGCTTATAAAGAGCGAATGAGGATTTGTTAATTTTTTTGCAGAGATTATCTATATGAGTTGTCCATGAAAGTCTATAGTCAATATTTATACCCAGAAATTTTGTATTTGTTACAGATTCTACTGCCTGTCCATTATAATTTACATTAATACTATTTGGTTGAGTTCTTTGGTGAAACTGCATTATGTGTGTTTTATCTAAATTTATTTTCAAATTTTTGTCAATTAACCATTTAATTATAGTTCTTAATGTTTCATTAATTTCATTTTCATAGTCCTTTTGACTGTCACATTTTATCACTACGTTGCTGTCATCTGCAAAAAGTACCATTGAATGCTTTATGTGTCTAGGGAGATCATTAATATAAATTAGGAAAAGCAAGGGACCTAAGACACTACCCTGTGGAACTCCTAGTTTTATGGATCTAATTTGTGATCGATATGTCTTCTCATCCCGCGTTTTAAGGCATATCCTAGTTATTTCTGTTATCTGCTTTCTATCATGTAGATAAGAGTGGATGAGGTCTAGTGCCTTCCCCCTTATGCCGTATGAATCTAATTTCTGAAGGAGTATGTTATGGTCAAAAGCTTTACTCATATCCATGAAAATAGTACATATTGGATTTCTTTTGTCCACATTAGTCAAAACCATGTTAGTGAGTTCATATATTGCAGCGTTACTGAACTTACCTTTGCGAAATCCTTTTTGTTCGCTAACCAAAATATTATATTTTTCAAAAAAATTGTAGAGACGACTATAAATTACTTTTTCGAATATCTTAGAGAAAATGGGTATCAGAGCTATAGGTCTATAATTACCCATATTGCCTTTGTCATCTTTTTTGTGGAGAGGAATAATGACCGATGTTTTAAGTTTTTCTGGATAAGTTCCAGTAGAAACGCATAGATTTATTATGTGACTTAAATGAACTGCGATTGATTGCGATACTTGTTTTGTTACTTTAGTACAGATGCCATCGTAACCCTCACTTGATGTATTTTTAAGTTGCTTGATTTCTCTGTCCACCTCTATTGGGGTTGTGGGGGATTTTTTTTTTTTTAAGGGGGGAAAATCATCAAATGACTGCTCCCGTCTGGGTGAGGCGAGACTCTTACTGACTAAAAACCACCCCGTTCCTTCTCCTGCACGTCGAGCCGGAGCCCCGGTTACCCGTTAGGTTCTCCGCGACTCCGAATCGGCATCGGCCCTATTGGGCCCCATCTGTGGTGGTCTGATGGCTCTTTGAGGCGCGCGCGGAACGCGACGCGCCGTACGCTCGGGTCTGTTTCTGGTCGGACGGGGAGCCACCCATGCTCGCCGTCCGCAGGCCCGCGCTTACGGTGGCCGGAGATCGTCCCGCGATCCCCGACGCCCGGTGTGTCCTTCGCGATGGCTGGGTTGCGAGGAGGCAGCGCTTCGCTGCCTCACGCGTCCCGCCTCCTCCTTAGCTAGCATGACTGCTTCGCAAAAGGAGGAGATGGCATCCCAGTCCGTCGCTCCGCATCATGGCCTGCACTAGGCCCGGACGCGAGATGGGGGTTGTGGGGGTAAGGAAAATCGAACTTAAGTTAGTGTACATGTTTTGACTTGAAGTTTCTTTATTTTTGTAATTATTGGTACGCATCAATTTTGCAGCTTGGTCAATGAAATAGTCATTGAAATTATTCGCAATCGATGTTGGATCTGTAGTGCTTACGTTATCTGTTAATATTTCTCTAATTGGTTCCCTGGGAAATTTAAATTTCATCATTAATTTTTATTTAAACTTCACCATTAGGTTTACGTCCCTAATTAAAACGCTCCAAATTTTGTCTAAACATTAGTTAGTAAATACTGATGGACACATTGACAACATAATCAAATGCTATGTTAGGTATTAGTAACCATACCTCTCGATTTACATAACATCACGCCTTTTCCCCGAAGGGGTAGGCAGAGGTGCACATTATGCCACTGTACAATGTAACACCCACTTTTCACTATTTATGTTATGAGTTGAGATGAGGTATATTGCCATATACCGGGCACAATTCCAGACTTCGTGCTACTACTGAGATTTTTTTAAAAACCCAGTAATAGTTTGCCCGACCCGGGAATCGAACCCGAAACTCCTTGCCCGGCAGTCGCACTTGCGACCACTCGGCCAACGAGGCAGTCACTTCTCGATTTATTTTAAGACAATTAGATAATTAACTAGCTAATGCCGGCTTCACTCACGTTCCCGTGGGTAACAGTAGCTTATGTATTACTTCAGACCATAATCTGTTCCAAGTTTCATCCCTGTCCCCGTAGCCGTTTCGATATGACTGAGTAACAAAATACACACAAACACGCAAACTCACAATTTTTTCTCATTCATAATAGCGGTTCAAGCTAATTTCGTCCATCGGCCCTACAGTTGCAGCGTAAGGTCCACAGCGGGCAAGCTAACATTCGACTAACTTATATTTGGGTTTGGTATAGTAATTGTGCTAGGTATCGAACCGCACAATTAATTTTTTTTTTAGTGTATATCTATTAGAAATGATTACAAACTCTCATCATCTATTCAATACCGTACACGGTACACGAGATACAATAGTAGCCAACAGTTATATTCCGTTCATAAAATAAAATTCTAATCTTGCTCTCTGAATTCTCAATTCTCGATTTCAATTGAACCAGTCCTTCTTATAAAAGGATAACAAAGTTACCGTCGGCTTCAATGTAAAAGCAAATCGAATATTAGGTCCTTTCTTCTAGGAATGGATCCTTTCTAATGGACACCATAGTATATTTAGATCCCATGGATAAAATGGATAATGGATAATTGGGATATTCGGTGTTAGACCCACGATTGGGAAAAAGCAAACCTAAACCATTATTGATGTCGCGGAGAACCTAACGGGTTACCGGGGCTCTAGCTCGACGTGCAGGCGAAGGAATGGGGTGGTTTTTAGTGAGTAAGAGTCTGACACTCCTGCCTCACCCAGGCGGGAGCAGTCATTCGATGATTCTCCCCCTTAAAAAAACCATTATTGATTTTCATATTGTTAAAAATACTACGTTAAAAAACTACAAAAACTAAACACTAAGAATAAACAAAAGGTGATTATGATGATGATTTACCCCCCATAACAAAAACACTGGGTGAGTAACTTTACCAGTACGTATTTAGCTGGGCTTGTGGCACCTACTAAGGACAAAATATTATTCAGGTATTGACACTGGAATAATCTGTAGTACGTAAGTACGTCGAAAATATTTGTTTCCGTAAGGAAACAAAAATACTTGTCTAATGTCACAGGTCACAGTCTATACAGTCGTCGAGACAGGGCAATCGTGCGGGGTGTGAAGGGCGAGACGCGGGTAGGCCGATCCCAAGTTGCGAACAAAACGATGTTAGCACCTCGGGATATATTATTCAGGGCTAACGCGTGTTTTTTTTTGTACCAACTTTAAAATAAGGAGGAGGCACTGTGTTCGAATGATTGTTTCTTTTTAATGTATGTTGTTTTTTACAATGTTACGGATTCATTCTCCACGGACTCTTGGTCCGTCGTACAATTTTTTTTATTACAATACGCCTAATCAATTTTTATAAAGTAAAGAAGGTACCTAGTTACACACTACAATTTATTAACCACATCTATAATTATTACTAAAAGTATAAATTACATAACAATTAGGTATTATCTATCTATTTATATCTATCTCGACGGCTCTACGAAATCAGCCCACCAACAAGATGGGAGAGCTGATCTGACCCAGCAGAAGGCACCCGTTCACCAGTATGACGTGTGTGTCAGCATTTGGTCCGGTCAACCTATTTATTGGGAACGGAACAACCCAACACACAGCGCCACCAACTGTAGGACATTTGTGTGTGTATGACGCCTCAACCCTTGCTACGTTGGCCGATTCCAATAAAGCTTACCATAGTCCAAAGTCAAATAGGTTATTTTCTATATCTACATATTTCTGCATACACATTTCCTCATGTTGCATTCATTTTATCACAAGCAACATTCCCCCTAAAAGAGCACCCACAACTTATGTATGTTCACCACTGCATGATATTTACAATTTAACGTCATTTGTATCGTTTTCGTAGTTTTCGAAGGTGGCGAAAATAATGGTGCTGTCAAAATGTAAATCCAAGATGGCCGCTGCCTGAAATTTTCAACTTTTTGTCATGGGTGTTATTTTCATAGTTTTCGAAGGTGGCGAAAAAAGACGTCGTGGTGGCCCGGAGGTTGAAGACGCCCTTTTCATGCACGAGGGTGCGGGTTCGAAACCTACCAACGGCAAGTACCAATGTGACTTCTTCCGAGTTATATATACTTTCTAAGATTATTTAGACACCATTGACCAACGGTGAAGGAAAACATCGTGAGGAAACCTGGGCTTATAATTTCTAATTATAAGTTTGAAATCACCAACCCGCATTGAGCAAGCGTGGTGATTATTTTTTTTTTATGGGATAAGCCGGTAAACGGGCAGACGGATCACCTTATGGTTAGCAATCGGCGTCGCCCACGGACACCCGAAACAACACAGGCGTTACAAGTGCGTTATCGGCCCTTTGGGAATTAGAAATTTGAGGATTGTAGAGGATTCGGGGATTGGGGAGACTGGGGAAAGGGGTAATTGGGCCTCCGGTAACCTCACTCACACGACGAAACACAACGCAAGCGTTGTTTCAAGTCTGTTTTCTGTAAGGCCGTGGTATTACTCCGATCGAGCCGGCCTATTCGTGCCGAAGCATGGCTCTCCCACACTTAAAAATGCTCTTACTGCTCTAACCCTCTCCATGTGAGAAGAGGCTTTGCTCAGCAGTGGTCATTTATAACCTGTCGATGATGATGATGATGATGAAAATGATGGTGCTGTCAAAATGTAAATCCAAGATGGCCGCTGAACGAAATTTTTAATTTATTGTCATGGGTGTCGTTTTCATGGTTTTCGAGGGGGGTGAAAATGATGGTGCATTTTTGGCATTTTTATTTGAATTTGAATTCGTTTGCATATTTATACTTTTCTGAGTTTATCTAACAACTTGGCGTGAACAAAGGACAGTGATTTTCTCTTGAAATATCGATCTCTGGCTGAGTTTTACTGATGCGGTCCTATATTAGAACAACGTCCTGACTTATTATAAACGAACTTACATAGTAAACATGGAAATTGAAAGAAGTTATTGACGTAATTATAACCCCAAAATCCGATAGTTTTTTGATTTTTTCAGAATTATCAAAAGTTTTAATTTAGGTATACCTACATTATCTAAAACCCGAAAAGTAAATACACCTCTCTGTTTGTTTTAAGCGAACTATCTATGGACGACGAGCAATGTCCTTTGTCATCTTTCCTATTCCACATTTCGTTTTGTTACAATTTCGGAGTTACGTAGATATTTTTTAAAACCTGGATACTCCTATTTACATTTTTTACGTTTATCGATTTCATTTTAATAATAATAATAATTAGGATAACAAATTTTCATAACCTCGTGAAAGCTGCGAAAGATAAAATCCTTACTAATATTATAAATCGGAAAGTGAGTTTGTTTGTTTGTTCCGCTTTCACGCCTTAACTACTTAACCAATTTCTTTGAATTTTTGCAGACGTAAAGTTAGAAGTCTGGATTAAATAATAGGGTACTTTTATCCCGGAAAAGTTTGATATTCCCGAGGGAAACAAAAGTATTGGTATACATGGCGCTGTGTGTATTGGTATATGTCACATAGGATACTTTTTATCCTTTTGTGACGCGAGCGAAGCCGCGGGTAAAAGCTAGTATCAAATAAAATATCTAGATTTAGCTCATGAGGTTGTCTTAATGTGGAGTGTGGATTCGGCTATTATACCGATAGTCGTGTCAGCCAATGGGTTAATCTCTAAAAGCCTCGACATCCATCTTAGGAGGCTGGCATTTGACGGATGGATCAAGGGGCAGATACAGCAGGCAGATCTCCTAGAATCACGTATCGTGAGGAGGTTTCTGTCTCTTTAGCCCTAAACACCGGTAGCTTGGACCGTGCTCCCGCTACTGGTCGACTCCCATAATTATATTGCAAATATATATTTTTGTATTAATAGTATTAAAAGAGTAATTTTTAAATAAATGTGTGAAATAATAAGGATTTCAAAATGTATATTTAAATACCTTTTATTATTGTCCCGTAATATCCACTCCAACGATATTACAGAGCCACTCAAAAACAAATTTAATAAAAAATTGTTCGAACGCCTGTTGGTTTTATTACAATTTTTTAACATTCTTCTCGAAGCAGGGAAATGAATAAGCCATGTTTATAAAATTAATGTTCCCATTTCCTTATAGATATGTATGTACATTATTCAATGGTACTTGTTCATAATTCACACTCTATATGTATGTTAACATGTTGCGTGTGAATTTTGATTCACTATTGCTGATTTATTAATAATAATTTCAAAAAGAAATAATTCTTAATTGATTAACAAAATTCACATTTGACAGTTTTTAGTTTCAAATATTCAAAATTATAATATGTTCCCACGCGGATTCACCCGCTCTGCTTAGCTCTTAATGATCGTAGCGTGATGTTTTATAGCCTATACTGGCTGTTGCCCGCGACTTCGTCCGCGTAGAATAATGACTTCTGACAGAATTCATCATGATCAATTCAGTGCCTGTGAAATGATTAATCGTGGTTTCAAAAAATAAATAATTCCGCTGGGATCTTACCAGTACAGCGCCCATTTCAGTAAGGTCTTAGTGATAAAATATATTCTATCGACAATTTTTTGTACCGAACCTCTCTAAAATAAGTTCAGTGGTTAAGAGATAGAGTCTCGGGGCTTCAACGCATAGTTCCCGTTCTCGTGGGACTTCTGTGATAAAAACTATCATACATCGTTTCCCAGGTCGCAAGTTATCGTTTTACCGAATGTATCTCAAAAAGTTTCAATGATTCTATATTCATTAGATTAAATAGCTAAGACGATTTATACAAACACTTGGAGGTGGAAATGATCAAAATTCTTTCTTAGCGGATGCCTAGATCATAACATCTATCTGCATGCCAAATTACAGCCCGATCCGTCCAGTGGTTTGGGTTGTGCGTTGATAGATCACTATGTCAGTCAGTAAGTCAGTCACCTTTGAATTATATATATATATAGAAGAAGAAGAAGATAGATGTAAATGTATAGCCTTACTTGATAAATGCACTATCCAACACAAAAATAATTATTCGAAACGCACCAGTAGTTCCGGAGATCAGCGCGGTCAAACAAATTCTTTAGCTTTACCTAAGTAATGAGTAAGTAAAAGTTTACATACCTACATACATAACATCACGCCTTTTATCCCCGAAGGGGTAGGCAGAGGTGCACATTCTACCACAGTACAATGTAACACCCACTTTTCACTAGTTGTTATGAGTCCCATGTGAAGTGTCGGGAGTAAAAATAAGGCAACGTCTACTTATAGCAATGCGTATATTGCGAACTGATCGGTTACAATTCTGTAAGCTTATTTATACGTTATCTTACTTAATAACATCTTATGTGGGTAAACCTAAATATATTACAATCCTCCACCTTAAATAATACATATCCTAAATTATATAAAACTAAAATAAACAAAATATAACTTTAACATAAAATCTTGTCTATCTTACAATGTTATAATACTCTACAAAAGTAATGAAATAAAAAAAAATAGCCTTCAAAAACTATTTTTTTTTTAATATAATTTAATAACATTAACTATTAAAATGGTCTTTTTGGGACACGCCCGGACCGGGCGGGGGCGGACTACTTCCTCGGATTTGGAATCTATCACCTGCTCCTCAACACTGGGTACTGTACTGAGAGGTACGGATCCATTAGCAGATGTAGATGGCAAACCAACGGTAATCGTGGTTCGAACCGGACTGAGCTCCCTCACGCTCCGAGGGCTCAAGGTCTCTCCGGGGACTAACCCTGGACTCGTCACTTCGGAATTGTCGGGACGTTCCGCATCCGGAAAACTCCGTTCTGATGTGCTTGTCGGACAAATCAATGAGCTTCGCGATCGCAGTCTTAACTGGTCAATGTGTCTATGACTTTCCTTGCCCAAATCGTCTATGACTATATAATCCGTTATACCCATTCTATCTACTACCTGCCCCGGACTCCATCTTTCATTTCCTTTATATTGTCTCATCCATATTTCCTCTCCTATTTCTAAAGAACGTTTCACGTTCGTTCCTCCTTTCTGTTGTCGTTCCTGAGTCTTCCTAACTTTATTTTCTATATTCGGTTTTAATGCATCTAATTTGGTGCGTAGTTTCCTACCTAGCATCAATGTGGCTGGGCTTTCCCCTGTTGAACAGTGCTCCGTATTACGATAATGTAAAAGAAAGTTATTTAAAAATAAATTAATATTCCCCTTTTGTTTAAAACCTTTTTTTATAATTCTTTTAACCGTACGTACTGCATTTTCTGCAGCCCCATTCGATGCTGGGTGGTACGGAGCAGAAAAAATGTGATCAACTCCCTGACTTGCCAAAAAGTCGGCCAATTCCTTGCTCGTGAACGGTGGTCCGTTATCTGAGACTATTTGTCTTGGTAAACCCCATCTAGAAAAAACTTCGGTAAGCTTTTCAATCGGAGTACCAGCCGCCGTACTAGGCACAGGAAATACTTCTAACCATTTAGTTCTAGCGTCAACCATAATTAAATACATTTTTCCGAAAATCGGCCCTAGAAAATCGAGATGCACCCTCGCCCACGGTCTAGAAGGCCAAGGCCACGACGTGACTGTGTGTCGCTGCGGCGCGTCCGCCTCACCCGCGCACACCGCACACTCCCTGCACGTAGCCTCAATCGCCTGGTCTATGCCCGGCCACCAAATATAACTCCTAGCTGATGCCTTTGTCTTAACTATGCCCATGTGAGGTTCGTGTAATTCCTGTAGTACTCTGGCTCGACTACTGGTAGGAATCACTACCCTGTGCCCCCACATTACGCAGCCTAATTCCTCGTACAACTCCTTACGACGGTTAAAATACGGCTGTAACTCTCGAATATCATTATCTGTTGGCCACATATCACGAATATAATTTAAAACCCTACCTAATATTGGATCTACCCTCGTCTGTTGTTTAATTGTATTATAATCTAATAATAATGCATTCTGTGCAAAATGTAAATAAGTTTGCTCGGGAACCCGCAGTGACTCATCGCTACTGTACGGAACCGGCAGTCTCGACAGTCCGTCCGCACCGTTTTGTTTCGTGTTTACATATTCAATATCGTATGTATACGCAGATAAAATAATTGCCCAACGTTGTAATCTACTCGCGGCCATGGCTGGTACACCATGTTTTGGTCCAAATATACTTACTAACGGTTTGTGGTCAGTTCGCAAGACAAAACGTCGACCATACATATACTGATGTAATTTTTGTAAACAAAATACGATAGCTAAAGCCTCCCGATCTATTTGAGAATAATGTTTCTCGGCATTATTAAACGCACGTGACACATATACCACCGGGCGGTCGCGGCCGTCCGCGCCCGGCTGTGTGAGTACACCGCCTATGCCCCGCGCGCTCGCGTCGCATGTCAACACTAACGGTTTGTTTGGATCATAATGCGTTAATACCTCTGCGCCTACTAATATTTTTTTTCCCTTGTAAATGCCTTTTCGCATTCCGCACTCCATCTCCAATCGACCTTTTTCTTTAACAGTTCATACAGCGGTGACAAAATAGTACTCATATTCTTAACAAATTTAGCATAAAAATTAACTAAACCTAAAAAGGAACGCAACTCTGGGATATTTCTTGGCCTGGGAATTTTTATTATTGCTTTTATTTTATCGGAATCTACTTTAACCCCTTCCTTTGATATAACCAAACCTAAGTATTTAACTTCATCAACCATAAATAAACATTTACTCCATTTTAGCTTCATACCGTGACTCTGTAACCGCTGGAACACCTTTGCTAATGTTTTTAAGTGATTATCCTGTGTTCCCACGGTTCCGATGATGATATCATCTAAAAATACTTCTACCCCCGGAATGTCACTAAGTAAATTCGACATAATTCGCTGGAAAATGCCCGGACTAGAAGACAACCCAAACACAAGTCTATTGTACTTACATAAAAAGACCCCTATGTGTGTTTATTACCGTCAAATCTTTAGTGTCATCTAATTCGATCTGGTTATAAGCAAGGGTCAAATCAATTTTTGAGAAGTGTGTAGCACCGTTTAAGCTCACTAACAAGTCATCTACCTTGGGCAACGGATACCTATCGACCAGTAAGACAGGATTTAAGGTTATTTTGTAATCAGCACAGATACGGAGCCCTCCGTCCGCTTTACGTACCGGTACCAAAGGCGTCGCCCAGTCTGAGCACTCCACGGGCTCAATGATGCCCGCGCGCAACATGGCGTCCAGCTCCGCGTCGACCTGAGCCCTCAGAGCGTAAGGCAGCGGTCGCGCGCGGCAAAACACCGGCCTCGCACCCTCCCGCAGCCGGAGGGTTGCTTTGCCGCCGGTGTACCGCCCCAGCCCTTCGCTGAACAATTCTTTATACCTGTTCAACAAACAGTCGACAGTCTCAGACCTTTTGGGTACACTATAGTTAATCTCTTGTCGAAAAGGAGGTATTTGAATACCCAATTCTATTAACCATTGCCTGCCCAATAATGACGTTGTACCCCCATCTATCACAAATAGTTCTAGATGTTTTATTGTATCTTTGTATTGAACTTTTGGTCTTATCACTCCTAATGGCCTTATATTGCTACCATCATAAAATTTTAACACTAAATTAAATGGTTTAATTACTCTATTGCTAAAAAGTTTATCATATGTTTTCTTACTGATACATGAGATTGCCGAGCCTGTGTCTAGCTCCATTTTTACTGTTTTATCATCAATCAGTAATGTTAAACTCACCGGTTTGTAACCGCTCAAACATAGTTGATGAAGTTCTTCCTCAATTTCGTCCGAGCTGGTTTCGTCCGCTCCTACCCTCAGATGGTCGCTCGTGGTGGCGTCCAGGTGGTTTACTCTGCGCCTCTTCCCGCCACTGTTCGCCTCCGTCCGCGGACAAACACGCCTCAAATGTCCGTTTTGTTTGCATTTGCTACAAACAAAATACTTATAGCGGCACTCCTCCTTGCTGTGTCCTCGCCCGCCGCACACCGTGCAGCCCCCGGCGCCTTTCTCGCTGTCCCGCATCGCACGCCCATTGTTCGTTCGTGGTTCCGCTGCCTGCTCCGCAAACTGACCGCGCCCACGCCTTGCCCGCCAGGTGTTTACGATTGTAGATATTTCCGCCGTCGCTTTCTGTTCTACGACTGCCGCATCCCGCTCGGCCGCCTCCAGTCCAACTGCCAATTTGACTGCTCCTGAGTACGTCAATTTGTCTTCTGCAAACAACCTTTGTCTGATGATGTCACTCTTCACTCCGCA
Source organism: Spodoptera picta (assembly GCA_038387885.1). Taxonomy (NCBI): domain Eukaryota; kingdom Metazoa; phylum Arthropoda; class Insecta; order Lepidoptera; family Noctuidae; genus Spodoptera; species Spodoptera picta. The sequence goes on from JAZHFQ010000778.1 coordinate 500,875, forward strand.
TACGTACTGGTCCCGTAATTTTTCCTCCAAATTTGCACCAAACTCACACGTTTTGGAGAGTTTCTTTAACTCGGTCAAATATTGTGTTACGCTTTCACCCTCTTCTGTCTTCTTTGTCTGAACCGATACCGTTCCGCCATGACTGCAGGTTTCGGTTGTAGGTGGTTTTTCAAAATTATAACGGCCTCTTCGTACGTTACATCCCCCGGTTTTCTTGGATTGCACAGCGTGCTCAGCAGTTCATAAGTTTCATCTCCCACGCCCGTGATCAGCATCGGAAGCCACATGTCCTTCTCGACCTTATTTACCTTGAAGAACATCTGCAAACGCTCCTCGTACAAAGTCCAGTTTCCCGACTTCACATCAAAATCGCGAATCTTTCCGACTTTGCCGACCGACATTTTCTTTAATTGATTGCAGACGAACTTCAATGTTTTGCACCAATTGTGGTCCTCGTCGCCACTGAAGTGTCGGGAGTAAAAATAAGGCAACGTCTACTTATAGCAATGCGTATATTGCGAACTGATCGGTTACAATTCTGTAAGCTTATTTATACGTTATCTTACTTAATAACATCTTATGTGGGTAAACCTAAATATATTACACCATGTAATAGGGGGTGAGCCTATTGCCATATACCGGGCACATTTCCAGACTCCGTGCTACTACTAAAAATTTAAAAAAAAACCAGTACTACTTTGCCCGACCCGGGAATCGAACCAGAGACCCCTTGCCCGGCAGTCGCACTTGCGAATACTCGGCCAACGAGGCAGTCATAAGTAAAAGTTTATTCCTCCGATAAGATTCGGTACTTGTCTTAATCAAAAATATAATGATGTCGACTGTTCAATACAATTAAATATTAAAAAATAATCATATTTTCATTAATTCATTTTATGACTAAATAAATTTTAGTATTTTTCCAGAGAATTTTTAAGAAGTAAGTATGCTGATTGACGCCAAAAAATGTGACGTCACAATACACAATCTAGTACAAAATTCATAGAAGTCTGTCGTTTTTGACAGTTCGAAAAAAGTATTGAATTCGACTAGTTGGCAAGTCAGTCACGTGTGTATTGCCAACTATGTAAGATGCATATGGTTTAACAACGATTTCATAGACTTTTGTGAAAATATTATTATAAGTCTTAGTTACTTTGTACTTCCTTTTTTGTCATACTAGAGTATACAATAAGTACAACATATATACAACATTTAGGATAGTTTATTGTATATTACTATTTATTTTTCATTTGTTGTATGATAATGTAGCAACGTGCTAGTGCTGAAAACTAGTGACGCGACTCGAGCAAAATGCAGGGTGCTTACTCTTGAAACCAATCTCAATGTCAATGCAATTTCAATCCAATAAAATCTCAATGATTATACAATGTCAAAACTATACGACCCCTATCGTACCTGTTAAAGTAGCATTCAGAGTACGGAATATAAAGCCAAAGTCAATACCTTTTAGTTCATGAAATATCCACGCAATACGGATGTAATGGGCGCTAGTGTTGCAACTCAAGAGTACGAAATTTCACAATGACAATGTCGATCGATCGGAATTGGATTCAAGAGTAAGCCCCCAGGTCGCAGCATTTTAGCTGAGTAATGGCGTTTTTGCACATTGTATACTGATCTGTATTTTTTTAACTATTTTTCTTGTTTTTTGTTTAATTTTGTTATCGGTGCAAACAACGGATTCTTTTCTTTCTTTAAAACATGTCTTTGCTGAACATTTAGGACATTCATGCCTAAATAAAGGTACTTACTAGCTTACCTAATCCTAGTTACCATCTGCCGCCCACTCATCCTCTAAATTTCATTACACGGTGTTCATTACCAACGGCTACCAAATTTATTACCAGCCGGCGAGCTCAAATTTAATAAATGACAGCTTGTAATAGTGCTCATTATACTACGCGTGGTGGTTTGAGCTCAATGTATTATTTTCTGATTGAACAACGACATATCATTCGTCCGGAATTAGTTCATTTAGGATTCGTATTTGCTGATGACACACACCCATGTTTTATTTTGATGAATGAATTTGCAATGTTTTGATACGTTAATACAACTGTTATTTGGATACTAAATTGCTATTTGGTTTGGTTGTTTGATATAGAGGTAGGTACATACATCAAGGATAATTAGGTATACATATATATTTCATGGAAGACCATGATGAGAGTACTTTATTTAGGGATTACAAAATACAATGACTGAATTTTGTTTAGCTGACTGCTCATCTAACAGTGTGATTTTGTATCAATATTCTTCCTCTTGCCGTTTGTTGAAATATAATTTAAAAATATTAACCCAGCTGCATTAAGAACGCTGGCGTCATAACACATTAACTACAAACTTGAATGATATAATTAAGTAGACCGCAAAACGAAATCAGTCCGGAGCGCGGCGCGGAGTAAATGTCTTAGAATTACCGACGACGCCGACTCGACGGGAAAAATGACGTAAACTCCCCAATATAATACTACAACACCAAGATAACCTCGCAATTAGACCTTCCACTTACTAAATATTCGACCCACGTCGGCTTATTGTTGTTGCTGTGTTATAATGCTTTTATTTTCCATGAATTTATGTGGTACGCGTATTTTTCGACCAAATTGGTAGCAATAAAAAGTAATATACGCGTTTTTGAGAAATATTAACGTAGTCGAAAATCCTGCGTTACCCTATGTTAATTATATGATAAAATATAATTCGATTCTTGTCTAAGGGTTATGGTTGTTTGCTTTTTGTCTTTTGTTAATAGAATCATCGCAATTTTTCTTACAATCAGTGACAATGAAAATCAGATCTGTTTTTAATTTTTAATCTGTAGGCCATTATTTATTTAGTATAACCACCCCTTTCCTTCTCCTGCACGTCGAGCCGGAGCCCCGGTAACCCGTTAGGTTCTCCGCGACATGAAGACATAGATACTAGGGACACATAAAAAGATGTACAAAATTTGTTTTGTGTAATCAAATTTTGTGGCACATAAGGCGAATTTAATACCAAACGACATTCTCTACCAACCTTAAGGTTTAAGTAGAAAATCTACGAAAAATAAGGTACGGAGAATAAACTAACAGCAGAGACAAACAAATAGATAATAGATAGATACATTATAGATACCGGACCTAATGTTATACTACCAAAAATGTTTGCTTCCCTTTAGTAAATTTGTAATTATCGCCAGCTTTTTTTTGAGGGCGAAATTTAAAATCATCCAATGACTTCTCCCGCTCGGTCAGGTGAAGCGAGAGGGAGTGTCAGACTCTTACTGACTATAAACCACCTCGTTCCTACTCCTGCACTTTGAGCCGTAGCCCCGGCAACCCGTTAAGCCTTCCGCAGCTCCGTATAGCCTAGCCTCCTGGCTATTTAAAACTAAAAAACCGACTTCAAAAAACCAAAAACTAATAACAAACAAAAAGTCAAAACTAAAAAGCAAAAAATAACTATTATTAGCACTGATAGTTTACCCACTCACTGGATAGGTTAGAAGTCGGTGCCATAAGTTCCATACAAAATTATTCATTGAAACCTTAATAGGAATCTAATCCACAATTTTGTGGACATTAAGTTATATCATTATGATATGAGCTTATGGCACCGACTTCTAGTCTAGTTCCCTCGACTGTCTGTCGGCTCCATCATCAGGTCGACTCCAAACCCTTATCAAATTGTAGTGCTTAAAAATCCTAATTGAAAAACATAATAGACGCATTACTCGCCCATAGAATTTTCGAAAGTTCCCCTCGGTTTCCCTAGGATCCCATCATCAGATCCTGACCTCATGGAAATGGGACCATCTCGGGAGTATACCCTTTCAAACGAAATAAGAATTTTGGAAATCGGTTCATAAATGGCTGAGTACTGCGCGAACAAACAAAAAAAAAAATCAGCCGAACATAGTACCTCCTCCTTTTTTTGAAGTCTGTAAAAATCAGACGTTAAATGTCTCTAAGAGTTAGAAGAGAAATACCTTTTATCTATTTTTTGTTTTCATTTCGGCCAGCCCGAGCTGAAATAAATAGTCAACACCCGATGCATAAACTGATACAGTTTACAGTTAGAGGCGGCCACAATTTATGAACGAAACGCATATTGCGCTATTCAGACCGATTCTAAAACAACCAACACTTGTTTATTCCAAAATGTAAATTGGGCTTTATTTCCAACATAATATAGGTACTACACGAAATTGAGATGAGCTGATAATCATCAGTCTGTTGTTCAATACATAGTACTAGATTACAACACGAAACAATGCATGCATTATGTTACGCACATTTTTAATTATTATTTTATATTAAATCAATATCTGTATCTCTGTATTTGTGTGCATGCCCACTGCCAAGTAATTGCTTTTTCTGTCACAATTTATCCTCTCCAATCTCACTTACCCCGTTTGTTCTATAATTGTGTCTATAATGACAGCACTCAACGAGTTAATAAAGTCTTTTCATAACTTCATTTGATGTAGGTACCTAAGTAAGTAAGGAGTCCCGATCGTTAAGCCACTTTTTTAAGGGGAAAAAATCGTCCAATGACTTCTCCCGCTTAGATGAGGCGAGAGGCGTTAGGTTCTCCGCGGCTCCGAATCGGCATCAGCCCTATTTGGCCCCATCCGTGGTGGTCTGATGGCTCTTTGAGGTGCGCGCGTAACGCGACGCGGCGCCGTACGCTCGAGTCTGGTTCTGGTCGAGCGGGCGCCGGAGATCGTCCCACGATCCTCGACGTCCAGAGTGTCCTTCGCGATGGCTGGGTTGCGAAGAGGCAGCGCTTCGCTGCCTCACGCGTCAGGCCTCCTCCTTAGCTAGCATGACTGCTTCGCAAAAGGAGGAGACGGCATCCCAGTTCCCCTCGCTCCGCATCATGATCCGCTCTAGGGCCGGACGCGAGTGGTCGCCATCGCCGATCACGTCTCTGAGGGCACGGCGGTGCAAAGCCCACGCAGGGCATTCCCGCACTGTGTGTTCCACCGTGTCCTCAGGAATCGTTAAGCCACTAGTAGGTAAATAAGATCAAAACCTGACTTTTAAGAATTTTCTATAAGAATAAAATACGTTTTTTTTTTTCATTTACTGTAATGTTTTCGAAAACTGATTGGCTGATAGTTACAACGACACCAGAACTCAAGGTTTTTTATTCTAACGCTTACAATATGTTATTTTCTAAACGTTGGAATATTACTTTTGATGATGAAAGTGAATTGTCTAAAGATTCAACTTGTAGTTTTACTTTACGCACTTGTATTCTAAATCACAAAATTATTTTAACTAATAACCTTCCTTTGGATACACATTAACGTTTCTCAATAATAACTTAATCGAAACAATCAGAGGATCTCAATAGAAAATACGCATTAGAAAGCAAAATTTATTCGTCGTCGTACATTTTGCACTTTGCTGCAAGCTGCAAATGAACGCCTAACTCTATGAATAGGCACGTCTGAACCATTTGCATAATTGTATTAGTCAGGTCGAGAGTCAGGAAGCCTATAACTACTAATAGACATTGACACGACATCGCGTTTTAACGTTTAATAAGTCAGTTTCAGTAAGGTTTGAGTAAACATAACATAACATCACGCCTTTTATCCCCGAAGGGGTAGGCAGAGGTGCACACAGAAGTAACACCCACTTTTCACTATGTTATGAGTCCCATGTAATAGGGGGTGAGCCTATTGCCATATACCGGGCGCATTTCCAGACTCCGTGCTACTACTGAGAATTTGAGAATTTTTAAAAACCCCAGTAATACTTTGCCCGACCCGGGAATCGAACCCGAGTCCCCTTGACCGGCAGTCGCACTTGCGACCACTCAGCCAACGAGGCAGTCTTGAGGTTTGAGTACTGTTAACCATATTGTGATAATAGAGTATAAAGTGTTTGTAACTAGCCAGTTCATTTCTAAAGTGCATAATTAAGGATTAATTGAAATAAATGCTTTGACTTTGACTTTGACTTTCACAGCCCTACTCTTTCCATGGATATCTTAACATCCGATTAAAGGACTTTACATTTGACAAATCTGATCATCTGTGTAGCCCTAATGAACATTAAAAAATTATACGATCGTTAGGGGACCGATACTAACATTTTGTATAATTTTCTCACCAAAATATTTATATCAAGCAAAGCTAAGAACACCATTGCTTAACTTATCAATAATCTCATTCAGTGTGCTGTGTTATTCATGTCCCTGGGACGCACTGGACTTTAGTGTTCCGGTGTTTTCATGGTTATATCTTCTTCTAATGTATCTAGATCCTGTTAACATATCAATTATCTCATTCAGTGTGCTGTGCTAATTTTGCGGGATCCAAGACAGTTATTCATGTCCCTGGGACGCACTGGACTTCAGTGTTCCGGTGTTTTCATGGATGTATCTTCTTCTAATGTGTCCTGGCTTACAGGAGTTGCAGCGGTTTTGGGAGGTTGTGGCGGTGTCCTATAAAAAAAATTCAGTGTTCTTCAACTTTTAAAAGGCTCAACCGATTTTCATAAAACTTATTGAAGATCACATGCACATAAGTCACCAACAAAACTCGATCGAAAAAAACACGCTACATCCGTTCAAAGCAAGGGTGCCACAGAAAGGCAGACAGACACGTGAAACTTATGACACACTCATTTTGAGGTGAAAAATAACGAATACCGACCATCTATACTTAAATCGTAGCTTCCAAACAAAATAGACGCTTAATTTTTATCGAGAATCGTAGCAAAATAAATCCTGCTAGCAGACACATTGACTTTTATTATAATCTTTATTTCTTCGTCCTAATTGGCCCTCAGTACTTTAAACATTGTAACCACAACTGGTAATTGTTTAGAATATAATTGTAGTTATTAAGTACTAAAGTAAAAACCTTGATAAAAATGTATTTACCCATAGTAGCATATTGAAAGATATTTTGATGCACAAAAGATGATGGTCACGTTCAAGTAGACTTAGATAAGTAGGTACCTTCGATAGAGAAAATAGCAAAAATCCAGAAAGGCACAAAAAACAACACTTTTGTCAAATTATATTACACTTGAAATAACATTTCGTAAAATATAAAACTTTGCCCATTCAAAATTCAGAATATAAACATTAAATCAAATGGTGCTTCCTCCCCAAAATACTTTTACTTTGGTTTGTTTATTTGGAGTGCAAAACAGGCATCTCTGGAGACTTCGGCTGAGTGGTTTTTAAAGCGAAAATGATGCCTCGTCCGATTTCCCTCGCTGTAGAAAGACCCTCCATGAAAATAAAAAGGTTCGAGCGATAAAAGCAATTCCATTTTTGACATACACCCCGCCAAATTGTTAATAATGATGGTTTAGGTGACGGTAATTGAATGAAAGTGGCTTGTTACCGCGAAGGCTTGGGAAGCCGTGAAATAAAATCGGAATCCGGTTGTAGGAAGCCATAAAATATTAAATAATAATGATGGTCCAAAGTACTCAATAACAAATGTGTACGACTGTTGTTCAATAAGTTTTTTAGGTAACGCGAAGCCTGGAATAATGTTACATCGATCGCTAACATTCTTCTCATGAAATGAAGAAATGAGCATAGCAATCACTACATATACTTAACCTAAGATGTATTGGCAATTTCAGACTTATAATAATTATAATCACTATAAATCAAGGTTTCCTCACGATTTCTTCTTTCACAAACATGTTAGTCAGTGTAAATAAACTAAAAAGTACAAATAACTTATCAAATTACATTTCGGCGTCCCATTTACTTTGGGACCAATAAGATAATATAGTATTTATATTAATAGCACTAGCTTTAGATCTATAAGCACTTCGGGATATTTTTATGGAAGATACTGAATTATAAGTCATCATCATCACATCAGCCACAGGACGTCCACTGCTAAACATAGGCCTCCCCCTTCTTTAATATATCTGTGGCCTCCCCCAATGACTTCCAGATAGGCCCGTTGGAAGCGACCTGCATCCAGCGGCTACCTTTTTTTTGTGGGGTAAACTTATCCAATGAGTTCTCCCGCCCGGGTGAGGCGGGAAGGAGTGTCAGACTCTTACTGACTAAAAACCACCCCGTTCCTACTCCTGCACTTCGAGCCGGAGCCCCGCGAACGTTATTTCTTCCGCGGCTCCGTATCGGCATCAGCCCTGTTAGGCCCCATCTGTGGTGGTCTGATCGCTCCTTGAGTTGGAGCTTGCTTGAGTCGCCTGGTTCTGGTCAGGCGGCGAGTCACCCGTGCACGCCGTCCGCAGGCCCGTGCTTACGGTGGCCGGAGATCATCTCGCGATCTCCGGCGCCCGGAGTGTCTCTCGCGACGGCCGGGTCGTGAGGTGGTTCTTTCCCTCACGCGCTCCGCCTCCTCCTTAGCTAGCATGACTGCTGTGCAGAAGGAGGAGACGGCATCCCAGTCCCCCTCGCTCTGTACCATGGTCTGAACAAGAGCCGGACGCGAGAGGTCGCCCTCGCCGACATCCAGCGACTACCTGCGACCTTAATTAGGTCGTCTGTCCACCTTGCGGGGGTGACGTCCTACGCTGCGCTTGCCAGTACGTGGCCTACAATATTGCAATTGCTTACAATCCTACAAGGCTTGGCCCAGTGGCTGGACAACTGGCTGCCGCGCAACGTGTCGCGGGTTCGATTCCTGCACGAAGGAACTCTTTGTGTGATCTACAAATTGTTGTTCCGGCTCTGGGTGTCATGTGTATGTGAACTTATATGTTTGTAAACGCACCCATGACACAGGAGAAAATCCTAGTGTGGGACAATGTTTATTTAAAAAAAAAAATACCGACCCTTTCTGCCTCAGCCGCCGTCGGTTCTCTGCGCCATGTACTCTATTGAGTATTATAAGTACTGTCCATTAATTGACTGCCTCGTTGGCCGAGTGGTCGCAAGTGCGACTGCCGGGCATGGGGTCTCGGGATCGATTCCCGGGTCAGGCAAAGTATTACTGAGTTTTTTAAAAATTCTCAGTAGTAGCACGGAGTCTCGAAATGTGCCCGGTATATGGCAATAAGTTCTCCCCTGTTACATAGGGGATTACATGGGACTCATAACATAAATAGTGAAAAGTGGGTGTTACATTGTACATTGTCATGCTATGAACTCTGTTATGTTATGTCCATTAATTAACCATAGGTAGCGTTTTTTAAGGTAAATACCCATCTCCCTTGGGATGTGCAGTAACAGGCGTTTCTCTGTGTAGGAGTTTCGTGGCTTACTCTTGAATCCAATTCCGATCGATCGACATTGGTCATTGTGAAATTTCGTACTTTTGAGTTGCAACACTAGCGCCCATTGTATCCGTATTGCGTGGATATCGAATGAACTAAATGGTATTGAGTTTGGTTTTATATTCCCTACTCTAAATAGCGATAATAATAAGCGCGAATTATGTAATCAAGCTTACTACACACTGACAGATAATCTTGAAGATAAGAATGCTTGGCAGCACGTTGGTTCGGCTCCACTGGACAATACTCAAATGTAGTCAGTAGTTAAATTCCAATAGTAGGTAATATAATACATAATTTAATTCTAATGTAGACAATCTAGTTTCCTTATGGCATCGAGCATTTCTTTTTTTTATTGAAACAAAGAGTTTCCTTTTTCTTGCATAGAAGCACTATTTCTATGGATTGTCAGTATGCATATGTGAGCACCATGTTAGACTTAAGATTTTTATTTTTTTTATTTTAGTAAGTTATTAGTATAATGCGTCAAGCGTGTCTTTGCATTGTTCTTACATATGCGTACAGTATTGAAATATGTATCAGAGACATTGTAGAACATACTTTTTTTTTAAAAGAGTAACGAATGGAGTTTCTTGCTCGTTCTTCTCCATTCGAATCTACGTTTTGGAATGAGCACCTAGCTTCACCTAATTTCACTGACGGACTGACTGACAGAATAATATTTATTTTGTATTTGTTGACGTTTCAAAAAGTACCAAACTATGGTTTAATTGAAATAAATGCTTTGACTTTGACTTTGACTTTGAAATTCTATTTTAACAGCTACGATTGGGGTTGTATAGGTTTGACATTGAATAATTATTGAGATTTTATTGGATTAAAATTGCATTGACATTGAAATTGGTTTCAAGAGTAAGCACACTAAGCACTATTACATACATAGGTACAAATTTTATAATAGTAGTATACTTATTACCTTATTACTTACCTACAATTTTGACGTAACAGATAAGTAAGAACATTTTATAAGCGGTTTACAACTAACAGGTATAATAATTGAGAATTTTCACGATGCAACGATACTTCCTCAGTTAGTAAGCGGCTTAGCGTCTTACTCATCTAAAACCTGAACTACTTTGAACGACTGGAAATTAAAAATAATATTTAATTTTATGTTTTACTTACTGGTCACAAATAAACATAATTATAGGATTTGTTCAAATAGGATTATAACATTTAAAAGAACAGTACAAGTGTGGGAGAGCCATGCTTCGGCACGAATGGGCCGGCTCGACCGGAGTGATACCACGGCCTCACAGAAAATAGACGTGAAGCAACGCTTGCGTTGTGTTTCGTCGTATGAGTGAGGTTACGGGAAGCCCAATTACCCTCCCTTTCCCCAATCTCCCCAATCTCAAACGATTCTCAAACTCCTAAAAAGCCGGTAACGCACTTGTAACGCCTCTGGTGTTGTCTGGTGTTGTCCAGGTGTCCATGGGCGACGCCGATTGCTTACCATCAGGTGATCCGTCTGCCCGTTTACCGGCTTATGCCATAAAGAAAATACATAAATCAAAATGGGGATCAAAAGAAAATCTTTAAGGGACTTGCAAATTTCGGTTTATGAACCCTTTTAGGCAATAGTTGGTTTATAAAGGTAAATGCCACAGTAATAATTCAACATGGGTAGGAAACATTAGTCGTTCGTCAACGTCGGCTGGCTAATCCACTTACTCAGTACGTATACCAGTAGAGTCCAGTAGTTAGACGTTCGGTCTGACTACTGACTACGAAAATTTGGTCTACAGTACATAAATTTTGGTCACGTCTCCTCACAGCGCAATTCTCAATGAATAAGTTGCACAAGTGCACTGTCAAGTCAAGCCACTGAGATTAATACATAGTGAAGTTTTAGTAGAACACACAAACCATGTTATTACACTATATTTCTTGTTTCATTCAAATGCTGTATGCAGTTGATAGATTTTATACTGATTTTATAAAACATCAGGAAGAAATTCCAATAGGAATAGGTGGTACCTTTGTACTTTAATTTTATTTATTTATTTATTTATTTATTTATTTCAACTCTTACAGCTAACATTACAGGTAAATTATATAACCTAATGCGTTAGTGTGGCACTTTATACGACATTTACTTACATTTACAAAACTAACAATAACAAATTAACAATACCCAGACTAATAACAGCAACTTAACACTAAAACTATATCTACTACTCTAACCTATAACACAGTATATATAAAATAATCTTTGCGAGTTCATTGAACTGACACGCAAATACATCTATTACAGTCTAGATTTGGTTAATCGTACGAATTGCTCGCGTCAGAGGCGTTTTGGCCAGTAGGTTGGTCCTGGCAGCCGGGACGGCCAGCAGCGGCGGGCGCCGGCGCCTCCACACATAGCGGTCCGGAACACTAAAGCTCAAGAGCTGCAGCACTCCGGGGTTGTGTTGCTTGCCGTGGAGTAACTTAATTAGGTAGACGACCAGTGTGAACTGTTGCCGCACGCCCAACTCATTGTATGACACCATACCCAGTACAAAAAGTGTGGGGTACATCAACGGGTATAACGGGTATACCCCATACAGTCTCCAGTACAAGTGGCGCGCGAACTTATTCTGTACGCGCTCCAGCATGTCAGAGTACTTCGCTTCGTGTGGGGCCCATACAACCCCACCATATTCTAAATGACTTCTGACTAGTGCATCGTATAACACCCTAATCGCTGTGATGTTTGTGAACCCTTGCGACTGCCGAAGCACAAAGCCGAGGTTCCTGTAAGCCTTTTTACATATCTTTACGATATGTTCGCGAAACGTAAGATCTGGAGTAAGATGTACTCCTAGATCACGTACTTGTGTAACTCGCTGTAATGCTGTCGCCTCCGCCATGTACTCATAGCAGATAGGATTCCGCGCACGAGTAAAGGATATTATCGAGCATTTTGATACATTGAAGCACAACCCATTGTCCTGGCTCCACTTCACCACCCTATCTATGTCACCCTGGAGTCGCTCACAGTCAGACTGATCCCCTGTAGTGTCCCCTCTATTATCATAATCTTTGTATCCTAATAGTGTATAAATTAATTATATTTCATTAATAAAACACAGTATATTCTCAGCAGTCATTCGTTTCACTTCGTTCCCTTACGCCTACCGTACATGGCGACCCTGCCAAAAGAAGGTGTCATACGAGTGTCGCGTATGTGAAACCTATCGCGCAGAAGTCTGAACTGTTTTGGTATAAGAATGTAAAACAATAAGTGAACTTTAGTTGTTACCAAGATGAACAATTTAGACTCAATCGTAGTACACTTGAGTGCTGTCGTATACATCGAAAATTGTCAATATGGGATCCTCAAAGTCAAAATATGAAGATAAAGTTGTCGTCCAAAACGCGATCGGTGGGTCCAACCAGGCATCATTTGAGGAAATAAAGTTTCATCTAAGCACCGCTAGCATAATTCTGACGGTAATCGCATTGGTTCTGGGAGTTGGTCTACTTGCTTTCCTGTACAGAATGTATAGGAAGTGTCATAGGCGCTGGATGCAGCAGGAAATACATCGGCAAAACCTGCGCTCTTCCATTTTTCGTCGCGGCCGCCGTGATGCAAAAAGCGAGGACATCGTATGACGGTGCAACATAATCTACGGCATCAGTGAAGTAAAAATGTGAAAAAAAAATAGTGATGTGCGGGTAAAATAAAAGTGAAATAATTACGTCAAAAAAAAAAGGAAGTGAAAGTGCAGTGCAGATAAGTGCGTATTAAATAATTCTTACTTGCAAATCGGGTAGGACTACTGACTATATTCCTCTCTAGTGGACGCTAAGTTATAAAAAACTAATTTAGTGGACTCTAAGATATAAAAACCAAATGTAATAATAATATAATGTGTGTGTTATGATCTGTAAGTTTAATACTCCATGTGACAGCAATGCTTGGTAAGTTATGATTTTACAATTAAAGGAATTGTATGATACACTGAAAAATATAAAGACTTATTTGATTAAAATTGGTCCTAAAAGGCGTCAAGGACAAATTGTTATTAATAAGTTAGAGGAGGCAAAAATATTTTATAGCGAGTATTCGTTACTTATAAGTGAATTAAACAAAGATATAAAGGAAGGAAGATTATCTACCCAGGACACCGATTTAGTTATCAAATTGTCCTCCGATTTTCAGTCCTTGTATACTGACATAGAGTTTCTATGTACAAAAAATAAATCTAGTGATTTTAAAGATATTTTTTCTGATATGACCGAAACTAATGTAAACATGGCGGAAACATTCAATTTAAAAACTGCTTTGTCCTTACTTGCTCAAATGAATGACGATGAATTTAATACTAAACAACTGATTGATAACATTGAATACTATGCGTCTGTATTGGAAAAGGATGAATGTAAGCATAAATTGATTCAGTTTGTATTAAAAAGCAGATTGTCACAAGGTGCAAAATTGAAACTAAAGTGTAGTTATTCAACTGTAACTGATTTGATCAATGATATGCGGAAAGAGCTTTTGCCCCAAAAATCAGCCCCTGCCATACAAGATAAATTGCAAAAATGTAGACAAAATAATTTAAATATTCAGGATTATGGTAAGGAAATTACCGAGATGTTTGTGGAGCTGACGATTGCGCAATCTAATGGAAATTCAGATTGTTACAACATTTTAAAACCTCTAAACGAAAAGTATGCCATTAAAAAATTCGCCGATGGGTTGCGTAATCGCAGGCTTAGTACTGTCATTACATCCAGGAATTACACCTCGTTGAAAGACGCAATCCAGGCTGCAATGGAGGAGGATATCGGGTCTGCTTCCACAGCTGGTGAAGTCTTAGGTATGTCCCATCAAAATTATAATAAACCTATCAGTCATAATTTTTCTTCCCCTAGAAGGCAAAATTACCATCGTGGAGGTCAGCACTTTAATAGCAGAGTGTTTTCGCAGCGAACTAATTATAATCCTAATTTTAGAGGTCAAAATCAAGTCCCTATGTCTGTTTCTCGACCAGTACGAAGACCCTGGCAGAATAGAGGTATGTATAATAATAATAACCGTCGCGGAAATAGGTGGATTCGCAATCAACATATGCGCGTAATAACTGAAACGGAAAATAATAGCGATGTTGCGGAAAATAAGTTTTTTCGAGGCTAATAATTTTATCTTAACTACTAGTAGTAATTGTTGCATCAGATTATCTCTAAACAACGTGATTCATTCTTGGTTACTTGATACGGGCGCTACCATTTCGGCTCTTAAATATAAACATGCACTCGAGCATAATCTTCCAATCCATAATGAGAAGATTATTATAAATGGAATTGGTGGCAAAGTCCATGCAATTGGATACACCTATCTACAATTACGAAGTGATGATAAATTATTTAGGTACAAATTTTATGTTTTTGATTCGCTACCATGTAAGGCAAGCGGTATCATCGGCCAAGATTTTTTAAACACGTATAGTGCGATTATTGATTTAAAGAACGATTATTTAACATTAGTAGTAGGAAATAACATAAAATGTAATTTGCGTATACAACGTAATGATAAATACATCTGGAATGTAGCCCCCAGATGTGAATCAATTCATTATATTAAAACTAATTATACTGAAGAATGCGTAGTAATTTGTAAGGAATTATGCGAAGGTCTTTATTTAGCTAGTTCTATAGTCAAACCTTTAAATGGTTTAATACCAATAAGAATACTAAATACTACCGAAAATACGTTAACATTAGAAAATATTGAACCAGAAGTTCACAAACTAAGCGATTACTCGATATGTACATTCAATAAGCCTAATAGCAACGCAAATAGGGTAAAGCAATTATTTTCTTTATTGAAATTGGGACACTTAAATGAGGAGGAACAAATTTCTATTGAGAACTTATGTGCTAAATATTCGGATATATTTTATTTACAAGGTGATAAGTTGTCAACCACGGATATTTATGAACACACTATTACTTTAAAACAAAACGTTAGTCCGGTATTTACGAAACCATATCGTTTACCTCACTCACAAAAACAAGAAATTAAGTCTCAAATTGACAAATTACTACAAGAAAATATAATAGAAAAATGCAATAGCAGTTGGTCAAGTCCATTACTCTTAGTACCGAAAAAGTCCGATGATAGTGGTAAAAAGAAATTAAGATTAGTGATAGATTACCGGAAATTGAATAATTTAATCGAAGATGACAAATTTCCACTACCTAATATGTCTGAAATATTAGACGCATTGGCAGGTAGTGTATATTTCAGTCATTTAGATTTATATAATGGGTTTTATAATGTTAAATTACATAAAGACAGTAGAAAATACACCGCATTTGACTCGGGACAATACCAAATGGTGAGGATGCCTATGGGACTGAAAACAAGTCCCGGATCGTTCTCACGCATGATGAATATGGCCATGTCGGGTCTTACCTACGAAAAATGTTTTGTTTACATGGATGATCTAATTATTTATGGTTTTTCATTAGATAACCACAACAAAAACTTACAAGATGTTTTTGAACGTCTTCGTAAGGTGAACTTGAAATTGAACCCGCAGAAATGCGATTTTCTAAAGAAACAGATATTATATTTAGGACATGTAGTCTCTGATAAAGGAATACTACCGGATCCGTCAAAAATTGAAGTAGTTATAAATTACCCACAGCCCAAAACTACCGATGAGGTCAAGAGATTTACAGCCTTTGTAAATTATTATAGGAAGTTTGTTCCAAATTTTGCCGAGAAAGCTAGCCCATTAAATAGATTAACTAAGAAAAATATTCGTTTTAAGTGGGACGATCAATGTCAAAAAGCATTTGAAACTCTAAAAGAAAGTATTACTTCACCACCTGTCTTAGCTTACCCGGATTTTTCCCCAAATAATCAGTTTATAATTCAAACAGACGCGTCAAACCACGCGATCGGTGCCGTGATGATGAATAAAAATATGAGACCCGTTGCGTTTGCCAGTAGGAGTCTAAATAAAGCGGAGAAAAATTATCCAACTATAGAAAAGGAACTTTTGGCAATTGTTTGGGCGGTCAAACACTTTCGACCCTATTTATACGGTAAAGAATTCAAAATTCAAACTGATCATAGGCCTCTAGTTTATTTGTTTAATATGAGGGATCCGTCGAGCCGGCTGATGAAGTTTCGGCTATCATTAGAAGAATACAACTTTAGTATCGAGTATGTAAAAGGTGCAGATAATGCAGCTGCAGATGCTTTGTCTCGTATCAACATACAAGATTTAAAGGAAATGTCTAATAAAATAATAAATGTCATGACAAGAGCGCAAAAGAGAAAGATAGCGCAAACTATGCCAGATCCTTCGGCTAATATCGACTTTACCGACGATTGGTCTGATCAACCAAAAGTCGTAGAGGCGCATATTAAACCTAAGGACCACATAGAATTAGTATTTATTGAAAAAAGGAAATTAAACTCAATAAAACAATTAAATGACGTACGTTTTGAAACTAAAACATTTTGTTATGTTCCTGATAGGAACTCAATTTATATTAAATATATGGATTCTCAATCGCAAATTACCCCAGCGGAATTTGTGAGAGAACTTGATGAAGCATGCTTAAAAAATGGAATTAATGAACTATATTTTGTAATGACTAAAAGAAATAATGTTTTCGTGGAAAAATTATTAAATGAAGTAAAAATATACGGAAGTGCTACTATGCCTAGGTTATGTATATTAAAGGACATTATTAGAATAGAAAATAAAGATGATCAAAAGGTAATATTGAATGACTTCCATCTCTTGCCCACAAGTGGCCACGCGGGTATGAGACGGATGTTATCTAATATTAAAAAATATCATTTTTGGCCAGGATTAGAAAAAGATGTGATTAATTTTGTAAAACGCTGTGACAAATGCCAGCGACATAAGTATTCGACATACGTAAAAGAGCCTATGGTAATAACGTCAACCGCAAACACTGCCTTTGAAAAAATATATTTGGATATCGTTGGTCCATTAGAGCGAGATAATAATAATTATTCATATATCTTGACTCTACAGTGCGAACTTTCAAAATACGTTGAAGCTTATCCACTTATTTCTAAAAGCACAACAGAGGTAGCTAGAACTCTAGTAAATAATTTTATATTGCGATATGGAATTCCGAAGGAGATCGCAACCGATAGAGGAGCAGAATTCATGTCTTCAACCATGAATGAGGTATGTAAACTTTTACACATTACAAAAACTAATTCTACCGCCTATCACCACCAGTCAATAGGTGCATTAGAAAATTCGCATAAAAACCTTGGTTCCTTCCTCAGAATTCAATGTGATAACCATCCCGAAATGTGGAGTCAATGGCTTCCATTTTGGTGCTTTTCCTTCAACACGTCCGTGCATAGTGAAACAAAATTTACACCTTATGAGCTTGTTTTTGGGAAGAAATGCTCTCTCCCTAGTAATTTGTTAAGTAATATAATAGATCCCCTATACACTTTTGATAACTACCCTTTAGAACTCAAGTTTCGTTTGCAATTGGCACAAAAGGAGGCTAGAGAAAATTTACTATCTAGTAAAATTAAAAGAAAAGAAATATACGATAAAAATATGAATCCAGTTGTGTATAAACCAAATGACCTGATTCTTGTTAAAAATGAGGTTGGAAACAAATTAAATTGTATTTATTCTGGACCATATGTTGTGATAAAAGATATATCACCGAATGTTGAAATTATGCGAAATAATAAGCCCGATGTAATACACAAAAACCGTACTAAATTGTATCACTCTAGTTAAGTAATCATAATTATCATGTATTGTACGTTATCTATGTTAATATAATAAGCATTTTCCTTTTTTTCAAAAGGGGGGAGGTGTAGTGTCCCCTCTATTATCATAATCTTTGTATCCTAATAGTGTATAAATTAATTATATTTCATTAATAAAACACAGTATATTCTCAGCAGTCATTCGTTTCACTTCGTTCCCTTACGCCTACCGTACACCCCTACCTCGAGCAGCAACTTGAGGTCATCTGCAAACAATAAACATGTACTATGTCTTACTACTTCCGGTAAGCTGTTAATCATTATGATGAATTCCAGTGGCCCCAAATTGCTACCCTGACTTACCCCAGATCTGGTGTAATAAGGCTCCGACACGTGCCCATTGTAATCGACATACTGCTGACGGTCCCGCATATAGCTGACAAAGAATTGTAATAAGTGCGGCGTACATCCCACGTCTGCCAGCCTTTCTAGTAAGACATCGTGATCCACGGTGTCGAATGCCTTTTTGAAATCAAAGTATGCCGCGTCCACCTGCCCGCCAGCATCCACCACCGGCACAACCTGTGCCATGAAGTTAAGCAGATTGGTGGCAGTGCTGCGCCCGGGCCGAAAGCCGTGCTGCGCATCCGATAGCTGCGCTTGTACCTGTCCCTGTAGGCAGCTTTGGATTGCGGATTCAAATACTTTTGCCGGTGTCTACAGCACCGCCACCGGTCTGTACCCGCTGACATCTGGACCTGACTTACCCTTGGGCACTGGAACGACTCGTGTGATCTTCCACCGATCCGGAAATGTCGACTGCTGTAAGCAGATATTGAAGACGTGATGCAGCGGGCTCACTAAAACTCTAGCACAATCTCTGAAAAGGAATGCTGGTATTCCGTCAGGGCCAGATGAACGCTTTGGCTTAAGGTTCATCAACGCTGTCTGCACGTCCTTTATACTCAAAGCCCCAATATGTACACGTGCACTGCCGGCTCGGCTTCTGGCCTCCGCCGCCTGCGCGTCTAGTTTCGGTGGTTCCCGGTTGTTGTTGCAAAAAAACCTGCGAACTCCACAACACATTGCTCATCCGTAAGATTACGACCATCTTTTATTATACTTTGCCGATTAATTCTAGACTTTTTTGATGCTATAGAGGTATATTGCCAGAATGACTTTGGATCTTTAACAAATCTGTTTTGAATTTTATTTTTGTGTTCTGTATGTGCTATGTCTATTAACTTTTTAACTCGGGCTCTAAACTCAGCGTATGTATTCACTGTAATCACAACCACGTTTCGATTTTTTGTAGTTTTTGTGAAGGTTAGCTTTAATTTTAATGTAGTTTATGATCTCTTGTGAGTACCATTACCGGGAATTTTCCCGGTTAAGCTTTCTCCTAGGTACACATTTGTTTATGTATGTGTTGTCCTTTATGTTGTATGTGTGTACATAAATAAATAATGAATAAACATTAGGGATTTATTATTTAACTATTTACGCGCGGTAACACTCGCCTGCTCGGCTTCTATTGATCGTAGCGTTATTTTTACAGCCTTCCTTGATAAATGAATGCTATCCGGCACTAATATAATTTTTCAAATCGGGCCAGTAGTTTCTGAGATTAGCACGTACAAACAAACAAACTCATCAGCTTTATAATTTATAATAGTAGTAAGTAGTATATTATAAGATTTTAATAGGTATTTCATTTTTAAACTGACTGCCTTGCTGGCCGATTGTCGCAAGTGCGACTGTCGGGCAAGGGGTCTCCGGTTTGATTTCCAGGTCGGCCAAAGTATTACTGGGTTTTTAAAAAAATACTCAGTAGTAGCACGGAGTCTGGAATAGTGCCCGGTATATGGCAATAGCCTCCCCCCCTATCACATGGGACTCATAACATAAATAGTGAACAGTGGGTATTACATTGTACATGATGTGCACCTCTGCCTACCCCTTCGGGAATAAAAGGCGTGATGTTATGTTATGTTCATTTTCAAAATCAAAGTCAAAGTAAAAGCGTTTATTTCAATTAAAGCATAATTTTTGATTCAATTAAACCATAACCATAACTTTTGAAACGTCAACAAATACAAAAAATATATAATAGTAGTGAAGCTAGGTCCTCAACCAAAAATGTAGATTCGAATGGAAAAGAACAAGCAAGAAACTCCAATCGTTACTCTTTTAAAAATATATCATTTACATTTGGCTCTGAGACCGTACCGTACATTGATTGAACATACATTTTTATCATTTTGAGTCTTTTTGTTTTAGTATTTAAAGTTTCAAATCTGAACTTGCAATAATTGAACTAAAAGTCACGGGTTATTCACGTGCACATATTGAGAAAAACTACTAGTTTTGGCCGGCTGTAGGGTGCACGACATCGCCGCGACCGCGCACGCTGCTCATGAGTCAAGCACGAATAACTATCGCATTCGTATCGTAACAGTATCGAACGAGTTAAGCGTTCTGAGGCCTTAGTACGAGTTTGATTTACGTTTAAAGTATTCGAAACGAGTATGCGTTCGGCACTCTGATTGGCCGGCGCCAATGAAGCAACCAATCACAGCGCCGAACGCGTACTCGTTACGATTACTTTAAACGTAAAACAAACTCATACTAAGGCCTCTGATCTCTATTAGGCCGGCTCAAGTGAACCAACCAAGGTTCACTTGAGCCGGCCAATCAGAGCGCCGAACGCACTCGATACTATTGCGTTACGAATGCGATAGTTATTCGTGCTTGGCACTCAGTTCTCAATAAGTTCACGTGAGTAACGCGATTTTTTTAAAGTCATACAATTGTTGTGATAAAACATTGCAATAATTTATTCATAAGTTAACTTACAATACCTTAGATATACCATGAATCTAATTAACATACATTATACTGAACTGAACAATAATTATCTGTATATCACGAAATTATTGTAGTTGAAAGTCTGACGACTACAACTATAAACAAAAAATATTTTTTAGGTTCGATTTACCGGGTCAGGTAGTAAACATTTAATAGCTATATTTATGTAAAATTTTCGAACCTAGTCAAACGCAGTGAACGAAACCATAGCTTGAATTTAATCGCGGCAACACCATCTAGTTTGAATTTTGGAACTAACTTCGTTTATATAATGTTACAGTTGTGGCTCTTTTACAAATTAAGATTTTTTATGGAATAAGCAGGTAACTGAGTCGACGGATCACCTGACGGTTATTTTTTTTTAGGCAATCGCCGTCGCCCATGGACACCCGGAACACCGGAGAAATTGCAAGGCGCGTTACCAGCCTTTTGGGGATTAGGAATTTGAGGATTGTTGGGGTTCAGGGATTGGGGATATTGGGGAAGTGGATGATAATTGTAAAAACATAAATAGTGAAAAGTGGGTATTACATTGTACATGATGTGCACCTCTGCCTACCCCTTCGGGGATAAAAGGTGTGATGTTATGTATAATTATATATAAGGTAGAGTTTACGTAGTATAACCTAAATTCAATAATTGTTTTCGATAAAACCATCACCAAGTAATAAAATTACAACTTTATGACGCAGCAATAAGAGCTGTTTTCGTAGGTCAATTAATGAAGTACGGAACGCACAGGTTATCATGGACTCGCTTTGTGTGACCTTTCCGTAGATTAAACAGTCAGTTTATACTAGTTACTCGTATACGTAAACAAAATCATCGTAAGTAGTACAATGATGAAGGTATGTTTAATATTGCAAAATCTTATAGGTTTAGCGGGTTTGCTTGTAATTCTCGTAAATGTAATTCCTTATCTGTATTCTTTATCACTTTCATGAACCTTGAAATAAGTAATTTCAAAAACTCTTTCGACGCATGCACAGACTATTGACTGAAAAAAAAAACAAAAAAAACTGGTGCTCGGGTGTAGAAAAAAACAACGACTGGAGTTGTATCCCCTCTCTAAAGTGTTAATCTAGCAACAAAACAAAAAATAATTATTCACGCGCCCTGCTATACAAAACTGGAATATACTGCCGGGTAATGGCCCGTTCGGTTAAATATCAAAATTGTCAAGTTGTTATACTTAAAAAAAAACGTTGTCTCACTCTAGGATTTTCACTTGCGTCGTGGTTGCGTTTATACACCATACAAGCTCACATGTACATGATACCCAGACCCGAAACAACAATTTGTGGATCACACAAAGTGATGATCCGTGCGGGAATCGAACCCGCGACACGTTACACGGCACGGCCGGTTGCCCCGCACCAACCCGGCAGTCGATAATGATTTCTGTTTAGCAACTTGAACGTAAAATATGAATAGCAATATGAAGATATTATGCATATTGCTATTATGTTATGTCAGGCGCGATCACATCCACTAGACTATTGGAATATAGCTTACTACCTATCTGTCAGCCGATATTAATAGACTATACATATACTAAGATTTTTTAGATAAGCTCCATAAAAAATATCTAAACCTTTACCAAGCAAAAATTTTATTTCATACAAACTATAACAGAACAGGTAGTTACGTTGATAATAATATATATCGTACCAAAAATCCCTAACATTTATTCATACAAAAGTAAACTCTAATCATCAAAAATAAGGTCTATAACGGAGTTAGTGAAAAGCGGTCGCCGATGACCGCTTGAGATTGAACGAATGAGTACAACAATGAGTCACTGAAACTAAAACCAGTAATTTTTATTGACTATTATATTCTATCCAATACTAACCATCTATCTATATTAGTTGCGAAGAATGAACTCGCGACTATAATGCAAAAATACTAAACAGCTGTACTGTTTTCCGTCTTAGAAACGACCGCTAATATACTGTGTTCGGTAACACCCCAATCAAACCGTGGTAACGAAACCATAGCTTGAATTTAAATGCGACTACGCCATCTATCGAGCATAGACGAACTTTTTTGTAGCAAATAATAATTATACGTAGCATATAAAATATTATATTTAGAAATTATCACAGGCAGTGACTATTTATTACAAATAGTAAATTGAGTAACCTACATTGGTCAAGGTTGTATGTTCACTTGTTCTTGTAAGTACATACATAAATTATAAAGAGTCGTTACAATAAATTATTTTTAGGCATCAGATAGGAACTAGAATAAATCAGAATAGCAGCTATGAGCTAAGACAATATTATTATAGTTTAACAAGACGCTGGGGCTGGATTAGCTTTAATTTTCATGAACGTTTCCGAAATTAATACAGTAGGTAAGTTCAAGTTGACAACTTAGGAACACGAAAAAAATTTTAAAAGCCGCTGGTACCGCGGGCTTTGTTGACATTTATATAGTTATATCTGGTCTGGATTCGGAATCGGAACACATTACAATTACAATTTATTTTATAACCGTCCACATGGTAGTCAAATCGCAGTAACGAAACCATAGCTCGAATTTAATCGCGGCAACGCCATCTATCGAGCGCGTGAGAGTTATTTTTATATTATGAAAGATGTAATAAATGTATTTTCGCAAATAAAATATTATGTTCTTTAAAATATTCTTATAGCTTGTTTCTCAGCGTTAGCCCTACTTTTTCAATAACATCGTTCCTACTGCTGCACTGTCGACAGTTGTTTTTAGTTACTTACCATTAGGTATCATTATTACAATATAATCGGAGGCCCAATAATTGGGCCTCCGATTATTACCTCCGGGCTCCGACCTCATTCACACAGCAAAACAACGCAAGAAGCATTGTTTCACGTCGGTAATCTGTGACGCCGTGGTATCACTCCGGTCGAGGGGTCGAGTCTCGAGTAGGTCTAGTACTCGAGTTCGGCCATTCGTGCCGAAGCATGGCTCTCCTTCACTAGTTTCCAATCAATTTATTTCAATTTAATTAAATAATTTAAAATTTATCTTATAGTTGCGATCGCAAGACCGCAACTATTCGTCAAAAAATAACGGTTGAATAACCGCGGGGAATAGCTAGTTTACGAAATTAAGTTTGTTTGTTTGTAACTCGTAATGGCATTTCTCACGCCCTAGTCAACGCGCGGTAACGAAACCATAGCTCGAATTTAATCGCGGCAACGCCATCTATCGAGGACGCGGGAGTTATTTATTTGTTTGAAACTTCATTTTTGTTTTTTGTTGTTTCTCTTCCTAAACGGTCATGTGTGGCAGTGTTGACGGTTTACCATCAGGTGATCCCCTGCTCCTTAGGTTTTGAATATCTGCATTCATTTTGCTAGAACATTATTTTCCATTTTTATTTCACAAGCAGCAAAATTGCCCAAACAAACATTTTTATCAACATCCAACCGAGCATCTATTTCAATGTCACCCTTTTCGCTTTCGAAATAAAGACTTAATTCCCTGTCTTGTTTTTTTTTTACTTTAACACAGTCATAATGGCTTTATTATGCACCTCTATTAATACTTACCGAGGTAGATATTATGATTATTTACCGCAGGGACACAGAATAGCAGGGGTGCATAATATCCCATAGTGTATGAAGATATTTGCTTGCAAGACGCCCCTAATGGTAATTTTGAAATATTAGTGGATATGAAGAATTGACATGAAGATAAACAAATCAGAACAACAAATCTCAAGACGCGAACGAGCACAAATAAGTCATAAAAATTATTTTAAATATTAATAACTAATTCTATTTTACCAATTAAACCCTTATTCGCTTTACGTATATCAATGGCTATAGTTGTGGAAAAAAATATTGTAATAACTAATATTGCATGGTCATCAAGATTAAATGCGTTAAGTGCGTTTACCTACTAACCAAATATCACATCTATAGATCTGTCGTCAGCAAGCGGGTAAAAATCCAATTATATACTGAATTATATACTGAGTTTGACCCAGACAAATAAACATAAGTACATATAAACAAACCGGACAGGCTAATAACTGAAATGAATAACATATTGTAATCTAAAATCTGCATATAATATGGACGATGGATCGATGTTTGACATTACTTGCTAAAATCGATCTACATCTGGCGAATGCGCCGCGAATGTGATACTCGCGAGCCGCTTGCCGGTTGCCCGTGAGCTGCGTGCATGCAGTCATGGTAATGCGGTTTAGTGCTCAACTCATACAAGGTTCGTATAAATAATAATTATAAATGCACGCGAGCGGATCGCGAGCGGCTCGCGAGTTGCGTATTCGCCAGATGTGGACGCACCATGAATCCACAGAGTTTGGATTTCTTTTTTTTTCTCTTTTTATTTAAAAAAAACATGGCACTAGGATTAATTGCGGTGTCGTGGGTGCGTTCACAAACATACAAGTTCACAATTAACATACACAATCTGGATCGGATTGAGAAAGGTCATTAATTTCGGCCGTGAATAAAACCGTTTCATAAAAGGTCTCCACAAGTCTCACGAAGGCTAATTACACTATAATTATCGGATCATTAATTAGCCTAGTTGACAACATGGTGACACATTATTACCTTATAATGTAACGTATTACCAAAAGCCATTAATTTTCAAGTTCACATAAATCATATTGTGGCAACTAACCATCATTAATGTATTTTACATGAGTTATTGTAAAATGATTATAATTTAAAGTAGGTACTTACATTATGTATTTGACTAAAACTGGACTGCAGCACACATCACACATCAACAGTTTATCCGTGGCTACTGCTGACCAAAAGCCTCTTCTCACACAGAAAAGATTTGAGCATTAATCGCCACGCTTGCTCATTGCGGTTTGACGATTTCAAACTTATATATAACTAGCGACCCGCCACGGCTTCGCAATAGTGCAATATGTACGTATTATACATATAAACCCTCCTTAAGAAAAACTCTATCTATTAAAGAAACCGCATCAAAATCCGTTGCGTAGTTTTAAAGATCTAAGCATACATAGGGACAGACGGCGGATAGCGACTTCGTTTTATACTATGTAGTGATTAGAAATTATAAGCACCCAGGTTTCCCTCACGATGTTTTTCCGCCCCATTTGTCATTGGTGTCTAGATAATCTTAGAAAGTACATATAACTCGAAAAAAGTCACATTGGTACTTGCTGTTGGTAGGTTTTGAAACCTCCATGGATGAGAAGCGGGCGTCCTAGACCTCCGACCCACTACGACATTTTTAATAAACCTGGGTCATTACAACTTAGGTCTTCAACCCGACAGTCAAACGTGAAGATTATTGCAGACGTTCAAGTAGACGAGCCCCATCGTCCAGCAGTAGTCTGTCATGAGGTATTAACCTCTTGTCTGTGGATATATGAGACACAATAGTAAACATATTGTGTCGCGCGTAGATCTACGTCCTTATCTTCACAGGTTAAACCATCCGAAACTCGAACAGGGTAGTTTCCTAAATTTTATTTTAATATGATGTGTACATCATTTTGCCTCGTTGGCCGAGTGGTTGGGATCTCTTGGAATCCTGGAGCAGCGGCAGGCAAAGCAATACATACTGGTGCTTTTTTTATTTTCAATAGTAGCACGAAGTCTGGAATTGTGCCTGGTATATGGCAATAGTCTCACCCCCTATTAGATGAGGCTCATAGCATAAATAGTGAAAAGTGGGTGTTACATTATAGTGGCATTAAGTGTCGTAATGCGCACCTTTGTCTACCCCTTCGGGCATAAAAGGCGTGCTGTTATATGTGGGTATATTGTATCAATTTATCCCAATTTACGAACTCTTAGTCAGTGGCAATCGTACATCGACCATAATTTCACAATTACACTACCTACCTCTTTTGAAACCAAAATAAATTATGATGCTACTCATAATTGGGACTAACAATAAATCATACTGAATCCTAAACAATTGTGTGCAGGCAAAATCGAAATGATATTCCGCTTTGCAAACAACAAATTAGATTTATGACACTATCATTGCAATAGCACTCAAACATTTCAATAATACTGCTCAAATTAATTTGTAATGAGTAGGTACTTAATGTCATCGCCACCTGACAAGAATGATATAAATTAATTTACGCTCATTTGCAATCCTCAACTATTTCAATTAAGTAATTTAATCTATTTGATAAAGTGAAAAAGTTCAATAGTGATATTAAGGTGCTATTAGAAAAAATATTAAAATTTGAAATATCTTTGAAAACTTTAAATTTTTTTTGGGATTGATAATTTCATTAGGTAGGTATTCGTGATCTCGTTAACTAGTAATAATTGCTAGACCAATTCATACCACCCATATTCAACTCAAAATGGAGCGAATGTTATGATGTGGGAACTCGCGCATGTGGTGTGCAACTGGGATGTGATAGAGTTTCTTAACTATATCCGAAACTATACAAAAATGAGTACGAATCCGACATACGAGTAGTTTCGAACAGGACCGCATTGTTGTTGGGTTTCCTTAGGTTTTCTGGCATCATTATTAAATGCTTTGTTCTTTTTCTTTTTATATTTTCGGTTGCGGTCCATGGAATTCTTTGAGCAGGTAATAATATGTACTACATACCAATTGCAATGTCCATTTTTCATTTTGATATGTTCTTCGGTTCTTCTTTTTCCTTTTATTTATTTCATTTTTCTTTTCCAAAAAATAATCTAAATCATTAACAATCTTGTCTTCATTCTGATTATCTTGATACCTTATTCATACGAATAGCAATTCAGTTTCAATTAAGTACGCATATGCAGATCCGAAACAGATAGGTACTTAGGTATGGTACATCACTGACGTAGGGACGTGCACGAGTGTCAAATAACGAGAACCGAAAGAACACTAGAATTGCAATGACTCGCTTGAAACGTTAACATTTCATTGAGCACCGACCACTCGTCAAGTATCTGTCTGCAACTAGTGCCTACTTATATCACACAGTTTTAATAAAAAAAGTAATGATAAGTATCTACAATTCTACGTTATCATTGTTTTAGGTATGTCAACCGACTTAAAAAGACAACCAGGAGTTTTCTGATCGACCCGTATGTATGTATGGCGGTCAGGGATTATCTCGTGATTGGCTGAACCGATTTTGTTGCGGTTTTGAGAAAAGTTCTTTATTACACTTAGCCGACGACGGTAAAAAGAAAGTAGGAGTCGATTTTAAATGTAGTTTAGGGAAATTATTAAATAGTGTTTTTTACTATTTTATTTCTTTTATAGGTTCCTTATTTTGGTGCTATTTAATCGGTGATTTATTCTCATTAATAGAGCTATAACATGACTACCAAAATTACAACATAAGCTTTGGTTCTGTTCGAGTATTTGAAGATACACTTTCTTTCAGCAAGTGACATTTTTCGAGTTATATGACGTGTACTTTCTAAGATTATCTAGATACCACTGACATATGGTGAAGGAAATCTTGGTTTGTAATTTATAATTAAGTATACCTAAGTTTGAAATCGCGAACCCGCATTGTACAAGTGTGGTGATTAATGCTCAAATCTCTCCGTGTGAGAAGAGGCCATTGGTCAGCATAGTGGCCACAGGCTGTGCCTGTTGATGATGATGATTATTTTGTGGTAAAATTATACACACATACCTACCTAATATTACACCATTCTATAAACTAAATAATGTATACAATGAACGATTATGAACGGCTAGGGGATTAACTCGTCGAGTACCGGTTTTGTAGACACAATTATAGAACAATTTTTTTTTTTTTAAGGGGGAAAATCTTCGAATGACTGCTCCCGCCTGGGTGAGGCGGAAGGGAGTGTCAGACTCTCACTGACTAAAAAGCACCCCGTTCCTTCTTCTGCACGTCGAGCCGGAGCCCCGGTTACCCGTTAGGTTCTCCGCGACAATTATAGAACTATAGGTTGCGGTCACCGGTGACCGCTTGGTGTTTGACAGTTTAAATGTCACAGCAAAACTAAAGCTCAATGTTTCTAACGATACTTGTAATTGCAATTAGGCTTTAATTTAATTTTCATAGATGCTAAACAGTGACCACCATTTTTACCAGTGTCTGACCACTGCGTCTAACTTTGATAAGGTAGGTGCTATAGAATGGGCTCGCTGTCATTGCAGCGGTAAGTCCCCTCTTTGAGGAGTGGCTTGAGAGACGCTACGGCGTCCTCACCTACCGCCTGACGCAGGTGCTTACCGGACACGGAAGTTTCGGTAGGTTCCTGTTTCGGATTGGGCGGGAGGAAACGCCCGGGTGTCATCACTGCGAGGATCGCCCGGAGGACACGGTGGAGCATACGGTGGCGGTGTGTCCTGCGTGGACTGAGCACCGCCGTGTCCTCAGGAATGTGATCGGCGACGGCGACCTCTCGCGTCCGGCTCTGGTTCAGACCATGGTACGGAGCGAGGGGCACTGGGATGCCGTCTCCTCCTTCTGCGAAGCAGTCATGCTAGCTAAGGAGGAGGCGGAGCGCGTGAGGGAACGAACCTCCTCACGACCCGGCCGTCGCGAGAGACACTCCGGGCGTCGGGGATCGCGAGACGATCTCCGGCCACCGTAAGCACGGGCCTGCGGACGGCGAGCACGGGTGACTGGTGACTCGCCGCCCGACCAGAACCAGGCCCGAGCGTACGGCGCGTCGCGTTCCGCGCGCGCCTCAAGGAGCCATCAGACCACCACAGATGGGGCCTAACAGGGCTGACGCCGATACGGAGCCGCGGAAGACTTAACGGGTTGCCGGGGCTCCGGCTCGAAGTGCAGGAACGGGGTGGTTTTTAGTCAGTAAGAGTCTGACACTCCCTCCCGCCTCGCCCGGGCGGGAGAAGTCATTGGATGATTTTCCCCCCTCAAAAAAAAAAAAAAAAAAGGTGCTATAGAACCTTTATAAACGATTTTCATGTAAAAAACTCTTTGTATTTAACAATTTAACGTTATCACAATAGACTAGGGGAATATTTAATTTCGCGAAGAGATTGAAAAAGTTTAAATAAGAAAATATCAAGGAAATTGACAATTTAATGGCTATAGCTAAAAGTATCACGAAGCCGAATGAATGGCCATTGTGCAGTTACAAGGTAGAAATAAATTAAAAAGAAAACTTCTTTTTTTTATCGTAAACCGAATATAATACATATTCGGTTTACGATAAAAAAAAGAATGACAATTCACATTTTCTTACTTTTCTGTTCCATTGTGTTGTAATATTAATACCAATATAAACTTTGGTTATCTACTTATGATGACTTTAAACAATTTTATAGTTTCTGTTAGCCTAAATTACTCTTACCTCCTGATACAGACGTAGTATACATACATTGAAGAATCTAACAAGTATTAAAGCTAGATGAAATGAATATTATTGAACAGCACAACATAAACACGTACTAACTAAGCACAATCACAAATTACATCAAGATATAAATATCCGAGTGAACACTATCCCAGATAACATTAATAAAGAGAACAATATACCTCTACACAACGATTCATCATTCCACAAACAATGTGCACAAACCCTAACATTAAGATAAAGACAAATAACCCTTAGATCACACGGTCCCTTAACTTTGGACGGGTTTGGTCTCAACCCTTACGATTTATAACCTATCGCATACCGAAAGTCAATAACTGCCCCATTTCTTGGACCGTTAAAGTTCAATTAACGTGGCCTATGGAGCGTAGAATGAAATATAAAAATGAAACCATCACACACAGTCATAAATTCCAGTGGGATTTTATGTCCTTGCCTCCATTAGCCTGGCACAGGATAGAAGTTAGTGCTGTACGTATTTGTTTAGTCTAACGGCTGTATAGTGAAGTAAAATGTGCTAATGGGTTGTGCTAATAAAAAATTCTTTCGCCCGCAGTGGTAGCAAAGCGATTAGTCGAGTTCTATGAAAGGATTGATTGATTGTTGATTTGAGGTGGTACGAAAAAAGTAATTTTGTAGCGGCGGCAGACGAAGGTATTGTTTGCCTAAAAATTTGGACATCATGGATGAATCGATCGGAATCATTTTTCTTTGCAGGGAATCACAGGATTCCTTTACATAACTAACACGAATCGGGACATGGTACTAATGGAACTGTGACTATTAGGTAGTAGCTATTTAATTAATTAAGTTTCTTTTTTTTGGGATGATCCGTTAAACGAGCAGATGGATCACCTGATGTCGAATCGGCATCGCCTATGGACACCCGGAACACCAGAGGTGTTACAAGTGCGTTACCGGCATTTTAGAGATTAGGAATTTGATGATTGTTGGAAGTTCAGGGATTAGGGAGATTAGGGAGGTGGGAAAGGTAGTTGGGCCTTTTCTTTTCTATTATGAATTCATTATACAATGGTTATAAGTGAAGACGTACGTGATTTGTAAATCATGTACGATTTTAGAAATTTTAAACATATCCTCGATATACATATGTACATAATTCATAAATTCGTTTTAAACCCATTTCCTTCGACTATCTTTTACTTTCCAACGCGCACTAGAGGCATATTGAATTGAATTCTGCAAATCTAGTGTCGCCACAACCACCTGTATTTGCACTGTGGGAAACCACACATAAAATGGATAAGGCACCGCCTTTTTACCCGATTGAACACTTACGCAAAATAAATTCAAAGTGACAAAGTCTAGGCGTGTACACTAGACTTTTGTTTTACAAGGTTATCTTATAAGTTTTGTGTAATACAATACTAAAAGTAATTATCATTTTTATCAGTCCACAATTAGACCAAACATAATATTCAGATTTAAACCACTTTTAAGTTGGTCCTGGCCTAAGTAGAATAGATTACAATTTTCATTAGGTTTGTACTGTAAAATATTCTAACTTAGTCGTTTATATTTAACCCAGAAATAATGCCCAACACTTTTTCTTCCGAAACTTAGTTTTAACAATGCAACGGAGCATGGATCGAGATAAAATGTCCTCGCACAACAAAGAGCAACGATCCTCACCTCCTTGATAAAACAACAGCTAACACAAGTAAACAGTGCAATTTAATTAAGAACTGCACTAAATTAAGTGGAACAGCTTTGTTTTATAGAACATCTGCTTTTGAGAAGTAGTTTTAAACATTTGTGAGAAGTGTGGGATAGCCAGGCTATGGCAGAAATTGACCGGCTGGACCGGAGTGATAGGTACCACGGCCTCACAGAAAACCGACGTGAATCCACGCTTGCGTTGTATTTCGTCGTGTGAGTGAGGTTACCGTTGCAGGGCGGGTCGCGAACGAAGTGCGAAAGAACAGTTCTTGTGGCCCGCCCTCATGCGTGAGTGGCACACCCCGGGGTTTTTAGTGGGTTTTAGCCCCTCATAACCCGGCCTCGGCCCCGCGAGGCCGGGTATGCACGGCATTTTCCCCAGGCGAAAAAAAAAAAAAAAAGCCCAATTACCAATCCCCAATCTCATCAGTCACCAAATGAATCCCCAACAATCCTCAAATTCTTAATCCCAAAAGGCCAGTAACGAACTTGTAACGCCTCTAGGCCAGCTAGGCCCTAGCTGCATACGTACGTAGCAAAAAGGATGTCAATAGATGCAGATCACTTCGAACCGATTAAATTTGAAGTCTGGGAAGGTATATATTTAATAGTGGAAGTCTTGACTCGAATACACCTATTGACGTCCCTCTTGGCAGATTGCGCTCAAAAAGATTCTCATTATAATAGCTTAAATCAATAATTAAGATGTTTGTTCTTACTCCTTTTGCTCTTTTACTGGATAGTTTTGTAATGATCGATATTTGGTTCTTAAGTGCATTAATAGATGGCGTTACAAGACTAGCCACATTAATATAAATCATGTATTTATCATGGTAAAGTGAGGGTGGCAGTAAAAGAAAATAAAAAAAATAAATCTGACAGATGAGGATTATATAAAGAAAGGAGACAGCTAACGGGCTCCTCATTTAATTTACATAATTGCTGTAATTCAAAGCCATAATTGCTCAGAAATGTGTAATGAATAGTAAATATATAAGTATTATTGCCAATGACAAGTGAGTGTGGTTGCAGTAACGGGGTAAGTGTTTGCGTTTACTTTACGGAAGTGTACACTGGATCATCGGCAATATTTTGCAAGGCTGATTGTTTTTACATTGTCCTCAGCTTGCGGATACGCCCTTAATTATTTGGGAGAAACATTTAGAACTGTGATTCAGCTTCCGTTACGCCAGTTGATCTCGACGCTTACAGATCAACATATTCACCTCTATTCTCAAGTAACCGGTTGGTCTCGGGGTGTAGCATCGTATACGTCGACACGGTTGAACTCGGGTTCGAACCCAAGCCTTAGAAAACTTTTGTTATATCCTGTTTATTTCTGTATTCTGATTTTACTGTTTTATTTAGGTTTTATGTCTTTCCGTTATTTTTTTAGTGATTTCCAGTGATTTAATTTAGTTTAGTATTTGTCAGTGTTGAATAAATTTTTATGTACCTACCTATTGCCGCTGTTTAATCTTTCATTATCCAGTTACTTGAACCCAGGTCATTACATTGGCGCCCAAGGGTTAACTGAATGAAGGATTAACAAGGTGTATTGAAAAAAGATTCTTGTGTAACAGTGTAAGTAGGCATTCATTCCGGACAGATATTGTAATTTCGTGGGTAATGGTAGGTAGTACGTATTATATTCATCAAGTAAATATTGTTTAAAGTTTTATTATTGCTTAGTCATGGATGTTAATGCATTATATAAAGATGAGCTCGAGTTTGAGTTGGCATGTCGAGGGGTTTCTGATTGTAAAACCGTGGCGACTATGCGGAAATTTTTGCGAGAAATTTTAGTTCGCGAGCAGTCAGGTGAGTCCTCTATTTCCTTTAAAGCACCTAAGTCATGCATCGAGAATCCAAAAGATGAGATATTAATTTGTAAAAAGAAATTGTCAGCTATCAATTTACTTATATCTGAAGTATCACACAGTCCTGAGCACTCGTTTTGTAAACGCATACACTCTCGTTTGACACACTTGTCAAATCGTGCTAAACTGATAATACCCTCGGAGTCTAGTGATATTGCGAATCATTCGACCTTGCTAAAGAATATTCAAGATACCTTATCGTCATTAAGACAACTTGAAAAAGAAGAAGGTGAGGATGATGAGGGAATTTCTGAACATGATAAGGACATCTTACAGAAGTCGCTGGGCGAAGAGGCCATACAGATTATGGAACAGTTGGAAAAGTGCCGAGACCCAGAGAAAAATTCTTTACCGAAGGATACTAACACTCAAATACATCAAGATCGAGCTCCACAATCTGCGGTGGCTGAGGCTGACACGCCAACTCCCGTCTTGGAGAGACCTAGTCATTCCTCTCGTCATCTTGGTTTACAAAGGACTTCTACATTTGATAATGGCTTTCACAAACGGAAGTTGGTACCGATTAAAGATTGGGGTGTCAAGTTTAGTGGTAAGGGCACCATAAGTGTAAACGCGTTCTTGGAAAGAATTGAGGAACTTAAAGAAGCGCGGAATGCTACCGATGAAGACTTGTTTCGCTACGCCATAGACTTCTTTGAAGAAGAAGCGTTGATATGGTTTAGGGCTAATAAAAATTCAGCGGCAAATTGGTCACAATTGGTTAGGCTACTGTTAGACACATTTCAACGACCGTATTATCAAGAAGAGCTATTGGAAGAAATTAAGCGTCGAACTCAAAGTTATCAGGAAGGTATTTCGGTCTATATAGCTATTATGCAGAATATGTTTAATCGACTACCTACCCCAATCCCAGAAACGCAAAAATTAATAATACTAAGAAGAAATTTACAACCATACTTTCAAAAAGCTATATGTCGAGATACTTTCGATTCAGTGGGCGAATTGACTGCAGTTCTCAGGATTATTGAATGCACCAAGTTGAGCTGTGAAAATTTCAAAGAACCTACCCAAAGTGATTATTCATTGGAAAAAGATTTAGCATACAAGGGTAATACTTCGAGGACCTCACGAAACGAAGATACGACTGAGCTAGCAGCTATAGATAATAGAGAAGTGCAGTTGACAAAGTGCTGGAACTGCAGATCTCCAGGCCATCGCTTCAGGGATTGTAAGTTGCCAAAACAGAGGCTCTTCTGTTATAGATGTGGACGTTTCGGGAAAACGACAAATAAATGCCCATGCAATACCACTGATAAGGGAAACGACAAGTCGGAGTCGATGCCGGCCGATCGTACCCCGAAAAACTAAGTCATTCTATCTCGGATGACTGGAAACAATGGCTACACACGGTTTCAATGTTTTGGAAAACAGGGAAAATAAATAATATTAATAAACACAGTCAAGATAATCGATATTATGCTGAACTAACAATCTTGAATCAGCCATTTGTGGGATTATTAGATTCTGGAGCCACTATCTCAGTAATTTCTCCGCAATTTGCAACGAGAGTTATGAAATTAGGATTTTCAGAGCATAAAGTTGACAAGGAAATGGTATCTACGGCAGATGGCACTTACCACATCATGAATTCCATTGTGCATTTACCCATTGAGTTTATGGGAAAATATAATGTGGTAGATTTTTATATCATGGATTGTTTAAAACATGATATTATCTTAGGCATGAATTTCTTTGAATTATTCAATTTAGCAATAGGGGCAGGCAAATCAATGGTTAACATCTCGGAAATAAAGGTACAGCTACCAGTGATCGCACGAGATGAACTGTCTGTCTCACAGAAAGAGCGGCTCGACAAACTGTTGGATGAAATGGCAGCAGATATTGGTAAAGGTTTGGGAAGAACATCGTTGATCAAGCACAGAATCGATACCGGGGATAGCTTGCCCATCAAACATAGGCAGTACCCCTTTGCCCCCCAATTATGGCAGAGCTTGAGAAGGAAATTCAGGACATGCTGGACAATGACGTAATAGAGCCCTCCTTTAGTTCATGGCGTTCTCCAGTATTACTAGTGAAAAAGACTTCGGGTAAGAATCGATTGTGCCTCGACAGTCGCCAATTAAATAGGATTACAATAAAAGATTCTTATCCCTTGCCTAGGGTTACAACCATCTTAGACAGTCTAAAAAATGCTCAGTTTCTGTCTACTATTGATTTACGATCAGCTTTCTGGCAAATACCGCTTGAAGAAACCAGCAAGGAAAAGACAGCTTTTGGACTCGCGGGAAAAGGACTGTATCAGTTCAAAGTCATGCCGTTTGGACTAGTCAATGCTTCTCAAACACAACAACGTTTGATGGATCGGTTGTTTACGCCGGAATTTGAGACTCGAGTGTTTACATATTTGGATGACATCGTCATTTGTGACAGCAGTTTTGACAACCATTTATCGTCATTGTCACATGTCAAAAATCAGCTTAAAGAGGCAGGATTAACGATAAATCTGGAGAAATGTGCATTTGCGAGATCATCATTAAAATACTTGGGCTACATCGTAGACAAGGAA
This sequence comes from Spodoptera picta, assembly GCA_038387885.1. Classification (NCBI taxonomy): domain Eukaryota; kingdom Metazoa; phylum Arthropoda; class Insecta; order Lepidoptera; family Noctuidae; genus Spodoptera; species Spodoptera picta. The sequence goes on from JAZHFQ010000778.1 coordinate 537,147, forward strand.
GGATTACGTACCGACCCAGATAAAGTGAAGGCGATTCTCGACTATCCCAGGCCTACTACTTACACGGAACTAAAGCGATTCATTGGTCTAGCTAGTTGGTACAGGCGGTTTGTGGAAAACTTTGCCATTGTCGCAGCTCCGCTTCATGAATTAACTAAAGGAGGCAAGAGAACTAAATGTATAGAATGGAATAAAGAGGCAGAAGATTCTTTCTTAAACCTGAAGACTGCCTTGACCTCGACACCAGTGTTAAGAGTGCCAGATTTCACCAAACCCTTTTCTATTCAATGTGACGCCTCTAACAGGGGAACTGGTGGAGTTCTAATTCAAACAGTCGACGGACTCGAGGCTCCTATCGCTTACACGAGCAGAAAATTATCGGAAAGGGAATGCAAGTACTCAGCATCTGAGCGGGAACTATTAAGTGTTCTACATGCTGTAGAACAATTTCGTCCATATATAGAAGGGAATCACTTTAAAGTCATCACCGACCATAGCGCCCTTCAGTGGCTACACCGTAACAAGGATCCTCACGGACGTTTGGCGAGGTGGGCAATGCGCTTACAGCAATTTGATTATGAAATAGTCCACCGTAAAGGTAAATACAACACTGTGCCGGATGCTTTATCAAGAGCGATTGAAGAGGAAATTAACATTTTAGAAATAAAACCAGAAGATAAAGATGAGTGGTATAAATCAAAAGAAGACTTGGTGCTGTCTGGGAAGAATGAACCGGATTGGGAGGTTAGCCAAGGACAACTGTGGAAACATTTGCAATTAAAACAATTTCCAGATGAAAATGACAGTTGGAAACTTGTGATTCCCGAAGCGCTTCGCCAAGGCATCCTTAAGGAATGCCATGATGACCCTACAGCTGGCCACCTTGGTGTTAAAAAGTCAGTCAACCGAGCAAGACAGCGATATTTCTGGCCGACATTAATAAAGGACATGAAAGACTTTGTACGGAAATGTGAAGTGTGTGCAAAGTATAAGTACTCACAAAGTAAGCCATCAGGTTTAATGGGAAAGCAACGAGAGGTATCAGAACCTTTTCAGATTATATCAATGGACTTAATGGGGCCCTTTCCAAAATCGAAGCATGGTAATACTATGCTGTTAGTCATCACGTGCTGGTTCAGCAAATTCTGTTTTTTGTACCCTCTCCGGAATGGAAAGTCATCAACTATAGCTCGAATACTGGAGGAAGATATATTTTTAATGTATGGAACCCCCAGCGTAATAGTTTGTGATAATGGGAAGCAATTTGTATCCAACCAGTTTAAGGATTTAGTTTCAGAGTACGGTGTAAAACTATGGTACACTCCTCATTATCATCCTCAGGCTAATCCCACTGAACGAGTAAACAAGGTCATTGGCTCGGCTATAGCTTCTTACGTTGAAGATAATCACAAAGAATGGGACAAGTATATACCACACATAGGTCATGCAATCAGGACATCGGTTCATGAAGTGACCGGAAAAACGCCAGCGTATTTGTTTTTTGGACGCGAAACAATAATCCGGGGCATGAAACCTTACAACTTTGAACCGGGTGAACCGATAACTTTCGATAAAGAGAGATTTGAAAGAAATATGACCTTCAGAAATAAAATTTATGAAGAAGTTTCTGAAAGAATGCGGCAGTCACATGAGACCAACAGTGATCAGTACAATAAGAGACGTCGTACTTGTAGATATGATGAGGGTGATCTGGTTTGGAAGCGCACTAAACTGCTATCGAATGCTGACAAGTCTTTTATGTCCAAGTTGGCACCTAAGTTTGAAAAAGCAGTCGTAGCCGAAAAGATATCAAACGACGTTTACAGACTAAAGAGTTTCAAGGGCAAAGATTTAGGAAAATGGCATTCTTGTGATCTTAAACGTTTGGTTTGAATCCGGTTGGATTCCTCAGAGGAGAGGGGATATTGTAATGATCGATATTTGGTTCTTAAGTGCATTAATAGATGGCGTTACAAGACTAGCCACATTAATATAAATCATGTATTTATCATGGTAAAGTGAGGGTGGCAGTAAAAGAAAATAAAAAAAATAAATCTGACAGATGAGGATTATATAAAGAAAGGAGACAGCTAACGGGCTCCTCATTTAATTTACATAATTGCTGTAATTCAAAGCCATAATTGCTCAGAAATGTGTAATGAATAGTAAATATATAAGTATTATTGCCAATGACAAGTGAGTGTGGTTGCAGTAACGGGGTAAGTGTTTGCGTTTACTTTACGGAAGTGTACACTGGATCATCGGCAATATTTTGCAAGGCTGATTGTTTTTACATTGTCCTCAGCTTGCGGATACGCCCTTAATTATTTGGGAGAAACATTTAGAACTGTGATTCAGCTTCCGTTACGCCAGTTGATCTCGACGCTTACAGATCAACATATTCACCTCTATTCTCAAGTAACCGGTTGGTCTCGGGGTGTAGCATCGTATACGTCGACACGGTTGAACTCGGGTTCGAACCCAAGCCTTAGAAAACTTTTGTTATATCCTGTTTATTTCTGTATTCTGATTTTACTGTTTTATTTAGGTTTTATGTCTTTCCGTTATTTTTTTAGTGATTTCCAGTGATTTAATTTAGTTTAGTATTTGTCAGTGTTGAATAAATTTTTATGTACCTACCTATTGCCGCTGTTTAATCTTTCATTATCCAGTTACTTGAACCCAGGTCATTACAGTCTCTTTTTCCACGAAGTTTGTCCAAGTCTTCAGTAAATATACGCTCATATGCTTATTGAATCCGTAGAAGAACCCTTGAATCGCTTGATAATGCTAACATTTGCGTATTCTAGTGTGCTATCAGGTAGCTTCTACTGATCTTGAATATCATTTGGAATTCAATTAACCAAATGACCATTTCTATTGGTTTCGATTGGTAAGTTGGTATATTTTGAGAGTATTCTATGTAATAAATACTGTGTATTTATTTACCTCATTCATACACGTTTAAGTGTGGGAGAGCCATGCTTAGGCACGAATGGGCCGGTTCGACCTAATGATACCACGGTCTTACAGAAGTGTTGTATTTTGTTGTATGAGTGACGTTACCGGAGGCCCAATTAGCCCATCCCTCTCCCCAATCTTATAACGCATCTAGTGTTCAGGGTGTCCATGAGTAGCGCTGATTGCTTACCATCAGGTGATCCGTCTGCTAGTTTACCGGTTGTGCCTTTATAAAAATTGTTTCGTGTCCGTTTTCTGTAAGGCCGTGGTTTTATTTTGAGGGGGATTTTTTTCCCACATGGGTGAGGAGTGTCAGACTCTTACTGACTAAACACCCCGTTCCTACTCCTGCCCTTCGAGCCGGAGCCCCGGCAACCCATTAAGTCCTCCGCGGCTCAACGTGTTGACCAACACGTTCACAGCGAAAAACTCCAGTCGAACGGGCCCATTTGTGCTGAAGCGAGTACTCCCTCCCATCTAGCTACTACTGCGCGGTTTCAATCGCTCTGATCAGCTCCTATTCACAGTAGCGTGATGTTGTATAGCCTATAATAACCTTCTCCGATAAATCTTTCGCAATTATATTAATATATCAGAAATAAATCTATAGATTACTTACCAGCGTTCATTGGAATCGAATTAAACGTTATGGGCAATACATAAACACTAACTCAATATTTCACTCCAATCAAACTTCTACAATTCTACATGAAGCAGATAAAAACACTAATTAATTCCAAGCCCTAGTAAGTACAGATACAGTTTTGTTCGCAACAAAACAATTATAGTACGATCTCTAATATCGCAACAATAAATCACTGGGCTTTCGCCGCGGCTGGTGGAGTCATGCGCTTACAAACTTCTTTCCGTTATTCATTAATCAATTTTTTTGAGTCCCTTAATTTTGGCTGCGTTCAACATGGTTGTAATTTACGAATTTTCTTGCTATATTATGTAGATGCATACGAAGTAGGTAATTCATTTAGTTATCACGTATTTTGTACCAGAATGAGGACGCTAGTGGGCAGATATCTAATAATGTAACATCTATCGTTGACAAAAATCACGGGTTTCTCATGTGAATATACTGAGAAAAGCTCTATTAGTTTCGAGCCACAGGGGGGCTCTTCCTCATGAATAAGTGCGCGGTCGCGGCGACGCCGCCGTGAGTAACCCGCGATTTTTAGTTAATTTAGTATAGTCTCACGATATGTTATTATTCGAAACATCCAACATCGCATATATACCTCTAGTTATATATAGGTACATACTTAATTATTTAGGTATCTGATTAAAACCCGACGCAAAAAAATAGGTGATAAAACTTATGAAAGTTCGATATATCTGTCTGTTGTATCCTAGTTCCCGAACAGATAAAGGGATTTCAATTCAGATTATTTTAAATAACTTATGGTTGACTGTGACTTACAGTCTTGAATGAAAGCGCACTGAAAGAGAATATTGAGAGCTCAATGGTATTTTTAATAAATTAAAATTGACATAATAATTTTAATAATGCAATGCTCTTTTTTGGCACTGTACAAATTAATAATAATGATTAATAAGACTAACAAAATCCGATAGCACTACTGGAATCGGCTTACTGCCACGTGGGCAGAGACGTCAGGCATTCTTACATAAATGTTTTACAGGTACAGTCGGTAGCGCTGTGAACTGGATCGCTTCGTTCCCTACGAAATAGTTGATCGTAACTATTCCTGGCACACATGTCAAGGTCGTGAACGGGTGCCTTCTGCTAGAGCAGGTCTGTTCGCTCATCGTGCTGCTGGGCTGATCCAGTAAGGTAAATGTTAATTTTATAGATTATATGTATAATACGTAAATATTAATATTAAGTTCTTAGTTTAAAAGAAAATGGTGGTTTAAATTTTAATTATCCTGTGTTTGGTTGTGAAATTGTTATTGTTTTATAAGTGCCTGCTTCAATATTAGTAGCAAATACTTTCACGCGAATCAGCCGACTCGTTGTTTTCTTAAGGCGCTCTATTACTACAAAATCTAGAAAGATGGTAGTTTTTTTTATGGCATAAGCCGGTAAACGAGCTGATAGATCACCTAATGGTAAGCAATCGGCGTCGCCCATGGACACCTGGAAGACCAGAGGCGTTACAAGTGCGTTACCGGCCTTTTGGGGATTAGGAGTTTGAGGATTGTTGGGGATTCAGGAATTTGGTAGATTGGGGAAGGCGAGGGTAATTGGGCCTCCGGTAACCTCATTCACACGACTAAACACAATGCAAGCGTTGCTTCACGTCTGTTTTCTGTGAGGCCGTGGTATCACTCCGGTCGAGCCGGCCCATTCGTGCCGAAGCATGGCTCTCCCACACACACATACACACAGTTTAGTTAATTTCAGCAGTGAAGGTAAAAACGTACTTGATTATCTTTTTTCCAAAACGATAACTTTGAAGAAGCTTTGTTATATGCTTAAGTAAGTACTTACTTAACTGTAGACTAAGAAGATTTTTTTTATAATAATATATGTAGGTACTTGATAGGTAGACGTGTGTCCACCATCTAACCTAAGTTGTAAACCTTGAACATGTGTTTCTTTATATTATTTTAGGAATAACTTTAAATGGACACTTACTCTGTAAAATAATGTTAGAAAAGTCGTAAATAGTGTTAGAATTTGTCAGTTTACCTACCTACAATATTTCTTATGGTTTTTTATTTTTGATAATATATGTGTAGCCTAAGGTAGTACTTACTTACATAAGTACATAACACAAGTGTTGTCCTCTATAATATTGTCTTCTGTATGGTGTACATGAAATGATAGATAGATAAATAAATAAATAACTATTATTTTCTCCGTTTTCGTTTTAATTAGTTCCATCAATTTTCATTGATTCACAAAATACTCCACTCAAATCTTAAGGAGTCACTTAACATTCCGCAATGAGTAAGCAAGTGTTCAATTTGAATTGTAAATCATTGTAAATGGGTTTGTTAAATAGTCATACTAGTAAATGGACCTTGACTTTAGAGACATTTAAGAGTTTCATTATTGTATATATATTTGCTAAAAACACAAAATCATTAATTATCATGTTATAAACAATAATATGTCATGGTGGCCCGGAGTTTAAGACGCCCGCTTCTCATGCATGAGGGTGCGGGTTCGAAACCTACCAACGGCAAGTACCAATGTAACTTTTTCCGAGTTATATGTACTTTCTAAGATTATTTAGACACCACTGACAGATGGTGAAGGCAAAACATCGTGAGGAAACCTGGACTTATAATTTCTAATTATACCTTAAGTTTGAAATCGCCAACCTGCATTGAGCAAGCGTGGTGATTAATGCTCAAACCTTCTCCGTATGAGAAGAGGCTTTGCTCAGTGGGCATTTTATAGGCTGTTGATGATGATGATGAAACAATAATTTGCCTCATTGAATATATTATATTGAATGAATAACAATTAACACAAGTGCAAATAAACGTGAGGAAGAGCCCCTCTGTGGCTCGAAACTAGTAGAACTTTTCTCAATATAGTCACGTGTGTAACCTGTGATAATTAAGTGTAAATTCCATGAACTTTTTAATAATGTCAGAAACAAAACAAACTTATTAACTTCGACAAGGTTACACGCTTAGTTTCAAGCAACGTATGGGGCCCATAATCGTAAGAAGCTTGCACCAACACAGTGAGCGTCACGTATCCAGTTGACGCGTACATTTTATACTAAGGGTAATAAGGTTAGGTAAGTGTAATACTAATAACACTTACGGATATACGAGATAATTGATTTGGATATAGTTATTAAAACAATACAAGAAAAAAGATAAACAACTGGATTAAAAGAAACTAAACAAACATTAAAAAACCGTCTTCAAAAAACTATAAACTAATAACAAACAAAAAGTAAAAACTAAAAAGCAAGAAATAACTATTATTAGTACTGATTGGTTACTACCCACTGATAGGTTAGAAGTCGGCGCCATACCTCCTTTTTTTGAAGTCGTTAAAAATATAAATCTATTTTTAATTAATCAGTTTCAAAATGTCTACAGATATTTCAAGACAGGCTCTTGTATTTATGATTATTACACAATAATAATAACAGTAGGTAGGTACAGACATTTATTCATTTTGTCTTCGAAATAGAAATTAAGTGTTTCTAATATTTTTGAGACGTTCTTTGTTCATTTGTACCTGTGTAGGTACTATGTCTATAGTTTTTAAGTAATAATTTGGTCAATTTGAATTTACAACCCTTACTGAGTCTTTAAAATCCACCTACTTTTTAACATTAAAGTACATGGTGTGTTATCTACAACTGTAATAAAGATCCTAGACGTTCTAATTTATTTAAAGTTAATATAGTATATGAGAGCTTTGCTTCTTTAGCGAACAGAGAATAGAGTTCCCTTTTTTAAGGGGTAGTTCATCGAATGGCTACTCACGCCTGGATCCCTCCCGCCTCACCCACTCCCGTGTCAGATTCTTACTGACTAAAAACCACCCCGTTCCTACTCCTGCCCTTCAAGCCGGAGCCCCGGCAACCCGTTAAGTCTTCCGCGGCAGAATACAGTTCCCTAAGATCGGAAAAGGGGGATCCTCCGACAGGCAAGGTGTTCGTGCCAGGCGAGCTTTCTGCCCAACAGTTATTCGTTGAGATTTTCTGAAACAACGCTTGCACAATATTTTATTTTATCATTCCTTTATTTGAGGCAACTGTGGCCTATATAGAATATAATATAATTTTCTTTTTGATAATCAATTTAATTAGTTACTTATTTACTCTAAAGAAAAACACTGCAAAAATATACATAAGTATTCAGACGAAGGGATAAAAATATACGTACAATATCTCTGAAACTTTCAAGATTAATGATAACATTTTCAAAGAATTTTAAGCAATTAATTATTTTAAGTTCTCAAGTGCACTTCTTAAGAAACCCTCTTACAACGGCCAATTATTATTTTTTCTTAATCCCAAGCTTAAGGCTGCGCTGGTCGGTAATTCTTCCATACTAACTTAACTTGCCGATTACTCCACTGTTTGATGGTATACGTTCAAAATAAAAAATGATCTACATTTATCTCATTATTATCTAGCTCTGTATGGAAACAAAAAAGTCAAAAAAACTAATAATTCAAAGTTATAAGTTCCTCATTTCAACACTAATTTTAACGTATCTTTGGGGGGAAATAAATAACTTATGAAGAAGGAAAATTGCAAAATAGTTACCATACAGCCCTAGATAATTTGTTCAATAATGTAAATAATTTTATTTTAAACAGATCCATTCAATAGTTTTTTCATAATATCCAAATTACCAAAGGTCTGTTTGAAAAATTTCGCGCACTCGTTTCTGTTCTAATTCATCGTGCATCTCGCTACACTTTTACGTTGCCGGTCCGTGGGGCCGGGGGGAGGTGCACACACACACTCGCGCATACGCACTAGCCCGGCCCGCACGCCGCAAGTCTTTCTAATTTCAAATTTCAAATTTTTAAAATATATTTTATCAACAAATATAAAATAACTGTTTTTCTACAACATTCGTTTTATTATCATCATAAGTAGGTACATACAGCCCTAGCTCATAGGTACGCCCGATGGGTAACGACGCGCTCGGACGTTAGTCGCGTGGCGGGCAAAACCATCTCAACTCATGGTACATTTCTTCTCGCTGCAAACACTTGGTACTATTGTTATGATTTTGTAGGCTAGGTATTTTCGTTTTTGTATTGGAGTGATATATCTGTTACGAATCTGTACCGTGGTGTCCACTGCTAATCGACCTCCTCGACAACTTCATGCATATTACTAAGAAGGATATACGAAGAAGCGAAAAACATCTTAACTCAAATAAATTATTTTATTTGATGATAATAAATAACAAACAAAACTATGTAGGTAAATTCACATTTTTGCAAGAAACCGTTTAGATTTCTGGGTAGGTACGTACGTCACATACAGTGATAATCCTAAGTTCTAATATCTATTTGTTTGAGTTTATGTTGCGTTGCCATTCAAACATGAGCGTAGACTGCCCACTAAATAATTAGGTAGGCTGGTACGCGATAACGTTACCACCGCGCTGCAATCACACGCTGCCGCCGCACCGATATAATGGCCACCGAGTATCAATGGCGCCGCTGCCGTCGTTCTTCAATGAAATCGCGCGTGTAGGCGTCAGGCGAACGGTTCGAGTATGTGTGTGTAAGCGCTCTAGCTTCTTACTGCTCATCACAGCGTCTATCTCTTTCGCACGTGATGTTGGATGAAATAGCATGCATTTTAACCGCGCCCACCAAAGAGTTCGTGCCGCTGGCTAGCGCATCCTTAAGTCGGGAACACACGAAGTTCGAAAGAAGTCTTTAAAATTTCTTCTACACTTTTGTCATATCATTACGCAACTTTTTGCTTCGCACAGCAAAACTGAAATGATCTGTCGTCGGCGATATTTCCGAACCGATAATACCTTCACACCTTCAAGAAAAGAACGTATTCCTCTAAAGGGCTGGGAACGCACATGTGACTCCTCTAGTCTTGCGGGTGTCCATGGGCGGCGGTGATCGGCCCCGGCGCGTTTGCCTCATATTCCATAAAAAAATATCACATTACTTTTTAAAACAAGAAATGGTGGAAGATAAATCAGACCTTTTTACAAGGTTTTAAATTACCTACGTACATACTTTATTAAAAGGAAAGAGTTTTAGTTAGAAACTGATTATTAAACACCTGCATAACAAAATAACTTAGGTCCCTAATAAGTAAATAGAAAATCATTAGAAATGTTTGATTGCATCAAAACATAACCTAAAGACCTCCTCCCTTACAATATTTATAGATCGAAGCAGTCAATTTACTTCTTAGCTGCGATATAAATAGACCCACCATTCTACGAACCAGTACGCGACAATGATACACCAAACATGAATAGAAATCTAATCCTTCAGCCGAAAATGTCTTCACATTTATCCCGGGGCGATGATGAGAAAAACAAAAGTGCACTTAATTCTCAACAAGTCTAGCGATTTACGAGAAGGGCGCTTAAGTGAAAAATTGCTTTCTTTTATTATATTTTTTTTGTGTTCTGTTTTAACGCTCGTCGCACTTTGTTTTGTAATACATACGCTGATGGTATGAAGCAGCGAGTTTGTTCTTTTGTTTGCGCTGTGGTTTTTGAATTCTGCCGTATTTACTGCAGTAAAGTGTGGGAGAGTCATGCTTCGGCACGAATGGGCCGGTTCGACCGGAGTGATACCACGGCCATACAGAAAACCGACGTGAAGCAACGCTTGCGTTGTGTTTCGTCGTGTGAGTGAGGTTACCGGAAGCTCAATTACCCTTCTCTTCCCCAATTTCCCCAATTCCTGAATCACCAACGATCCTCAAACTCCTAATCCCCAAAACGCTGGTAACGCGCTATGTAACGCCTCTGGTGTTCCAGGTGTCCATGGGCGAAGGCTATTGCTTACCATCAGGTGATCCGCCTGCTCGTTTACCGGCTTGTTCCATAAAAAAATGTAGTTATTTAAAATATTTGTCAACGTTTTCGACTGGAAAAACCGAGTGGTTTTCGTAAAGCGGTTTCAGTTGACTAAAGTAAAGATCTGAATAATTTCCAGTAGGTACACATTTGTGTCGCAAATTAACTAATCTGTCGGAATGAGTGATTGCTCTAATTTAATTTAGGCACGAGGGTGGTTAATTTGTTTCTTATCCCAACTCACTTATGAACATCTCTCGTAATCCGACAAACTACCTACGTCTAACACGGGCCTTAGGCACAAACGCGGCGATCGTAAACAGAGCCAGCTATCGTCCTCGTTTCAAAGAGGTCTTACAAATGAATCGTGTAGCCCCGGTATTCACTAAAGGGTACGCTGAACAAATTCAATAAGGTGAACAGTGTAAATCGCAATTGTATACCCGACTTTATCAAGATACGGGATAGTGTGGACATGGATCCAGTGAATGGATCCTACATATGTATTGAATGCAGCCTGTATTTGTTGACTAAGTGGACCCTAATTTCTGTTTTATTATAAGTTCGTATTAATTCGGACTGCTTATCTAATGTTTGTTTCTTTACCTGTCATGATTTATTTTCTTTCCATTGTTTGTATCATATTCTAGGCTGCTATCTATCTCTACTCCAAACAATGAACTTAGTACATCTATTAAAACTGAAATATATCATATGAGTACCTACATATGTATATAAAATCTGTTCAAAATAAAATATAAAATGTAAATCAAATTTCGTAGGTACATTGATTTAAAAAATATTCTATAAAAGTCATTAACCTTGACTATTGATACAGAATATAGTTAAGACATATTCAAAATTACTTTAAAATAAAATTTCAGTATCTGTAGATCTATCTATGGTAAATATAGGTACGGGCAAAAAGTAAAAATCTACTTCCATTATTTGCCTGTAAATTGAATACCTAGATGTAAAAACACTTTGAATTTATTTCATTTGATTCTCTGGCTTTATAAGTGCTACCCATAAAACGCTGTCAATGGCTAAAATATTTTGTTTAGAATATTGAACTACCCTATGTATGTATGCCTGCGTGTCATGGTGGGTTCGGGTCCAAAACCTACCAGCGGTAAGTTTCTAATTATAAGTATGTATGTAATCGCCAACTCGCATTGAGTGAGCGTGGTGATTAATGCTCAAACCTTCTCCGTTTGAGAAGAGGCTTTGTTTAGCAGTGGGCATTTATAGGCTGTTGATGATGACTGAACTGCCCAATAGATATTAATTTGCGTTAAATATTGGTACCACTTCTTCCGCAACTCCGATATAAATTTTACGATAAATACGTACTCATTATTTTCATAAAAGTACCTACGGAAAAATCGCAAAGAAAACTCGACACTCATTTCCTAATATTATCTAAATGCTTTGTATTTTTAGTAATAACTTCGTACCGCCTAAAAAATATTTTTCTCACCTTTTAAACCTTCCCTGGACTTCCACGAACATTTCAAGACCAGAATTAGCCAAATCGGTTCAACCGTTCTCGAGTTTATTTATATAGATAGATAGATCAAAGATGTGGTTAATTGTAGTGTGTAACTAGGTGCCTTCTTTAGTTTATAAAAATTGATTAGAAGTATTGTAATAAGAATGGTATGACAAGGGCACGTACCAAGAGTCCGTGGAGAATTAATATGTAACATTATAAAAAAAATGGTTTGTATTAGATAGCTAACCAAAGTTTGCAAGCCATCACAATATTGCTATCGATTACCTGTTTTAAGTGATTGATGCTGTCAATCAAACTAATGATTATCATTTTAAGCGTCGCGTCTAAAACATAACATCACGCCTTTTATCCCCGATGGGGCAGGCAGAGGTGCACATTACGGCACTTAATGCCACTACAATATAACACCAACTTTCATTATTTATGTTATGAGTCCCATGTAATAGGGGGTGAGCCTATAGCCATATACCGGACACGATTTCAGACTCCGTGCTACTACTGAGAATTTTTTTAAACCCAGTAATACTTTGCCCGGCTCAGGTCTCTCGGCCTACGAGGCAAGTGTACTTTGCCTCTGTACGTAGTATTAATTCTGATGATTTTATAGGTACTAGTATTTACCAATAGTCCTTCGTTGATCGAGTATTCACTTGGTTTTAGATATGATTCTCGGGTCGGGGACATTAAACAATCAAAAGTAAAATAGTGACAAAAGGTGGATGCAGTTTGTGCACTCAAGCCTAAATAAATATAAGGCATAATGTTGTAGAGATACTCGTTTTGTTCGTTGAAACTTTTGACTCCATTAATATCGGGTACGGTGACCTAATGACGCGACAATAATAGGAAAAAAGTGGGTACAAAATAGTTCTTTGTTCTTGGATATACTGAATGCAAAATAAACAAACTATTATAATGTCATTTTACTAATATGTTACATTAGTTCAAGAAATTGTTGACGACAAAATGAAATAGAAACATTACGTTTTTTATTTTCATATTAACATAACATCACTCTTTTTTATCCCCGAAGTAGTAGGCAGAGGTGCACATTACGGCAATTAATGCCACTGTACAATGTAACACCTAGTTTTCACTATTTATGTTACGAGTCCCGTATAATAGGGGGTGAGCCTATTGCTATATACCGGACACAATTCCGGACTCCGAGCTACTACTGAGTTTTTTTTTTAAAACCCAGTAATACTTAACCCAACCCGGGAATCGAACCCGAGACTCCTTGCGCCGGGCAAGGGGTCTCGGGTTCGAGTCGCACTTGCGACCATTGGGCCAAAGAGTTTTCAAGCTGTCTATATATTATGCCTATCGAATCCAGCTTAGTCTCTAACGAAACCAAATGGAAAAAGGTAATGAGATAAAATACCATTTTGCGACACTTGAATTGTGATGTGATAACTGATAAATAATTGAGTGTATAAGTGAGGCGAGGTGGTGGTCAAACGTTTGACCACCTAACAAATATAAAAAAAAATAAGAAAAATTGTAAGAACATTTTTACAAACGTATTAAATGTATTTTTCAAAAACTAAAATGATATTTTTCGTAATAGGTTTTTGTTCGCGAACTGAGTCGTGACTGAAACCTAGTTTAAGACTGAAAGAAAATAGAGAACTCGCGAGTTGTAGACATTAAGCTCATCGGCTTACATGCGACCTGCGGCTCTGGGTTACAACAGTACCCGTTGTAGACCTCTCGTTTATTTATTTCTATTTATTGTACAGCTTGTTAGTGGTTAGTTAGAGGCAACTCACTGTTCAGTGATAGGTCTTGTTTTGGAAAATAAATATTTTATCAACCTCATCTGTTACCGTAGAAAAGATTATGAAGTAAGACTATATGAGGGAGTTTTGTGTTGAGATTTAGTGTTGAGAGACTGCCTCGTTGGCCGAGTGGTCGCAAGTGCGGCTGCCGGGCAAGGGGTCTCGGGTTCGATTCTCGGGTAGGGCAAAGTATTACTGGGTTTTTAAAAAATTCTTAGTAGTAGCACGGAGTCTGGAAATGTGCCCGGTATATGGCAATAGGCTCACCCCCTATTACATGGGACTCATAACATAAATAGTGAAAAGTGGGTGTTACTTCTGTGTGCACCTCTGCCTACCCCTTGGGGGTTAAAAGGCGAGATGTTATGTTATGTTTAGTGTTGAATTTGATATTATGAGAACTAAAGTTTTTCTCAATTAGAACTTTAAAAAACCCATTAAAAACAAAATGCTCTCATTTTTATTCTTCTTCCTAGTCGATTCTCTCACTGCTGAGGATCGTGAGACCCTCTGATTTTGCTAACTGGATGTCGTCACTTATCTCGTTCCGTTGTTTGATTACTTGTTTTCATTTTAGAGGTAACTAAATTGCCTTTTTTGCAATTACCCGTTAATAAAATACTTGTATTAGAAAATATTTATCAAGAAATGAATAAGAAAATACGCTCGTGGCTCCCGGGACCCTGGGAGCCCCGAGCGTATTTTCTTTAAGTGTAGATGCATTGTTGACTGCACAGTTGGCGCGGTGGCTGGGCAACTGGCTGCCGTGCAACGTGTCGCGGGTTCGATTCCCGCACGGAACAACACTTTGTGTGATCCACAAATTGTTGTTTTGTGGTCTGGGTGTCATTGTGTATGTGAACTTGTATGTTTGTAAACGCACCCATGACACAGGAGAAAATCCAATGTGGGGCAACGTTTTTCTAAAAAAAATTGTCTGAATTGTATCTCCCGATCGATTTCGATCATGGTGGCCAGTCTTACTAGACTAGCCCACTACGCAGGATATATTATAGTGCACAAGTGGGTGCACAAACACAGGTGCACTCTCTGTTGTCACTCTCTGAACCCGATGGGATGGCAGACCAACACGATTAGAGAGAGGTCAGACGCAGGGCAGGCTTTACGTACTTTCCGAGGCACGGAGATGAAACACCGCCGAACTTCTTGACTCTGGGCTAGTAATCGTCATTTTACTCAGAAATCTCTGAAATGTCTGAACCAATTGTGACGGGACTTCTATTGGCAGGTAGATAAAGTACTAAGGAGTAACATAGGCTACATTTATTTTAGACGAAGTTACGGTTTTATCTAGTAAATTATAAAATCTACAGACTGCTTCATCATTAGAAGCTCTACTTACTCAAATACAGTGCCTTGCCATCTAAATCAAAGTGCTCTCACCGTAATAATAATGTGATGGGTTCAAGACATTCTTCTCAAAAATTCTATACAAATTATTCCTTTTATAAAAGAACATCGTTGCTAGAAATCCAAAGATTGCAATCTTCAAATACATATTTCTCGAATATCAAAAGGATTTCAAGAAACTTTTACTTACAATTCATAATTCACAAAAGGACGAAAGTTCAACAATGATGGCCACAAACCCGAATTCATTTTACATCTTTGACGAACTTCGGGTAATCTTGTTAAAGGACTGGCTTTAGCCCGACCTTATTTGAATTGAATGGGTTGGATTCCGCCTAGAAAGTTCTACGACTACCCTAGGTACTATATATAGATGCTCATCTTTTATTAAGGAAATATTAGGCTTACTAAAGAAACTATGATTAGGTTGATGCAAAGCTTTTATTCTATTTTACATCAAATCTGAGACATATACATTTAGTGTATTTTATACCCTAAAGTGATTAATGCCTAAATAATGAAAGGCTACTCAATTTTAATACTTTACTTACGAAATGTCGTGCCGAGATGGCACGAGTCATTTTCCAAAGAATTTATAATGACAGAACTATACTTAAACGACTTAAAATTGGGTACTTTCCTTAATAAAAAAATAATTATTTCGACTGTTCAGTACATGAAAATGTTAAAAAATGATCACACTTTCATTGACTGATTTTCTGAGCAAATTAATTTTAGTATTTTTTCCAGCAATTTTTTAAGAAATGAGTACATGCGGTTTGATGCTAAAAAACGTGACATCACAATACACTATTTCGTACAAAATTCATAGAAAACTGTTATTTTTTACAGTTCGAAAAAAGTATTTAAATTGACTAGTTGGCAAGTACCCAATTGAGTGGTGTTTGAGTATTTGGACACATAATTAGGTTAATGCAAAGCTTTGACTTTATTTTGAATGACTTTTACGTGTTAGTTAAATCTGATTCATGTATTTTATCCTCTAAAGAAATACCTCAGTTTAACGTTAATGTGTAATCGATAGAAGTTATAGTATTTAAGTGTGCGAGAGCCATGCTTCGGCACGAATGGGCCGACTCGACCGGAGTGATACCACGGCCTTACAGAAAACCGACGTGAAGCAACGCTTGCGTTGTGTTTCGTCGTGTGCGTGAGGTTACCGGAGGCCCAATTACCCTCCCCTTCCCCAATCCCCAACAATCCTCAAACTCCTAATCCCCAAAAGGCCGGTAACGCACTTGTAACGCCTCTGGTCGTCCAGGTGTCCATGGGCGACGCCAATTGTTTACTATCAGGTGATCCGTCTGCTCGTTTACCGGCTCATGCCATAAAAATAACCTATAGGAACGAAATACAAACCAACAAATTAAAATATTTGTGGAGAATAAACAGACTATTTCAGACTTATGTTGCCACTGAAATATTATTGAATCTATCTCATCACGTATTTCCTAGTTAGTCGTGTCGTGGTGGCTCGGGAGTTAAGACGCCAGCTTCTCATGTATGCAGGTTTGAAATCAATGTGACTTTTTACTAGTTATATGTACTTTTTAAGATTATTTAGACACCTCTGACAAACGGTGAAGGAAACATCGTGCGGAAACCTGAGCTTATAATTTCTAATCAAGTATTAGCCGTCGATATCGTAATCCGTAAGGAGGTCACGGTCATGTTTTGTGACTCTGAACGGGACGAGGGTCTTGGCTTGGTCGCCCGGACCGCGAGGAAGATAACCTCTATAAAAAATTCCTCCAATACTAAGTTCTGGTGCGCGGCGAGAGTATGCATGGCTGAGGAGTAGTGTCAGTCGTGAGCGCACCCCCAGCTAGGGGACCAGTGGACCCTCTAGTTGGGAAACAAATTTTCACTTACCCAGGTACAGGGGGCACTGCCTGGGTGGACCGAATATTTCCCCCATACTCGTGGGAACTTTATGGAGTTGAATAACAAAAATAAAAAACCACAAGACGAGGAGGAGAGTGCGGGTGAGCTTGGCTCGCCTGCTGAGGCGGTAGGAGAGAGCCCAAGGGGCTCTGGCGCCCGTGGGGAGACGCTGGAGTTGTCCAGGGAGCCCCACACACGGGCAGTTCAGACGGGGTCGGACTCCGAGTCCGACACGTCACTTGCGGAGCGGTTGAGCGTGAGCTCTAAAGGCTCACGCCGCCGCGCGACGGGGACGTTTAAGCGTCCCAGGCTGGAGGAGGACACTTTGTCCCCGTCCTCCGGCGCGCAGGAGGCGCCTCCCCCTAAAGTCCCCACGGCGGCGCGGGGTAGGGGCGGCAAGGGCAGAGGTCGCCGGAAAGCGGGGACCGCTGCCTGCGCGGAGCCAGCCGGACGACTAGCTGCGGAGGGCAGGGCCCTTTCGAGCGCTGCCCGCTCAGAGTCCTCTGCAGCAGAGATGTCCGGCGTGGAGGTGTCGGAGGGCGAGTGCGGCTCTGAGAGCGAGAGCGGCTCCGGGGACCTCCAACAGGCCATCACGGAGGAGCTCCAAAAGGTGGCAATGGGGAAATCCCAGGCAGTCAGGCTCTCCCTCCTCGGGGCGGCGGTGGCCACCATAAAGGAGGCGGCCTTGGAGCAGTGTGCGGTGCCCACTGCAGAAAAGGTACGCTCCGAGCTGGCCGAGATGCGGCGGGAGCTAGCGCGCTTGGCGGCCTCTAATGCGGCTCTGGAGGCCGAGCTGCGGACGGCCAGGGCCGAGCTCGCCGCTGCTCACAGCAGTCGCCCCCAGCCCCCGGCGGAGGCCGACGTAGTCGGACTGCTGCGGGCGGAGATGGCTGCCTTCCAGCGACGTTTTGACGTGCTGGAGGGTAGGCTTTTGCGCCCCCCGCTCGCATCGAGCTGGGCCTCCCCGCCCACGACCTCGGGCTCATACGCGGCTGCTGCGGCCAAGCCTCCGACCTCTTCTGGTCAGACTGGCCGCGGCCCCCAACCGCCGGCAAAGGTACGAGCGCCTCCTCCCGCGAGGCCCTCGGTGCCCCCGCCGGTGCAGACCCCAGCTGCGCCGACGGCGCCTGCGCCCACGAGGCGCAAAAAGAGGAGGGGCACTCCAGCCCGGCAAGCTGGAGTTGCAACAGCGGCGGCGGAACTCGCCCCGCGGGTAGAGGACGGTGGCGGTTGGCAAATCGCCGGCGAGGCGAGGAGAGTCGCCAGGGAGGGCCGAAAGCGCCGCAAAAAGGCGCAGCGGCAGCGACGGCAGCAGCAGCGCAGGGAGAAACGCGCTGCTGCCTTGCTCCTCGCCCCTAAGACCGCGGCTGTGGTCATCACCCTACAGCCGGAAGCGGTCAATAGGGGCGTTACCTACGGCGACGTCCTCGCCAAATTAAAGGGGGTGGTGACTCCTGCGGAGTTCGGGGCCCCGGACGGGTTCGCGGTCAAGGTGATCGCTACCGGAGCCCGTCTTCTCGAGGTCCCCGGCGCGACCAGCGGCCCATCGGCTGACGCCCTGGCTGAAAGGCTTAGGGCGTGCCTCGGTGCGGACGAGGCCCGCGTGTCCAGGCCCACCAAATGCCTGGATGTCAGGATTTTGGGCCTGGACGACTCCGTCACGGAGAGTGAGGTGGTGGCCGCTGTGGCCAGGACGGGAGAACTCGGACAACTCGGGGCTGCGCACGGTGGTGGTAAGCTGCCCCGTCACAGCGGCCAAAACATTAAAAGAGGGCAAAAGGCTCTTGGTGGGATGGGTCTCGGCGCAGGTCAAGCTGCTCGAGACCCGGCCTCTGAGGTGCTACCGCTGTCACGTGGGGGAGCACGTGAGTGTCAAATGCACCTCGGAGGTGGACCGCAGCGACTGTTGCTTCCGCTGCGGTCGGCCCGGTCACAAGGCCGGCTCGTGCAACGCCCCGCTGCACTGCAACTCATGTGCGGCGGCTGGCAAGCCGGCCAATCACCGGGTCGGGAGCAAGGGCTGCTCCCCTCCTGCTAAAAAGGGCAAAAGTAGGCCCTCCGCCGCCCCTGTTGTTTCCGCCGCCGCCGCCGCCACTGCCACCGCAGTCGCCGCTGCCGCCACTGAGGAGGTCGGAATGGACTGTCAATAATGGCTCCATTCCGCCTCCTCCAGGCGAATATCAACCACTGCGCCGCTGCTCAGGATCTCCTGCTCCAGAGCGTGGCGCAGTGGTCGATCAATGTCGCCGTGGTCTCCGAGCCGTATTTTGTCCCGCCCAGGGATCACTGGGTGGCGGACCTGGACGGCTCGGTGACCATCATCTCGTCGGCCGCCGCCGGTACCCCGACTCTTGAGGCTGCTCAAAGAGGCCGGGGTTGTGTCGCAGCACGGTTCGGAGAGCTCGCTGTGGTGGGCGTGTACTTCTCTCCGAACCGAACTCTCGCCGAGTTCCACAACTCCTTGAGGGAGTTGGTCACCGTCGTTGTCGGGTTCCGTTCCCTCCCCGTGCTCGTCCTCGGGGACTTCAATGCCAAAAACTTGGCTTGGGGTTCCCGGTTCACCGACGTCCGGGGTAGGATGGTGGAAGACTGGGCCCTTGAGACAGGCCTAGTCGTCTGCTCTGTCACCGCGTATTGTTGACTGGCGCGTCATGGAGGAGGTGGAGACGTACTCCGACCACCGGTATATCCGGTTCGACGTCTCCGCCGAGTCCGCAGACCCGCCGGTCAGACAGGCCCCATGTGGCCCGCGTTGGGCGCTGAAACAGCTGGACCGGGAGCTGCTCCTGGAAGCCGCCATCGTGCAGGCCTGGGTGATACCACCGGTCAGGCCTGCCGACATTGACGATGAGGCTAAGTGGCTCCAGGACGCCATGTCCAGGATCTGTGACATGGCGATGCCCCGGATCCGGTCGAGGCAACAAAAGCGCCAGGTATACTGGTGGTCGCAAGAGCTAGCAGCTCTACGCAAGGCGTGCACTGCTGCGCGACGCCAGTACACTAGGCACCGCAGGCGCCGTATCCGTCCTCCGAATGCGGAGGCGAGAGAGGCGGAGTTGTACGAGGGATACAGGGCGGCCAAGGCCCTCCTCAAGGTGGAGATATTGCGGGCCAAGGAGGAGGCCCGCCGAGAGATGCTGGGGACTCTGGACAGAGATCCGTGGGGACGCCCGTACCGGATGGTACGCGACAAGCTCCGCGCTTGGGCTCCCCCGCTCACCCAGAGTCTCCGGCCAGAAGTCTTGGAGGAGGTGATTGGCACCCTGTTCCCTCGACTGTGGAGGGGGTTCACCCCTCCGTATATGACTCCGCCCCCTGCGGTGCCCGACGCGGGCTACAGCGACGACGACGACGACATCGTCCCAGAGGTGACCGAGGCAGAACTGAGAGCGGCGGTGCGCCAGATGGGCGCCAAGAACACCGTCCCAGGACCCGACGGCTTGCATGGCAAAGCATGGGTCCTGGCCTCAGAGGCTCTCGGGCCTCGATTAATCGGTCTCTACAGCGCATGCTTGGAGAGAGGCCAGTTCCCGCTTCTCTGGAAAGCGGGCAAACTGGTCCTCGTGCGGAAGACGGGGCGCCCTGCGGACTCTCCGTCCGCATACCGGCCCATAGTGCTGCTCGACGAGGTGGGGAAAGTCTTCGAAAGAATCATTTCGAACCGCCTCGTCGTGCACCTGACGGACATTGGGCCGGACCTGTCGGACGGCCAGTTCGGCTTCCGCAGAGGGCGCTCCACGGTGGACGCCATCATGCGCGTTAGGGACCGGACGACGGGGACTGCAGTGTCCAGGGGTAAGGTCGTAGTGGCGGTGTCTCTGGACATCGCCAACGCCTTCAACTCCCTGCCCTGGAGCTGCATCCTGGAGGCACTCCGATATCATCGGGTGCCTACCTACCTCCGTCGTGTAATCGAGGCATACCTGACGGACAGGTCCGTCATTTACCCCGGTCACCGGGGCGAGTGGAACCGGCGAGAGATGTCACGCGGTGTTCCACAGGGTTCGGTTCTGGGGCCGCTCCTGTGGAACATCGGATATGACTGGGTGCTGCGCACCGACCTCCCGAACGGCGTTAGCACAATATGCTACGCCGACGACACGCTGGTGCTAGCGCACGGGAGGTCGCACCAGGCGGCGGCCGACTTAATGGCGACAGCGGTTGCGACAGTCGTTGAGAGAATCCGGCAGTTGGGACTCGAGGTGGCGCTCCACAAGTCCGAGGCCTTGTGTTTTCATGGCCGCGGGAACGCGCCACCTCCGGGTGGGTCCCAAATAACGGCGGGAGGAGTTACCATCGGCGTCGAGACGACGATGAAGTACCTAGGACTCGTCCTCGACAGTCGGTGGAACTTCATTGAGCATTTCCGACGTTTGGCTCCAAAGTTGGAGAGGACGGGGGCTGCGTTCAAACGCATCCTCCCCAACCTCGGGGGGCCAAACGCCTCCTGCCGGAGGTTATACGCCGGGGTCGTGCGGTCCATGGCCCTCTACGGCGCCCCTGTTTGGGCGCCAAACCTGTTGCGGCGTCCCGCTCGGACGCTGCTCATGGCACAGAGGGTCATGGCGATCCGAATGATCCGCGGATACCGCACGATCTCTGGGGAGTCGGCGAACCTCCTTGCCGGATTACCGCCGTGGGATCTGGAGGCGAAGGTGCTCGCGCGCGTGAATAGCATGCGCGCGGAGGCACGTCGCCGGGGCGAAACTCCGCTGCCGCGCCCTCTTTGAGGAGTGGCTTGAGAGACGCTACGGCGTCCTCACCTACCGCCTGACGCAGGTCCTCACCGGACATGGGAGTTTCGGGAGGTACCTGTGTCTGATGGGGCGGGAGGAAACGTCTGGGTGTCATCACTGCGAGGACCGCCCTGAGGACACGGTGGAACATACTGTAGCGGAATGCCCTGCGTGGGCTGAGCACCGCCGTGTCCTCAGGGAAGTGATCGGCGATGGCGACCTCTCGCGTCCGGGCCTAGTGCAGGCCATGATGCGGAGCGAGGGGGATTGGGATGCCGTCTCCTCCTTTTGCGAAGCAGTCATGCTAGCTAAGGAGGAGGCGGGACGCGTGAGGCAGCGAAGCGCTGCCTCCTCGTAACCCAGCCATCGCGAAGGACACACCGGGCGTCGGGGATCGCGGGACGATCTCCGGCCACCGTAAGCGCGGGCCTGCGGACGGCGAGCATGGGTGGCTCCCCGTCCGACCAGAAACAGACCCGAGCGTACGGCGCGTCGCGTTCCGCGCGCGCCTCAAAGAGCCATCAGACCACCACAAATGGGGCCCAACAGGGTCGATGCCGATTCGGAGTCGCGGAGAACCTAACGGGTAACCGGGGCTCCGGCTCGACGTGCAGGAGACGGAACGGGGTGGTTTTTAGTCAGTAAGAGTCTGACACTCCCTCCCGCCTCACCCAGGCGGGAGCAGTCATTGGATGATTTTCCCCCCATAAAAAAAAAAAAAAAAAGCCTACGTTGAACAGCATTGATTAGTATTCTCAAAAGTCTCGGCTTGACCCACAAATCACAAAGCTAGTCATTAATATTATTGTGAACTTCAATTCTCTATCTAACTGTTACATTGTACTATCACTGTGGCTATTAATGTTATTGGCTGAGCAAAATGGACATAAAGCCGTATGTCGGTATTTATTTATTTATATATGCTTTATTCTACACATAGGTAACTTAAAAACAAACAATTCAAGTAAATATGCGTACAATGGGCGGTCTTATCACACAATGGTGATAGTGGTGGTAGTTACAATACAAAAAAAGACAAAATAATAATACCTACAATACAACCTACAATAGATATAATATAATAGCAATATATAAAAAAGAAATACATAAATAATATATAAAACTACAATAAACTATGTGTGAGTGCGTGACTGTGCGTGTGTGTATGTGTGTATGTGTATTATTGTTTATCCAATATAGCATTATCTATGAAAGGTATTTATCTATCCAGATACATAAATAAAATTGGAATGTCTGATTGTACTATTAAAATAACCGCTTATTACTATATGACCCGAGACCCCTTGGCCGGCAGTCGCACTTGCGACCACTCGGTCAACGAGGAAGTAAATTATTTTATCTCCAAACTATACCTGCTACAAGATTTTACTATGAATAACTCTACTAAACACGTTATAAATCATCAATTCTATATGCCAGTGCATTATCACCCATATACACTAAGCTGTAAGAATCAAGTCATCTATTATAATGTGATCCCCGCCGACGTGAGGACCGCTAAGCTTGATATGCAGTCAGCCCCGTTGGTCTCTTTATAAATTACCCCTTTGGCCTTATAATACAGAGTAGGTACGTTTCAAGTCTAATCCAGATGGACTGAGTATCTAAGAATACACTTGAAACTTAGTCATAAATATGATAGATTTACTCAATTTTTGTATAGAGTTGTACAGGTACATACATAGGCAGAAGTGTTACTGGTATGCTCTATTTGTCTTAAGGTGCACTATGCACCTCTTAATGCTCTAAACGGTAGGCAAAGATGTACATACAATGGGGTCCCATCCGCCTAACCACAACTAACTTAATATTTGTACAATGTACAATATACTACCCACTTGTCATAAATTATACAATGAGTCCCATTTGGTCGCGGATGAGCCTGTTGCCATTCACCGGTCACGATTCACAACATTATCATACAAACAGTAATTAATGGTGCATTATTCTATACTAGCTTTTACTCGCGGCTTCGCTCGCGTCACAAAAGGATAAAAAGTAGCCTATGCGACATATATCAATACACACAGCGCCATCTATACCAATACTTTTGTTTTCCCTTGGGAATATCAAATTTTTCCGGGATAAAAAGTACCTTCCAACTTTACGTCTGCAAAAATTCAAAGCAATCGGTTTAGTAGTTACGGCGTGTAAGCTGAACAAACAAACAAACAAACTCACTTTCCGATTTATAATATTAGTAAGGATTTGGTATTAAAAACTGTTACTTAGCACACAAGGGTGCGTCCGCATCTGACGAATGTTTCGCGAATGTGTAGCTACGCACCATAATATTACTTGTTCCACAAGATAGTGTTCATGATAATGAATTTGACGTAAATAAAAAGAAATAAACCTGTATATAATCTATCCTTTTTTATGTAATGACTTCGTCCTCAATTACATGTTCGATGTAATCTAGATTACAAATCCCAATTAAGAATGTTTATAAAACATATTAACACAATTATTTGCACAACATAGCTACGTGCTCCCGCGTGGTTTTACCTGCTGCTTGGCTCGTATTGATTATAGCGTGATGTTTTATAGCCTGGAGCCTGCCTCAAAACATGCACTTCTTCTTCCTAGTCGATTCCCGCACTGCTGAGGATCGTGACTCCCTCTGATTTTGCTCACTACATATCGCCACTTATCTCGTTCCGTTCGCGTTGCTTGGTGCATTGCAATATTCATGGGTATCTTCAGCTCCTTGGATATTTCGTCAGACCACCGTATGGGACTCCGGCCTGTCGATTTCTTTCCTTCTACCTTACCAGTCACTATGTGGCGTTCGTTCCAGACTGCTAGCATCTCTGCGAGCAATATGGCCAAAGTATCACACAATCCTTTGTAAGCAAAATTGTAAACAAACGCTGAGTTTTGTCTATTTTAGCTCTTTCAAAATAGAAACATTTGTACGGTAAGGTCCACGGTATCCTCAGCATCTTGCGCGTATAAATAAATGGACTATCCACTACAAAAGACTATTCAATACGGACTTGTAATTCCGGCAATTAACTTGTTCAAACAAACTCGTCAGGTTTAAAAGTTAAAAAGTGAAGATTATTTACTTTTTTATGGAATAGCAGCAAACAAGTAAATGATACGGTTCATTCGCGCCATCTATAGGTAGGTAGGTACTTAAAGAAATGCGAGTAAAGTAAAGTAGAAATGTTAAACTCCAATCTGTGAACCAATTGATTTGGGTCTTATCTAGCAATATATTCTCAAAGAAAAGAGACAACTCGATTTGTTTGTCTGATGTCGTTATTTTTAATAATATTAATTACATTTCTATACAAATAGTTTAACGAAAGCCTGACGTTAAACCCATACCTGAGGCCTTAGTACGAGTTTGATTTACGTTTAAAGTATTCGAATCGAGTATGCGTTCGGCGCTCTGAGGCCTTAGTATGAGTTTCATTTACGTTTAAAGTATTCGTAACGAGTTCGCGTTCGGCACTCTGATTGGCCGGCGCCAATGAAGCAACCAATCGGAGCGCCGAACGCGAACTCGTTACGATTACTTTAAACGTAAAACAAACTCGTACTAAGGCCTCTGATTGGTCGGCGCCAATGAAGCAACCAATCACAGCGCCGAACGCGTACTCGTTACGATTACTTTAAACGTAAAACAAACCCGTACTAAGGGTACCGGACTTCAAACATCATTAAAATCTAAGACATTCATGAACAATAATTTCTATTACTACCTACAGCTTGTCAACTTACAGTATTGCAACCATCGTGATTGCAATTTAATTTGAATCATTAATCAAATCAGTGAACTCTTCCTGAAGTTGCAACACAACTGTCTTTCGTAAGAGTTTTATCAATGTATGTAACTTATGATGATAAGTTGATATATTATCTTCATAATAATAAGTAAAAATGAGCTTGTATAATAACTTTCGTGAGACATACTAAATTAAGTAAAAACGCGGGTTACTCACGTGAATATACTGAGAAAAGCTCTACTACATAGTTTCGAACCACAGAGGGGTTCTTCCTCATGACCAGCGTGCGCGGTCGCGGCGAGGTCGCGCAGCTCACTCGGTTCATTGAAATTAAAATAGAGGTGTGTTAATAATTCTTCTGCGTAAGTTCTTCAACTTCTTTAAAACTGGTACAAGACGTCATTATAATTAAGGAATTAAGCGTAGGTTGTAAGTTTCCAATATTAATACTTCTAGTGTTCCTATGAGGGTGACATGTTCGTTATAAGAACAAATCCTCCTTAATCAATAAAGAATAAAAAAAGACGTCATTATATGGAGGCAAAACCAGCTTCAAACTCCTTAAGCGACGCATCAATGCGAAACCAGTGATATACATACATAAAAGTAATTACGTACGTACGGGCGTAACACTGCGTATCGACGGAACTCGATCGCGTGCGCCGGCGCAGTCACGGCCAACCACCGGCCAATGACGGTCGCGATCGCCTTTATTATTATTTTTGTTCAAACAACAATTTAATTTAGCGTTTATTGGTGATTCTTGCAACAAATTTGGTGACATTGGTTTTGTGATTTCTCTAAGGTTTGTTTTTTTTTTGTTTTATCGTTGTGTTTGTTACTGTTCATGCATGGTGATATTCGTACTTGTTTCGGATTACCAAATCATTGTCTTATCTACGTTATCAATGAATTATTTTTGTGTAAACAAAATTATGATGATATTGTATTCTGTATCGAATTAAGAACTTTAGATGCTACTATTCAATCAAAATGTTATTCTCTTTAAACAACAATCAGATTTACATTATGTTGATTTAAGTACCTACGCTTTGATATTAGTCTACACTATAAAACCGGCTTTATTAAAATAGCATCAAAATATACAACCGCATATCCGCAATGCTTATTATAGAAATCTTTTCTATCGTTCCTTAAAGTTATCACAGTACATTGTTTAGTAAATTTGGCTAATAATTTGGCTAATAATAAAGGTCATCAGACATAATTTTAGTGGTTTAGAAAATGTGGCAGAAATGTGCCTAAAAATAAAAAAATTTTGTCTTGTTTTTATAATAACTATCGTGAGACATACTAAATTAAGTAAAAATCAGTGAGCTGCGCGACGTCGCCTCGACCGCGCACACTGCTCATGAGGAAGAACCCCTCTGTGGCTCGAAACTAGTAGAGCTTTTCTCAGTATAATCACGTGAGTAACCCGCGTTTTTACTTAATTTTTATCTTTATCTGAATAATTAGAATATATGGTTTACCCACGTCACGTCACGTCCGCGTCCTCGGGTGTGCTCGACCAGTTTCAAGCCACTAACGGGATTCTTAAACATAAGTGGCATTACTAATTCGCCACGTCCCCGACGGTTTTATAACTGACTTAAGAAAGGAGATTCTCAGTAAGGCCTGTTTGTATGTATGTATATGTAACATAACATAGCATCATCCCCGAAGGTGTAGGCAGAGGTAACACCAGGTATGTAACACCCACTTTTCACTATTTATGTTATGAGTCCCATGTAATAGGGGGTGAGCCTATTATATATATGTATGTATGTGTGCTTTAATTAACCAATTTCATTCCAAAAAGAGGGGGTTGAAATCGTTATTTTTAATATAGTCTATAACAGAATTGTCTCTCGTCTCTATTGACATTTAAAGTCTAAGTCACAGCACTTTTAAAACGTCAACGCGAGGCTTTAATGATGATAATTTAATAATGAACATGTTTATATACTTTTTATTCATTTATTTTTTATTTATTTACACTTCTGTATATAACATACGATGGCGGACTTAATGCCGGGTGGCATTCTCTAACAGTCAAACATAGGGTGATGCAGAGATGTACAACAGTAGGTGTAATAGGTATTATGATTTAATTTATGTGACACAGAATAAATGTATATAAATAAATTCATAATTATTATGCATAACTACATACATATATCCGTATATATAGGTATAATATAAATTATATAAGATAATTATTTACAAGATTATTCAACGTACAATATAATTATTTCTTTTGCATGTTTCAATTGTCGTGAGCTGACCTCCTTAACCCTTAAGGTAAACAAGTTCTCATATTATACTTGTGTACATTTCAATTAGCTTTTATCATCTGCAATTACATTTGCAGGATTCCCAACCTTATTAAACAGTAAATTTATACAGTACATATTCTTTCTTGTTATTATTGTGGTTTTTTTTTTTAATTTTTTGCGCAGTTCAGATCAGAGATATGTCTGTTTATATACTGCACTGTGCACTTCTATAAGTTCGTTGCCATATCCAGTTCCGAAGGGCAGGTGGCCATTGCTTTATGTCCACATAGAAATATTTTCTTAAATTACTTTTAAGAGCATAACTACATCTATTCATATAATAAAGTCGCGGAGAACCTAACGGGTTACCGAGGCTCCGGCTCGAAGTGCAGGAGAAGGAACGGGGTGATTTTTCGTCAGTAAGAGTCTGACACTCCCTCCCGTCTCTCCCAGGCGCGAGAAGTCATTCGATGATTTCTCCCCTTAAAAAAATCATATAATTAAATCGTAGGAAATTGAAAACTGTACATTGAATGATTTTTTTTAATAGAACGCTTGGGGCGTGATCTACAGTCGTTTTTGAAGCCAAAAATATGGTTTATAGAATTTTTATCTGTTGTCTGTATGCACGTCCTTGCTAAACTAAAAAATACTGCATGGATTTACTTTACATTTTGCATGAATATAGAAACAGGTCCAGTCAATATATAGGCCACATATTATCACGCTATAACCCACAGGGAAGGAGCTGTGAAGCACTATTCCACGCAGTCGAAGTCGCGGGCACAGCTAGTATATGTATAAACTATCAACACACGGCTTTACATGCCCTGCTCGACTCCTCCTAGCGTGATGTTTTATAGTAGACTAAAACATAACATTATACCAAATATACCTCTACTATAACCTTCTTCGGTATATGGATATTCCAAATCAAAAATATAATTATTCATTTCGGACCAGCATTTCCGGAGACTACCGCATACTCAAACTCTTCAGCTTTATTTATTAGTAGTAGGTACATATAATTATTTTTTAATTTTACTCTTTGTGTGATCCACAAATTGTTGTTGCGGGTCTGGGTACATGACACCCAGACCTGACCCGTATGTGAACTTGTATGTTTATAAACGCACCCACGGCACGGGAGAAAATTATACTGAGGGACAACGTCCAGTAAAAAGAATTGGCTGTCCTACTTTTCTTTAATTTTCTTTCGATGTAAAATATCTCGGAAGGATGAGTTCTGCACTTGCAGTTATACTAGCTATAATGAGATAACTAACCGTATTTTATACTAAAATATTTTTGTTTTTCTTAGTAGTTATCTGACGTAATTTATAAAAAGCTCGCGCTACCAATTAAACGAACAAGATAATTAACAAACACAAAGAGCACCCATTTACCCACGAGGAATACCAAGCACAATATTGTGTTATCTTTAATCTGCTGGTCATGTTAACGGTACAAAGACGATATTTACATGCAAGCCACAAGATCGGGGTCCGAAGGTACCAATTTTGGCATTACAGCTAAATTAAATTTGTGCAAAGGTCCGACCGGCGCGTCGCTCGACGCACTGTAGACCGTCAGCCGTGGCAAGCAACGTGCCGATTAAATAATCCTGTTAGTGAGAGACGAGGTTGCTTCCGCACCCCGCAAAGAGGACACAGAATCTTAGATATAAGCCTGGATAGATGTAAAAATTACTTTGTTTAAGTACCTTGTATGTTAACAACGTACAAAACAAGTATAAGTGGCAGTTCAAGGCAATAGGGATGATGACAAGATATTATTATGAAAATTTAAAATCTAATTACCCCGTCAGGTAGGTATTGATAAAATATTAGACATGTATTTTTTTATTTGGTCGTATAAGGGCCGATTTTTCCAACTCTAGATAAATTGTAACTGAGGAATAAGTTTAAATATTTGACAATTCTTCCGTATTAAAAACTGTCAAATTTCAATTTTATTCTACAGTTAAGATATGATAATTAAAAAATTGGTCCTAATAAAACAATACTACGTCATTTTTGAGTACCTATAAAACGTACAACAAAAGTGACGTCACGCAATATTTCAAATCGATATATCGTCGGAAGTATTGTGTTTTCGTAAGAAAATAAAAAATACGTGTCTAATGTTTTTAAATAATCTACCGGACGGACGTTAAAATAAAAATTAGTCGGTTTTTCTGATGAGTGTTTCGTATATTTAGAAATTGGACGAGAAATTAGAATTCATGATAAATAATAGTAGTACTTCCTAGTTTTAACCTACTTTAAAAAAGGACGTTCTCAATTTAACCTGTATGTATGTATGAATGTATGTTTGTGCGCGTGTATATCGCTATTGGCTGAACCGATTGTGTGTGACGTAGTTTTCAAAAAAGTGTTTATTATAGGTAGGAGAAGGTTTTCGTATATACCCACATACATATATAAATTTACTGACTTCCAATAAGAGGTTGTTGACATTGGTTTTTTTTAACGTGGATTATAATTTTACTAGCAACCCGCCCCGACTTCCCACAGGTGCAATATGCATGAGTTATACATATACCTATAAACCTTCCTTAAGAATCACTCTATTATAGAAAAACCGCATCCAAATCCGTTGCGCAGTTTTAAAGATCTAAGCATACATAGGGACAGATAGACGACGGATAGCGACTTTGTTTTATACTAACTGTGTAGTGATTCAAAAATTGTCCATCATTGAAATTCTGAATCATTGAATAATTTAACAGCAATGTTATTAATTGTTGTGCCCAAAGCTGTATCTTTGTTTTAGGACTGAACAAATTTCGTTACGCATTTTGCGCACACATGACGTCATTTGTACCACATTAAAAAATTATTTTGAATTATGTGAAGACTAATTTACACACAATCAGCGAAGCAATATGTATGTAGGTACCTAATTTTACAAATGTTTCTTTCTTTTTTTTTGCCCCATACTAGGATTTTTCCTGTGTCGTGGGTGCGTTTAAAAACTTTAACTTATATTATTATAGTAGGCTTGTAACAATATCTCTATAGGTACTAATATAGTTTTTAAGATTTTAAATGTTTTCTTACTAACCCCTATGGATGCTTCACTTGTCCGAAATAAACATTATTTTATTTTATTTATTTATTTATTATTGATTGTAGGTTTATTCAGGTTTTTAACTGTTTATCACATACCTTCACTTGTTTCCTTTTACTTTATGTACCTTATTAAAAACTTGTTTTAGTGACTATGGATTTCAAAAAAACCTACAGACTGAACCTATTACAAAGAAATATATCATTGTGTGGTTATCATATTTATGTTATTGAACTCAATCGGTACTAAGCCCGATGCCTCTTTCAGGTACGAATGGTACCGGAGACATTTTTGTGACATAAAAATCGCACACTCCCTAGTTCTTTTCCCCAAAAAGCTACACGCTTTTTGAAGGTTTCCCCCGTCAACAAAAAAAGGTACTGAACATTTAAACAATATCTAATTATAACCCTTGATAAAAAGCTAATCACCGGTCGTTTCAAGTAGGTACAAGTTTGACTATCATATTAAAATTAAGATGAACAAAATCTTCCACAGCATTCGTTGACGTCATAGTTTTTGTACCGGTCGATATCGAAAAACCCAACACATAAATAATACTTTGAACTCGTTCTGATAATCTAAACCTTATAGTAATAGTAAGTAGGCAGATGTCGTGGTTTAAGAAATTAAGAGTCACTATAATAATAAATTAAGAGTCACTATAATAATAAATCATACTTCGGTACCTTTTGTAGTTACTGCAAACAAGTCATAAAAACAAACTTGGTACTTAACTGATTATTTACCAACGATAATTCTGATGGACAAAAAAGCGGATAATTCCAACAAGACCATACCGTACCTAGCAATTATATTCGGTTCCATCGGTTCCATCTATTTCAACGATACAACAAAAAACTGAGAGCCGAGAACATGAAGTCACTTGGCTTATTTGATGCCGTTAAATATTTAAACTTGAGAAAACATTTCGAATAAAACCATTAAATATGCTAATAAAATATGCATACCTCCTTACTTTAGTAGTAGGTAGTAGTAAAAGATACAAACCTGTTTTTTCTTTCCTGGCCCTGTTTACCCTAAATATTATAAACCATTTTACAACTGTTTCTCCTTCACTTATGAATTAAATTTATCCTATGAATTGAAAACGTGAATTTAAAATACTATTTTCAAACGGGCAAGGGGTCTCGGGTTCGATTCCCGGGTCGGGCAAAGTATTACTGGGTTTTTCTCAGTAGTAGAACGGAGTGTGGAACTGTGCCCGGTATATGGCAATAGGCTCACCCCCTATTACATGGGATTCATAACATAAATAGTGAAAAGTGGGTGTTACATTACAGTGGCATTAAGTGCCGTAATGTGCACCTCTGCCTACCCTTTCGGGGATAAAAAGACGTGATGTTATGTTAAATTATGTTATTTTTAAATTTTTCACAGAAACAAAATGGCTCCCAATACAGAAAAACGACAAGTAAGCTTTCCTCAGTTAGAATATCCGATTTATCGAGAAGCACAGCCGAAATCTGCCCAACACTGGTTAAAAGGAAAGAGAATGCAAGATGGCGCCGAGGATTTGTGGAGAATACATGACAGTCTTTATGATTTAACGGGTTTTATATCTTCACACCCTGGAGGGTCACAATGGATAGCTGTCAATAAGGTAAGGAACCAATTTCTATTGAAAAAAATATATGTGCATGTAAAGTTCATTTCCCTTCGAATTTTTTAAACTGTTGATGCTAAAAGAAAAAAATATTTCAAAGAGGTATTATAAAAACGGTTATTGTCAAACCACTTATCCTAAACACACTTCAAACGATACCCACCCAAGGACGTCAATTAATCTTCTGACGTACGAACAAATACACCAATGTTTTCTTTCCTTTCTCTTTGAGCAGGACAAAACCGTAAATGATTTTCCTCTTTCATTGGACGATAAAAAATGACCACTACAGTCTGGGCCGGGATCCGATCGCGATAAATGGCGACAAGCTCTATTTCTATCACTGTGAGACCTGATACTGTCATTTAGAACGAGTCTACAATAAATAATACTGCTCTGTTACAAACCGAGCAAAGCTTAACTGATATGTATAGTTATTTTTCTTCAAATTTGTCATTAACAAGATTTATGCTAGGATTTCAATTTGAGATAGAAGCAAAATTAATTTGCGTCGCTCTTGTCGTGTGTTTTTCATCACATTTTTTTTTGTGACGCATTGTACGCAAGATTAATATAATCATAAATCTCTTAGTTGTTATTTTTCCATTCTCTATTATTAGTGAGTCACAAAATACTTAGTTTAGTTATGAATTAATGTATTTAAATTGAGCACCTTCACCTTGTATGATGAGACTAGTAACTATAGCAGCCAATAGAAGCATTGTTTATTTACCTTTGGTTAGCGTGTTAAGTTCCTAGCACTATAGCAAACATCTCATTCAGTAAAGCTGTTAATTAAATAATGAAGCTGTCAAGTCGAAGTGAAACCTGCCCGTGAACTAAGTAATGACATACAATAAAGCTAATCACACAAGTCGCGTTTGACAACTCACGTCTCACCTTGTTCCTTCAATTATATACGAACTGTTTATCATGCTAATTAAATGCCAATCCCATTTGCGTTAAACTGCTATATAATTTGTAAATCATGAATTAATTACAAATTGATTCCAAAAACAGTTACAAAATTATGTATATAATTGATAGATGACGTATAAAACTTAAATTAAATAGCCAAGGGCTAATCGAAGTCAAAGAAAACATTTGATGAATTTGAAACTAAAACTATATTGATCTACTTCTAAATACGATTAGAATCTTGGAATTAGAAACATAACTACAAACAATTGAAATACATTTATATGAAAATAAAGTAACAAATACTATTTTGGTGTCCCTCAGGGTACAGATATAACAGAAGCTTTCGAAACACATCATCTCAAAGGAATTGCTGAATCACTATTACCAAATTATTATGTAAGAAAAGCAACCAAGCCGAGGAATCAACCATTCACGTTTAAAGAAGATGGATTTTACAAAACTTTAAAGTTGAAAGTCATGGATCAGATCCAATCAATACCAAAAGATGTGAGGAAGAAAAGCGATTTTATCACTGATGGTTTATTGCTTGCTTTAATTGTCTTGGCTCCATTAAGTTGTTGGGGCTGGACCCAAAGCTTTATCATAGGAGCCTCTCTAACCCTCATGACCAGTTACGTTCTGAGTTCTGTGGTCACATGCGCACACAACTATTTTCATCGAGGCGATAACTGGAGGATGTACATATTCAACTTAGCTGGTATGTCATTTAGGTAAGTTTTCGGTTTCTAGTACAATTACATTTAGGAATAGGAAACTGTGTATTGAAATTTCAGTCAATTATTTTATTTCATATCATGAAGGATGAATCGAAGGACGATTTGTTCCAATACATAAAAAGAAAAGTAGTTTTGTTTATCTGCAATATAACTTTGTGCAATATAACAAGTGCACAAGTTTACAAAGATATTGTAAGGAGGATGGTTGACACTTCAGGTGATTGAAGGGCTGGCTACTACCTTGGGCAAAGGTTAAGCATTGGCATTTAACGTGGCAATGTTGCCAGTCTTTTTGGCACCTTACCTCACGGTAGCGATGAGGAAAATTTTTTCTTTGATGCCTTAAAACATATTTTTGTTTTTTTTAAGGTGTAAATGTTTTAGTTTTAAATTATTTACATTTAAATCGTATTTATTAATAATCTCATAATATTTTGTATTTAAATGGATATACTAGTACTTCTTAGTAGTTTGCCATTATTAACCCAAGCATTAGGAGGCAGGCACAAAAAATGACATGTCATTAGTAATTACTACTACCGGAGTTACCGTGACTTCTCAGTGCAAGGTCTCCTATCGGAATCCTAATATGAATTGATGTTTCGAAATTGTTAATTTAGCAGAAAATAAATCTAATTATATCTAATATCTACAGTTTGTTAAAAGGAAGTTGTTCGTACGTAATTGCTTCTGTTGCTTCTTTTCATTGTTAATGAGCGTGATAGTTCGCATTGCAAAGAATAATTAAAACTACAAACATTAGCAGGAAAACATAAAAATATAATGAAATACAAATACCTTGGACTTGAGCTATTGACCTCAACTATGAAAACGGTAACAACTTATTACATTGTTAAAACTTAGTACTAAACAAAACAAACTATAACAGAGTAATTAGTAACATACAGATAAAGACAATAATATGTATCATACACAATAGACCGTTTTTTAGTGAAAGAGCAGATTTAAGTATGGGAGAACATTGCTTCTGCACGAATGGGCCGACTAGACCAGAGTGATACCACGGCCTCACGGAAATAACGTTTACTTTGTATTTCGTCGTGTGAGTGATGTTACCGGAGGCCCAATCGCTCCCTTCTCCAATCACCCCAATCCCTGAATCCCCAGTAATCCTCAAATTCCTAATCCCCAAAAGGCCGGTAACGCACCTGTAACACCTCTCGTGTTTCGTGTATCCATGGGCAGCACCGATTGCTTACCATCAGGTGATCTGTGTGCTCGTTTACCGGCTTATTCCATAAAAAAGGAATATGTGAGGGTAACAACAATTCGGCTGTCATTAGTAATCAAGAACATAGTGGTATCCTCAAAATACCTTTTGAAGGTGAAATATCGGCTGCCACAAGATTCTTGGCTATCTTTTTGTAGAATTATTTTATGTTTATCTAGTTATAGTACTGTTCCCGTCCTATTCTACAAATTCCAAAGTTATGTACTAACATCCTTACTATGTTAGTGTAGTGAAACATAGGTAAAGTTTGACCACCCCATGTGAAATTCTCGCTATAAACTAAACTAACATCGTTGAGTTGTTATCCGATGAAAACTGTACAAGATATTTCACTCCAGCATACTATACACTCGGGAGCAAACAAACGGAGTCACCAGCTATTTTTTTTCACTTCATCAACCCCTCTATAAATAAAAAAAAAATACAATTCACAACAACACAGAAATATTAAAAACTGCTTTATTATACATAAATGCACAACAACGTATTCTCATTTTAAAGGTAACTAAATTGCCTTTTGTACAACATACTTTACCAATTAATACAATACTTGAATCCAAAAATATTTATCAAGAAATATAAAAGAAAAACCGCATGTGGTTTCGTTTCCTTGCTCTCAAGTGTATAAACTTTATACCAAGGACGTTGAAATAAGGCAGATATAATTTATTTATTTATTAACTCTTTAATGCATACAAACATAAGGTACCTACATAAGGTCACTTAGAAATGATCATCATCAACAGCCTATAAATGCCCACTGCTGAGCCAAACCACGCTTGCTCAATGCGGGTTGGCGATTTCAAACTTATAACTAGAAATTATTAGCCCAGGTTTCCTCACGATGTTTTCCTTCACCGTTTGTCAGTGGTGTCTAGATAATCTTAGAAAGTACATATAACTCGGAAAAAGTCACATTGGTACTTGCCCTTGGTAGGTTTCAAACCCGCATCCTCATACATGAGAAGCAGCCATCTTAAACCTCCAGGCCACCACTTAGAAATGATGGGAGCACCAAAATATCAGTGGTTTATTTATGTATGTGTGTGTGTCATGGGACCACGTTACTAGGCTTAAGAGAATGACAGATGTCCTTCATGTCAATGTGTGTATGTTCTGCGTGTAAGTCTGTAGTAGCCAGGTGCCACAATTGTTGTTTCAAGCGACTACGCCCGCCTTTTTTCAATGTCCTTGCTTTATACATAAACTATAGTTTAACCACATTTTGTAAGAACCTCATTTGTTCGGTCCATCTTCAATGTTAGAAGAATATCGTGTGCCGAATGTTATAACGGCTATACATGTGAAAGCAGGACAGATTGGCAAAAAACTTTCACCTTTGTTTTATTTTGTTATTAGATAGTTGGTGTACCCATTCTCAGATATAACAATCATTATTATTTTGGTCGTTTGTGATATTGAACCTTATTTGAACTTAACATTACACTTTTTTGAATCCCCGAAGAGGTCGGTAGTGATGTGCAAAAACAATGTAACATCCACTTTTACCTACATATGTTATGAGTTCCAAGGAATAGAGGTATGAGTTTTTTTATGGGATAAACCGGTAAATGAGCAGACGGATCACGTGATGGTAAGCAATTGGCGCCGTCCATGGACAGAGGTGTTACAAGTACGTTATCGGCGTTTGGAGAATTGAGTATTTGAGCATTGTGGGGGATTCGGAGATTGGGGAGACTGTGGACGAGGGTTACTGGGCTTGGGGTAACCTCACTTACACGACATAACACAACGCAAGCATTGTTTCACGCCGGTTCTCTGTGAGGCCGTGGTATCACACCGGTCGAGCCGGCCCATTCGAAGCATAGCTCTCCCACACTAACATGATGAGTTATAATAGATATCTTCCTAAAACTTTTTTAAATAAAGGTGTGAAAATACTTTAACAACAAGTATAACTCGAACCATCTTCTCCGCAGACAGAAGTCTCGGTACAAGTTTCCATCCTATTCAAACTGTAGTTAAAACACTTAATACCAACGACTTGCTTGAGTTGTAACTGGTTTTAATTGATCAATTAGCAGAATAAATTATTTACTTTACACTGTTCAAGATAAGATTGAACTATTTAACTCGGTTTCCTTAAGGTAAATCAAGGGAAACAAATTGTCTCAGGTATTTTAGAAATGTATTTCTTGATGCATTGTAATTTAGGTAAACCTATTTATCTTAGATAATTATTATTGTATATTATTTTATCTCGGTCTTGCTTACTAACTTCCTGAATTTTTATTAATCTTACAATTTAATAATTATTTTCTCCGAAATTAGATTTAGCAGTCAAAACTTGCAGTAATCATTATCTAAACTACATATAACATAACATAAATCACGCCTGTTATGTATATGCCCCCGAAGGGGTGGGCAGAAGTGCACATTACGGCACGGCACTTAATGTCAATGTTTTTTGTTGTTTTCACTATTTCTGTTATGAGTCCCATGTATTTTTTAAGGGTATTACATGGGGGTGACCCTAATCCAGAACCCAATAATACTTTGCCCGACCCGGGGGGGGGGGGCTTCGAACGCGAGACCACCTGCCCGGTAGTCGCACTTGCGACCACACGGCCAACGACGCAATCTGTATTATCTAAACTCTGCTTTTAGTACTAATTACGAATAACAAAGAAATAAATATGCACCTGAATATAAAGTGCTTTTATCACATATTTAATTATTCTTTATCATATTTTCAGTGACTGGAGGGTCTCCCATTCAATGTCTCATCACCTACACACGAACACTGCTCAGGACATTGAACTTTCCATGATAGAACCTTTTCTTCAATTCATACCATATAAGGACAAGCCTATATGGGCACAAATGGGTGCTTTCTACTATCCTCTCGTTTACGCTACGTCCCTGCTTTCAATTATGGGTCACGAGTAAGTATTATTTATTAATTACTTCGTACTACGCTCTGAAGGTCTAGTACGAATTTGTTTTACGTTCAACGAGTTCAGTGCTCTGATTGGCTGGCTCCAATGAACCAACCAATCAGAGAACTAACGTTTCGATCTCGTTCAACATAAAATAAACTTGTACTACGCCCTTTAATTTAGCTTTACGTATAATAGTTACTTTACTTTGAACACAATTTTACTTATGTTTCCCTAAGATCACCAAACTGAAGGCAGTTTGCTCAAGGGAGCAAGCATGATGATTTATGCTCATTCTTGCTCCGATTGAGAAGACCCCACTGCTCAGCAGTGGACACTATAGGCTGTCGTTATGATATGTATAAGTGTGTATGTTTTCCAATACATATGTAACGTACCTAACAGTCAGAGTTGAGTACTTGACAACTAGTCAAATTCAATACTTTTTTCGAGTTGTCAAAAACGACAGTTTTCTATGAATTTTGTACGAAAGATTGTGTATTGTGACGTCACGTTTTTTTCAACGTCAAACAGCATACTTATTTCATAATTTGCTCATAAAACCAATTAATGAAAATGTGATTATTTTTTAATATTTTATTGTATTGTATTAACAGTCGAATTCATTTATTTTTGATTAAGGAAAGTACCCAATTACTTTTATCATCGTTTCATGTTTGTTTCATTTTAAAATTGTACCGTTTACAATTTAAATTAAAATGTCTCATTGACAATCCTGTGCACTCGTTACCTAATCGTCATAATATACCTATTTATCTTATCAAAGCCTGTATTGTATGTATTTCTCAGTTCATCAACCCAATAACATACTTAAATAAAGAACATTGTACTTAAATAATGTTCGATATCAAAGCATTCGTTGCTTAAAATTGATGTCAAAAAATCTACGCAAACTTTTTGCTGATCCAAAAGACCTCGAGATCCATAATGACCTACAACAAAAACGTTATAAATTTCCTAGTGGTAGCTCTACCAGTAGGTACCTATTTCAACCAACTAAACTGCTTGAAAATTAGACTTAAATGCAACACAATAAAGTTAAAAAATTACACATGAAGTATTGCAAGTTGGCCTAAAACACTAGTTTGTCACTAATTAGTTAGAGGTCGCAAATAATACTTATTTAACTCGTCGAGTACCGTCATTATAGACACAATTAACTCGTCGAGTACCGGTTTTGTAGACACAATTATAGAACAATAGGTTGCGGTCACCGGTGACCGCTTGGTGTTTCTCAGTTTAAAGAACAATAGGTTGCGGTCACCGGTGACCGCTTGGAGTTTGACAGTTTAAGCCTTGAATCTCAGTCAAGCAAAAGCCAGACCCAGCATTGATACATTTCGGAAACTCAACTGATAGGTACTTTTAAAATGTAAGTTTCAATTCTGAATTTACTATAGTAACATGTTTAGTTCGAACTTATTATATGATAAAAAATATTCACGCTTGGACTAGTACTGTCATTACAACGATTTCATGTTGTCGTTTTTCTTAGAACTACCTACGCAAATATAGTTAAGAAAACTTCATATTGCATAAAAATAACCTGTCTTATATAAATACTTATAACTTCGATCAACATGCTATTGTTGATCGAAGACTTATAACAAAAGAAAAAGTCATGTAGAGATTATAAAGAAGAAGAAGAAGCAGCTTCGCAGCTGGCCAGAACGGCGCGTCGCGTTCGCGCGCGCCTCAAGCCATCAGACCACCACGGATGGGGCCCAACAGGGCTAATGCCGATACGGAGCCGCGGAAGACTTAACGGTTGCCGGGGCTCCGGCTAAGTGCAGGAGTAGGAACGGGGTGGTTTTTAGTCAGTAAGAGTCTGACACTCCCTCTCGCCTCACCCTGGCGGGAGAAGTCATTGGATGATTTTCCCCCTCAAAAAAAAAAAAAAAAAGCTTCGCAGCTGCACCCGCGTTCCCCTCATGGGAATGCCTATGTTTGTAAAAAAAAATATGAATTGGGATGATGGCAGGGTATGAAAAAAAAATGTAATTATGTAATTAGTCCGTAAGTAAGGTAATTAAAAAATATTAGACACGTATTTATTTATTTATTTTGTCGTATAATAAAACAATACTTATATAAAACGAATCAAAGTTTAGGAATGGGGGCTAAAACGTCATTACTACGTATAAAATGTACATAGAAGTGACGCCACGCGACATTTCAAATCAATATGTCGTTGAAAGTATTCGTTTGTGTAAGAAAAAAAAATACGTGTCTAATGATTTAAAATAATCTATCAGATGGACATTATAATAAAAAATAGGCATATATCCTATTAAATCCTGTTCCAAATTACATGGTGATCCCGTTTTGATGGATCAACAAACATACACACAAATTCTCTAACTTACACATTTATAATTTAGTAAGACGTAAGATGAATTTAAAATAGCTGCTTAAAATAACAACGATCAAACGTACCAATTTATGTTCGTACACTCCATAAGCCGAATCTGTAACCAATTTTGAGGGGAAATCGTACCTAAAACCCGATTTAATTAAAGCCAAAAACTTACCTCGTTCCCAAATATTGTTGGACCCAATTAAACTACCTGTACAATACAATCAAATAACGTGCTAACTGGATAATCCGGATGTAGTTTGATTTTAAATAAGACTTCATTAAAATTTTCCAGTTTTGTTACTTTTAGTAGATACCCTTCGTGTGGGTATTGGGGGAAGGGATGAAAGTCATGGAGGTAACTAAAAAGTATAGTGAATAAGTTGAAGAATGATTATGAGTTGAAATATATGATCAGTATGATAAACATGATATATTGAATAGTATAGAATTAGAAGGGATGATGTGATTGGATGCGTAAAGATGAAAATAGAGCTCAATGCAGAGCTTTTGAAGAGATATAGGTATGTCAAATTGTGAATAGAAATGAGCTAAAGATAAATAATCACTACATAGTATAAAACGAAGTCGCTATCCGCCGTCTGTCTGTCCCTATGTATGCTTAGACCTTTAAAACCATGCAACGGATTTTGATGCAGTTTTTTTAATAGATAGAGTTACTCTTAAGGAAGGTTTATATGTATAATACATGCATATTGTGCACCCGGGCGAAGCCGAGGCGGGTCGCTATTGATAAATAAAAAAGACAACAAGAAGTAAAGTTATCCAAATGAAATTCAATATAAATCGGTGTTAGAGAACATCAGTTATTTATACAGGAATATATTTGTACGATTTCTGTATAATTTTATAGACTACATACCTTAATTTTGGAAGCATTTGTAGTTGTAGGTACATGTGATACTTGGTTTTCACCTTTGACATTCCATTTGTACGTTACTTTATTTTAACAAAGTACCTACGTCATTGTTACACAATAATGAGGAATACAAATATGTTATTTTTTGTATATCTACCTATTATGAAGTACAATAGAGACACGATTTTTTGTTTTTGATAGCTTAATTAACATAACATCATAACAACACGCCTTTTATCCCTGAAGGGGTAGGCAGAGGTGCACATTATGTCTGTGTACTTAGAATGTAACACCCACTGTTTACTATTTTTATGTTATGAGTCCCATGTAATAGGGGGTGAGCCTATTGCCATTTACCGGGCACAATTCGAGACTCCGTGCTACTACTGAGATTTTTTTTAAAAAACCCAATAATACTTTGCCCGACCCGGGAATCGATCCTGAGACTCCTTGCCCGGCAGTCGCACTTGTGACCACTCGGCCAACGAGGCAGTCATGGTCAGTCTTAACTCTTTGGGATAATCGATGAGGTCGGAATAG
The DNA here is from genome assembly GCA_038387885.1 of Spodoptera picta. Classification (NCBI taxonomy): domain Eukaryota; kingdom Metazoa; phylum Arthropoda; class Insecta; order Lepidoptera; family Noctuidae; genus Spodoptera; species Spodoptera picta. Next base: position 579,254 of record JAZHFQ010000778.1, read on the forward strand.
GTAGGATGTGCATCTACAGACCGGGTTTTGCCAGGTATCTGTTAATTAATTATTACAGGTCGGTCGTTAACCAAACACCGAAAACAATTTTACGTTTAGTTCTATTGATTGTGAAACCAAAAACCCAATTAGGTATACTTGCGCACCTTCGTTTGCATAATGAATATAAGATTTCAACCTCGTTAAATTATGAGACATAATATTTAAACAATAATAATATGATTACTTTAATTCCGAGTTATATTTATACTTTCTAAGATTATCTAGACTGACAAATGGTGAAGGAAAACATCGTGAAATCGCCAACCCGCATTGAGCAAGCGTGGTGATTAAGGCTCAAACCTACTCCGTGTGAGAAGAGACCTTTGGCCAGCAGTAGCCACTGATAGACTGTTGATGAATTGATAAACTAAACTACTTACATACAAAGACTAACCTTCAGAAGTGTTACATAAAATCCGATTTCTAAATTCCAGGTTGATACTCAGTGCAACGAACCATGAAGGCAAGACGTTAACTTGGAAGAATCTGATTCCATTCCTGATTCCAACTTGGATGTACATAATGGGTGGCTTGCCTTTACACTGGACTATTCTTCTCTGGCTAGCCACTATGGTACCAGCTAGTTTCTTCTTCGTTTTCTACGGGTTAACAGCTGGTCATCATAACCATAGGAATTTCTTTGAAGGGGATGTTCCTAGGTAAATATATTTTATTATTATCTAGTGCTAATTTCATAATGGAAACCGAGATCAGAGTAGGAAGTATACATATTTATACAGCGTTACATTCAGTTTTGACTATACTCGGAATTTAAATTCGATTCCAGATTTGACAATTTCAGTGTTGCAACGTTATGACAAGTACTAAATAGTGACGTTGCGAAATTATTCGATACGGAAATGCAATATTTCTGGGTCGATTCTTCTCGTTTATAATTTTACTCTCGTAAACTAAGGATATCAGGAAATTAAATATTTCTGACTGATAATTTAGTTTTGATGATTACATAACGATCTGAGACTTTTCTTTTATAATTGTGTGTGAAATAACTAAAAAAATGTAATCATGAAGGAACATGACAAATAAAACAGATAGATGTATTATGGTAATAAGTTATTTTCATCGCTATCGCTATCATGTCACTTTCTGTAACATTTATTATAAAACACACACACTGATTGTTTATCGATTTTTGTGGCCATCACTACACTATTATATGTGGTATCATTATTTCACAAAATGACAGTAGTTATTGTCAAATCTGGAATCTAATTAAAATTCTGACTATAGTCAAGGTCATGAAACAAGTGAATTTATTTCTCTAAATAGGCTATAAAGCAGCACTTAACACGTCAATTTTATCAAGCGAACGATAAGACCGACATTTCCTAATTGACTTACTCTGAAAAGTAATGCCGAAATAAACTCAGAGGTCCGTCTCTTTTAAAAAATCTGTCTGTCTGTCTCTAGACAAATATGCATTATGTGCGAGTCCTGTGACCCGTGGAAATAGAGGATGACTTTTTTATTTAAATTAAATCATTATTTTTTTGGGAATAATTTAAATAAATCACCACTTCAACATTTGTCTGAATTAAGAAACAATTAGGTATTTGTATTGTAACTTTCGTGAAACATACTAAATTAATTATTATGTTTTCGGCTTACTCACGTAATAATTTGACGAGGAATTCAACTAGTTACATAACAAATAAATTAGGTATTTCATACTAGTCAGAAAATCGTGATGATAACTCTATCAAAAAGGCGATATTTTCATTTTGTTCACGTTTCTCATAATAAGAAATAATTTACATACATAAAGTTGCAAGTAGTGTGCAACAAATTCACAATGTTTATAAAAAACCAACTGTATTACAAACAAAGTGTCAATCAGGCAAAGCATTAATTTAATTGCGTCATTGTTTACGAGGTAAAAGGCTCCCTGAAAATAAGGGTGCAACTAACCGGGGAACGAATTTGAGATATCTACTTTTGGAGCTACAGTAAGTAGGCTACGGTTATCACTTTAAAGAACAGTGAGTAATGTCAGTAATTTTCTCGTGTAACGTTATTCTTAATGGCTAAATCTAAACGTAAACAAAAAAATGTCCGAGAAACCAATACATCATTGACCTCCGGCATTATTGAACAAAATGATCAGTTCACGTAAAACGTTAAAAAAACCAATATGTAACATAACATAACACCTTTTATCCCCGAAGGTGTAGGCAGAGGTGCACATTATGCCACTTGACAATGTAACACCCACTTTTCACTATTTATGTTATGAGTCCCATGTAACAGGAATTGATTGTACCCGGTATATGACCGGGCACAATCAATTCCAGACTTTGTGCTACTACTGAAATTTTTTTTAAAACCTTTAATACTTTGCCCGACCCGGGAATCGAACTCGAAAACCAATTTGTATACCAAATTCAGTCCAGGAGTCGATTGAAACTTTCATTATGAGAACCTCCGAGTCAAACAGTGTAAACTTCTGGCTATTCACAAACTGCACCTTTCTCATAATTAGAATAAAGTTCTACTATGAACACTAGTTTCAGACACCTGGTTCAGAGAATCTGTGAATTTCCAATCAGAATACTCTTCAATAATTCATTCATTACACTATCTATGAACATACTGTTTTCACAGTAAGGACTTAATTGGTAAATGACAATAATAAATGACACTGAAACCGCTATGAATTGCAAATAAATTATTTTATTAATGAAATATGTACAAACAATATCTAATGTAAGTCCATCGAGTAGGGACCTAAATCAACATGATCGATGATGCGAATAGACATTAGACCTATCCATACAGATCAAATCTTTCATCTTCCAATAGATGTAGTATTCCACGAAAATAAATTTTCCAAATCCTTTTCATGTCAATGTCTAGAAGGCATCGACTTGTAAATAATAATTTATGAGTGAATAGAAAAACTAGACGAATTTATCTAAATTAAATAAAAAAATCTTTTGAACCTTGCGGTTGACTTTGAACCGGGGCAACCATTTTTATTTATTACAAACATCGACTGATTTATTAAAGACCATCTTTCTTTTTCAGAGACGAAAATATCGATTGGGGCATTCATCAGCTGGATGCGATTTGCGAGAGAATCGATTATGCGGGCAACCATTTTAAATCGATTACTCGTTTCGGGGACCATGCGCTACATCACCTGTTCCCGACACTAGACCATGCGGAGCTCAAATATTTGTACCCGGTACTTCTAGAACATTGTGAAAAGTTCGAATTTCAATTTAAAACGAATACTTTTTACGAAACAATAATTAATGCGAGTAAGCAATTAATACGAAAACGCCCAAACAACTTTAGAGATGTAAAGGCGACGAAATAAGGTTTAAATTATTCAAACAAGTTAATGTAATTGAAGAAATAATACTTACTGTTATTGCAATGCGAGGCTGACGATAATAATTTATAAGGTTCAATAAATTTGTATATTTATTAGAGTACATTTATAAACAGTTTTAAAAGTACAATTATGAAACCTATTGTATTAAAAGCTTCTTGCTTAAATGAACAAACTACAAGAAATATGACCAAAAATATCTGATATTTAGAATATGTCGGTGAAGGGTTGGATTGTTTAAGTCATGAATATCGGCTGTGGATATGAAATAAATAGACTGCTTACTTTTTATATTGTTCTATTATTTCTTGTCATAAAATTTTACGGTGAGGACTTAGTATTATGTTTTTTTCACTTCACAATTTTGTTGGAACGAATATGTGTAATGATGGTCACTACAATGGGTACCGCCTTCAATCATTTTACTATTTTTAATCTAAGAGCATAATTAAAAAGAACCCTGCAGACTGATAATCAAAGAAAATATCATAGTGAAATAAAACCACGAATACTTCTAAAGTTCTGAAAAATACTTTCAACTACAGAGAAAGTGACACATATAAACTTGCAAGTTGCACCAAATGTTTAATAAATGTTGGACACCCCACTACAAAGGCATAAAGGCAGAAATACATTGCCGTGGCGTGTCATGTCGTGGCGCGCCAGAAGCATATCGGTTTTATAATATACCTCTATACTATGGTTAGGGACAGATAGTATAGTCATGTGATCCGGAATTCCGAAGCAGAAGTAGGAACGATGTGGTTTTTAGTTAGTAAGAGTCTAACACTCCCTCTCGTCTAACTAAGATGAGAGGAGTGAAGGACGATTTCCTACCATAAAAAATAAATGTCGTGTTGTGTCTAGTGGGCCATGGGTCGTCAAATGCTTGCAGCCGATTGGTGGCCACGGCGCCACGTCACGCCAAGCCACGGTAATGTATATCTGCCTTTACTCGCAAGTCTCGAGTTGTTCACCTCACCCTATAGAAGGGAGGGCGAGACACGTTTGTAGTAATAGACATACACCACAAGTCTGATTGTACCGATCCTCCTCTTTGAGTGAAGTTGGCAAGTTTGAAAATGCTTACAAGTTTAACACGATTACTTTTAGTTAACTTATCTATACAGATAAATAAAGTTGGAGTGTATGTTTGTAATATTAAAATAACCATTTTTTACTATACCTCTATGTACGATTACAATTCAAATCAAATTTATTCACAAAAACATGTGTATACAAGTATACATACAAACACACGCAGGTGCATGTATGAAAAAAAAATATAAGTAATAGTTGCACATAATACAAATGTTATTTTCGTATGTGACCAAAACATTTGTTTTACAATTGTTGTCTGTCTGTCTCTCTGTCTATCTGTTTGTACAGGCTAATCTCTGGAATGGCTCAACCGATTTTAATGAGACTTTTTTGATAGAAAGCTGATGTACTAAGGCATGTTAAGGAGTAAAATAGAAATAGGCTACTTTGAATTTGATAAATTGATACAAAAAAGTACCAGCTAGCAACAGCTAGTAGTACTCTGGTTTAGAGTTTGAGTTTAATACAATTTGGTATTTACGTAATGGCAATAAGCTTGATATTTCATGCTTATAGTGTTAGTGGACATCGGTAACCAATATTTTTTAAGCATAATTGCATCTCCTCGAAGCAAAGTTAGATCATTAGTGAAGATAAAATAAGATAAGATAAGCGTGACAACCAGCTTAATTTTAAAATATTGATTTATTGATTCCAGATCGCTATCATACCAATAAAATAAAGACTGAATAACTTCCACAACAATTTCTACTTTCTTGATTTTTTTTATGGAATAAGCCGGTAAACGAGCCGACGGATCACCTGATGGTAAGCAATCGGCGTCGCCCATGGACACCTGGAACACCAGAGGCGTTACAAGTGCGTTACCGGCCTTCTGGATTAGGAATTTGAGGATTGTCGGGGCTTTAGGGATTGGGGAAAGGGGGGGGGAGTAATTGGGCCTCCGGTAACCTCACTCACACGACGAAACACAATACAACGATGTTTCACGTCGGTCTTCTGTGAGACCGTGGTATCACTCCGGTCGAGCCGGCCCATTCGTGCCGAATAAATTAGTACCTAATAAATTAGTACGACAAATAGTAACCTTAACAAACCTATTTAAATTATTCAACGTGACTTAATAAATGACCAATAAACGTTAAGATGGAGGGCAAACGTAGCAGTCTGTGGCTTGAGGCTACCCACTCCGAACATGGCGACACTTGTTCGAGCAACCACTAACCTTACTAACAGGACGGAAGGTACCTTCTAACCCTCAAAACCCTCTCATAAGTCTTCGGTTACCAAGTAAATTGCTAAAATAATTACATTACAGATCTAATTTTAACTCACCTTAATAAACGTTACTAAAATATAAGTCGGTGTAATTTTATGATAGAATAATTAGTAATGTGATTAATATAAATTATGATACGGTCTTTTAACATCGTTTTGGAGTTATGTTCAGTTTATTTATGATTTTCTTGGAATAGATACAATGGTGGATATGGTACCTACGGCCGAAATACTGCGGAAGACAAATAATAAATGAACAAGTTATAAAATACTAGCGGCCCGCCCCGGCTTCGCACGGGGGGACTTAAGATTTTTTACATAGTTTTACGTTTTATTTATATTTATTCTCAGTTTTTTTTATTTAGGTAGTATTTACCTTTTGAAAATATTTTTCCAGACTTCATTTACTTATTTCATTTATTTAATTAATTATTTTCTTCTTAAATAGGAACCTACCTATTTTGTTGTTGTTTGTTTTGGTTGAGGTAAAAGTTTGTTTTTAAATTGTTTTTTTACATTTATTGAAAAATATTTACATCTTTTTATTTTTTTAAGGTTTTTATTTGTTTTTTTTTTGTTGTTTTAAGGTTTTTTTTGTTAACGTTTTTTGTTTTTTTTAAGGTTTTTTTTGTTGTTTTAAGGTTTTTTTTTGTTAAAGATTTTTTTGTTTTTTTTGTGTTAAAGTTCTTTGTTTTATGTGTTTGATCAAATTATCGTAATATTTACATTTTACTTTCCGCTCTCTGATTTGCGAGACGATCAAAATTTTTAAAAACTGATTCTTCAACACGTCGTATTTTTGCTAATCTCGCTTGAGAGCAACTTTTAGATAGTTGAGACCTTTTTTTCTTGGCATATTGATGAGTTTTTTTTTATTAGATAAAAATAAGAATAGAAATTAGGATATTTTAATTTCTATAGAAAAATATATAGAGAATAAGAATAGAATTTAGGTTAAACACTTACTATGGAAAATAAGGGTATAAGTAAGAATAGACTTTAGGATATTATAGCAGTAAAGCCTGAATGAACAATTTATAATTAGTTCTGAAAATAACTTTTTTACTCGAACATAAAATGCAAGTTAAATAGTCTACAAAATGTTTAAGAGCGGTTACGTGACACGTCTGCTGCGTAGGGAGCCGACCGCGCGAATGAGCCACGCGGCTACCTATCTCACTGATCTGACCTCCCCTCCCCCACACCGCTCCGTTGCCCGGCTGGTTAGTCACTTCACGCCGCGCGCCGCCCCGCGCCTTTTTTATGTATTTTTGAAATAGTAGGTAAGTACTTACCTAATAGGTATCTTTTGTATGAATTAATAGTCTTAAGGTAACCGATTGAACAATTCAAAAGTTATCTAGAGCAAACTTTTATAAGGATTGAACCATTCATTAAAACGATTGTTATGGGTAAACTATAAAAGGTAGACATATGCTCTCGCGGACTTTTTTAAAAATAATGTTAAATAGAGCATTTTTGTATAACTTTAACTAGAGGTATATGCTCAGCGCACGCCACGGAAGGCCTCAGAAACGATACTTTTCCCCCGTTTTTAAAGCATTTTTGGTTACTGCTCCACAACTATAGGACCTAGCGTGATATTATATAGCCTATGTTACTTCTGAATAATGCAGCTTTCTAATGGTGAAAAAATTATTACAATCGGTTCAGTAGTTTTTGAGTTTATTCATTACAAACATACAAAAATACAAATCTTTCCTCTTTATAATATTATATAGTATAGAAATTCTTACTCTGTAACTTAGAAAATTACTTACAATTTGTAAGCAAGCAATCAATACGGTATTGATTGCTCGCTTAGAAATACAAGGCAAGTATTTGAAGCGGGGTACAAAATAAAATTGTCAGTTGTTTCAGTACTGATGTACAGACTTCCTCTATGGCCGAATGGTCGCAAGTGCGACTGCCGGGCAAGGGGTCCCGGGTTCAATACTGGGGTCGGGCAAAGTAATACTGGGGTTTAAAAAAAATCTTTGGAGTAGCACGGAGTCTGGAAATGTTATCACCCCCTATTACATGGGACTCGTAACATAAATAGTGAAAAGTAGATGTTACTTCTGTGTGCTCCTCTGCCTACCCCTTAGGGGATAAAAGGCGTGATGTTATGATGTAATGTGTTGTTTCAGTATAGTAAAAGTAGAACTCAAATGCAATTCGTGTCAAAATTAGGCTGTAGAATTATTTAGTCTCATAAGTTCAATATTAGCAGAAAGAGAATCAAAAAGCAAAGAAAAATACTGCCATTATTCACAAGATAGTCAAACAAAAGCTCCGAAGAAAACAAACACAAAATTCGTCTAAATCCTTTTCAGATTCGTCGTCTCTAAATTCAAAAGCAACGTCACGCTTGAGGGGAACTTACATCAATGTTCATTATCCTCTCGCCCTTCTAATGACCTTAGTAAGAGACAGAACATTACCACGTCACACTGGGATCACACGTCGTTAAACAACGTCCAAATAGTCTCAACGGTATCATGAGACCTAAACAACATTCGCGATCTAATGAAAGAACCAACAATATTCCAAGTGTGTGCACAGAGTATTAAACAAGACAGGTGTAAAAACATCTAGAAGGTGCAAGCCATTTCTACATCTACTTTAGTAAACGGTACATTTTATGAAGACTAAATAACCATTGCAGTAGATAAAATCAAGATCGGTCCGGCTATATTGTAAGGGCAGCGATTGGTATCCGGATCCCAGCTTCTGAAATCTCCAAATGGACTTAAATTCTGGACTGACTCCAAATTGATAACCGAGTATACGTAATACCAATTTTAAATTTAGTTTTATTAAACTGAATTTCTTCAGTCTTCCGTCCGGTATAGTCAAACTTTATTGGTTACTAGCATCTGCCTGTGACTTCGTGCGCGCAATCCCATTTTCTCCCGTTCCTTCAACCAACCTCCAACCTTCTCCTAATAATAACAAATACAACACAAAAATAATTAGTGAAATCGGTCCAGCCATTCACGCGTGATGCCATGACCAAGGGAAAAAGAAACACACTTGTTTATTTGTGCATTACCTTTGTTTATGTATTTTTTTTTCAATGATCTTTACAATAATTGTTTAGAAATTTTATATATTTTTTTAAGGTGTAAATATTTTATTTTTATTTATTTGTATCTATAATATTAATATTAAGTAGTTTAAGTTAATTTTAAGTTGCATATATTAATTCACAAATTTCACTTTGTTCATAACTAGATAGTACTTACTTTTTTATATTGGACAACGAGAAAATGTCTTCCGTCAAAGAATTTGTCGATTCGTCTTTGAAAAACTGTATAACTACTAAGTTATTCTTCATATTTCTTCACAGTTGCTTGTGTCACAAATTCGATGCGCTATCCAGAACAATTTGAATATCTAAGTTTGAACTTACATATGACCGATTAGTCACAAATACAATTAGACAAACATCGATGTTTATGCCGTTCACTACGGATTGAAGCAAGTGAACGAACGAATGATTTTAATATAAGGGAAGTGAATGAACTAGAGGTATTAAGGACCATGGACTGTAATATTATAGTTGGAGCTCATTTCATGAGGGTGAAGCGTGAAGCATACAAATGCTAACATGCCCGATCGTTGTTCGTAGAAAACCGTCTCTCGCCTTTGATCCTAATTCGAGATACATTTTCATATGAAAGCATGAATTGAAAGGAGAACTAAGAGCTTGCACATAGCACACATTTATTTATTTATATATTACTCAAAATTATCACTTATAGTGATAATAAAGCCCTATGGCCTACATGGTATAAAACAAAGTCGCTATACGCCTTCTGTCTGTCACTATGTATGCTTAGATCTTCAAAACTACGCAATGGATTTTGATGCATTTATAATAGATAGAGTGATTCTTAAGGAAGGTTTATATGTATAATACCACAGAACATAAATATAAATCTTCTTGACAGAAACAGAAAATACATGTTCTGTGTATAATACATGCATATTGCACACGTGTGAAGCCGGGGCGGGTCGCTAGCTATATTATATTACTTTATACATATATTTAGTTCATTCGTTCTTAGATAGGTAAGGATAGGGTGCAGATGGGTCGTTTGATGATTTGGTTTATCATTGACTGGCTACTTTCCCGCGGTTTTCCCCGCCCTGCTCGGCGCCGATTGCTCTTAGCGTGATGTTTTATAGCATATAGCCTTCATCGATAAATGGACTATTAACATACAAATAATTTTTCGAATCAGACCAGAAATTCCTGAAATTAGCGTATTCAAACAAACAAACAAACTCTTCAGATTAATATAATAAAAATAGTAAATATAACAAAAGATATAAGATAAAGAATAATATCAATGAAGCGTCAGTCGATTGACTGTTTACCATCAAGCTATGCCATGAGATTAAAAATTGCACTAAAACTACTATACCAAGAAGGAATCCAAGGCCAAATTATCCCCCTACCCAGTCTCGCTGTCCCGGAGAACCTAACGGGTTACCGGGGCTGCGGCTCGAAGTACAGGAGAAGGAACGGGGTGGTTTTAGTCAGTAAGAGTCTGACACTCCCTCCCGCCTCACTCAGGCGGAAGCAGACCTTCGATGATTTTCCCCCTTAAAAAAACCATTCTCTTTAATCCTCGAATCCCCCACATTAATCAAATCCCAGTTCCTAAAAGGCACTCGTAACGCATCCGGTGTTCCAGGTGTCAATGGGCGGCGGCGATTGCTTACCATCAGGTGATCCGTCAGCTCGTTTACCGGCTTATCCTATGAAAAGAAATCAGCAATAAAGATTAACCTAAAAAAATTCAGAAGGAACCCCTCTGTGGTTCAAAACTAAGTAGTAGAGCTTTTCTCAGTATATTCACGTGAGTAACCCGCGATTTTCAGTTAACTTAGTATGTCTCACGATAGTTATTATAAAAAGCATAACATAACATAACATCACGCCTTTTATCCCCGAAGGGGTAGGCAGAGGTGCACATTATGCCACTATGACAATGTAACACCCACTTTTCACTATTTATGTTATGAGTCCCATGTAATAGGGGGTGAGCCTATTGCCATATACCGGGCACAATTCCAGACTCCGTGCTACTACTGAGAATTTTTTAAAAACCCAGTAATACTTTGCCCGACCCGGGAATCGAACCCGAGACCCCTTGCCCGGCAGTCGCACTTGCTACCACTCGGCCAACGAGGCAGGCAGGCAGAGAGCAGTTATAAACAGCAATAAAGATATTTAATCGATACAAGTTATTTAAACAACAATACAATTTCAAACTTTGATGAGGTATAATAGTATTTAACACATACATTTACCGATGTCTGTAAATTGAACAAATTTTCTAAGAAACCGTCACTCTGAATTGTTAAAGATTAGAAAATAAATACGTTTCAATACTTTCCTTTTAAAACTTCTCTTGGACAGCGGAAGAACTTCGGTACAAGATGTAGCACCGACTACTTTGTTTCGACAACCCCTGTTTTAGAATGTACACTGATAAAGTGGTACAGGAGAAATGGAGAAAGAAATAAAAGTATGTCTTTTTTGTGCAGTACTTTTATTAATGTACATTTTTATTCTAAATTTCGTCAGACATTACCAGGGGCGTAGCTAGTAATTATACGGGGCCCCTGGACTACAGGGGCCCCCAACGTGCCTACGCAAAAATTAATAATAACTCCCCAATTTCTATTGTATCACGTTTTTTAGATTTTTTCCCGCGTAAAGCATGCGTTCAAAGGTTGGTAGAAAATTAAGAAAAATAAATATTATATGCATACGGAGTTGCCTGAAAAGTTTCTTTATTTTTACACAGATTATGTAAAAAAATCTCCTGTGAGAAATGTTTTTATTATCTATATTTTCGGCTTACTCACGTAATTGAGACGAGGAATTTGAACAGTTTCAATCAACCCATGCTAGGGGCTTATATTCATGAGCAGCATTAATGACACACGACAGCATGGCTTGAAACAAGTCGAGTTTCTTGTCGAACATTTACGTGCGTAAGCCAAAAACATAATAATTATTTTGGTAATGTAAGCCTTATTTTTCATTTTAAGTATTTTCCGTATGGTTCTCATTTGTAGCAATCTATAATGGAAGCATTAACTAGAGTAAGACTCGTGTACATTTTAAATTGTTTAAAACAGTATACTGCTGTAATTCTGAAAGTACGCTGAGGAGAAGAAAAAGGGCAACAATAGTAATAGATAATTTATATAAAAAATGTTTTTTTTTATGGAATAGTAGGCAAACGAGCAGACGGATCACCTGATGATATGCGATCAGCGCCGCCCATGGACATAAATATAAAGCTAAGAGCAAACCTCGGAAACAAACGATGAATCCAAACTAGCTTATTTGTGTTTAAGAAGGTTCTTATGTAAAAAAAAACATAGCACCGAGACGAACCAGAGCGGACTGCTAGTACTAAATGAAAATGTACAATAAAACATACAATAACATTTACTACAAATAGGGGACGAGTCTGTTGCCAAATGCAACATTTGAAAAAACTAATACAGACATTTTCTTTTTGCTGCTAAAATTAACATGTTTTACCAAATTTAAAAAATCAAACGATTATATATCAAATTTAAAAAAGTCTAACAATTATCAGGTATCATTTACATGATGCGAGCATCGAATGCTTTCCAATGTTTGCTAAGTACCATAAAAGAAAGTGAATAGAATTCGAGGAGTGAATACCTAGATACGGTAATGATGATATTAGATACTATGAAAACATTTCCTAGTCCCTTCCGCCTTTATTCATCTCTTGAATTCTATTCACCGCTTTTTACCGTAGATGCTCTTTCATTTTACCTTAAACCATTAAAAATTGAGACTTTCAAATCATGTTTCTTTTATTAATGTGCACTTCACTGCTAAAAAACTGCTCGGATATTAAGACAAACATAATAGGGATGTTTACATGGCAGGGTATGAAAATTAAAATGTCATTAGTCCGGTCCGTCAATTCGATAATGAAAAAATGTTAATCACGTATTTTATTTTAAAGATAGTGACGTCACCGTCTGTTATACAATTTAGTAAATCTTGACGTCAGTTCGTCACACGATATTTCAATTCAAATCAAGGTAATCGTTGAAAATATTTCACGTACGTAAGAAATGAAAAAATATGTGTGTAATATTTTAAATTAATCTACCAGACAGACATTAAAATAAAATTTAGTCAACAGCTCTGTTATCAGTAGCTACCTTAATATATAAAACTCACCATCCGACCCCACACTCTAATAACACGCTAAATCAGACCTTAACAAACACAATCAACAGAGTAAAACTCAGTAATTACCTCTACGTTTCATCGAACGATTCAATAAGGTCGTAATTGCCGTAATCAGGGACCTAGTAGAGTGCTAATTACAAGCTAGGTATGGGAAACGCTCATACGATCGCGACGTGCGAATCGCAGTTATCAGCAATCGGATTTTTACTGAACTTTTCAACTCAATCGACACTCGGTTTTTTATGCAGTTTTGGACTCAAATCCTGTATTTTATTTTTCATCTTTTAATTAGGAATTGGGCATGTGAAGACAATAAGTCTTTACTTTACCGTTTTTTCATAACATAACATAAATAGTGAAAAGTGGGTGTTACATTGTACAGTGGCATAATGTACACCTCTGCCTACCCCTTCGGAGATAAAAGGCGTGATGTTATGATGTTATGCTATTTACAAAAAAATGTGAGAACGATATTCTTTTTTGACTTACAACTTGCAATGTAGCTCAAATATTATTTTGAATAGTAAATAAAACCTAGAGAAACATTCAATTTAATTGAAAAACTACCTAAAGAGCCATTGTCGCGAAAAAAGAGAAACAACACGGTAATAGCAGTCTACATGAAAATCGTATTAAAATATGGTTTAACGGGCAGGTACGTACTCAAAGGAGAAATTACGCCTGGAAGTACCTAGTCTGTAAAATACATTTAATATTAAAATGCCTGCGAAATAACTTTGAGCAATAAACTAGAGGACATCCTTGCTATAAGTAACTTTTAAGTACGGACACATTTCAACTTTCGTTTAGACACTAAAACCCTTTTACATAAAATGTAGAATGGAATCTTCTTCACACATAAAATTAAAGTATTAGGGAGCAATGTTGAAACGCGTTCGTGGCGCCCTCATTACGCTGTCTCGTAATTTTCACACGCTAATACAACATAACCCCTACAAATCACCTGTTATGGTGGCACAAAAGGAATTTATTTAGACAACTATAAATTTGGCTAAACGTGGAGGTGATGTAGTGAAGTTGGTGTAATAAAGTGGGGAGGTTTCGTATGCATACACTTGATGAGACTTAACGGTGTCATCTGAGGGCTTCAGTACAAGTTTGTTTTACGTTTAAAAAAATCGTAACGAGACTGCGTTCGGCAATTCTGATTGGTTGGTTCACCGGAGTCGCCCCATCAGAGCACCGAACGCGGTCTCATGTCGGCAAACAAACTGGTACTGAGGCCCCTGATCGTATCATGTGGTTCCACGCAATTCATTCAAGTTGTCACTTTACGTGTTCAACATTATCGAAGTGTTCCAGTTGTTGTGATATGTGAATGTTGCCTTTGAGTTCATATCATCGCGCGTATTTTCTGGTGGAAAGTTCTAAACTATACTATCTATAAGATGCTTAAGAGAGTACAGGCCCAATAGTTCTCGTAGGCTCAATAACTGCATTTTGTTGGACTACAACGCCTGTAGAATTTTACTTAGAGCTATAGAATACGATGTCATAGATAATATTAACGTGTAAAGTTGAACTTGTTAGATAAATGGGAGCTCCCAAAAATATTATTATGATATTCTCACTGAAATACTATAATTCCTGTAGTCAAATATACTCCATAACTTGGATGAGCCTTCTCTCAGTTGGTGGATAAAATTAATTTAAAGAGACCACGGTAAAAATTTTAGAAACCATATAGAAAAATATCAGAAACAGCAATATTCTTATAAAGCTACACCTCAACCTAGGTCTTAAAACGCAGATGTAGTGTTTTCCAGAGAAATTGGACCATCAAAACTTTATGAACAATGTAATCTGCATCGTAGATACACTCGTACGTACATACTTCAGCTGGTCTTGGCATAAATATTCATGGTCTTGAATTCTGGACTGTTCACCTCACGTTTTGAGTTGGAATATCAAATGGAATGGGATTGTGGTGAGCACAATACCTCTATATTTGATGTTCTATGTGCTTACTGCTCATGTTAAATTGTTTTGTAATGTAAGTGCATTGCTATCGTGGACGGAATAACCTTTGGTTGCTTGTGAATATTTTGGTGCTATCGTACTTGATACTTAGAATATTGCATACACTCTTTCGGTCGCAAAATCGTTAGTTGTGTTTTTGCTGTTGAACTAAGGTAATTCGTCAATTGCAACAACTGCCATAACCAAATGGTTAAACGGTTATAGTATACCTATAAATAATAACAATAAGGTACAGTTAGTTAGAAACTTAGAAGCAAGCATGAAAGTATGCTTCAATTGACTTGCTTGAACTATTAGTAACATGTGTAGGAATGTTGCTCAAAATTCCTTCTTTTACTCTAGGGGTATTTGCCAAAATCACCACAGTTGATAGGGGATTTGGTAAGTACGCCGAAAATTTTATAGATACTGCTACTGTCCCATACCTGTCTTTGGTTATTCGCATTAGAATAACCACTCAACAAATGAAGTATTTGCAAACCTATCGCAAACATTGTATTTTATCATACTATTAAAGTTATATAGGTACAACACATTTATTTATGCAAAATTGTCATTTAAATAGAGTTATAGTAGTAACAAATAAAATTCGAAATCGGATTCCGATATCAATATTGAAATATTAAATTCCTACGAACTCGAACATATTGATATGTAACAGAATTCTAATCAATCAATGATAGCTCACACTCAACCGTGTGAAAACGACCCAGCCGAGCCATGTCAATCAGTAAATCCAAATATATTATAATAACACTAGCTATCGGCCCGCGATATCACCTGCATTAAGTTTAAAAGATTCGTATAGAGTTGACTACAATCCTTTAGAAATATCAGAATAAAAAAATAACTAATAACAGCCCTGAAATTGAAACTTTTCAATGAAGAAAGATTTTATGAATCAGTCTGGTAGTTTTTTTTTTAAATTAATAACTAGCGACTTGCCTCGGCTTCGCACGTGTGCAATATACACGTATTATACGTATAATCCTTCCTTAAGAATCAATCTATCTATTAAAAAAACCGCATCAAAATCCGTTGCGTAGTTTTAAAGATCTAAGCATACATACATAAGGACAGACAGGCGGCGGACAGACTTTGTTTTATAAGTACTACTACTATGTACCTAATGATAAATTTTATTTCTCCACACGGACTGCCCTTGTCATATTATATTTACATTTTTTTCCTGGTCAAATTATTGTTATAAAGATCATACATGCTACGCTAACCACTAATATCACTACACAAAGTACTTGATGTTGTTACCTAGATATAAGCATTATAATAATTAGGTAGTCTAGTAGTTTAAGAGCCTATTAAATGCAAACAAACATACAACCAAAACTGTTTTCCTCTCTATAATATTAGTACAGTTGTTGTTTCAAACACTTGCCAGTGATTGATGTGAATTCAAATGAAATTAGTGATGAAAGCATTTGCGAATTTCTCAGAAGGCTAGAATATAATTAAATATCATGTATGTTTGCCTGCTTTGATCTACCTACATGTGTTATTTGCACAAGTAATATATTACATTTTAATTGGAACTGACTTCTGGACTATACTAAAAGGAAACTACCTGTTCTTACTACCTAAATGTTTGCTTATTTCTTTGTGTCTTTTTCTTTTATGCTTCTACTGCAGTGTTTTTTTTTAAGGGGGGAAAATCATCGAATGACTGAGGCGGAAGAGAGTGTCAGACTCTTACTGACTAAAAACCACCCTGTTCCTTCTCCTGAACGTCGAGCCGGAGCCCCGGTTACCCGTTAGGTTCTCCGCGACTCTGAATCGGCATCGGCCGTATTGGGCCCCATCTGTGGTGGTCTGATGGCTCTTTGAGGCGCGCGCGGAACGCGACGCGCCGTACGCTCGGGTCTGTTTCTGGTCGGACGGGGAGCAACCCATGCTCGCCGTCCGCAGGCCCGCGCTTACGGTGGCCGGAGATCGTCCCGCGATCCCCGACGCCCGGTGTGTCCTTCGCGATGGCTGGGTTGCGAGGAGGCAGCGCTTCGCTGCCTCACGCGTCCCGCCTCCTCCTTAACTAGCATGACTGCTTCGCAAAAGGAGGAGACGGCATCCCAATCCCCCTCGCTCCGCATCATGGCCTGCACTAGGCCCGGACGCGAGAGGTCGCCATCGCCGATCACTTCCCTGAGGGCACGGCGGTGCTCAGCCCACGCAGGGCATTCTCCCACTGTGTGTTCCACCGTGTTCTCAGGGCGGCCCTCGCAGTGATGACACCCGGGCGTTTCCTCCCGCCCCATCAGACACAGGTACCTCCCGAAACTTCCATGTCCGGTGAGGACCTGCGTCAGGCGGTAGGTGAGGACGCCGTAGCGTCTCTCAAGCCACTCCTCAAAGAGGGGACTTACCGCTGCAATGGCAGCGAGCCCATCTACTGCAGTGTAGTGGTTTTACATTGTGCTTGTTGATATTTAAGTACATTACAGTTACTGGAACCTATGCATATTTTTTTATGTTATAATACATGGTCCGACTCTGGGTTTTTCTGCCAGTGTAGTTATAATATTTTTAAGCTAATTTTAGAGTACAATATTAGATAGCAGTAGTATTATAAAGTCGACTCAGTTCCAGCACTAGCCCTTCAAACAAACGAACTTCACAACTCTATTACATTAATATAAACTTCAGCAAGCACACTGGTTGTGCAGAAACTAGAGGTAAATGCAGGTAAGATAAATAAACACCAGTTAAAGCTGTTCTATGACAACAGCAAAACCACAAAAACGGATTTTGAATTTAGCCAAGTGACTTTCCTACAAACATATTTAGTTACTTAAAGTTACACACACACCCAAAGTTAATGCACACACTACATGAGAGAGTAATATGTCAAAATGTGCTTCAATTCCACAGTTTAGAACTCCACAGTTTATATTTACTGTTGCCAGTAAAATAAATATTACTTATTAAAATGTTTTCATTAATACCTTGTTTGTTCTGGAGCTGATTATAACCTAACGGGTTATCGGGGCTTCGGGTCAAAGCAGGAGTAAAAACGGGGTGATTTTTAGTCAGTAAAGACTGACTCTCTCTCCCTCTCGCCTCATTCAAGGCGGGAAAAGTCGTTGGATAATTACCCCTCCTCCCCAACAAAGCAGGTACTTGGTTTATAGATGTACAAACATACTACATTCTAGCTTTCCCAAAGATACTAACACTAACATGATTCATATTAATAAAAATCTTGGTAGCCTGGAGTTTAGTCTCTTGCTTTAACAATAAGACATTTGCCATGTTTTTTTTTATATATTTGATGGGGCGACGTTTGACCACTATCTCGCCTGGTGGTAAGCGGCTATACCATGTATACAATCTGCTTTGCAAACAAACTCAGTATCGCCCCAATGATAGGATAGGATAAGGACAACTAATATTTCAATTATTTTGATAATAAAATAAAATTGAGCAGTAGATACCTAAGTAAGCAATAAAATGTTACCATTTTAGATAAATCATGCACATTAGACAATTATTTGACCTCTAAACGCTAATTTAAACTCCATTAGTTTCCATGAGAAGACTTAGGTAATGTACGTATTTATTACGCAAGTTACTGTGGAAAATATTCTACAAAAATCTTATTTAAGATGACACGTGTTGCAATAAAGTGAGTGCAAAATAGAAGCCAAGTTTCCAGTGGGAAGAGCTCAGTTGAAATATTTTTAGCCAGCCATTTGGTGCAAGCCTTTCGACTCACCAAAAACGTACTTTTAACGATAAATATTTAAAAATAAAACCTATTTTACTTACGTACAAATAGTTAAGATACTGAGAAAGTCAGTTTCGGTTTTAAGCAGCGTATAACTCCTCTTTGCGCATTCTTTAGTGTGAACCATTCAATATATTTTATATTCTTCTGTTCTATTCCCGTGTGATCACGGCATAGTAGAATATATTTGTCGCCTCCCTGCTTCTCCCGTAGGTGCCATAATAATCAATTGAGAGATTGCATATTTGGTAGATGCCAGAGAGCAGTGCAATGTTTACGAAACCCGTGGTAAGACCAAACCATCGACCCTCACCACAACATATCCATCCCCACTACATATGTAGATGGTTGGCAGGCCACAACTGTGCGCTTCTCACGTAGTTTTCCGCCTCGCACAGCAAAACTGTGGGCTAACCTGTCGTCGGCGGTATTTCCGAACCAATACGACCTTCAAACCTTCAAGAAAAGAGCGTATTCCTTTTTTAAAAAGCCGACAATGCATCTGTGATTCCTCTGGTGTGGCGTATGTCCATGGGCGATGCTGTCAGCTCGTTTGCCTACTATTCCATAAAAAAGAGATAGGGCGGCAATAACATTAAATGTTCTACTCTGCAGTCCCGTCACTATACGATACACCTAATACTTAAGCAACTATTAAACCAACAAATAAATCGGATACCATACCTTCGTATAAATATGCATTACCCATATCAATATGATTCACGCAGACGATCGTTTCAAAGCAGCTAATTTAGCCGGCGCAATTCAGTTCGGGCTTTATCAAGCGGAGGCGCCACAGGCGTTGCCATTACGAATATATACTTTCATAAGTACGAGCCCAAATAAATCCCAGTACAGTTAAGCTTATCATACACAAGCAGACTATGAAAATAGTCAAGATATGAAGCCCCACAAACTGGGAGTTTTTCTTTTATGATACCGAGTCGTAAAGTTAACGCCAGCTCTGACAGTTATTGTTATAGTCAATAATAACGTAATTTAGCTGATTTAAATATTAAGGTATTAAGGTTTAATTTTTTAATGTGTATCAGTGGTATATTTGGAAATTGTACATAAAAATGAACCTATATTTTATTTAAAAAGATAGCTTTTACCAAAAAATCGTATCGGAGGATATGGTCAGATTACAGTGAGTAGGTTAATACTAAATTTAGTAAAGAAATGTTCCCATTATATTTGCTAGTTATTATTTTAAGTTTTTAATAAGGTCGAACCAATGTCCCCAGAATATAAATTTCTGTCTCAAAACTGTCCGACTAATGTAATAAATGCCCCGAGCGTACGGCGCGTCGCGTTCCCCGCGAGCCTCAAACAGCCATCAGACCACCACGGATGGGGCCCAGTAGGGCTGATACCGATACTGAGCTGCGGAGGACTTAACTGGTTGCCAGGGCTCCGGCTCGAAGGGCAGGAGTAGGATTGGGGTGGTTTTTAGTCAGTAAGAGTTGACAGACACTTCCTCCTGCCACACCCAGGCGGGAGCAGATATTCGATGATTTTCCCCCCTTAAAAAAATATAAATGCGAAAGCTTGTGTAGATGTTTGGATGGACTTAATGTTTGTAACTCCTTTACGAAAATACCACTCGACGAATTTAGTTACATGAAACTTGACGAAGATATAGATTTTTAATCTAGAATAACATATTGGATAATTTTTATCCTGGAAAAAAAATCAATTGCGGGAGAAGGAGATAGCAGAAGTTAATACATTATTATTTCCCTATTGAAAAAATACAATGAGACTGCGCGATACTTAAATAAACTGTAACCCTCATAATCATTCATCAAACATCAAGGTAATTGAGTGTAATAAAAGTGTACAATATTTGTAAGGTTAACATAAAATGCAAATAAAATTAAAGATGTCGCCGGTCGTTGTAGCAATTAAGTCCCGGGGCGTAATTAGCTCGGCGCGTAATTTGTACCGGATGTCTGCCACGTCTAGTCATAAACTTTTTAAATTTTACGAAAAATCTTCATTACTGCGTAAATCTTGCTAAACAAGGTTGTTCCCTAATGAAAACTATAGTCTTTGTGAACTTAGTTTTCCAAATAGTTTTCATTTCGTATTATATAATCTCTGAAATAGTGTGAGTCGTATCGTCGTACCGCAACTACTAGTAAAATGGACACGAAAGTATTACTATTGCTGAAGTTAAAAGTTCTGACTCTAATATAAGAGGACACGCTTTCAAAACAACCGGCAAGTCATATTAACCCATGACTGTCCCCATCTAATCCGCCACAGCGAACAACGTCCTCTACACAGCTCATTACAAACAGAAACACTCAACTGAACCATTTTAAAAACTACAAAGAAAATGTTCTCTAAAACGAACAATTGACTTGGAACTTGGGCACTAAAGCGTCTTCGTTTATCTAAACTGTTCTAAGCCAACCCAATAAGAGGTTAAGCTGTCAAGATGGTTTTACATCGTCCCCTTCATACGGTGAGGAAGCGACACCGTAACTTATATTTTAAGTCTGTCTAAAATAGCTCGGTAATAGATGTGATGATTATGATTATCGAACATCACTTATAATTATAATTTAGTTACATTTTTCTCTTCTGTATTTTTATAAATGTGTTAAAATTAGCAACGTATTGGAAGAATCATGAGTTAAAACATAACTGGCAGGATTTTGTCTTGGTATGCTAGCAGTCAAGGTTGCGTTTTTATCAACTTGTTACGATAATACTGACTCGTTGTTGATGAATACTTACGTTAATATGCCTTTAGGACTTTAAACTTCTACTTAGATCATTGGTTCTAGAATTACGAAATAAAAATTTGTCACAGAGAGCTACTTATTTAAATTAATTTCAAACCTTGTATTTATTAAAAAACACGCTAAGCTACGGTGTATCATTTGCGTTGTATAATACGGATTTATATTCGAGGAATTGTCCGTTGTTGTAGAGATATCTAATCTAACTGTCACCGGAATGCTGAGCTTCAGGCGTCCCTCTGTCTCCGTGATTAATGCTTAATACCTTTCATATACAGGACCGAAATACTGTCCCATAGTTTAGAATACTTAATACCCAGAGCACCATCTCTTAACATGGGTTTACGTCTTTCCCATGTTGTTTATTAATTACTGCTTTCTGTCCGTAGCTTTGCTTTCATTACTTCTTTTTCTCGTGATACTTTCAAAGTCAAAGTCAAAGTCAAAGCATTTATTTCAATGAAACCATAGTTTGGTACTTTTGAAACGTCAACAAATACAAAATAAATAATAGTCTGTCAGTCAGTCCGTCAGTGAAATTAGGTGAAGCTAGGTGCTCATTCCAAAATGTAGAGGTAGATTCGAATGGAGAAGAACGAGCAAGAAACTCCATAAGATTTCTTTTAGATAACCGATCTTTCATTCAAAGTACGTTGTAAGCAGGTAGAGGTACAGGTATACAATGAGAAACCCACTGGCCACTTGTTATGTTCAGTTCAGTCAGGAATGATTAAAAGTCATCATCATTTTATCACTTAACTTTCTTAACAAAGCTTTGTAAAAATAGATCACGGTCTCAACTAAGCAAGATTTTTTCAACAATATCATTCTATGATAAGACTACACATTTTGAAGGAAATTTACTCAAAAGAAAATACATACCTATTTCCTTCGAAACATTTCAATAAAATTAGTATCACAATGGAGTTTATTTTCATATACTTACGAAGGTGTGAAGGAGTTCTCATGCATTTAGGCTCTTTGTACAAGAGACAGTCGAGGCAGCGTGAGCATGAATACTAATATGACAAGCGCCGGACTGAGGGCCTAGTACGAATATCAAAACGAAGCTCCGTTCGGCGCTCTGATTGGATGGTTCATTGGTACCGGCCAATCAGAATGCCGAATGCTGTCTCGTTTTGATTACTTTAAACGTAAATCACATTCGTACTAGGCCCTCTGTTCAGACTGCAAACTACAATATACTGTAAAGTACTGCTTTCCAATAACTTCCTATCTTACTTTGTTCAGATTTCCTATGCTAAGATATTATGCTTAGGTAAACTTAAATATTTACTGGTTTATATGAGTTTAAAACGTATTAAACTGTCGAACACCGCGAGGACACCGGTGACCGCAACCTATTGTTCTTTAATTGTATCTATAATGACGGTACTCAAAGAGAAAATCGTTAGCTTAGATTTTTTTTAATTAGTGTAATATTACTGTCTTGACTGCCTCGTTGGTCGAGTGCAGTCTAGGCAACGGGTCTCAGGTTCGATTCCCGGGTCGGGCAAAGAGTTACTGGGTTTTTAATAAAAAGGCTTACCCCCTATTACATGGGACTCATAACAAAGTGGGTATTACATTGTACAGTGGCATTAAATGCCGTATCGTGCACCTCTGCCTACCCCTTCGGGGGTAAAAGGCGTGATGTTATGTGTGTATTAGAGTAATATTGTCTACACCAGTCTACACTGTCTTGATAGCCAGGACTAAATTTGTTGGTAACATAGCGCCATTGAATATAGGAACCTATGAGTATACTGTAAAATCTTACTATCAACCATTGGATATTTTTACAACAATAATAGCTAGGTTTATAGTAACTTAAACTGTCAAACACTAAGCGGTCACCGGTGACCGCAACCTATTGTTCTATAATTGTGTCTAAAAAACCGGTACTCGACGAGTTAAAAAACAGTATATTCTGTAACATAATAAATACCTCGTTAAAATGGCTCGTCTCCAAAATAAATAATCCCTACCCAGTAACCAGAGAATGTTTATCATACGTATCATTAAAAATGCGCTTTCCAAGTGGTTGCGCAACAAAATAGGCCCATAAATGTAATGCGATGAACCTCACCAGTTAATACTACGAGTCTTCATACAAAACTGGGTGTTAAAAGTTTAAAACCTTTTTTAGATGATTATAACTTACTAGTGTGTGATCTTGTTTAAACGTAATCTGCCTCGTTGGCCGAATGTTCGCAAGTGCGACTGCCGGGCAAGGGGTCTCGGGTTCGATTCCTGGGTCGGGCAAAGAATTACTGAGTTTTTTTTTTAAATTCTCAGTAGTAGCACGGAGTCTGGAAATGTGCCCGGTATATGGCAATAGGCTCACCCCCTATTACATAGGACTCATAACATAAATAGTGAAAAGTGGGTGTTATATTGTACTGTGGTATAATGTGCACCTCTGCCTACCCCTTCGGGGATAAAAGGCGTGATGTTATGTTATGTTATGATTACTGATACTTCGTGAAAGCTAGGCGCAACACTCTTTCTATGTTATGATATTGTGATGCGATGATAATTGGTTTTTGGTGTTATCTAGTAGTAACAATGAGAACATTAGTATAATAGATACCTTGTATATCGAGAATATACTTAATTTTTTAAAGAGATAAGTGTAATTTTCTACACAAAAGATTTAATTATTGTCCAAGATTTAGTACAACAAAGTTTGTATGAAAAGTCATAAGAAGTAAATGGTCTTAATGATTTATTTGCATGCCACTGGAGGGCGCTGTTATTGCTTCTAAACACGTCACGACTTTAGCCCAATGAAAAGGTATAATTGCATTTACCTCGCCATTATTTTTTCTCGTTTCACTTTGCAAGTCCTTTTGGTAAGGTAAATTATTGTGTTTGAAAAACACATTACTTACAAACAGTGACAGTGTTTATTATTGTTTGATTTACTGTATTGTCCTTTTTATTCTATGGAGGCAGTTTAGACATATATCGCACCTTTGAAGTAAAAGCGTTATATTAAACGAAAATATTCGTGAATTGAGTTAATGCTATGTAAGAGATTTACTTTGAAGGTGCGATTTTTAGATTTGGAAATCTTCGAATTTTGAAAATTTATAACAAAAAGGTTCTTTAGTTGATTTATTTAGTACCTACACATAAGTAAAGTGCGGAAAATACGTAGACAATTTTACAATGTACCGTTTTAAGTTTGCGAAAGTGGCTCGATAAAATTCAGTTGCTCCAATAAATGTCCATACCAATTCAACCTTAACATGTGTTTCAGTTTTCAGTTCGAACATTTATTCTCGTTTGGAATTTTCCCCTATTTTTTCGAAAAATAAGTTTGTCCATGGTTTTCTGTTATATTTTTAAACGCATAATGAAGAAAGAGAACATAGGTTACCGGGGCTCCGGAACCCGGGAATCTACATTTAGGAATGAGCACCTAGCTTCACCAAGCTTCACTGACGGACTCACTGACAGACTTTTTTTATTTTGTATTTGTAGACGTTTCAAAAGTATCAAATTATGGTTTATATATATATATATATACTAGCTGTTGCCCGCGACTTCGTCCGCGTAGATTAATGCCTTCTGACAGAATTCATCAGAATCAATTCAGTGCCCAATTAAGATTTACCTATTGTGAAATGATTTATCGTAATTTCAATAAATTAAAAATCCCGCAGGGTTCTTACCAGTCCCGGCCCGATCACGTAAGTTTTGAGTAATAAAAACTTCGACTGTTGTACATAATCTCTATGAAATAAGTTCAGTGGTTAAAAGATAGAGAGTCCTGGAGCATTGACGCATAGCTCCCGTTCCCGAGGGACTTCTGAGATAAAAACTATCATACGTTACTCAGGTCCCAAATCATCGTTTTACCGAATGTAATTCAAAAAGATTCAATGATTCTAGATTCAATTTTCATTCCCAATTTCACGCCAACTATCATTCCCTATTTTATCCCCTTAGGGGTGGAATTCATCAAAACCCTTTCTAAGGAGATACCTATGTCATAGTAACTTTATGCATGCAAAGTCTCAGCCCGATCGGTTTGAAACTGGCAAAGTATCACACAAACTTTCACCCTCTATATTACCCACTTTGGGGTGGAAATGTTCAAAAACCTTTCTAAAGAGACGTGTACGTCATAATATCTACCTGCACGCCGAATTTCAACCCGATCTGTGTAAAACTGACAAAGCCTCATACAAACTTTCATCCCCTAAATTATCCCATTGGAGGTGGAAATGATCAAAATCCTTACTTGGAGATGCCTACGTCACAACATCTACTTTCATGCCGAATTTCATCCCCATCGGTGTAAAACTGACAAAGTTTCATACAAACTTTCACCCCTATTTTACCCCCTTGGGGGGTGAAAATGATCAACTTAGAGGATGTTTATGTCAAAATATCTATCGGCACGCCGAATTTCAACCAGATCGTTTTATAATTGACAAAGTTCCATACGAACTTTCACCCCCTATTTTACCCTCTTAGGAGTGAAAATGATCAAAATTCTTTCTTAGAAGATGCTTACGTTATAACATCTATCTGCATGCCAAATTTCAACCTGATCGGTTTAAAACTGACAAAGCCTCATACAAACTTTCATCCCCTATTTTACCCACTTGGGGGTAGAAAAAAGGGGATATATATATATATATATATGTATATATATCCCCTTATATATACGTATAATATATATATATATATATATATTGTATTTATACGTATTGAAATAAATGCTTTGCCTTTTTTTTTATGGCATAAGTCGGTAAACGAGCAGACGGATCACCTGACGGTAAGCAATCGGCGTCGCCCATGGACACCTGGAACACCTGAAGCGTTACAAATGCGTTATCGGCCTTTTAGGGATTAGGAGTTTGACAATCGTTGGAGATTCAGGAATTGGGAAGATTGGGGAAGGGGAGGGTAATTGGGCCTCCGGTAACCTCACTAACACGACGAAACACAACGCAAGCGTTGCTTCACGTCGGTTTTCTGTGAGGCCATGATATCACTCCGGTCGAGCCGGCCTATTCGTGCCGAAGCATGGCTCTATCACACATTCACACTTAATGACTTTGACTTTTACCGGCTTGAAGCAGTATTAGGAACAGGGTGATTTTAGTCAGTAAGTGTCTTGCACTCTCTCTCGCTTCAGCCAAGACGAGGGAAGTCATTGGATGATTTTCCACCTTCAAAAAAGGCTGATAGGGAGTTGTGTGGTGAATGTAATAAATACGTTTCTTGATACTACTATATAACATTAAAATTCTACTCTCGTCGTACATTTCTAGCTTACAACATTATCAGAACAAAATCTCAGTTTGTTGCTTCAACGCTCAGGCCTTGTTCTAGGCCCAAGGGCGCGACTTAATCACGGGCATTAAGAACTAAGGGACCGACACTTCGCGCGAAGAGAAGGCTAAACTATTCTTGAGTAGTTAAGGCACTATTTACATTGTCACGTCACACATTTTGATGAATAGGCTGAGAAGTCTGACTAAGTTTCTCATGATGATGATAAATGCGTATCTATGTACCTACTATGTTATGTATATTATGTGAGTATTGTTTTACTAGTCAAATAATATTTTGTCTAGTTATAATTTTTTTTATATTAAGAGGGAAAAATCATAGAATGACTTCTCCCGCCTGGGTGAGGCGGGAGGGAGAGTCAGATTCTTACTGACACTAAAAACACCCCGTTCCTACTCCTGCACTTCGAGCCGGAACCCCGGTAACCCGTTAAGTCTTTAAGTCAAAAAAAATATATTTTGCTTCACGACTTGAGATAAGTACAAATGAGTACCTAAGGATTAGGTAGGTATATTATAAAATTAATTAATTATATTATCGACTATTCAGGCGTACATATATCGACCTAATTGACAACATATTGAAGAAAGGCTTCTTGTCTGTCGATATACATATGAGACACAATAGATAACACACTGTGTTTCGCGTACATCTGCGATCGGACAGACAAGAGGTTAAAAGTACCCTTAACCGACGAGCGTGCATAAAAAGACTTATGACTGAAAAGAAGTGATAGAGGTATACCTATCAGAATCGTAGGCGTTCCACAGTCTCTGCCTACCCCAACTACATGAGAGACAGGCGTGAAGTTATGTATGTATGTTAAGTTGTATTGTTCAAGTGTGGGAGAGCCATGCTTAGGCACGAATGGGCCGGCTCGACCGGAGTGATACCACAGCCTTACAGAAAACCGACGTGAAACTTCGCTTGCGTTGTGTTTCGTCGTGTGTGTGAGGTTACCGGAGGCCCAATTACTCCCTCCCTAGTCTCCCGAATCCTCATATCCTCCATAATCCTCAAATTCCCAATACCCAAAAGGTCGGTAACGCACTTGTAACGCCTTGGTGTTTCGGGTGTCCATGGGCGGCGCTGATTGCTTATCATAAAAAAAATGTTAATTATCATTCAGATGAAGTTCACAATCGTTAATGATGATGATGAATAAGTACAAAATTACTTTATGTGTCTTAGACGTGTGTTAAGTTTTCAGGCTAGTATCTGACCTAAATACTTCTTTGCCCTAAGGCTTTGTCCAATGAACACATATACGGTAACAAGGGTCTAGTAAGAGTGTCTGAAATTTACGTTTTACCTAATGTCTTTGATGTACCGTTGTGAGTGTAATGCATAGCACAGCACACATACCTCTACATGTACATATTTACCTCTATTTTCTTTTAAACATAAAAAAACATAACATCACGCCTTTTATCCCCGAAGGTGTAATCTGAGGTGCACATTACAGCACTTAATGTTATGAGTTCCATGTAATAGAGGGTGAGCCTATTGCTATAAAGATTTTCAGACTCCGCGCTACTAATGAGAATTAAATAAAAACCCAGTGCTACTTTGCCCGACCCGGGAATCGAACCCGAGATCCCTTGCCTGGCAGTCGCACTTGCGGAAGGAGGAGGAGAAGGAACGGGGTGGTTTTTAGTCAGTAAGAGTCTGACACTCCCTCCCGCCTCACCCAGGCGGGAGCAGTCATTTGATGATTTTCCCCCCTTAAAAAAAAAAAAAGGCGGACGTATACTAACCAAATTGGCGATATTTTAACGAAGGGCCAAATTAAAAGTACCCTTAACCGACGAGCATGCATGAAAAGACCGAAGACTGTTGTTGATGAAGCGAAATAGATATGTAAGAATCGTAGCAATTGTCATTCCATCGTATCTGCCTACCTTAGGTGTACATAGCTATGTAAGTATGAGTCTGACGCTCCCTCTCGCTTCCCACAAATCGAGAGAATCAATAAAATGATTGTCACATTCACTAACCAGATTAAAAACAAGGATCCATAATCATAGTTCAATAATTTAGACCAACCATCAAATATTTTGCTTTACAAATTCAACACAGAAAATAAAGTTGTACCTAGTTGTATCAACTCATCGAGTAAAAACAACATTGTTCAGTCTACCACAATATAGCAAGGATTAAAAAATAGTAATAAAACTCATTGAAATAGTATTACTAAAAGGTATTTACCCTGAAACAGAGTGTAAAGCAATAAAGTCCTATATCGCTCGCAGAAGCGTAGAACTTTTTAATCCGAAACACATGTATTATGTTAGGTTATTGGTTGTTCACCAAACGTTCGCCAACATATTGGATTTTAAAAAATAGAAGCAAACTTTTTTCAATTTTGTTGCATAAATACTAAGGTGCAATATGCTTTGATGATATTGGTTTATATTTATACCTGTCCCTGTACAATTTCAATCTGGTGCAATTTCTGAGTCGAACTAAAGATTATTGCATTTTATATATAGGTAGTAGGTATCTGCATTAGCACTGACTCTATAATCATGTATTCAGCCATACAAAACTAGACATGTACAATAAAAATTCTTTTAAAAACTTCGTTTAAAAAAACCCACTTCTACCCGCTCTTTTTTTAAGTCGATAAATTAATACTAAAATGTTATCCTAAACACAACAAACCCTTTTCTGAACACCGTATCAAAATCGGTTCCGCCAATTGCGAGGTAATGGAGCACAAACCAGCAACGTCAAAGTGAGAACCTAAATTTTATCCTTTTGAAGTCTGTTAAATAGTATCTCTATACTTATTTTTTTTTATGGCATGGCGTAAACGAGCAGGCCACCTGGAACACCAGAAGCGTTACAAGTGCGTTACCGGCCTTTTGGGGATTAGGAGTTTGAGGATTGTTGGGGATTAGGGGATTGGGGAGATTGGGGAAGGGGGGAGGGAGCTGGGCCTCCGGTAACCTCACTCACACGACGAAACACAACGCAAGCGTTGCTTCACGTCGGTTTTCTGTGAGGCCGTGATATCACACCGGTCGAGCCGGCCTATTCATGCCGAAGCATGGCTCTCTCACATTTAAAAACTTATTTAAAAATTACTTTTTAAATCAACTCTAATTTTAGACACTTTACTAAAATATTTAAAATGTTAACATTCTTCATACATAATTGTAGCTATCACAAATATAAAAATATTGAACATTCACGTACGTATAAGAAAATGATGACAATACTTTTACATAAACATTCTCCATGGTGTTAGTAGCGGGTACAACAACTATATGTTAGTTGGCAGTATATGCACGTACATTCGGATTGGCCCAACATACAGATCACGTCAAGCGGAAAAGTCAACGGACTATCATATCCTTGTTGTAATTCTGAACCAGATGCTAAACAGAATAAAGATGCGACATTCGAACATATAAATGTTATTAGAGACGAGAATTCTTTGATACGTCACAAACGTGTTTGAAGTAAAGTTGCGTATTTGTTTGATATATATACTCTTCAAAATAGAACATACTTGCGAAATGTTCTAATTAATTTTGATCTTTAAAGCGCATAATATGTAATGTAATTACATTACACATGTTAATAGATAAATCAATTGATTTTACACGTAATATGATTTAATAATAATTTTCCATGCGATAATCAAACAGCTAAACTAAGCATTAAAGCACTCGAACGCCATCACTTAAACATCAAATAACCTAAAACCAACACCAACTAGATGGATTATGACACCAAAGCAAGCACATTTCCTTTCTGGCGGTAGGTGCGAAAAAGTTAAGACGTGTTTTGCTTAGCTCCATAAATTTAATATTTATTAAATAATTGTAAACAGTTATATAAGTCACAGTGTAGTAAACCCTTATAGTTTCATAATATGTATTAGTGTTTATGTAGTAGTAGTCCTATTACATCACCACCTGCCAGCCGCTTGCACTAGAAGCATATCCATATTATAAAACACCGCATAACACCATGTCTCAATCTGAACTAGCGAAGGTTCAAGCTGGCCAGAAGAATTTGGAGGCTGGCCAGAGGAGCTTGGAGGAGCTTGTTTTGGGCAAGTTTAAGGAGATGGAGGCTCAGTTCCAGTCTCCTAGTTTGGATAAGGCGAACACGATTGCCAAGCTAGCAGCTGAGTTTCGTTGTTTCCAAAAACTGGTGCTGAGCATGCTGAGTCTTCTGCGGAAACAAATTCAAGAGTTCTCCAACATAGCTGATGCACTTAACATGAGGAGCCGACGCAAGGCACTTATTTTCACTGGATTTCCTGAAACGGACACGGAGAACTGTAAGTCTATGATTTTGGAGAAACTGCACTCAAAGTTATCTTTAAAAGATATCACAGCTGATCACATCAAACAGTGCCATCGACTAGGTGAAGCTGGTGAGGGCCGTGCTCGGCCTATCTTGGTGAGATTTGTGAAAACAGAACTTAAATCTGCTGTGTGGAAGGCTAAACCGGGACTCAAGGGCTCTTCTATTGCCATTAAAGAGTTCTTGACCAAGACCAGGCAGACAGTGTTTGGCAAGGCTCGGTTGCATTTCGGAATGCGGTCATGCTGGACGCAGGACGGAACTATCGTCATCAAATTTTCGGACGGCAGACGGCACAAGATTACAACTCAAGAAGAGCTTGGTCCACTGATGGTAAAATACCCAAAAGGGCCCACTGAATCAACAGTTGTGTCTCGTAAACCCTTGAACAAGCAGTAAAGTTATATTGTGTGCATAATTTTACTAACATACGGAGCTAATTTTGTCACAATTTATACAGGTACTAACTGTATAAATTGTGACAATTTTATGGATCATCCATGGTATGTATTTGATGATTTCATCTCACTTCGTTGATAGCATGGACGGTCAGCTCTTGCTTCGTTTGACTAACCCTCATTAATTTAATTCAGTGTATTTTCATCATATCATTTTTATAAAACCACCGGCACATAAACTCTTAACTAAACCAAACAGTTAAACAGGTAATCGTAACTAAATAGAATAAACATCTTTATATAAGTGAGGGTTGGTCAACAATTATTAGTTCTGTCACTGTCTGTCAATTGTCATATGTCATTACACACCTGATGTTGATTGTCATTCCATTGCGTTTAGTTGCACGTAATTGTGAAGTTATTTCTGTCATTTTCTGCAATCTACATTATTTTTCTGTGATGATCCTGTTACGTTTCGTTGCACGCAATTTATTAATTTTTTCTGCTGTTCCCTTTTTCCTAATGTAATTTCCTTTTTTTTTTTTTTTCTTTCTTAACATAAAATGCACTTCGAATAAAGACATGTGGATTGAATAATGTTTCCTCAGCTCGCCATCAATTTTAATTTACTTTTATATTTATGGATGTGAGTTAATTCTGAAATTTGTTTTAGTTTTAAGTATAGTTAAATATTGTTAATTAACTGGTGCTGCTGGCGGGTGGTGCAGGGATGTGCTGACAGTTTGGTACTGCACCATTTTATTATTAATAATAATAATTCATTTATATTAATTATATTTATTCTTATATACTTATTATATCATATATTTTTAATGCAATCAGATGAGGATTCTTTTCTTTCTGCCAACAATTCCATAGACCTTTCGAACGCGAGTTTCTCCTCTTGTACGCTTGGTGAGCACTTGCGTCGGACTTTCGGCCATTCAAATAAAAATTTGTTAAACATTTGTCATATTAATGCCCAGAGTGTGCCCAGCCACTATAGTGATTTGTATGAGGCTTTCTCTGACGGCAATATTCATGCGGTCCTGATTTCCGAGAGTTGGCTCAAACCTCATCTTCCTTCCACCAGCTACTCCCTTCCGGGTTTCATACTGATTAGAAATGATAGGCTGGGAAAGGGGGGCGGCGGTGTAGCCGTGTGTGTGTATTTATCTTCGAAGTGTTTTTCCCTACAAAATTCTAGCTGCATCGCCTCCGGATTACTCTTCATCAGCTGAATATATTTTCCTCGAGGTATGTATAAATGGTAGTAGTGATGATTCACCGGTTCTGGCTCACGCGTTTGACAGGTCAAATCCGGGAGAATCAGTCGCACCAATCCAAAAAAAAAAAAAAAAAAAAAAAAAAAAAAAAAAAAAGGTTTTGGCATGCTCTGATCACGTTTCTGCAGTCCTTCTTTGCGTAGGATGCGTGGTTCTGGAGTTATGCAAATCAATTGCAAATCCATTTATTGTTATCTCATTCATTTCCGGTGTTCCTGACCCTCATCAACGCTCCATTGTTATTATCTATACTTCGAACACCCTTTTGGCGTTCTTATCTATTACTCACTGGTAACCCTCATTATCTTTCATTTCCTATGTCATCAATAAAACACAATCATTCATTTTTATTTTCTAATTAATTTATTACTTTTTTCTACAAAATATGAGTGGAACATCTCATCCACAAAAATATCATTGTACAGTGTGTTCCCTGTAAATATGTTCGTAAAACTATGCATTGAACATCCCTGAAACTTAAATAGCAAATACATTAAGCAATATTCACCACAAACTGAAGTCCAATCATTCTGAATCCTATCAACATTCCAGTCCCATCTCTTACAATTCCTTTTCAAAAACTGAAGATGATATCGCTCAGGTGTTCGTCCATATGAATCAAAATATTGACCGATGCCATTCGCATCGATATGTACAGCTATCCAGTGTGACCCTGGTTTATCATCCGCATCCAAATTGCATATTATATACGTTGGTACATGTGTATACATAGGTAGTCTATTCGCAGCATAAACATTATTTTCTAGACTGACATGAATCTTTTTCATATGCTTTTGTAATTCTAGTGTGTCCATGATATTACTGTTATTAACAAATTATTACAGTACTAATCTATTCAATGGTTGTCATACGAATGTTCAATTATAGTGATTTGTAAATATTAAATATCGCATTCTTTTGGGAATCACAAAACAAGTTCATGCCTGTTGCGATGTGCGATAAATTTGTTGACTCATAGAGTTCAGATAAGAATGGTGCTATATAAGATCGAACAGTTGCAGTCATGCAGTCAGTCTATGGTCGTTTGACCACAGTGGATTGTGTACGTCTACCAATACTACGTTTGTGTTACTTACTTCAACGCATCAATGGTCATGGAGGTAAGTGTTTATTCTATTGACAAACTTACTTGTATTTCTGTTGTTGTTTCCTAACGTGTGTGTGTGTGTGTGTCAGATTAAGTGTAAACTAATTGATATTAACGTGATAACTCTGTTGTTGCAGAGATCATTCAACTTCGCAGACGATAATGAAAATACCTATAAACAGTATTACTACTCGCCACTCTCTCCCCAACACGAAGAAGAGAGTGATGACATCGTCGTTATTAACACAGACGATGGAGGAAAAAGGAAATCGCAACCGATTGATCAATTTTTTGAAGTGACACCAAAAATAAAAAGGAAGAAGCTGCTATCGTCGACTGTGGCACGAGCTGCTAGAGATGGCGTATCATACATCTCTACAAATTCTGACGACGGAGACCAAGCGACGCATCTCATAAAAATTGAAATGTATGATATGAAGAAACTATCCAAGATTCCAATTAGTGATCACTGGAAGCACGCTACCACGAGGATTAAATATTACGTAAAGAATAATAAGGATAGCATCTACGACAACACAAACGGTCTCGTATACAATATTACAAAGACAATAGCAGAAAGTGAAAAAGTTAAAAAATACTTTTTTAACAATGACACTCATTAGTGGATTAGTGAATGTGATTCTGTTTACTTAAAGTACTTCTGTGTACTCATTAGATTTTTAGATGACTTTCCTAGCAAAACACTTAACTGTTACTTACTGTGCTACATACTTTTTTCTTTATTATAAAAATGGAAAACTTCAGTGAAATATGCATCAGTTCTTTCTTTTCCGCACCCATTGAGGAGAATATAGAACAATCCAACAGTGAATTCAATCAGGAGCTGTCTAAAGTTTGTGATGAAATGGAGAAGCGTGAACTGTTCAATTCATCGTATGATGATGAGTTGTATAATCAATGTTTGATGGTTGAAACAACGTTGATGTAAGTATTAGAAGTACAAACTCAATAAGAAATATTATTGTATTAATGTTTTATTTTAAGATTTGTCTAACAATTTTCTTTTTTGTTACAGCCAACAACAAGTTGGAAGAGGTATCAAACAAGGTATCACTGCCGATGAAAATAAGGTTACCAAGAAAGCAAAATTTGACGAAGGAGCTTCTACATCATCAATTGAAACCAATGACGTTGACAACAATAAGGTGGAATGTGATAAATGTCATGTTTATATTAATAAAAGGTATTTAAACAACCATTTAAAAAGCAATACACATAAAAATAATCTTTTAAAATCACATAATTCATTAACGAATGTTACAGTTGTTGAAACCGCTTTTGGCAATCGAATTTTAACATATAGAATTAATAGTAAAACACATCAATCAGGGCAATATTTTGAAACGCCGGAATCGTTTTTAAATTCATTAAAAATCGATATCTTATTTTTGATAAATGAATGTATTCAACAACACACAATTTGTAAAATAAACTTCATATTGCATGCTGATTTCATACAACAAACTAAAGATATTAAAAATACGTTTGATTTTCAAACGTTTAATTACATAATATGTCAAGGAGATGACTTAAATATTTTTTATTCATCATTAATAGACACAATAGTCGGTAAAATTTGTCAATTTGAAAAAAAAGATAGTGGTTGGAGTCTTAATCAAATTAAATACATAGATATGAATGTTAACAAATTCAACCCCCTACGTGGTAGTTCATACATCAACCTTCCTCAAGATATTAAATCAAAAAAAGCTGTAATCAATGTTAAAAATAATGATAATATGTGTTTCAAATGGGCATTACTCTCCGGTTTATATCCTGTATGTAAAAATGTAGATCGGGTAGCATCTTACGCAATTCATGGAAATAAATTAAAATTTACTGGTATTTCTTTTCCGGTTAAAATTGCAGATATATCAAAAGTAGAGAAATTAAACAATATTAGTATTAATGTTTTTGGTTTAGAGTATAATAAAGAAAAAAAGTGTAATTCTGTTGTAGGTCCTTTATATTTATCAAAATGTCGTACACCTAATCATATTAACCTACTATATATATCGAATGGTACTAACAATCATTACTGTTATATTAAAAACTTATCGCGATTAGTAAGTTCACAAATATCAAGACAACATCATGCAGTTTGTATATGTGATTCATGTTTACTTCATTTCCCATCAAAGGAAAGACTTAATAACCATCAACAATATGATTGCGCGCACATTTGTACAGAATTACCAAACGGTGTGGATTCCAAAAAGGATTGGTTTGGTAAAGCAACCTCAAATAATAAATTAAAATTTGATAAATTCGCGAAAAAGTTGGAAATGCCGTTTGTGATTTATGCAGACTTTGAGGCATTTTTGAATCCGATAGAATCATGTAGTAACGATCCATCCAAGCCTAGTACAATTAATATTCAAAAACATGAAGTGTATAGTTTTGGATATTACATTAAATGTTCATATGATAACAGATTATCAAAATATGAGACATATAGTGGGTCAAACTGTGCACAAGTGTTTATGAATCGCCTTTGTGAAGATGTGAAAGCAATAGTTAAAAAAAATAGTTTCCAAAAATGTCCCGTTCCATTATCAGATGAAGATAAAATTAAAATTTCAAATTCAAACATATGTCATATTTGTGAAACTGAGTTAAATGAAGATCTGTTTTACGATTTTGATTGGCACACTGGTAGTTTTAGGGGTGTTGCACATCAAGTGTGTAGTTCTAAGTACAGAACCCCTCGTCATATCCCAATATTTTTACATAACCTCAGTCACTACGATGCTCATTTCATTGTCCATGCATTAAACCTCGATGATAACAAAGTTGAAGTTATTCCACAAAACAAAGAACGATACATATCATTTTCAAAACAGTTAACAATAAATAATCAACCAGTAAGTTTAAGATTCGTAGATTCACTGAAATTTTTATCGTGTAGTTTAGATCAACTAGCTAAAAATCTTAATGATGATCAGTTTACAGAATTAAAAAGGAACTATCCTAATAATGAAGATTTTTCACGTTTAAGACGGAAAGGTATTTATCCTTATGAATTTATGTGTAATAGTGATTGCTTGAAACATCCATCACTTCCTGATCAACACCAATTTTATAGTTCACTCACAGATTCAAATATTTCAAATGATGATTATAATCACGCAAAAGATATTTGGCAACATTTTAAGTGTAGTAGTATGTCTGATTATTCCAATTTATATTTAAAAACTGATGTTTTACTTTTGACTGATGTATTCGAAAACTTTAGAAAGCTTTGTATAAAAACTTATGGACTAGATCCTGCTCATTACTATACTGCCCCAGGTTTAAGTTGGGATGCAATGTTAAAATTTACCAAAATAGAATTAGAATTGTTAACAGACTATGACAAAATTGCTTTTTTTAAAGCTGGTATTAGAGGGGGTGTATCTCAGTGTAGCAATCGTTTTGCTAGAGCAAATAATAAATTCATGGAAGATTATGATAGCGAAAAACCTAATTCATATCTAACATATTTTGATGCGAATAATTTATATGGTTGGGCAATGTCTCAATCTCTTCCTGTTGGTGGTTTCGAATGGGTAGATTCTAATACAGATTATAATGTGTCGGATAACTCTGATTTCGGTTATGTTTTAGAAGTTGATTTGGAATATCCTGATGAACTTCATGATTTGCATTCTGACTTTCCATTATGTCCTGAAAACATATGTGTGGGTAATACTAAAGAATCTAAATTAGTTCCTAATTTAAATAATAAAAATAAATACATCATTCATTACAGGAATTTAAAACAATGCGTTGAAATGGGGATTAAATTAATGAAAGTACATAGAATTTTAAAATTTAAACAAAGTTCTTGGTTAAAGAAATACATAGATTTAAATACTAGTTTGAGAACGTTAGCTACATCAAACTTTGAAAAAGACTTTTTTAAATTAATGAACAATTCTGTCTTCGGTAAGACTATGGAAAATATTGAAAAAAGAGTAAACATTAAACTACTAACTCACTGGGATAATCGTGGTAAAGTTTTAGGTGCTCAGGATTGGATTGCAAAACCAGAATTCCATAGTTTATCAATATTTTCAGAACATTTAGTCGCAATACAATTACGGAAAACAAAGTTAATTTATGATAAACCGATTTATTTAGGATTTTGTATTTTAGATATATCTAAGACCCTTATGTATGAATTTCATTATAACTACATGATTAAAAAGTTTCATAATAAAATTAAGTTATTGTACACCGATACCGATAGTTTGATATATCAAATTTTTACAGATAATTTTTATGAGGATATAAAACCAGATCTACTTCACTATTTCGATACATCAGATTACCCGGAAAATAATATTTACGGATATCCAAAAATAAATAAAAAAAAGTTAGGTTTTTTCAAAGATGAGAATAATGGTAAAATATTGAAGGAATTTGTAGGGTTGCGATCAAAAATGTATGCCTTAGAAATAGAAGATAAATTTATAGCAAAAGCAAAAGGAGTTAACAAAAGTGTTACCAAAAAAATGAATATGGAAAATTACAAATCGTGTTTATTTAATAAAAATGTATTATATTGTAGTATGCTTCGATTTAAGTCAATCAAACACACTATTTTTACACAAAAAATAAATAAAACATCTTTGTCATATAATGATACCAAACGATGTATTATGGACAACAACATTGATACATTGGCTTGGGGACATTATAAATTACGTTAAGTGTAATACTTTTATTTCTGTGTGTATATACAAAATTTGTTTTGATTGCAAAATTATGATATTACTATAATATTATATAATAGATTATTACATATTTAAAATTTATTGTTTGATTGTAAATAGTGCAAAAAATAATTGTAGTTTTTATTTCTGATAAGTACTAAATGTATTAGAAATAGTATACAAAACATTCTGTTTTTCGCAAATAATATGTTTTATATAATTTTGTCAATATATAGTAATTTTACACCGACATTTTCATTTTTATTTCATCCCTTTAAAACTCTAGACGTGTGAAATGTATCACTTTATCCATCCGTTTACTGCTATTGTGGCAGGACCAAGTGGATGTGGGAAGTTAAATTTTGTAACAAATTTCATAAAATCAGTTAAAGAAATATGTAATTGTGATTTTAATCAGATCACATGGTGCTTTGATGAAATGCAGCCTTTATATAATTTACCAAATGTTAACTATCATCAAGGAATTCCAAATCTTAATATGTTTGATGGTGAAAACCCACATCTTATTATTATTGATGATCTAATGAGAGAGTCTGATGGAAGAATTGTGGATATATTTACAAAAGGTAGTCATCACAGGAATCTTAGTGTATTTTATTTAACACAAAATTTATTTCATCAAGGTAAAGGTCAAAGAGACATTTCTTTAAACTCAAGTTATATAATTTATTTTAAAAACCCTCGAGATAAATCTCAAATAAGATATTTAGCACGTCAAGTGTCACCAGATAACCCAAAATTCATTGAAGACGCCTACAGGGATGCAACTTTCGAAGCGCATGGATATTTAATGATAGATTTAAAACAGAATACAAATGATTTTTGTCGTATCAAGACAAATGTATTCCCATTTAATGGTTACTGCACAGTCTACGTCCCCACGAAAGAGTTTAAATACACCAAGAATCAAACAATTCAAATCATTTCTAAATGATGCATCGTCGACTCACCACGCATAAAGATTTGCTAAACGCTTTGCATACGCTTAAACCAAAATATCAAAGAGCGTTACTTAAAACGTGTGATGAAGAAGAAATAAATTGTATTTGTGAATGTATTCATAACGTTTTACAAGGAAAGATAGCTCTCAAAGATCAAGATAAACAAAAATTGAATAAACACAAAAATATACTCCGTAAACTGGTGCATAAGTGTACACAT
Organism: Spodoptera picta; assembly: GCA_038387885.1. Classification (NCBI taxonomy): domain Eukaryota; kingdom Metazoa; phylum Arthropoda; class Insecta; order Lepidoptera; family Noctuidae; genus Spodoptera; species Spodoptera picta. The sequence continues at coordinate 619,076 of JAZHFQ010000778.1, forward strand.
AAACTAAGAAAAAATATTATTATACAAAAAGGAGGGGCTTTCTTACCAATAATATTAGGTGCAATATTGAGTGGATTAGTAAGTGGACTAGCCAGTTAACATGGAAAATGCTAAGAAAATGATACTTATTGAACCTGGATTGATTGAAAAATTAAAACAAGAAAATAAGGTTACTAGTAATTTGTCTCGACTAGATATTGAAATGCAAAATATTATGAATAGTAAGACGGAAGACCGAAAGAAGTGGATGTTATATTTACAAACACTACAAAGGTACCTTCACTTTACCGAAGAGGATCGTCAACCACTCAGATTACCAATTTATTCTGATACATCTAATGAAGATTCAAATGGATCTAAAATTGGTTTTAAAAATAAAGATAGAGATCTAAAAAGTTCAGTTGATGCTGAATCTTTGTTAGAGGAGAAAGGATCTATTAAAAGTATAGAAAGTGAAGCAAATCCACTGTATTCACCAACACAAATACTCAGTTTAATTCCAAAAACTTATAATAAAAAAGGTGAGTCATTATTAAACTTAATTGGAATAAGTAAAAGTAAAATACGTTGGGATAATGAAGGCACAGTTATAATTGATAATGAAAAAATTCCAGGAAGTAATATTGTTGATTTAATAAATGATTCACTTAGACCCTTAAAAAAAGTGATCCGATAGGGTGGGATAGATTTGCTAAAGCATTAAAAGATATTAAAGTACCACTTACTTATATTGGAAATCCAAAGAGATGTGAGTTTATTAACCAACTTCAAGCAAAAGATCTGAACAAAACCTCTGAGATTGAAGTTCAAGAGTTTTCTACACCGAGCAGTGGAGATAAAAGATCTATAACTAAAATACGTAAAAAGATCGATTGGGAAAAATGGACCCCGTACTAGAAGAAATTAACAGGATTTATTATGATCCATCTAACCCCGCTGGTTTTGGTAGTATTGATAAATTATCAAAAGCTATGAAGGAGAAAATGGATAAAAAGCAAGTAAAGGAATGGTTACAATCACAAGAAACATATACACTACATAAACCCATTCGGAAAAAATTCCCGCGTAATAGGTACATTCTATCAAACATTAATGAGTTGTGGCAAGCTGATTTAAGTGATATGCGAACTTATGCTCAATATAATGATGGTTTCAACTACATACTTTGTGTTATTGATGTATTTAGTAAATATGCTTTTGCAAGACCAATGAAAAAGAAAAACTCAGAAACAACTAAAGAATGTTTTGAAAGTATATTTACTGAAAGTAATTCAACACCTACTCACATACAATCTGATAAAGGTACAGAATTTATTTCAAAAGATGTACAAAAATACTTTAAATCCAAAAAGATAAATTACTATACCACTAACAATCCTGATATTAAGGCTAGTATTGTTGAACGATTTCAAAGAACTCTAAAAATGAAAATGTGGCGTTATTTCACTCATAATAATACTTATAGATATGTCGATGTTTTACAAGATTTAATATACTCTTATAATCACAGCATTCACTCGAGTATTAAGATGTGCCCATGTGATGTAAGTTCCAACAATATTATGACAGTTTGGACTAATCTTTATGATAGAGGATCAAACAAACTTTCTTTAGAAAATTCTAAACCAAATTTCAACGTGGGTGATTATGTTCGAATAACTAAATATAAACATGTTTTTCAAAAAGGATATGAATCCAATTGGAGTGATGAAATATTTATTATATCTTCAATAATTGATAGATCTCCATGGATTGTTTATACAATAACTGATTTACAAAATGAACCAATAGTTGGTACTTTTTATGAAAGAGAATTACAGAAGGTCACTTACAACCCCACCTCACAATATAAAATAGATAAAATAATTGGCACTCGTTATTCGGGTAACAGAAAAGAAGTATTAGTGAAGTGGAGAGGTTATCCAGATAAATTTAACAGTTGGATTTTAGCTTCTAGTTTACAAGAAGTATGAATAAAGAAAGTTTTTATTTAACTTTGCTCAGCAATAGTTCAATGGAATACTTTCCTGATAACAAGACCACAAATTTTTCAACAAAATTACCAAAAGCTATGAAATTAGAAGGTGAATGGTCGGTTGGAGTTGTCGAGTTTCAATATCCATGCACCATGTTTACTGTTCAAGATCATGAAAATGTTGTATACATCACAAAAACCATGATAATGCCTAATGAAGATAAACCATCAACAGTGTACTACAAAAAACATATTCCCGCTACCAACTACGATAACGTTGAACATATTTTAAAAACGTTAAATAGTATCAGAGAGAACCTGAAATTTCGTTATGATGAAATAACAAAATTTGTGTCTGTTTCTGTTTTGGATAAAAATATAACTTCCATAACATTATCACCCAAATTAAGTTTACAACTAGGTTATGAACCAAATACAAATCTCCTAGACAGAAATTTTGGGAAGTGTCCTGCTAATTTACACTTAGGGTTACCATCACAACTATTTCTATATTGCGATATTATCGATCCTCAGATTGTGGGTGATGTTATGACTCCGCTATTAAGAGTCATTTCATTAGATCCTTCAAAATACATTTATGGTGCGAATAAAATGCACATTTTCTCTCCACCTCACTACTTACCTGTTATGCGAAGAGAGTTCGATACGTTAGAAATAGATATAAGATCGAGCACAGGACAAAAAATCCCATTCCAGTTTGGAACCGTGTGTATTAAACTACATTTCCACAAATTATAATAATGTATTCTCATCAGGATCATCATAAATGTCCATACGAAAATTATTATTCTCATCAAGCTGGATCAGGAGTTGGAGTAATTTATAAGGGTTCACCATACCAACGTGGTCATGGTATTGGGAGCTTCTTAGGAGGGTTATTTAGATCAGTTTTACCTTTACTTTCAAGTGGTGTTCGAGTGGTTGGTAAGGAGGCATTAAATGCTGGAGTAGGACTTTTATCAGATATGGTTCAAGCCCGTCCTATGGAAGCCTCAATAAAAAATCGTCTAAAGCAAGTTAGTACGAACTTAAAACGAAAGGCTGATGACAAAATTGATCGATTTAACATGACAGGATCTGGGTATATAACTAAAAGAAAACGATTGGCCTCGTTCATTCCACCACTAACAGCGAAAGTGAAAGCTACGAAAAAACTTGGTCGAAAACCAAAAAACATCAAAGATATATTTTCAAATTAAGTATGTCTTTCCTTCATAATCATTCTTGTGAGTGCGTTAAGTCAGAATTAGATTTGTTTGCATTACCGTCTACACAAACAAGCATTGAAAATGGATTGTGGATTCATTATAAACCAATTTCATCTCTTGCTGATGATGGACCTATCGAGTTTCAAGTTCCTGGAACAGGCGATGACTACATAGATTTGTCTCATACATTACTCCACATAAAGGCAAAAGTATTAAATCAAGATTCAACAAACTTGATATCAGCTACAGCAGTAGCACCTGTAAATAATTGGTTGCATTCACTTTTTAGTCAACTCGATATCTATTTAAACCAAAAACTTGTGTCACCACCTAATAATACCTATGCTTATCGAGCATACATGGAAACCCTTTTAAACTATGCACCTGCTGCTAAACAATCTCATCTTACTTGTAGTCTTTGGTATGATGATACAGCAGGAAAAATGGATTCCACAGATGGTAAAAACATTGGATTTGTTAAAAGACAGGAATTAGTTAATGAAAGCAGGGAAGTAGAAATGATTGGTCATCTTCATGGTGATATTTTCAATCAAGATAAATTTTTAATTAATGGCGTTGAAATGAGTGTAAAATTAGTTCGGTCAAGAGAGAGTTTTAATTTAATTGCTGGATCAAATGATGTAAAGTTTAAAGTTTGCATTACGGATGCAACTCTTATTGTTCGAAGAGCACGAATTAATCCAAGTGTATTACTCGCACATCAGAAAGTTTTAGCTTCTACCACTGCTAAATATCCTATAACTCGTGCTGAAGTTAAAGTTTTAACTATTCCATCGGGTGTTCAAGGGAAAACTCTTGATAATATATTCTTAGGACAGGTACCCAAAAGATGTATTATTGGTTTTGTGAATAATTCCGCATTTAATGGTTCACTTACTAAAAATCCATTTAACTTTGAAAACTATGGTATTAACTCTTTCAGCTTATATATTGATGGTCAACAAATACCTTCCAAAGCTTTGCAACCATCTTTTAATAATAATATGTTTACATCAGCATATCATACTCTATTCTCGGGGACTGGTATTCACTTTCTTAATGAAGGAAATGCAATCTCTCGTGAACAGTATGCCAAAGGTTACTGTCTTTTAGCATTTGATTTAACTCCTGATTTATCAGCTAACTCATCAGCCCATTGGAATCTCATAAAGCATGGTAGTGTAAGATTAGAAGTACGATTTGAATCCTCACTAATACAAACAATTAACTGTATTGTTTATGCTGAGTTTGATAATATTATTGAAATAGATAAAAATCGAAATGTTACTGTAGACTATAGTAGTTAGGATTATAATGTGTGTTGTGTTTTAGATATATGTGTTATGCTTAATGCATTTTTGTGTGTGTGTAACTAAATGTAACATTATAAAATTAATAAAACAAATTATATGCAATATATTATTTTTTATTTCTTTATATACCTCCCCTATTTAATCTTAAACAAAACACTGTTCGAGTTTAAACTTTACATAAGCACATTGACTAAACCACTGAACATGCTGCTGCCAAGGATCATCGTCATCTTCCCAATCTTTTAAACCACCACCACAATGGAAACACTTGGTCCTGTCTCCATGGCCAGTATAAAAGAAACCGGCTTCTGCAAGATTTTCGGGCTTCTGCTGCATAACGAGAGGCCAGTTTTCGAAACTCATCAACCGTCTAGATTTTGAGCTGAAAAATGGATATTCAGCTCTTAGGTACTGCATATTCTTCACTTTTTCTTCTCCAATCAATTTTGTAGTTTTGTTTTTCCATGAAGTGTTCTGTACACGTATACCGCACTCATCTCTTCCTTCTGCTATTGTTTTTCTCTCAGCATCACAAGGCGACAGCTCCTTGGATCTAATGAGTACACAGAAGTACTTTAAGTAAACAGAATCACATTCACTAATCCACTAATGAGTGTCATTGTTAAAAAAGTATTTTTTAACTTTTTCACTTTCTGCTATTGTCTTTGTAATATTGTATACGAGACCGTTTGTGTTGTCGTAGATGCTATCCTTATTATTCTTTACGTAATATTTAATCCTCGTGGTAGCGTGCTTCCAGTGATCACTAATTGGAATCTTGGATAGTTTCTTCATATCATACATTTCAATTTTTATGAGATGCGTCGCTTGGTCTCCGTCGTCAGAATTTGTAGAGATGTATGATACGCCATCTCTAGCAGCTCGTGCCACAGTCGACGATAGCAGCTTCTTCCTTTTTATTTTTGGTGTCACTTCAAAAAATTGATCAATCGGTTGCGATTTCCTTTTTCCTCCATCGTCTGTGTTAATAACGACGATGTCATCACTCTCTTCTTCGTGTTGGGGAGAGAGTGGCGAGTAGTAATACTGTTTATAGGTATTTTCATTATCGTCTGCGAAGTTGAATGATCTCTGCAACAACAGAGTTATCACGTTAATATCAATTAGTTTACACTTAATCTGACACACACACACACACACGTTAGGAAACAACAACAGAAATACAAGTAAGTTTGTCAATAGAATAAACACTTACCTCCATGACCATTGATGCGTTGAAGTAAGTAACACAAACGTAGTATTGGTAGACGTACACAATCCACTGTGGTCAAACGACCATAGACTGACTGCATGACTGCAACTATTCGATCTTATATAGCACCATTCTTATCTGAACTCTATGAGTCAACAAATTTATCGCACATCGCAACAGGCATGAACTTGTTTTGTGATTCCCAAAAGAATGCGATATTTAATATTTACAAATCACTATAATTGAACATTCGTATGACAACCATTGAATAGATTAGTACTGTAATAATTTGTTAATAACAGTAATATCATGGACACACTAGAATTACAAAAGCATATGAAAAAGATTCATGTCAGTCTAGAAAATAATGTTTATGCTGCGAATAGACTACCTATGTATACACATGTACCAACGTATATAATATGCAATTTGGATGCGGATGATAAACCAGGGTCACACTGGATAGCTGTACATATCGATGCGAATGGCATCGGTCAATATTTTGATTCATATGGACGAACACCTGAGCGATATCATCTTCAGTTTTTGAAAAGGAATTGTAAGAGATGGGACTGGAATGTTGATAGGATTCAGAATGATTGGACTTCAGTTTGTGGTGAATATTGCTTAATGTATTTGCTATTTAAGTTTCAGGGATGTTCAATGCATAGTTTTACGAACATATTTACAGGGAACACACTGTACAATGATATTTTTGTGGATGAGATGTTCCACTCATATTTTGTAGAAAAAAGTAATAAATTAATTAGAAAATAAAAATGAATGATTGTGTTTTATTGATGACATAGGAAATGAAAGATAATGAGGGTTACCAGTGAGTAATAGATAAGAACGCCAAAAGGGTGTTCGAAGTATAGATAATAACAATGGAGCGTTGATGAGGGTCAGGAACACCGGAAATGAATGAGATAACAATAAATGGATTTGCAATTGATTTGCATAACTCCAGAACCACGCATCCTACGCAAAAAAGGACTGCAGAAACGTGATCAGAGCATGCCAAAACCTTTTTTTTTTTTTTTTTTTGGATTGGTGCGACTGATTCTCCCGGATTTGACCTGTCAAACGCGTGAGCCAGAACCGGTGAATCATCACTACTAATGGTGTTAGGGCTCTCATCGGTGTGGTCTACTGTCCTCCTGCAGTAGACTATTTTTCTGACCTTGAGTTGGCTTTGGAATCCATTGGATCTATGTATGAGCATAACGTCATCATGGGTGATTTTAACACAAACCTTTTGCATTCTACCTACCGTTCCCGTAAACTTCGTGAGCTCATCGAGTCTGCCAGTCTTCATATTTTGCCACTCCAAGCAACTCACTGCAGCTCTGGAGGTGAGGATACGTGGCTTGACTTGGCCCTTACCTCATGCCCTTTTCATGTCTCCTCTCATGGTCAATGTCCTGCCTCTTGTTTTTCCCATCACGACCTTATCCATTTGTCCTACCGCCTTAAGCCCCCTAAACCTATCCCTAGGGTGCTGCGCATGCGTTGTTTTGCGAAATTGGATGTCGACAAATTACGTAACAATGCCGCCGGGCTCGAGTGGGAATCACAGGTATCCAATGCCTCCTCTGTCGATGATAAGGTAACCGTTTTCAAACGTTTGATAAAAGTCTATACGACATTCACGCGCCGATTAAATCAATTACCGTTAAGCGTCCACCAGCTCCATGGATGTCGAAAGGTGTACGTATGGCCATGAGGCGAAGAAATCGAGCCTTCAGGAAATATAGACGGGATCGGTCGGATGAGAATTGGGTACTCTACAAGTCAGCTAGGAATCGGTGTAATCAGATGATACGTAATGCTAAACGCCGACACATTCTAGAAAATATCACTTCCACCTCCGCGGCTGCCATCTGGAAGTTCCTTGGAACGCTGGGTATCGGCAAACAAGGTCATATGGACCTACCTAATACGATTGGTTTGGACGATATCAATCGCCATTTCACCACTACCTCTAGTTTGGATCGTTCAGCCATTCGTCAGACGGTGGAGTTCATCACTGGCCTTCCGCGGCAGAGTACAGACTCTTTTAACTTTTCTCCGGTAGCCTTGGATGATATCAAAAAGATTATCCTATCAATCAAATCCAGGGCCGTTGGCTATGACGATATAGGTCGTAGTATGGTCATCCCGATCCTTGATTATATCCTCCCATCGATTACCCATATTATTAACTTTTCCTTGTTTTCAGGACAGTTCCCTTCCCTGTGGCGTAAAGCTTACGTCCGTCCACTCCCTAAAATCACAAATCCTACTCTCCCTACACACTTCCGTCCAATCTCGATCCTTCCATTCCTTTCCAAAGTGCTGGAGGCTTGTGCCCATAAGCAGTTATCAAGTTTTATAGCCCGTCACAACTTTATAAGTCCACTGCAATCTGGGTTTAGACCTGGGCACAGCACCGCCACAGCACTTCTCAAAGTGACTGGTGACATTAGAGAGGGGATCAGTGAGTCTAAAGTCACTGCTATGGTCTTAATAGACTTCTCAAATGCCTTTAATGCTGTCAGTCACGACATCCTTGAATCCATCCTGTCCTATCTTATGGTGTCGCCTGGGGCACTGGATTGGTTTCAGTCTTATCTTCGTGGGCGCCAGCAGGCTGTGCGCAATGAGGAGACGCTGTCGAATTGGTGTGAGCTTGCCGCTGGTGTTCCACAAGGCGGTATTCTTTCCCCATTATTATTCACTATATTTATTAACTTCATCACTCACAACCTTCAGTGTGCGTATCATCTTTATGCTGATGACCTTCAGATTTACGCTCGGGCCCGGCCGGAAGACTTGTCAATGGCCATTGACAGGCTTAATAAGGACTTGGAGGCTATAAGTGGATGGTCTGGCCGGTTTGGTGTGGCAGTAAACCCCACGAAATGCCAGGGTATTATTATTGGTAGCCCCCGTATGATGAACAGGGTGGTGATCGCACATCTTCCTCCCATAACTCTCGATGGTACGGTGATTCCTATTGGTTCAAGTGTCAAGAATCTCGGTCTGTATCTTGACGCTACGTTGAGCTGGCGGACTCAGGTCTCCAGTGTCAGCCAACGCGTTACTGGTGCCTTGCGTAATCTGAACCGGTATAGAAGGTTTCTACCACCCACGACCAAGGCAATGCTTGTGCGGTCCCTCATCTTTCCCATAATCGACTATGGTGACGTGTGCTATTACGATCTCGGCTCGGACCTGCTCAACAAGCTTGATCGTCTTATCAACAACTGCATTAGATTTGTCTTTAACTTGCGCAAATACGATCATGTTTCTGGGCATAGGTCTGAGTTGAAATGGATGCCCATCCGGCAGAGAAGGGCTCTCCGTGTTTTGACAACCCTTTTCTCAATCCTTCATTCTCCCACTCCCCCTTCGTATCTGACTCCTTATTTTCAATACCGTTACTTGGGACACTCTAAAAATCTTCGTTCTTCTCACAATCTTCTTCTTCACTGTCCTTCTCATAGTTCCGATACTGTCCACTCATCATTTCACATCCAATCTATTCTTCTGTGGAATAGGCTACCCTTGGAAGTCAGGAAGTCCTCCAGTAAGCAGGCGTTCAAGGTTGGAGTTCGTAAGTGGATTTCGGGTGGAAAGTTGGTAGAGTCTTCATAACCTATCTCTTTTATGTTTGAATATTTGATTGCACATATATATACATATATACTTATTTATTTATATATATATATATTGATCTATATTAATAAAATATTTATATTTACAATAGACCGTTGTATGTATACTGTCATTTTAAAAATTTTATTATATGTATAGATAGTTGTCAACTTATTGCACCGACCACGCTCTCACTGCATCACCTAAAGGTTGGCTAGTAAGAATGCCCATGGCATTAAGCCCGCCTATGTACTTTTGTTGCATAAAGTTAAATAAATAAATAAATAAATTTCCAGTTAGAATTTCCATCCAAAGGAATTGAGGTAGTCGCTTCAAACCAATATTTCATCACTACTTTCAAAGTTTGGAAACTTAAATTAAGTCTATATCTGCAACCAACCGCAGTTCCATGACCTTGAGAAAGACTTTATTCCATTAGCAACAAGAGCTATTTTGCGGTATAACTGTTGATTTGCGACCGCATAAAGTGTAATACATTAGTCTGAGGGGAAAAACTTCAGTGACTCGTCCGGCCTATGACCCTAAAACGCGTAATTCGTAAAGATCTTTCCCCAGCGGATAAACCTTCATGAATAAACTGTTATAAGAATGTGTTGCGTGTTTTCATATTACATAATAACTACGAGATGGTATACATACATCGCACTAGATATTATGAATATACGGAAGCAGAACAACTCAATTACAAATGTAGTAGGTAAGTAGGTATATACAGAAACGTATATGAGAAAAATAGAGATTCGTTTTTTAAAAGAAGAAAATGGAGGTAGGTTCTGGAACGGTTTTGCAGCTGCTTATATATCTGCGTATATAATATATAGAACTTATCGCACATAGTATAAAAATAATCAAATGATACACGACCCCAAATAGAGATTATCTCAAGAGGATACATTCAAGAAGACAAATTCCAAGCTAGATGAACTAGATACTGAATCTGGCTACCGACTAGTGTGAAGTATGCGAATCTTTTGATTATAAAATTCTTAGTAGTATGTTGGAGGCTGGATTTGTGCCAAGTTGCCACCATTACATCGGATAATGCAACTGGGGAAAAGTTGGTCCAGTGTACACACAAATTGTCAACTGTACATACGAATGTATACCTATAGCTTTACGCCTTTTATCTTCTATAATATAAATATGAACCGCTGAAAGCTTCTAATACTTATTTTGTATTGTTAGGAGATGGTTTTTATACAAACAAGCGCAGAAAAAATTCCAAAGCAAGACAAAGTTCGCAGAATCCGCTAGTTTCCAATAAAGGTAGGAACAACACACGTACACTACGCGAAAATTAGTATCTAGTAACAAAGGTCGAATGAATTGCTAAGCATTTAAACAGTTTGTCGCGAAAAACCTAACGGGTAACCGGGGCTCCGACTCGACGTGCAGGAGAAGGAACGGGGTGGTTTTTAGTCAGTAAGAGTCTGACACTCCCTCCAGCCTCACCCAGACGGGAGCAGTCATTCGATGATTTTCCCCCCTTAAAAAAAAGCATTTAAACAGTCTGATCAACCGCTCACCAGTAAGCACAAAATATTATTCTAAAACCTCTATCTACTTTCAATCAGTACTCATATAAGTACGTTTACGTCTATTAACTTTTAGGTACACATTCACCTATCTTTACCTACCTCTTTTTTCTAATTAACATTCTTATCCACCTAAAGGTTGCCTGGGAGATTCACTTTCCATAATAATGGTCCGCTTTTGTAGCTGCTACATAATTTTTGTTTTGATAGGAGACATGGTTATTCATCACAGTTTTCTGTAAAATCATAAATGGCTACTCACATGCGTACCGTGTATTCATTCATCATTTTGTTGCAGACCAAACATTCACATCTTAAATAATCTAGGTCGATCATACACTATGGGGCTGCAAAAAATGTGTGATCAAAACAATCGAATAAGGAAACATAAAACGTACTGAAACAATGGTAGACTCGTCCACGTAACGTTTCCTAGTATACTAGTACGTGGGGTCCCTTTGGTAGCGTTTATGATCGAATTGTTTTAGGAGAACACCGTTTCTTATCTGCGGTGTGTCTTGATTAAATGTTTGTTTACATGTAACTAACAGTCGAACACTGTTGTGTATGGAACCATGTGAGTGTAATGTAATAAACGAATTTATTTTATTTTAAAACATTTTCACTATAATTGTGTCTGACAAAAAGAGGATGTTATTAATGTAGGGAAGACAAGGATCATACAGACAAACTTATCATATTTTATATCATTACAGTTTTCTGGTTTTATAGTTGTGTATTCATTTAAAACTTTTGGTAACTTAACATGATCACTGTTCAGAGTAAACAAAAAAATGTCACCAACTACTGCTATCAATCGCACCACACCCCGAAACACAAACTCACACTATCCCACGAAATTAACAGACAATTGTTATGGGTTTTGCAAATGCCTCCGGCTTTAATATCTCAAAAAAAAAAACACGGAATTATGCATACACTGTAATACCTACCACAGATTCATAACTACCTATTCAAATTAAGTTAAAATTATACACTTTCTAAAACAACTTTACATACTGTCATGATTTAAACAAATTCAAATTCATGTTTGACGAATGTGTAGTAGTAAATCAACGGTAATTTTGTATAATAAAAAGATTTATAAACTTTATTGACATTTCATCAGAGGAAAGTATAGATAAATGGGTTTTATGTTGTAATGAGAATCGTGGAAAGTTACATTGAGTTTAGAAGTTACGGAAGGTTAGTTTTGTGGTGCGTCAACACCGAATTTACTTTTTATTAAATAGTAGCAATAGTTTTCAATGTGATTACATTATACAGCTTTCTCTGATATTATCATAACGTCATTGTTTCTAATTTATTAATGTTGGTCTTTGCTCCCTCACTCGATCAATAATAAGATCTTTTTTATAAACATTTTTAAACCCCGCCAAGCGTTCCTAAACGGTTTTGATAGTAATTCAGGCGCAAATTGTAGGTATCTATTATGATTAAGTTAAAGGCATATATTTGGTGAGATAGTGGATTGCCATTCTCGGAAGACAAATTGAACTAAATAAAGACAGGCTTACGGAATACCTTGAACAATGCCTCGGATTTGTAAGGATAAATAACAGTAATAAATTCTTGCCGGTCTTTTAACACAATTATTTTATCCGATTCTTTCACTTTGTTCAGCAGAAAAAATATAAATCACATAGTTTTTAGTATTATCGTAATAAGAATTAAGTTATGAAGCTAGAAATGGAAGTTGAATTTGTTAACTTAAGTATGAGAGATGGCGCTGACAGTCGGTGGTGCAAATTATGCGAAAATGAATATATCTGCTGAAATGGAGTCGTCGTGGAAATTACTCCATTTAACGCATAAAGGAAAATGCGAAGGTGTATTCGTAGGTGGAAAATTTTATGTTGAAGTCATATAAAGACTAAAATAGACTTCCATTTGCCCCACGAGAGTAACTTAGAGTGCAGAATAACTTAAGTTTTCGCAGGACTGAAGAACAAGTTACTACCAATGGGTGCCAAACTACCACAAAGTTGGATAACTCTAGAATATCAGAATGGCCAACTGTTTAGGTACATATTCATGGCAGACCATGCTAAGTCTAAAGTGTTAACAAAGTCTATTATGCTACTTATCGTTTTTGATTGATTTTTGATTGCAAAATATTATTATTTTGTCATGCTTTGTTTAGTACATTAAGTATATACAAAACGAAAAATGTTTTAAAACATGACAAAACAAATACATACATAGTAAGCATTTACATTTCACATCATATGACTTTGTTCAATATGTAGAGCTAGTAGTAATATAGGTGTTTATGTGCACATTGTGTTCATAATGTTAATAGGATATATCCGAACGAATCCAATTAAACACTTAACAGTCGATTACACAACAATAAACGTAAAACTAGAAAATATTCCGGCGCCGCCTAATTACTGAAGTTAGTGCATTAACCTTACATAATTGCAACACAAAATTAACTAATTTGATAGTTTCGGGCAGAGCTGCCGTGACATAATTAGCTAATCGAAAGGTCAAAGTAGGTTTTTGGACAATATAACCAAACTTCGTAATTAACAAATTGCCGGGTTTGCTAACTTAAACCTTTCTCACTTATGTTAGCGACATTTGTTTCCGTACGTTGGGCCGGCCTCGACGTTTTGAGTGCAGGAAATCCCTGAAGGCACAAGATCTAAAATTGTACGCTGGCCTTTAATGGTGGAAACTCCGGGAATTTCAGAGGCTTATTTCATTAATTCTCGGCCTTTATGTCGGAATACAATACATAGAGCTTATCATGTTATGTTGTGGACAGTAATTGAAATTTCTTATCAAATCTTTATTGTGAAAGTTCAAACACTATTGTACCTACATGACATTATTTTTGGGTAAGGATTTATGCTGATATCGCGACAGAGATTTATTTCACGTTTAAAACATAACAGATTACAAAAAGTCAAACCCTTATAATGAACAAAATACAAGTTAAAGTGCTAAGTAAACCCGCATGGGCATTTTTCCTGCGCCAGTATTATCCAGCTAAGTGGACGGGTCCAATTTATATAAGGATGTGACTGTCCGTGAATTATGGTGATCGGTTGCCGGTTGACGTGATCCCGGGATTCAATAGGCTTTTTAGCCACTATCCCACGTTTGCAGGTTTACGTGCAAAATGTTTTTGTCTGGATTAGCTATTGACTTACTGCTGCAATATGGCCGCCGAACAAAGTTTTTGGGTTTTGTTTTATGCGTCAGTTTTTTTTATTACATGGTCTATTGTTGTTCATAAAGTTCAGAGCTCTATTTTATTCCCCATGTACTCCACTCCCTATTATTTCGAGAATATCGTGAGGCACTTGTAACAAAGCAAACACATTGCAGTTCATATATCACACACTTTATACCTCGCTGCCATCATTAAGTGCGTACTTTATGAACCTCACAAAATCTTTATCTTTATATTGCAATTTTTCCCTTTCTTCGCTATTTCGTATAAATGACGTCACCTTTTAAACTACTCCTGTGTTAGATCCGTATCGGTTCCACAAAAGTTGGATGAGCATTCATGGTTGAGCCATAAAAAAGCATCGAAGTACGTTTGGTTCGTTATTTGGGCCCGTCCGGGTCCTTAATCGGGATCAGGGTCCAGAATGTAGGTCATCGTACTGCCACATCCCATGTTCAAGGAAATGAGCGGGTTGGAAAAATTGTGACGTCACACATCACGTATTATGAAGATATAAAGTTTCCCCTTTGATTCATGATCACAACTCAGAGATTTGCGGCAAAGCCCTTGCGTTCTCGTGTGATAATAAGGTTTTCTTTTAGGATAATTTTTGCAGTAAACGAGCCGTGACGGAGGGTAAAGAGGTTGTTTTTATGGCGTAAAAGGATATTATGTTTGTAATGAAGTTCACAACAATGTTGACATAATTTTAATTAAAAGTGATATGTTGTCATTTCCTGTGTGAATTTTTTTATGTGAACTTTCAACTCTAGAGAGCAAACTCACAGTTTCACACCCCAATGAAGTAAGTATCGAAGAACAGTAATTTTAAATTTTCATCTTATTCTCAGATCTTATGTGTATATTATGATTCATAATAGAGTGTCATTGTACTACGCATGTCTAGTGTAGGTTTACAAACGGTTGATTATGTAACAAATGATAACTAAATAGTGGGAATCAATTGTCTTGCAATATTATCATAAACACAACACCTGTTAGCGGTCACAGATGTTGTGAGTATTAATTAGTTCTACTGCCCCCATGCCCTCTTTCTCCTCTATTATGATTCTCTCCGTCGGTTATTAGAACAATAATAATAAACAAAGATAATAGCTTCAGATGAAAACAAGATCCATACTAGTCTGTCCAGATATCATTATATTTCATGTTATTAGTTCGAATGTCAAAAAGGGGAATCGTCGAAAATTTACTATATCAAACGCTGAATCCGATAATACAATCGAATTTCCAAATTTAGAGGGCACTGCAGCAGGATAGTAGAACCTTCGAAATTTTACGATAATATACAAACTGCAATACCCAAGGCGTCAGACAAGCATAGGGATTAAGCAGATAACAAAAAATTTCAACTGATGATGTTTACAATAGTTGACAAGAAGGCATATGGAGCTGCAACAAAAATTCTAATAAACTGTTATACAAAACCTGTTTACAAACACAAATATGATTTGTGATTCGCCATTGCTATGTACATCCTCTATAACGGTTCCGTGGTTTATGGTATCCTTATAGTATGAGTCGTCGTCGGCCTGAATAGTGACGTCATTCTTGGAGAAAGTACCACATTCTTAGCCTATTGTCACACATGGTCCACTTAAGATACTTGAGTAAACGCTTATTCACGTAAACTAAGTTATTTTGGAAGTGAAAATGAGGACTTTGGTACAATGGACTTTTTTACTTGAATTGTTTTAATTTAAACTGTCAAACACCAAGCGGTCACCGGTGACCGCAACCTATTGTTCTATAATTGTGTCTTCAAAACCGGTACTCGACGAGTTAAGTTGCCAATAATATAATACAATATGACATTACGCCATTATACCTCTACATTATAAGCTACTTCGATGGAAATCATGTATGGGATAGGCCGGCAAACAAGCAGATGATAACCACCATCGGTAAGCGATGGACACCCGAAACTCCAGAGGAGTTGCATGTGCTTTGCCGAACTAACCGGCCTTTTGGGGGTAGAAAGATTGAGGATTTGGGGATTGGAGAGACTGTGGAGGCGGGAAATTGAGCCTCCCGTAACCTCACTCACATAGCACGAAAATAAGCGCGAATTATTTCACGGCGGTTTTATGTGAGATCGTGGTAATGCTCTGGTCAAGCCGGCTCATTCGTGCCGAAGCATTTCTCTCCCGCACCAAAGCATGCATTGTATTCAATATTCAAATTTCTATTCTTCATCATCGTCATATTCTTTATATCACTTAGAAATGATTGAAGCACCAATATGTCAGTGGGTTATTTATATGTGCATGCGTAATGGATTATGTCCTTCGTGTGTAATGTTTATATGTTTATGTTCGGCCTGTAAGTCTATAGTAACCAGCAGCTGTAGCCAAATGCCATTTAGCGCTTGTCTACTTGTAGATTAAAAAACTAAAATACCTCTATATGGAATTGACGTAAATTTTGACACTTGTCAGTGTCATCCCCATACATTTAGTTGTCTACTCTCTCTGTAGATATGCGCTAAAGTGGCGTTTGGCTAAAGGCGCAGGTGCCACAGTCGTGGTTTCAAGAAACTGTGTCCGCCATTTTTTCAGCGTCCTTAATTACCGGTTATCTTTTTTACTTCAACTCAATTTAGGTAATTTTCATTAATTATTATTATTACGATTCCTATGTGTCCCAAAAAAATGTCGTGGTGGCCCGGAGGTTTAAGACGCCCGCTTCTCATGCATGAACCCTTACTGGTCCGAAACCTACCAACGGCAAGTACCAATGTGACTTTTTCCGAGTTATATATATCTTTCTAAGATTATCTAGACACCACTGACAAACGGTGAAGGAAAACATCGTGTGGCTTATTATTTCTAATTATTATTATAAGTTTGTAATCACCAACCCGCATTGAGCAAGCGTGGTGATTAATGATCAACCCTTCTCCGTGTGAGAAGAGGCTTTGCCAGCAGTTGGCATTTATAGGCTGCTGATGACGACGATGATGATTCCTATGTGATGACGTAATTAACTAATTAAATAACCATTACAGTATCGTAATAGATAATAATAATCATCATCATTAATTGGAACAATATAGGTTTAACGTGACATGTTAAATGCCATTTATTTATTTATTATTTCTATAACTTTTAAAGTGGAAAGATTATAAAAATTGCTAATAATAAATATTTGCCACATAAATAATCACCAAACGGAGATGCTGCAACTGCAAGAAATACGTACAAAAATGGCTTCGACATTGACCTTTATTTTGAGTGGTTATTTTGTAGTATTTTTTTACAGTAACATGAGTCATATGAATTCACAATAGCAGACAGTCATCAGCAGGTCTTTCAATGGATAATATTCAAGTATTAATACAATACTTGAAGAAAGACTATTCATCAACAAAACTCATGGAAAGTATACCAATTTTATATTCTAATATCTTATTTTTACACAAGATTCATTTTTATAATTTTATCATTTTCAAAATTCTAACCTTCCTAAGTCACAGTATATGAGAATGCCGTTGTCTTTAGCGTCAACTTGAATATTAAATATGTAACCCACAACACTACAACAGCTTAGTTAGTATTGGTGTGTAGAGATTGCCAAGTCGCGCCTATGTTATAGTGGAGCGGGGAATCGTTGCTGTTCAAGTCATAAGATTTAAAATGTATCATTAACTAGGTGTTTTATAAAAAGTTATAGTTTAATGATGTCCGATGTTTAGGGTGTTCTGTGTTACAACAAATACAATCATGTTCGGTATTTAAGTAGATCCTTATTATTTAGGTATTTCGTATACCTTATAAATATTTTCCTCAGGAATAAAATAGGTACCTACATTGAATATTTTACAATTACGTGCAGACAGACTAAGTATGAAGATTTAATATTTACTTACCGACCTTACATATTGTTATGTTAAATAGGAGTAAATAATAAAGACCTACATACAACTTATCATAGCAGTACTAGAATTAATGTCACATTTTCCATTGTCATGAACCAGAAACGTTACGTACCTACAAGTTTTCATTTTACAAAGAAAACATCGACACCTTAAATTACTATAATATGAAAAATAAATAAAGGCATGATGTATCTATGTAACGTTCGATGACTGAAACTCGTCGATGGGCGACGGTGACGCACACTAGCGTAGCGCTCGTAGCGGTGTGTAGGTAACCGTAGTCTCATTCTTACCTGCGCACGCGCGCGCGTCGTCTCGAAGAAAGCCTTAGTGCTGACTTGGCGGCCGTCGCGACCGCACCGGCCTGCCGACATGTGGCAAACCTTGTGACTCAAGTGTTGTGAATTGTGTACAAGCACAGTGGCCGTGCGTTAACCCCAACCCCTGATAGTGCTTAACCGGATTTTTAGTTGGAACGCCCCGCGGCGTGCAAAAGGTGGGTGCAGCCTAAATCTTCCGTATTATCTAGATGTATCAATGCTAGCTCAGTCGAGTGTTAATTTAAGGTAATGTGAAAGTTGTGACGATCGATCGTCGAGTTCGAGGAGTCAGCGATGTTGACACACTTCTGGTTCAGGTGTGGTTGCTAGCAGGTGGGCGCGCCGGCTGTATGTCAGTAATACGTGTCCGACCAAAATTCCAATCTCGAGAGACTGCTTTCGGCTCGACAACTTTCTTCCGGCTGAGGTTTTTGACTCTAGCGTTCTATGGGATTGTTACGTCGATGTCAATGAATACAAATGTTAACAAAACATTGAGGTAACTGCCGAAATGCTCGTGATAATAAAAGCTCGAGATTACGCGAACAAACGGAAGACATCAACGCGCTCCGTTGAGTGTCTTACATCTGAAGCACTTTACATTGTTATAGCACGTCGTTATCTTAACTTTTATCTGGGATAGGATAATAGTGAGATTCAGCTTTATCATCATCATTACATTTACGTGTTTTCGTCTAATCTGAGAGATCTCTACGCGGCAACAATTACTAATTCTGGGAGAAAACATATTCTTCCGTGCAATTAATTGCTGTTACAGTTTAGTATTCGAGCCAATTTTAAATTCACACGAGACATTTATCAGCATTCGGATCAATAATTCAATAACAGATAATGAAAATATAATTTTGGCAACAATAACCCCAGTGACCATATAATCGACATAAGGTAAAACTTCAATAAAGTGCACGTTCAGTTTAGTTTAAGATGAAATGATTACACTATAAACATGAACTGGAGGTAAACGGGGACACTGCGACTATACCTAGTGACGAGGTTGGACCGGTCTCCCTCCTCTCCCGCAGCCGCCGCCCCCTCTTCACTTCCCTCGTCACCTCAGTAACTGCGATGCGCCTGAGTGCATCCCTCGCATCTATTTTCATAAATTATAAAAATTATCTTAATGCATGCAATTTGCAAACTAACCTCACTTGACTTCAAGAAACAATTCAAAACTATAGATCGATTTTTACATGCAAATGTACTTAATGTGGATGGTAAGATTTGGCCTAGCCTCAGATCCTACTGATAATAATTTAATCACAGAAGACAGATATATGGAGATAAATAAACCAAGCTTATGAACTTTACACTTAGTGCCAAAGCACCAAACAGTGCGAACGTGGCTCATATTTGGCACAGCACAATAGGATTCCGTCATCCATTCAGCAACTTGACCATTCAAAGAAGGTAACCATTGAACAAATCTTTGGTAAATAATTAAATTTGTAGTTCCAATTAAGTACAATTCGTTTTTCTTTAAACTTGTCGCAACTTTGTTCCAAGAAATAAGACTAGACTTAAAATATCCGCTTTCAAATTACTACCTTTCACACGACGAGCTCCGGTGTCAAAGTCAAATGTCAACAATAAAACCAATAAAACACTTTTTCCAAATTAACACCAAAAGGTCAATGACACCGATTCTTCAAACTCCATTAAATATACAAAAAGAATTAATTACGATAAAAAATATTCAATTCCGTATCAATCGTACAACTAAATTGGGTTTGTGGTACCGATAGGGTGTTGCCGCGCTCTGTTGAATAAATCATTTTTTGGGAGAAATTCATACCTACGACTCGATTCGCAGGTTACTTGTGAAAATTTTCCCGTGTAAATAAAATTCTATGTATAGATATGAATAGAAAATTGCAGATGAATACTGAAAATCATGTAAATATCGTATTCGAATCCATTGTAGATGATGTAATTATCGCAGATGACAAAACAAGTCAACTCTATAGAAAAATTAAAGAAAAACGTGTCAACACAATACCTACTGCTAACTAACTTGAGACCAATTGAGAAATAAATACGAACAAGCAAAAACCATGTCGAACCTTCCTTGATGCAGAAAGAACAATGACAATGATCAGGAACTAGACGAAACCAGAAACGCTTGATAATAACGCATTACAAGATGAACTAAAATCCCACGTTAGTAAAAACTTGCGCATATTTCATGCCGTACTATAATTACGAACAAAGAGTGCATTATAAACAACGTTTAACAAAAAATAGCAGACAGGTCATTGCGGACAAAATAAGACTTTATTTGATCATTGTGTAAGAATCTAAAAAAAAGAAATTCGGAGCCATGCAGTTTGAAGATATTATTACTATTGGCACGTCATTCTTTAAATTGAATATCATCTCTTTGTGACTTGACAGCAATTTTAGAGCAAAATCATATTTAGAAATTGCTTTTCAAAGTAACTGGGATTCTTTATACATTTTGAAGTAAGTTTGAACTTATCAGTTGAAAGTTACTACCAATCAAAGATCATAAACATTAACACATTGAAATACATAACTTTATTGCATCAAAGAATTGTGCACGTAACATTTTTCCACACTCTCACCATAACAACAAGAAGCTGGTAATAATTTTCATCAGAACTATTTGCCAGATAGCAACCCATCAACACCCATGGAAGCCCATAAAATAAATGCTTTTAGTTCGACAGAAATTGAACCAATTACTCCATTCAAAGATCATGGTGCTCTGATTGACTTAACATCAAACCCGTAATTATAGAGGTACTACTAAATTCGTGTACAAAGAGAAAGTGTTACATACGCCTAAAGACACTTTAATTTTCACTATCCACGCTATGAATCGACCCGCATGGAAAGTAGACTACCTGCATTTTGCATTAAAACTATGATTGCAAAAACTGCACAAAGTAAAACTGTATCTAATTGTTGCAAAAAACTCGTCGAAAGAATTAAAGTAAACGTTCTTACTTCTTCGAATTCAAAGTAAAATTTCTTTTTCAATGATTCTTCGGTTTGTGTTCGAACTTTGTTGTGGAATTCGTTAATATTTATGACAACCGGTTGCCGGTTGGTTCTCGACGTCATATCTAATTTTAGAGTTAAGTTACCTACTGTATCTTGGACAGGTTCGAATGGTGACTAGATATTCAAGACAAATTGAATAACTATTTTAGAGGTAATTCTACTTCTTTCTAGTAAATACTATCTAAAAATAGACACTGTAACCACTTCAAATATTTCAGTCACTACCAATACTTTCTTATTAATTTGCACAAGCATCGCAAAAGAAATTCTCGCTAATGAACAAATATTGATATATGACTCTCGAAATTTTCTAAGGTCTCTCCCACGTTAGACCCTCAAATTACTCAATGCGTTTTGTTATATAACACAAGCGGCTAATACCGCAAAGCGATACGTTTGAAGACGTGAGCCGAGCCAACGGTTACCAGCCCGTTAGTGCTAAGGGGGTCATGCGCGCTCGAGTCGCGTGCGCAGCTTTCAACACACCCGACATTACTTACTATGCGACCTGGAATACGAATATTTTCTTATAATAGGAAACGTGCGGTACTATAAAACAATAAAATTGTTCAAATGAAATCGATTTAAATGAAAGTTTAATTTTTATGGATGGCATATTTTTGCAAATTAGGAATACGAAGAGAAACTTCACCAGCCTAATGTTTGCATAAATACATGTTACAACTTACCATATTACGACAATTAAGTAATTAAACATCAAGTATTCATGTTTGAGGAACGTATTATTCGAAAGTTTTCAGTACAAGTGAAAGTTTTGAATTTATATTATGCAAAATGGAAATGGATGGTAGCCATGATCTGATTATTACGGAAATATTAAAATAATTAATCTAAAGGGCTTTGGATATTATGTAAAGGGTATAGAGGCTTGGTCAATGTGACCTAATGCGTTTAATTTATGTAAAATAATAATTTATTCTAAAGTTTTATATCAGGCTTAAAATCAACACGTGAACCTAGACAACAAACAATATTTTTTACAACATTGATAGTAATAAAATTGTTTAAGTTAAAGTACGACAATGAACAGTCTTGTTGTCTTTTAACAATCTATAACTACTATTTTAGATAGGAAGCAACCTATAGGTACACGATTTCATTTGAATAGAGATTCAATTATACTTACGCATCGTCTCATTTCTAGATTTATGTTAGTCTTAGTTGTTCTTGACTACTGCAAGAGATGTAGGCGAAGGTAAAAATTATTTCTCTTCAATAAAAACAATCTCAATTCTAGACATATTTCTTAAAAACCTTCGTTCTCAGAAAAATAAAGTTTTCACAAAGTCTTGTAAATATTTTCTTAGTATTCGAAAGGTCAATATATTCACTTGAAACACAAGAAAAGGTTGTTTAAAACTAAGGTTATTACACTCAACTGTAAAATATAAACGAGTTGATCAAATCCAGTCACTTTGCCTAAAAATAGTTGGGCAAACAAAACATGCACGGTGCTAAAAGTGTCGTGTCGTGCATGACCGAACAATAATGAAAATTAACCTTGGTAAATCAATTTCCAAATCTTGTCTTCGAACAACAATTATACGTCACTATCAGTCTAATTTGAACAACTTTTTCGACATACAATATAAGTGGTCCTGTGGCGCAACGGATAACGCGTCTGACTACGGATCAGAAGATTCCAGGTTCGAATCCTGGCAGGATCGAAACTTTTTGTTTCTTTTTTATGAATCTTCAGAATTTTCTAAGCATTTTATTATTAAAATTTTGTATTTTATCTCGTTACTTCATGTTTTTACATAAATAAAAATATTTTCACTGCATCTAAATTGGAGCTTCCGCTCTATTGATGACAACTCTAAGGCTACTAATGAATTCGATTATCCAGAGAGAATTCGCTTCCGCATACGCTTCCGACGATTCAATGCAACTACTAAACAGAGAGTACAGTATATAGTTGACAGTAGTGAAAAGTACACTATTTTACAGGTTTTACAGTTCAAATTCAAATGACACAATTTAGATAGAATAAAGCCAGATTGACGACGTTGCTTAAGCTGTTTTAATGCAAAATGTAGAATACAGCTGATAGTGTATTACACTAGAAAAATAATATCACTAAGTAAACTAAATGGTAACTTCTTACTTAAAATTGCATTCTTGGCAACTGACAAAGTTATAAAAGCAAGAGAAGCAAAAACGAATACTAGTCATCATACGAAGACATCTGCAGATGTCAGCAAAAATTAAATTGATGCATTTATTTTGCACAGCACACTTTTAACGATCTCAATGATTATCAACACCACAATTAAAGTGAACAATGTTAATGAAACAATGCATAATTTTATGTTATAATGAACACAGAAACCAGTTTAAACGAGAAAAAGTAAACAAACGTTATAATAGATTATATTGAATGTCATTAAAGCAATAAGACTTAAAATAAACTAAGACTAAATAAATGAAGTCAAAGGTAATAAATATAGTCACCCACAACAAAATTTAAATTACAAACGCGATCTTTAAGTAAACTAACTGCTGAAGGACCTTCCTTTCCGAATGCTGTAACTAAAATTTATTTACTAAAGCAACTAAGTGCATTGGCCCGTTTTAACGAACATAATTGTCAAAAGCATTTCAAGAGACAACTCCAGTAAAAGTTAATATTTAGCCAACTGATCCATGGTTTGTTTATTCAAACAATTTCTTCATTAACACTCAGAAAGAGTTCCGTGAAAATACTTCTACGAATATATCATTTTGAATTCGATATTCAGATTCAGAGGATATTTCCTTTAAATACAAATAAAATAAATAAAACATCAGTCAATTCTCCAACAAATACCATAGTAGCGTAGCCCCATGAATATAAAAACGTAATCTTTAAGAATGGCAAATGTTCAAACATTTTTCAATGTACTTTTATCCTTAGAGACATAAAATCTAGCGTTGGCTTTGATACCAGTTGGATATTTCCACGGTTGCTGGTCCACATACAAAACTTGTTAATTTGCATTCGTGCCATCTCGCATTCAAGTGGCATTATTTAGGAAACGCCGAGGAATCTCTGTGTAACGGTCGGTCGACCTGTAGCAGCGGCGAGCAGCCGTGCGATTCTTGGGCAGCTACTGAATCTATTTAATCGCTTTGAGCTCTGCTTTGCCCATTAACTATAGCGTGAATGAAACTACGTATTTTAAATCCAGCCAAGGCGAACGTTTCGTTTAATTAATTAAAATTTTCGAGGAGACAGGTATTTTTAATCCCACTGTAAATATTTTCTACAATCAAAGAAATTTAATTAACGTTAGTGCCAGTTTTAACAGAATGACAATATATGTTACGTAAGTTACCTTGATCTAAAGTTTCTCCCAGCATGAATAACAGAGTTCAGTCAATATCGTTTATGTAGAACAATCGTTCCGAATTCTACGATATCCAATGTCATCTTTATTTATAGGCAATTCAGACTGACATAGGAGCAGTTTACACTTACTTGTATGGGATTGGTGGAGCTTATTGTACTGCAAATATAGAACGATCGTGAGTATTGGATGTTTTTGGAGATTAGACATTATTAAGAATATTCTGCGAATCGAGCTCATAGATGACTTTGTTATCTAAATTGTTTATTTATTCATCTAGATCCTAGAGTTTATTAGTAGATAGTGATAGTCCTGTTGCCTTTATTTTGTATAACAATCAAGATTTGCGTCATACAGCGTCGTATTCAATTACCTAGACAAGACTTGTTTAATGAACCAGTAGTATCGCTAGAGTATTATTTGTATACGTTGATGCATATGGGCGTTAGCGATAACCTGACCGCCGTTCCGACATGGTTTACAGATAGCACTACTGATACATTTGTATGGCTCATGCATTCATGTACCTAATTTATTTAGATATTACATTGTAGCGGTCTCCTTGACTCATTGTAACCTCGAGGGACGATCAATACGCAGGTCGAGCAATAAGTATAATTGGGTTTCACCTCTTTTATTTCTTATTAGCAGCATCTTGTATTCTTGTTGTCGAAAACCAGTTTTGAGGCAGCTGCAGATAAATACAAGGAAGTAGGTTCAAATAGCTGAGAAGGCGTTAATATTGGTTCTAGAATACGCTCGGAGACACGTAGGCTTAAGTCAGGGTTGACACGATTGTCTGCATAGTTTAACATCGTAATTATTACAATTGCAAGTTAGATTGTAATATAAATTAATATCAAATAATGAGCGTTGAACATAAGCATGGATGAAGCAAACAGTCAGTAACATGTTGAAATTGACATCTACAATACTTTCGAACACCGTAAGATTAACCAGCTATTGTCAGCCTAAAAAGGATATGAGCAAGAACAAGAAAAAACAGTCATAAACATTAGGAAGTTATCTCGAGTCGTAATTCTAAATAGAGCGTCGACCCTATTTCAGGTCTCCCTTCACAAATGACCTTGTGTGGACGCAAGGCCCGCTGTCGTTCGCTTCGTAGGAATGCGAACATAATGCCACTATGTTGACGAACCTTAAGATAAATTCCTGCATAGAATACTTATATTAGCCCTAATAGGTATGTGAAAGGTTGATTAAGATATCCATGAACATTTTATTGAAGTTTTAGAAAAGTTGGAGTAAGCTGAAATGATTCGAATATGCACTACAGCAAAATCTGTTTTGAATAAAGTGTCTGAAAACACATTCTAAGGGTGCTCATGTAAAGTATGCCAGTACTTAGCATCCTGAAATAGAAAGAGAAAGTCGTAATATTAAAAGCATCGTTTCAGAAAGAACCAATAAAATAGGCCATAAACCACTATTGGCCAACGTAAAATTTTCTCAGAGCTTGTCAAAATAAAATCGCACGCAGACATGACCTTTCAATCCTACAATATTGTTATTATGTTGTATCATACAATCTTGAACTTTAGAATATAAAGTGGATTCATTATATAAATACTGGCAGCATACATATACATGTCTAATCTACCTACTCATCTAACAACTCGGACTTGATTTTATTGATGAAGTTTTAAAAGAATTTGGATCAAGACATGTGACTAATAAAAATGCGAATTAGTGAATCAGACTTTTCGAACTAACTGTGGCGGATGTAAAAATTAAACCTTTTCATAAAAATATCGACTTATTAAACGTTTTGCTAAAGTATTCGACCTCCATTCGTAATTCCGAACGTTGCTTAAGAAAACCGGTCTTACAGGAATCGAAATAAAACTTGCTCCTAATAATTTGTGAACGAAACTGCAATTGGCGCAATCTCCGCTCACAGTCGGTTGTCTGATGTCGATATAATAGAGGTAGACCGAACTACAGCAACTGCGGCTAAAATTCGTTTTAGAACGTACAAAGCATGTGACAAAGCGTGTGTTGGCATCCGTTCAATACGTGATAAAACTTAAATAGATAATTGAACGCGGTTCGCCTAGCTCAGGAATTTTTATGTCTCAAGTTTTCTAAACAAATACCTACCGACGGCAACTAAGCAATTAATATTGACAACCGCAATAACAGACATTGTACCTCTATTATCAACTAACTCAGACTAAGTATAAAAGAACATGCATTGTGATGAGGATTTTTATCTACCTCTAGAAGACAATTCAGCTCATGAATAAAATTACGTTCGTAAGCGCTTTCGGCGCCTCCAATGAGAGCACAAAGCCTTTACACAATATGTTGAACAACTTATTATACGAGCAAACGGGTTGTCATTGTGTCTCGAAACACGGTACATATCAAAGCACGAATTCAAGGTAATATTGCCCAAAGTTATTCTGAAGCATGTCCGTACTTCAATCAACTAGGATTTACAGCGTCTGAGCTGATATTAACTATAATGTATTGTCATTGGAAGCTTTTGGCAACTCTCGTAGAACTATATTATTGTTTTATGATATTAGTTGTCGATTTAATAGCGTCGTGGTGAAGATATCAATGATAAGTTACCCTATTTCTCTTAATATATGTATGTACCTATGTATAGATGTATTTTCCACAGACCGCCCTTTTACGGGATCAGAGAATGAATATTTTTCCTAAGGAATTCTTTTATCCTCTTCGCGAGATATTACATTTCGTTTCTCTTCAAATTCACTTTGCAATGTTTGACGGCTTTTTGTTTTTTACAAAAAGAAATAAGAGAAAAAGCTGACCGTAAAGTCCCGCTTACCGAGAATTCGTTGGCCGTGAATATTTCCCTAAAAATAAATATACAAGAACTGTACACCGTGAACAGGTTCCAATGGTTGTTACTGAATGTATATCGTGAAATCAAATTTGCCCGCCTACTTAAGTACTCGGCGAGTCGATAAACAACCGCTCTAAAGTGAACCAGTAGACCGTTATCAGTTTCTACTACTGTCTACAAAGACACACAAAAGAAGAATGTAAAACAGAAACTCATTTGAGCAGAATACTAAAACTTGAGTCTTATTGCAGTGACTAATTACTGAGTCGGTCTCATTCAAATAAAACCTTCGAACAGTCTAGCCGTGACCGCAAGCACTACAGTTGCAATGTACCAGGGACGTAAGAAAAATAAAAATGGGAGCTGTAAACGAGAAAAATCCCTGCATCCATTCCGAGTGCTCGCGTAACTGTGAGATACTTTAGAATTATTTAATCGGAACTCAATCACAGTCGCTACTTATCAAAATGCATAGTTGAGCTACCAAGAATTTGGGTCACCATTAAAACGTGGATAGTACTTTATAACGGCGTGTGACCAATATTGAAATAAATCTATTACGTTAAGACACGTAATGTTCCATGCTGCTGATTTCGTATTTAGGAAATATTATTAAACGACCGTGTACACGCACTGACGCCCAGTGTTTGAATCACTTGCAAATAAGTAAGCGAGGTAGCATATTAAACAAATATTCTCACGTATACCAGTCAATAACCATTCGTGTGGGTTACGTGACCGTCAGCTTAGATACGTGTTTTCCAGAGAAATATCTTATTTTCAAACAAACATGTACTTTTCTATAAAATCGTTGGTAATTGACAATTTCTTCTTAAGCTTCTGTCATGATGAAAGAATGTTATTTAAAACAGAATGTTACTGTATTTAAATATAAAGTTGCAAATCTGAAGCATCTTGGCTAAATAACATGTGCGTGTGTGTGTGTGTGTGTGTGTGTGTGTGTGTGTGTGTGTGTGTGTGTGTGTGTGTGTGTGTGTGTGTAATGCCTTTTCACATGTAGAATCAAGGCAAGTAGAAGAGTAGACATGCCGTGAGCAGAGATATTATAGTTCATACATTTTTTTACAAGTTATGCAACAGTAATTCAACCTCAACGGTGATTACTCGAAACTCACTCTTAAAGCGAAACTTATTTCGCAATCAAAATGAACTTTAGACAAATAAACACCACGAACCTATTCTTTAAAATCGTTCAGTTCCAAATATCCTAAGCCCGTTCAAATCTGAGATTGAAGTCATAAAGATGTTTATTATTCTACAGCCGTCTTGCGGTCACTTCCAGAATAACAAATGTTAACACTACACTGGCATTCGCTAAAGAAACTGACAATATCACCGTAGCACTTTCGAATACCATCAGAATATAAAACATGAACCCAACACAGGTAACCGTTAAAACTAAACCTTAAAAGCTAGATAATACAACCAAAATTGATACAGTGACCTCGATATGACGCCCATTTAAATTTACAAAACGATACAACGTTATGATTATTGATATTCGATATTTCGTCATATATATTTTACTGTTTTACTGTACCAGCTATTGTGTTATGTCCTAATGTAATATCATTAGCACATATTTCACTTTTTACGCGTGTTTTTTTTTACTGTCAATTATCCATTTTATAGTTTGACACGCTATCAATATAGCGAGTAATAGAGCAAAACTTAATAGACATTAATGTCACTTTTGTCAAATATAAATACTTGAGTCGACTTAAGTTTGCATTTGCGTGTTCGCAAATACCAACAGTCGCACATTTCACCCCTAATGTGTAATAAAATATTTAAAAAAATGGTCATGTGTAGAAAAAACTTAGTCAATCATAATTGCACTGTGAACTTCAAAGATTAGAAAAACTAGTGGAACTGTTTCAATCCAATTTGTCTTCGCAACCGCAGTCGGATTGCAGAAGTTTATCAAGTCGGTCGGACCAAGTAAGGTTGTCACAGCCACACAAATTCTGACCGCTTGTAAAATAATATTGTCAATGTTTTTTCATCGGTTATTATCACATTAGCTACATGCAATAGCAATACACCTTTATACAGTGCAGCTTAATTATGAAACGGTATTTAAACATTCATTGAACAATAGATTACATTTGGCTATTATCAAATTCAGAGTCCGTGGTTATGTCACATTTTAAAAGAGTTGGAAAATGTAATTTTAGATTGAATTTTAAACAATCACATCATTTTGATTTAATTCTATGAGCTCAATAAAAAAGTTTTCGTTTACTATAAGCAACTTAACATTTTTAGTACTAAATTTTGTGAAAAATTCAGCACCAACCCTAGAATAGTTGGCAACGGTGGGTAAAGGCCGGCCGCACCTCTGCGCCATGCGACGTGAATGCCTCTCCGGTGACATCTTTAAACTCTTCTACTCCCATCAAAGGCATTGTGCTTCGACAATACGACACTCTCGCAAACTTTTCCTATTTCTGGTCCCAGCTGTATTTTTTACAAAAGCCCCGAGATTTTTCTTCTATCTGATGAAGTTAAAGGGTAATCAGTCTTGTTACGCGATGACCTTAAATATAAGCGTACAAGCACTTTTTACTAACAGACTAAAAGCAATTACGGTGGTATTTGGTATGCTAAAAGACATTAACTTTATGCTCAACCTACTCGTCACATTCACATTCTCACACCCACGCACTCCGACATATAGGAACATGGCAAACATGTTATAAAAGTGTATTCAGTTTCCCAACCCATGTTTTTCTTCTGTGGACAAAGCACACAAAAATTGGGCCTGCTTACACAGTCAAGTTGAAGGTCAATATTTAGATTATCATCAAATTTTGCAGCTATAATCAGCTTGAAAGAGAGCCCTGACTGAACAAAATCCGTTTAAACTGTCAAACACCAAGCGGTCACCGGTGACCGCAACCTATTGTTCTTTAATTGTGTCTATAATGACGGTGCTCGACGAGTTAATTATACAAGTCGACACTTTTTTATGAAATTCAGCCATCATCAGAGTAACAATCAAAAAGGTGAAATGATCTAATTTTCATATCTCCCAGTAACATTAACGAGCGAGCATGCAAAACGTGTCAAATGTTCTTTGTGCGAGAACAAAACCATATTGTATGTATTTGTTTCATCGAAAACAGCGAACGTTAGCGGAAGGGATGCATGCGCAGCAAGGTCGCGCGTGGAGCCCGACCGTACGAGTCAGCAAGTTTCCACACAACTCAGCTTTAGCACAGAACTAAGACAGAGTGATACTTTAATCATTTAATCTCGTGAATAAGAAAGTTCTGTTTGTTTGTGTTAAGTTGACACGAAAAGTTCTGAATGAATCTTAGAAGTTGTTTGGAAACTGTCTAATAAACTCTCCCTTTCCGGCTTATGTGTGTGACAATTACTTTTACCATCTCTCAATCACAATTTATCTACGAACGCAAGATTTACTACAAGTTCTTTTCCCAAACAGAATCAAAACTTTTCACAAATGTTGAGTAAAAATGCTCCTTGCTTCTGCTCCCAGACATTTTATTTAATTGCACGTTTAATTTAATGTGGAGGTTCACGGACGGAGCGTCGTCATTATTAATTTAACTCAGTTTTACTTGAATCAGAATCAGACCGGCTACTTTAAGCTCTTTTCCTCATTATTCTAGATTCGCTCTCATAATGCAGTTTGCTTTGTTGTTATTAATTAATAATTTTCACATTATAAGTACCTATAGGAACCGGGGTTCGGGTACCTTTCATTAAAATGATTATGAGTTGTACTGAATAGAAAATACGGTTGTTAATCGAGTTATATTATTAAAGCTGTCACTTAATAGTTAAATGTTCGATTTATACGTAAACATGAAGGAGAAAATGAAGCATTTAGAAAAGTAAGAGCAGCAAGAAAATCCTCTAATGAACACTCACTAAGGTCAATTCTGCACTGTATCGATGAGAATCGAGTTACAACGGTTGTCTAATATTTATTCAATGGTTCGTTAATTTATGATGTAAGTAGGTATTGCAAAATGTATTGGTGTGCATCATACCTTGAACTTTTCGCCTCACGAGAGCTACGGGTAACTCATTTCGAAACCAAGCGGTGAATAATTCACTGTATATTCTTATACATACTTGTTGCACGATCGTGGAATTTTGAACTGTATAATATACAAAGCTTGCAGTTTTACAGACATTGTTTTATAATGATGCGGAAAATGTACGGATCGTATTTTAATTTATATAACCGTGTAAGATATTATGATTTTATCTGAGTTCTTATTTATTCATCTTTGCACAGTAATTATTTTATACAACGTACTGTGTGCATACTGATTGCTTGTGGATGACTTTTGAAATTATTTGTTCACTATGAGAGCATTGTCCAAAATTAAACAAGGTTGAGTTAATGCATCTTTATTATGACAGTCATCTTTCGTTTGTTTCATTAGCTCTATTTAACAAAGTTTTTATATTTTATGTTTCTGTTCTAATGGACTTACAAAACTTGTTTAAATTGCAGTCGTAAAAACAAAGGCTTTTAGTTTCCACTCATGAGGTAATACAATAAAATCAAGACATGAGGTCGGCACGAAAATATTTTAAATCATTACAAGGATTCTGTGGTTGTGACTCATACTGTATCTCGATTCGATTCATGTTTTATATCAAGTTAATCATAAATATTAATAAGCAAATCGATAAGTTCTTAGTCATCTTCTAATTGCGTAACTTCGTTATTTCTATGTAATTTACTTCATGTCATAATAATTAAATTCGTTACGGTCTATTCACCTAAACCTCAATCTACCTCACCTTATCATTTTTGCTAAAATCTAAAATATTATTGTGAGCTTTATAAATTATTCTGTTCCGTAAAACTAATCCTCAATTTTTACTTTAACAAAAGGAAAACCAAATGCATTAGCATCACCCACGTCCACACATTACCCGGTTCCACACATTTCACCGCTAATGTGGTTAAAAATACAGCAGAAATAAGGGAAGCACTATGAAATCCAACACAAAAGGTGTGCTAAATGTAAAAGATCTTTTTGGTTGCGCCTCACAAAACAGAGGCCATCATTCGACGACTGTCTCGTTAGCTCCATTCAAACACTCCATAGTTCTATAGATTCTACAAGCTACGTGTGTTTTGTTGCTCACTCAACTCTTGCCATTTCATTTTCGGATGCCCCCTTAGGATTTTGTGTTTAATCATAAATAAACTCTAGTAAATTTCTTGCATTGAGAATAATATTCGACATTCACTATAGTCCTACAGAAAATTTATAAAGTAAATACCTAGGTACCTGTTTATGGTGAAGTTTAAGATACCAGTGTTGTATCCTGTTACATGAATCGTACATACATAATTAATTCTGAATAAAAAAAACAACAACGTGATATATCTAGAAACAAAAATGTGCCAAGGGAAATCCCAACGATAAAAGACGAAAAATGTTTGATGATTCCAACCCGGTATTTTAAAATGTAGTCGTTAATCTAAAGATAGCGAGGATATTTAAAATCTTTTTTGGAGGGATACCTCAAGTATGTTTAATGGGACCGGTTGGCCTTGTGCGTGCACACCACACTCGTATTATCAGTAATCTGCCATTCCGAGCAAAGCTTCTGTTGTTTTTGGTTAACATTTACTTAAGATCGAAGCTCTCAGACTGCGGTCTTAAAATTTTACGGAACAATTGCTAACTGAACAGGATTTACAGTTCAACGATTTCTCTCTAAATTGCATGCGAAGATGTTTCGGTTTAACTTGCTTGGCTTCGATTCCACACAAATTCGTATTATTTTACAAAACAGCGTGATGCTTGAAAATCTTCTTTTGTCATTGAGTTTATGGGCCAGAGATATCTGTTAAATGACCGTGTCTTCGTGTTAGAATTTCAGAAAAAACCGGATACATGAGAACAAAATAGAGGCTACCGAAAACAAGACAACTTTTTCACTAAAGCCGCTTGCCGTCTCCCACCACGTAAATCCTCATTGAACACGTATCGCCTTTACACGTACCAACAGGTCCAGAACAAATACAAAGAAACAACAATAAATTACACAGGAATCGCTTTCATAAAAATGTATCACGAGTTACCTGCGTTAGAGGTCAAAACATCAGAAATCCCACGTCTCAAATAGGCGGGTACGCCATCCGAATATAAGGATTACGACAAAAGCTTTCTCGGTGACTCAACTACCCAGGTAGAATTTTTTACAACGAGCGATTAATCCACACTACGCCTAGAGCAATTATAGTAAAATACTTTAGCATTATTAGTTTTTGGTGAAATTTGAAAGTCGTTTATTAGCCGTACAATAAATTACCTGTTTAGACGTAGGTACATTTTAAACCTGTTTCATATTCATCGCGACATACTACACTTGTGATAAAAGTCGGTTTATTGTCTGAGTCACTAGAAATTTTCTTTTCTGTAGGAATGTATGTAACTTTAAATATAAAATTATAGATTTTATTTATTTACTTAAATTGAAAAATAACAATAAACATTATGAGGACCGAATAATTGCTATTTTTCTACCAACATAAATAACTATGGAAATAAAAAATGCGCCGTAAAATAATATTAGCTTGCATGTTCATAATCACGATGAGATGATAATATAAAATTATTACGCAAACCAGTCTCACAGTTATTCATATAAAAAACAGCTTTGCACAGCCGCTAGTTGCCAGTTATTTTCCAACACACAGACCACCTGGTTCGTCCAACTTTTATTGGTCAGTTTCCACAGAAATAACCAAAGGAAAACCCAAAATATTCCTCCCTCTTAAACTTGGGATGAAAAAACCTCTTTCGAGATGTCACTGCAAAAGTTACGTCGCATTTTATATAAGTCCCTTTTCCCGACCAAAAAACCTATTGACACGTAACCCTCCCGAAATTAGATGATAAAATATTTGCTCAACCGTTTTTTCAGGTGGTTTGTTCATTTTATGGGAACTTGTTCGTTGAACTCGGACTCAATCAGCCCACTGGTTGAGTGAATCAACCGTCCGTTAGTGAAACAACCGACACGGAAGATAGGAGGTGGAAACTTGGAAACCATGATCTGAGAGATGACCCACGTTTTAAAACTGGAAGGTTTCAAGATCAAAGATAACAGTCGGATGTGAAACCGTCATATATGACGATAAAAAATATCTCCAAATGTGATTACGAAAACCAAACGACATTCGTCCGTAGTTCAGTCAAACCCGTTCTTGTTGAAATGCGTGAAGAAATTCTTCGTTACTAGTTTTAGCAAGATGTTTAATATCCAGCGAGATTATTAACATTAGACACCGGTTGTAAGCAATTAGAAACGTTTTCGTAATTTAAGTTGATAAAAGGCTCTGTAGACAGTTGGACACCACTTTTACGACAAGACTACGTGATGACAAAGCAAATATATAATTAATAATCTCATCATATTGTTTTTCAATGATAATTTTGTTAGATGGTGAAAGTTCCTTTTGTTAAAGCGCATTGCCAGTTAACCGCATCAATCACGATGGGCAGGGCAAAGGAAGCCGCGATACCTTGCAGTTAACTTTAAGTGTCATTCAACCATCTCGAGTCACCACGTAATCTCGGTTTCACTTTTGCCATAAAACAAGACAATTCCGCGCTGCGACGCTGACGCCTCCCCGCAGGAATACAAAATGGCGGCGCAAAAAAGCGCGAAACCACAAGCGCGGATGCGTTCATAACTGTCTCGTTTGAATAACAATGTTGTAACGTTATCTTGGTTTTATTTGAAACTTACTGATTTTGAAAATCTCTTCATTATTGTAAGTTTATCAAGCTGAATAACGCAATATACTTCAGTCAATACATTTATCATACACATTTGACAGCTCGGTTGGCGCGGTGGCTGGGCAACTGACTGCCGCGCTACGTGTCGCGGGTTCGATTCCCGCACGGAACAACTCTTTGTGTGATTCACAGATTGTTGTTCCGGGTCTGGGTGTCGTGTGTATGTGATATTGTATGTTTGTAAACGCACCTACGACACAGGAGAAAATCCTAGTGTGGGGCAATGTTTTTTAAAGAAAAAAAGAAAAAATACACGTGTCAGTGATATGAAGAACAGTTCGGACACACATCATATAACCGTTACTGGCTCCTAAGAGAAGCAGTAACCAATTGGCCAATTGTTATTTGTGTCATGTCGTATAGCAGCCGCGAGAACTAAATGCGTAAACGGAGTAACGGTGTCGGTTCAATGAACGGAAAGTGGTACTACTAATAATAATCACCACCTGCTCTGTAAGGGAAGTTCGAGCGATGTGTTCGCCATATTCAGCCTATCCTTGCGAATGAGGAAGTGAAGAGGGGGCGGGGGAATATCGCTGCCAATATGGCGTTGCCACTCCGATTAATCTAAGGTCGTTATTGCATTTGCCTCATATTTTGGTAAGCCTACTAACACCGCTACCATTTTGAGTGAATCGAACTTGGAATGTCCTAATTTCAAAAGTAGTGTTAAAACATGAATGCAGATTACGATTAACTAAATTAATAACGTAGAATGCTCTATTAAAAACTTTCCGTAATAATACAACGCTTCGTTAATTCCTTATGCAACTTATACAATGGCTCTCAAAAGTAAAGTGATAAAAGTAAAACCGGGTGGGATAGTCAATGTGCATTATGTTTCCTACCTGACCGCGAATTTCGCTTTACGCTTGAAACTGGGTTTTTGTTCCGACCACTTGCTAGTTCAGAAGGCACGACCTGCACGACACAATCTCCTTCAACTCATTACGTTGTACTTTCGTTTATTTCACAATTTACAACTATTTAAACATGACTTTTACTTTTGCATGCATGACTCATTTGACAATAAAGCTTACTAGCACCATCTTATCCAAATAAATTGGCAAAGAAAACTAAAAATACTTTTACTGATACTTGTACAACTAGTTTCCAACTGTTGGCTTCCCATTTTCTAACGAGATTTTTTCTCTCGATAGAAGCGCGCCAGTCGTTCAAGAGTTGGGCTTCTTCCGCACCAGTGCACACTGCAACCAATGGAAAAAGCTACTAACATTACGCTCGAACAACTTAAGTTCCTGACCAATGTTCATTTTTATCCAGTACTCTGATGTATGTACAAGTTTTTGCAGACGAAGTTTAATACTCAGGGCGATAGATAACGGCATTCTCCAACGCGCTCGTAATTACTGTTGCAGAAGATTGTGAAAGATGTTACACTTTAGCACGTTATAAGATAGAAAGGTGTTCTAATTTTAGTGATTCATTGTTTAGTTTATATTTCAAAAGAAAATCTGAACTAATCTCCAACAAACATGAATGTCTAAAATCGAATGTGTCAATGAAAAGAGATTTCACCAGAAACAATTAGAATAGAATATGTACAAGAACAATCGCAATTCTTTAGTGTCAATAACTTTCCCGCGGTTCACTAATTACGTTCTGTCGTAGCACTTGAGTCCACATTTCACGTACCCAATAAGAAAGACAAGATAATTGACATAAAGCCATTCAACCAGTCTCAGGAAGTCGGAACATGTTAACACGGCACACTAACCGACTAAGTCCTTCAAACCCTAGTATCTATGCAGAAATTCCTACTTAGTGTCTCGTTTGCTTTCTCAGAGCTAATAGCCCGGTGCGGACGTAAAACACCTTTCCTCTTACTTGATAATATACTTACAAGTATGCGGTGTCATGAGGACAATCGTCTAAATGAATCATAGCTTGGATCTGAGCCAACGCAGTGTATTTTTCTCAAGTGCTGACGTTAAACGGCAATAGAAATGCATAACTGTCGATGCATTGATATAAACGTGAAAATAAGATTGAAAAGCCTAGTGTCAACTTTCAGTGACCGTTCTCGGTAGCTCTTTCACTTTGCCCCATGAATATTGAAGTCGCGTACATCACCATTTAGGGAGGGGAGGTATAAAAGGTTGTAACTGTTAAACAGTCAATGGACGACTGACACTGGCAATGAGGAGCCGCGTTCCGCTTTAGGCAAGCATCACGTATGCGACACGTATCTACGTACGTGAATCGGTTGCGACCGAACTGGCCAGCTTACGTACGACTTTCCACCCCGTCACACACAAAAGAGTTCGTGAAAAAGTTTTATTCTGTTTTAAAGATTTAATAGACTTTCCTTTGTTATTTTGCTGTATTGTGTTTTGCTGGTTGTTTCACAAAATTCTAAAGGCTAGGTTTCGTTGTGGAGCACTTTTCTAGAAGCCGCAGTATAACAAAAAAGTGTTTCGTGAAAACAATGCAGTATTTAGTTTTGATAAGCAAATGGTGGCGCTGTGACTGATGTCATAAAGGTACGGGTGAATGCACTGTTACATGATGAAACCCATTAGTCACCAAGTTCTTTAACCGAGATTTCTTGTTCTGTTAGAAATTCTTCATTGTGCACGAAATTAAGATATCGTGTTCATAGCACACTAGTAGACACACGCATTAGAGATGTCAGCACAAGACATTATATCTAGGCACATAATATTATTGTCAAGATTGATCCTAACAGCTTATATTGATTCACTGAGAGCAATCATATATTCACCATTACTAATATTGGTCATTAGCAATTATGGTCCAAGCAAATCTCCCAGTAGCACTCCAGTACTTCTGATTGAATAATGTTATTATCGGTGATTATTTTTAATGTCTTGTCTCCATGTTGAAATGTAGATGTAATGTAGTGATATCGTAACTAACTTCCGCCATCTTGTGGTCCGCTTCATGGCGATCGCATGCCGTTATACGCTAACCTCCTACTTAGGTCGCCAGCCTGATTAACGAAGCGACAAGTAGTGACTACTATGGACTGTTTAGAATTAAACTGCTTATGAACAAAACGTACCTAATTAATAAGTCCTACAAAAGCAAAAAATAAAGAGTGTATTACTATTAAAAATCATTTACAATTATGTGTCAGTAAATTATTGTTAGATGCCTCTTAAGAATCTATAATAAATGTATTTAT
This sequence comes from Spodoptera picta, assembly GCA_038387885.1. Taxonomy (NCBI): domain Eukaryota; kingdom Metazoa; phylum Arthropoda; class Insecta; order Lepidoptera; family Noctuidae; genus Spodoptera; species Spodoptera picta. The sequence goes on from JAZHFQ010000778.1 coordinate 657,656, forward strand.
TTTTATTTATTTACACTTCTTGTAGGCAATGGCGGACTTATTGCCTAGTGGCATTCTCTAACAGTCGACCTTAGGGTGATGCAGAGAGACACAATAGTAGGTGTAAACGTATATAAATAAATGTTGTCTATTAATCTGTATCTTTATAAAAATCAACAAACTTTTGCAATAACATATTTAATAAGTATACCACGATCGTGGCCATACGCATCCGTATTTTTTACTCATATTACCAACCAAAATGAAGAAATGAAACAAAAAACATTGCGTGACTAAACCCAATCGAACATCACGCCTCTCTGGTCAGCTATTGAAGCTTTTCATAAACAGTCAATTTTTGCGTCGGTTCGAAGTACATCGATTTTTCAACTTCGCGTTGATTGCTTGTCGATACAACGGAACCAAGTCGATCCGGTAAACGATGTTTCGTGCAAAACATTTTTTTAATATAGCCTTGTAATTCAATTTTCGTTTTGTGGATTTATCTTGACTGAATTTCCTTTCTTTGGGTTTCTAATCAACTTGTATCAAATTCTAAACCAGTCCTGTTTTGCTTCATATTAAAAAAGGATAAGGTAAAATGCGTTCTCCATTTTATCTATATCAATATCTTCCACATTTAATCTATTAACATTAAATAAATAAATACAAACACCGTCTTACACATCAGAACTAGTCTCGATAACATCACATAAAGATACATTCCTTATTAACACATCATAATACTTTATAATAGCCAGCGCATACCTCGCGCTTACCACATGAAATCTAACAGCATCAGCTAATCAATGCCTTTATATTACATCGTTAGCTATTTCTAAAACATTGCAGTTAGGAACTGTTAGGCGAACTAGGTCACAGACTGTTTCGTACCGTAAAACGATAACATCTTCGCACAATAAAATGTTGTGGTACTTTATCGTTGTACTACGCGGCATCAACAGCAAATGGAGTACAAAGTCTCAAAAACTGTGATACTTCACAACGGCAATGTTACCAAAATGTTACGTGGTAAAGTAAAAAATGAAATAAATGTGTTGTGCCGCTGTTTCAGTTTTATCAACGAAAGTTGGAAAATATTGAATACAATCTGTTACACTGATTACAGAGTCAATAAGTACAATGTATTGTTTGACAACAATTAAACGTTATAATGGCTTTTCAAGCTAGTCATTGCTTGTTATCTGTAAAAACCATGAGTCTACTCATGCGAATATTGGTTCCAATGGTCCCGTATTCTCATTTCTCGAGTATACATATGCGTATTCTCAAATTCACGTGAACTCATACATTGTACAATGAAATCTGTGTACAAAAAAAATTGGCTTACTTCCTTCCATTTTATGCTTACTCCATGTCCCAAGCCAGACCACACTCGGCAACTTTTTTATGATTTTTCATATTTGTTCAGTTTTATTCGCCTGCATGTTTCTACCAAAGGTTTCAGTCAAAGAGAGCCTTTTATCTGTACCAAACCCTCATATCTTCAAATGCATGTAGGTATGTGTGTTTTGGAAACACAATTTTTGTTTATGTAAGGAAATATTTTCAACGACTAGATGTATGGAAAATAGTCTTATACAACTTCAAATTATGGTTTGTCTTAATCGTCAAAATATATACGTGTCGCCTCATATATAATATCCATAAGTAAATTACAAACAGTCTTAAAACCAATTTTTGTAATTACCTATGTCGTTAATCGAGAATTGTTAAGGCAGTCCCAGGTGCTATCACTTTGTTGAATGAAATATTATTATATTCATTACTCGTCAAAACAAGTCGTGATTATTATGGTACGATATTTATGTAACTGATCTTTTCATGACGTGATAATATGTATGATTTATTTTTTATAATATTTAACAGATAATAATAAATGATAAAAGAGATTGAGACCCGATGTGTTATCTATAGTTTTCAAATTAAATTCTAACTCTATGTACGAAAAGATCTTCTACTAAAACCTCATGACAGAATCATCATTTAATTGTTTTGTTCTCTTTACAGGTAAACTTCTGTTTCTACTGAATTCAGCAACCGAAGAGAGTAAAGTACAGGTATTTTATCAGGAAAATGTGTTAAAAAAGTAGTGAATAATTTTACTTAACTTTTTTAACGTTGTACCTCTACAAAGGGAGTGAACCAAAATATGAAAAACGATTTCTCTAAGTACGTATAGAATTATTAGTTACTTGTATTTTCCTTTCATTATGATGGCTCTAGAATAAAAGCTGACATTCAATAATTTATTTTCTTTGGAGTTCATCATCATCATCATCATCATCAACAGCCTATAAATGCCCACTGCTGAGCAAAGCCTCTTCTCACACGGAGAAGGTTAGAGCATTAATCACCACGCTTGCTCAATGCGGGTTGGCGATTTCAAACTTATAATTAGAAATTATAAGTTCAGGTTTCCTCACGATGTTTTTCCTTCACCGTTTGTCAGTGGTGTCTAAATAATCTTAGAAAGTACATATAACTCGGAAAAAGTCACATTGGTACTTGCCGTTGGTAGGTTTCGAACCCGCACGCACCCTCATGCATGAGAAGTGGGCGTCTTAAACCTCCCGGCCACCACGACATTATCTTTGGAGTTATTGATGAAGAAATAATTTTAAGAATTATATTGAACGGCTAAAACCCTGATCACTAAAATCTCTTCGGCACACTTTGAATAAAGAATCCACAAATTCAAATAATCCATTCATTCATAGACAATATTTACTGACCATCTAGAATTTACTTACGATTACAACCGGCCAGTGTGCAAATAGTATGAGTAAAGAAAAAGTTACGCCTCTCACTTTCTTCGGAACATATCCCAAATACTGGCCCACGTGTACCGAGAAAGTGAATCGTAGACACTCGATTCTCGGTTCTCACTTATCATTTATTGCCGGCCAGTTATTACCATTGATTGTCTGGCAGACTTTCCCATTAACATTGGAATTTAGACAATCTGATTATGTAAAATCGATATGTTTAACGATTTTCTAGTTACACCTGTTTGTTCAGTTTTTGTTTGAAGAGTAAATAAGAGGCAATGTCAAATATTAGATATCGCGTTTCTTTTAAATTTTAAATTCATTTTTTTTTTATTCAGTTTTGTAGTTTCTATTTACCTATCTGCTTAAAGTTACTTCATTAATAATAAGAATTAATATTCTCAGAACTAAAGCCCTATTTTTAAACAGTTTAGTAATTAATAAGTGTTTGAGGTTTTTGTGCAATCATGAATAGAACACTGCAGTTGTGATTTCCCCATGGTGGGATGTGAGATAGACATCAGTAAACCCACAAAGACCATAGCCCGCTATTGGTTCAGTCAGTCAGTACTCGAAACTGTTTTGTTATTCTCAGTGATTTATAACAAACCTTCATGGAACATTTATACTTTTTGAAATCGTACCGTCTCATCTGTAATTTTAAAACTACGAGTTTCCCTACTGCATTCGTGAATTTTGGATAAAATGCAAATTTAGTGGCGACGTATTTCATTTAAAGCAGCGCAACCAGGGTAATTCTAAAGTGGAAATAATGTCGCTTTGGTGCAAATCACGTTGTTGTGACTGCGTTTTTTCAGTATACGCTTTTCGTTAACGTTTTTCGTTTTTAACGAGGTTATTTTATCTGGTCGTGTGTTGTCGTTTTTGTACTCTGATATAATCTGTGGGGCGGCCTATTAACACTGGCTGAATAAAGTTTTATTCATTCAAATGAAGCTTCGTTTATTTTAAAGTATGTCGTTTCTGATACGTAGGTGGTCCATGTAGCCTATTTATTACTACAACACTGTGTTAGGTTGAGTAGTAAGTATAATAAAGTCTAATTTTAGATCCAATCTCGAATAGCTTATAAGTCCTTCGCGGTTTTAGGTTTATTATTGGTGAATATTAATTAACATGAGAAGGTATTGGGATAATTTCTAAAACTCTATACCAATTTATGTTACACACAATTAAAATACATTTACTATCATTTTATCTTATTACTTAACTAAGATTTCTCAATATAAAATTTCAAATGAACTATTTGTGTGTGTTGTCACTCGAAATAATCTATAATTATTTATCATAGAGTAATTAGTTATTTGTTATACTTTGCTTTCAACGAAATTATTTTATCGCGTAGGTACATTTACGCGCTGATGATGACAATGAGATTAAATAAATTTAATTTTATTGAGACAAATTAATTTTATGATGTGTGATTTTGTTTGCATATAATTATTTTAATAGGTTTCTTTTTAGATATAATTATTAAGTGTAAATATTCGAATATAAAACGTGTGGAAGTAAATTGCTTTTATTATAAAACCTCTTTTGAAGAATTGATGAGTCAAATTAAAAACTTTTTTAGGGAACAGAGAGTATAGTTCCCTAAGATCGGAAAAGGAGGATCCTCCGACCAGGCGAGGTGATCGTGCCTGGCGGGCTTTCTGCCCAATAGTTGCTCGTTGGGATTTTCTATCCGTGTTAAATCGAATGTAAACTTCGCATGTGCTATGTAGGATTTTTATGACGTCATCCGTTGACTTGTTACATGTGTCGCCACATCACTCCCTCCCAAGACCGGAGGTCGATCCCGCTGAGACGGCTGTCGATGCTTGAGATGAGCGGTGCCAGAGCCAGTGTAGAAAGTCCCTAGTTCCAGTGAGTCGGAACTGTGCCGCTGAGTGCCCAGTGAGTCGGGTGAGCGGTGCAGGGCGATACTCCAGTGAGTCGGAGAGATGAGTTCGCAGTGTCCCACGGTGAGTCGGGGAAGAGATGCTGCGAGGGTAGGTGCGTAGTGGCTGGCGTCTGCGTTGACGGGAGGAGATGTCCTTCAGGACCGTGTGCAGAAGTGCTGTGCCTAGACGCTGGTGAGGCCGTAGGGAAGAACCAGGCTGCACAACTTCGTTGCAGGCGATGGTGGTCCCTGATGAGGCTGAGGATGCTGATTGGCTGCGACTTGATTACCGCTCAGCGGAGAAATGATGAATGAGAAGGATGGCGATACAGATGACGGTGCTGATCTGCTCCGTGAAGTGAAGCTTGCTTCCAATCACATCGGGGTCACCACTTTAGGGAACAGAGAGTATAGTTCCCTAAGATCGGAAAAGGAGGATCCTCCGACCAGGCGAGGTGATCGTGCCTGGCGGGCTTTCTGCCCAATAGTTGCTCGTTGGGATTTTCTATCCGTGTTAAATCGAATGTAAACTTCGCATGTGCTATGTAGGATTTTTATGACGTCATCCGTTGACTTGTTACATGTGTCGCCACACTTTTTTCGAACTGTCAAAACCTTTTGAATTTTATACGAGACTAGCTGACCCGGCAAACTTCGTCTCGTCTCAATTTTTTTTCTCACCTTTTAAACCTTTCCTGGACTTCCACGAACATTTCAAGACCAAAATTAACCAAATCGGTTCAACCGTTCTCGTGTTTTAGCGAGACTAAAGAACAGAAATTCATTTTTATTTATATAGATTGTGTATTGTGACGTCACGTTTTTTTAGCGTCAAACAGCATACTTATTCCTTAAAAATTTGCTGGAAAAATACTAAAATGAAGTTGGTCATAAAATTAATTAATGAAAGTGTGATTATTTTTTAATATTTTATTGTATTGAACAGTCGAAATAGTTTATTTTTGATTAAGAAAAATACCCAATTGATATTGTAGGTAGTATAATCACCTCTAAGTCGGGAATTGATAATTTTATGGTTAAATGTGCTTTCCATTACAAGCACTTTTTTTAAAGAATAAAAGTCTTACTTATGTTATCTTCATAAGACTAATACGAGAATAACCAAAATATATACCAAGAACAAGAAAATATAACAAGCGTACTTAATGTACTTACTTCATGACTTTGTATTAACAATCGTAGTACTTTTCAATGGCTCTTTGAGGCGCGCGCGGAACTCGACGCGCCGTACGCTCGGGTCTGTTTCTGAGGCCTTAGTACGGGTTTGTTTTACGTTTAAAGTAATCGTAACGAGTACGCGTTCGGCGCTCTGATTGGTTGCTTCATTGGCGCCGGCCAATCAGAGTGCCGAACGCATACTCGTTTCGAATACTTTAAACGTAAATCAAACTCGTACTAAGGCCTCTGGTCGGACGGGGAGCCACCCATGTTTTTTCCTGTTGAAAATCATGGATGATTTTCCCCCCTTAAAAAAAAAGGTACTTTTCAATACATTCCAATAAGTCGTCAGAAACCATCATACACCGAGCCCGCTTTGTGACGAAATAAACGAATTCTACATAACAAATAAACTTCTTCTGTGAATATGGATTGCATGTGAATGATAATTGAAATAATTAATTGATATTTGTATTAATGCTTCGTTACAATTACTTATTATTGTGATAATTGAGTTCCGATCGGATATTTTAAGTATAAATTATAATTTTTTGGAGACGTTTCCATTGTTATTTTTAACCGAATTTCGAAAAGCAAAAATGGAGGTTCTCAATTTGATCTGTATATGTGGTGTTTGTACGCGGTTATCTCGCTATTGGCTGAACCGATTTGGATTCGGTTTTCAGAAAAGCGTTTGCTACACATAGGAGAATGTTTTAGTATTAATTAACAGTTTGACTGTCGACAGAAAACTGTTGAAGGTAAATCCTCCGCTATCGTGGCCCATACGTTGTCCCCCATGGCGTTCAAGGTGTTAACCGACTTCAAGAAACGAGGAGTTACAAGTTAGTTTTTTTAAACATAGTAGTTTATGAATAAATTATTGATAACGGTAGTATTTGTGCGTACGTAACCGAATTAAGGAACAGCCACTCTTTTTATTTGGTCGCATACAATCCCTGAGAATATACCTACATAATTAACTAATAATCGCGGGTGATTCACGTGAGTAGGTAACCCACAATTTTTAGTTAATTTAGTATGTCACAATAGATATTATAAAAATATACGTAATGCGTACTAGTTTAGCTTTCTGTTACATTTTATCGAATTGTGGTAGAATGTAAAGTCAAAGTCATTTATTATACATAGTAGAATTATGATTAATACAACTTCTAACAAAGGCAGACAACTGCTCCTTCTAAGAAGCCTTAAAAACTGTTAAATTAGCCTTGGCCAATTCATTATTTTCATCTCATCTAAACTTTTATTTATAAACTAGCGGACCCAACAGACGTTGTCCTGCATATCCACTTGAATGTACCTCTATAAACAAAAATTCGTTCAAATTAGTTCAGCTGTTTAGGATATAAATAACCTAATTATCGACTGCAGCGCCATCTGCCGGGCTGATTTGTGAATCTAAACCATTCCCAGATCCCCTTGAACACACACAAAAATTTCATCATAATCGGTCCAGTCGTTTGAGAGAAGTTCAGTGACATACACACTCACAGAAGAATTATATATATAAAGATACGTACACACGGCCACACATCAATTTATACAAAACCAGTTTATCCTGGTGTCGCGTCGCATCATCTTTCCGCACATTTAACATTCAGTTTATACTGGTTATGTAAAGCTCGATGTGTAGCCGTGTGTACCTACATATTTTTTTCTATTTAGGTACAACTAAAATAGAAAACCTAGAATTCGAAATTTAATTTAATTTACAAATCTTTGTAGTTCAAATAATTTTAAGTAGAATTTACGTTATTTACCTACACAATTATTTGACTTCGCCATTCCATGAAATTTAAACAATGACAAATAAAATCAGCATAACTGTTTAATCTAAATGAAAATATAATTAATATTCAGTACATATTTGTCGACTTTCCTTTTATTCTAGTCCTTTTCAACATAACGGGTGGTAATTGCTATATTGACCTTAATTTGTATGCCTGTTAAGAGCTAGAATTCTTTAACAGTGCTTTGTCAAATGGCACGTTTGCGGCTAATGGAGTTAGCGCTACTTAGACCTCAAATACGACCTTGTTAAAATATGTGACCTTTTTCTTTCAAATACTTTTTCGAAATCTCTCGTTGAGATTTAAAAGTAGTTTTCTTTTAATTTACCAAGGTCAAGATTCCGTGGTTGTACTATTCACTGTTTAAAGATTCAAATTTCGAACAAATATTCGATTTGATGATTCAATTTCAATTTGAATAACAAATGAATTAATAAAATGTTATACATTCCATTCGTAGACTAGGTACCGTAGAAAATTTATTATGTGATTTTTTTCTTTTAAATCTACTTCTATATTCAAGGTAAATATGTTCATATTATCATACAGGTACTGGTTTTACAATAACTTTCGTGAAGACTCGTTGCTAAGGAGTTTGTCTATTTATAAACCTTTTCTAGAATAACCAGTAGGTACTTAAGTATAAATATAATAATATTCTAAGTACATACCATTTTCTACAATGCACCGTATCTGTAATCAAGAAACTAAGTACCTATAGTTTAATTCTAAAGAAAAAGTATTTGTTTTTTGCCGTGAATTCCATTACAAAGTTTTTCGGAAAAGGGAGGATTATATGTATTCACAATAACAGTCGAAAATGTATGTTCTATAATGCTACATTTACACTCTCGCGTGACCGGAGACGCGGTTGAGATACATTGCAAGCTTATAATGCGAGAAGCATTACAACTCTTTTTGAATAACGACAATGTATCTCGGCCTCGCCTCGACTGGCGCGAGAGTGTATATACAGTATATTACATATGCGTACCAATCTAAATCAACCCTATGAATGAATAGGATCAAATAAATAAGTATACCTAGTCTGTAAGCAATAAACTTCACTGCATCAATATCTTTTCATACGACGATGAGTTTACACTGTATAACGATATTCATAATATTATATTTTCTCGTTGACCTTTCGAGAAAGCTGAATAACCTTGCTTGACATAGTGACCATGCAGGGCTCTTAAAGGAGAATCAAGTTTTTAAAGTAAAAATTGTTATATAGGTATTGTACGAATACTAACAAGACCTTTGACATATCTTCCAACAAATTGTACCTACTTGCATACCTTCCTTAGCCTGTTGAAATATCGTACCCTAAATTTGTTCATACAAAAGTAGTCTCTAAATAACGGAAATAAGGTATATAATGTAGTTATTAGAGAGCGGTCACCGGTGACTGCCTGAGTTTTGAGCAGTTTGAAAGGTGGACTAAATACATTAATTTAAGTAAGTAATAGAAGTCGCTATTGACATGGACATATATCATTTTTTTTTAATAATCCATATTATACAGAAAACAAATCTTATATCTTATACTTATTACCCTTTTATTATAAAGGGTCTTTCAAATAGGACGGGTCGATGTTGATAATCTGTGGTGGCCATTTTGTTTTGGCGGCATCTGTCAAATCTGATTTTTCTTATTCAGCTGCTGATGCCAAATCACCATGGCAAGTTACACGGTTGAGCAGCATGTGCAAATGGTAAAACTTTATTTTCAAATTTTATTATTAACTTTATTGCAAACGTTGCGAGCATTGCGCCCATTTTACGGCAAACGCGGTGGTCCTTCAAAGTCTAGGTGAGCGCTACAGATCAATGATAAACAATTTTTTTTGGCTTAAATTTAACAATATGGACGTGAACGACATGTGGTTTCAGCAAGATTGCCCTACTTGCCACACAGCGAACGACACAATCGACATTTTGCATGAACGGTTTGAAGGTAGGGTTATCTCTCGCAGAGGTGACGTGAATTGGCCACCAAGATCGTGTGATTTGACTCCGCTAGACTTTTTCTTGTGGGGTTTTCTGAAGTCGCAAGTCTATGCCAATAAGCCACATTCCACCGTTGCCCTGAAAGCCAACATAACGCAGGCCATCGCTCAGATTCAGCCGGATCTATGCAGCAGAGTCATGGAAAATTGGACCTCTCAGATTCGTGCCGCCATACGAAGCCGCGGCGGACATTTAAATGACTTCATATTCCATCCATAATGGCATAAATGGACCTTTCAAATAAAAAATAAAGTTGGTTAATATCTTACACACATCTTGTTTTATTCAATTTTAACATCGACCCGTCCTTGTTGAAAGACCCTTTACAATGCTGAAAAGTTTGTTTGCTGTGTGTTTAAAAAAATGTATTTTTGTGTTGGTTAGTCCATTTATCCACGAAGACTGTAGGGTATTTTTTTTTTAAGGGGGGAAAATCATCGAATGACTGCTCCCGCCTGGGTGAGGCGGAAGGGAGTGTTAGACTCTTACTGACTAAAAACCACCCCGTTCCTTCTCCTGCACGTCGAGCCGGAGCCCCGGTTACCCGTTAGGTTCTCCGCGATAGACTGTAGGGTATAAAAGATCACACCACGATCAATAGGCGCCGAGCAAAGCGGCAGAAACCGCGCCGAAGTAGCCAGTTACACCTAAAACTATTCCATATTTTATTGATTATTGTTTGCATAACAGTGACTACTAAGCAGAGCACAGCACAGAAGCGTGAGAGGTTATTTCGACAAACACCTGCGATTACCAAGCCAATAAGCGGGTCAGTTCAACGCAAGATTCCCATTAAATACAATGGTCAATTAAGTAGGGCATCGGCCTGACACTACGTGGGAAAACTCCAAATTCCATTTTTATAATAAAAGATCGTAATCTTTTTCACACTAACAAGCTTAGACTTACTCACACTATATTATCTTTTATTATGATGACATACATTAAGTGTATTTTGAGGTAGACATTAGATGTGTTACAAATGCAGCTCCGAATCTAATATAAATCTCAATATTTGTATTAAAACTTTTTAGTGCGCTAGAAATACTGTCAACTAACAAAATTAATAAAAATAAAATACAAATAAATCATCTTTCAATTCTTCTTTTAAACTTCGAACGGAGAAAAATAATAAAACATCAAATCTCCATCACATGAAAACAGTTCGTTCATTTACAAATAGAGGTATGACCTAATCGAGCACACAATGTAACCTCCCGCTCTTATTCATTCCCTTTCATTCGGCAATGATAGCAATACATCGAAATCATAATAAAATCGGCAATCATTTGACAAAACAATGGCGACCCGCATTGTTTAACATGTGTTTTATCGGCAAAATTACGGCGTAGGTGCTCAGGCGAAAACAATGAATATTATGTATGCTGTATGTCAGTCTAATTCACCCTTATCTCTTTACTAGTGTAAGTTTAAATAATTTTATTTATGGCTTAATAAATAAAATAATAACGTATGAGCAACGTGGAATTATTAAGATCTTTTAGTTATGTACAAAAGCTCAATAATTACAATAATGTCTTAAATGACTCAACAGTATATATCATTGATAGTCATCATAAATATTGTCATTTAAAAGTTGTCTTTAGGATGCATTTACGTTCTTTCTAATGTTGACATTATTTTGCTAACTGACTGTCAACCTGACAGATAACTTCAACTGTCAAACGGATTACGTCACCCAAAATCGGTTGATTTAAAAGGTATTGTCAGCAATCCCTTTTAAAAAATATGCACGTTATAATCCTGGTGTTATTGTAGAACATTTTATATTATCGATGTCTCTGATTTCCATACTTACTTTCATAGTTCCCTGGTTTACGGCGCCACGGCCTAAATAAATATTATGAGACCTACAAATTATAATTCAGTTGTCAGCCTACGGACAAATATTCAAATAGGAAACATAAATATCGTATACATAAGTTATCAATAAGTTGTAGCAATAAATAATATAATCACTGACGCTGAAATTTGTAATATTTACATTATAGGAGTATGAGATCTGGGTACATAAGTCACAGATAATACAATGTCTAATCTTCATTTAAAATTGTCAAAAAGAATACATAATAATAGAATACTCTTTACATTTAATAGAAAGTCGTATCCATAATAAATCTTACTCAAAGGCTCATTAAAATTTCTTTAGAAGAGTTCGACAACTGCTAAAGTTTAAAATAAATATGATGGGTGGATGGAATAGAAAAAAAAATAGACGTAACAAGAACTATAATTAGGTACAAGAAACTGTGATTAGGTTAACGGTAAAACAACGTGTAACACAAAATTCCCTAATGATACAACCATGCAACCCACTTTCGCTTAAATAATAAAATTAATTAGAACGGAACAAAATTGTCTTATCTGTTCATAGACAGTGGCATCAAAGCGTCAAAGTAATCTCACGGCTTGAACCGGCGCAGACGCAATGTCTTAGACAATGGGCAAAGGGAGGGGAGGTCGGCGCGTGAGAACAGGCCACGGGGGCATACGATACATCACGAATTATGAGGAAGTTGTTCCTATTGGTCTCGTTTCCTCTCACTAAGTTTTTACAGTCATCATCATTACCACGAGCGGAAGATGCGCAATAACCATTGATAACCCCAAGATGTTAGACAATGTTAACTTTGTCTGTTACGTAAACTGCGATTATTTCCTCACACAGGATATTGTCAAATTAATCAGATTTAACAAACTCGTTTCTTACGTACAATTAGCAACCAAGGTATTCGCAGGTGTGTCATAATTAAGCATTAGAATGATAGTAAACGCAAGTGATTCTCAGGCCGCATACTTGTCAGTACTCTGTAATCAGCACGAGACGCGTAATGGCGCACGACTCGTTCCTAAATAAAACGGGATTCAGGACAAATGCAAATGTAAAGAGAATGTTGATCAATACTTTTAAAATGACTCTGTGAAGGAGATTGGTTTCCATACAATAAAGATGTATTTATAAAATCAACCACACGTTTATTTTAGACGCATCCGTGAACTAAAACATGGACACGATTTGTAAATACAGTGCAGCGAATACTCTTTCCAAAAACGAGAAATTGGTATCCAATCCACAGTTTGCAATCGATAGGCACAGCAAATAGGATTACGTACCATTGGAAAATATTCATGGGACGTAGTTTTTCCGTGACAGGGAGAGAAAGAAAATAGGATGTATGCTTGGCTAATCTTTCCACTCTACTAGTTTTGTCTGAGAAAGGTTACTTGACGCTTGTACGCAATGAACCGGTAACATGTCATTTAATGCACCTGCAGTACTAGATAAAGCAGTGTTATTCTCACCCAGTACGGATTTTTTTGTTCTGTTTCAACTTGTAAACTAAGACATGTTCTTGTTCGTGTCCCCAAAATTTATTCTTATTAACATGCTTGTTTATAAAAGAAGTTATCGTAAAACAAATTCGTGACAAAAGTCATCAAAAAGATTATAATGTGTTTAAAACTGAGTAAAGAATGCATTACCTCAAGCCAGGGATAAAACAGAAAGATAGAAAAACTGAAAGTGCTACTCGTAAAAACCGGAGTATGCTACCATACGACTATTTGAATAGAAGTAAACGTTTAGTAAAACTCAAAGCAAGTCAGGTCAAAAGCCCCATTTACTTCGCACCGTTAATACCCACTTTATTAACGTCTAGAAAAATGAAATTTCTGTTCACCATTTTGTTATGGTCTAAAATTGTAAGTCACGGTTATTGGAAAGAACTAATTTTGATACCCAGACAAGACAGTAACAGTCACATCTTTCATTCTCCAAAGAGAATGATGGAAATATCGATCAGTTTTCATCAATTGGAAAAGGATCCTATAAAACTTCGGAGTATCCCTAATGTCCAAATATTATTTATCAAATGATATCTGTTGTTAATAAACATTTTTACTACCGAAGGCATCCATGCGAAGGACATATCTTTCTCACGTCCTATAATTACATTCAATTGACACCTGTGACCTTGTAACCCGCAAAATAGCAGCTGAAATATTATGACACACTACTCAAACGTAGCTTCATTCAAGTTTTAAATAAGTTCCTATATATTAACCTTTTATTAACCTTTTATTATATTATAAATGAGTATTATGAACAATTTAGAATTTATACAGTCAGTCGAAACCACAAATTCTAGATGCTACAAGTAGGTACAAACTTCGCCGTATGGACAATTTGCAAAATTGAGAAGCCAAATATTCATTTGTTCGACCTGAAATTCGAACCCACAGGAGCAACGAGGGAATATACCATCCTCAGAAGTGTCTAACAAAATTCATATTATAAATGCAAAAGTTTGTGAGGATGTATGTGTGTATCTGTTTGTTACTCTTTCACGCAAAAATGGCTGAAGGGATATTGATGAAATTTGGAACAGGGGTAGATTATGGTCTGGAATAACACATAGGCTATTTTTATCCTACGAGATCGCGGGCGAAGCCGCGTGCAGTTGCTAATTTCAAACTAAATTAAAATCCAATTAACTTGTTTATATATTTCAACTTTATACAACAAGTGTGTAAAGGTGGACTTAATCTTGTCTTTCAGTAAGTAGTGCAAAGATGAAATTAGCAGGTGATTTTAAACCTTTATAAATAGACAATGTACCAGTATAATAAATAACAAATCTCACAATCATAACATTCAATAAACACTATATAGATAGGTATATTTGAAAACTTATCTTACTTACATTTAACAATACTTAGTTTCAAATTATAAACGCTACCTGCTCACAATTTTTTCACATTTTTCCTACATCGTAATTGGTGGAATTATAACCAGTTTACGAACTGTTGCAATATCCCTACAGTAATATTACCTCCTGTAATATTGATTTCCTTTCTTGCAACACATTCAATGTCCATTTAACATTCATAAGTATTCGTATGTTGAACTAAAAATTACATTTATTTATTAGTGAAAGTTATGGGACAATGTGACCGGTTTGTGTCATTCAAAGGGTTACACTGTGATGAATGTCTACCGACACCATCACTAGTTTCGTCTATGGAATCATCATTGAAATTCTCTACTTCATATTTTAGATATCGCTTTACATTATTGTGAATTTCATCTATGAGATAATTTGCCAAAGAAAAAGCCAAAATATAGTGTTTATCTACACCTCATACCTTAATACCTTTAAACCTATAGACTTACGCCTTTCAAACAACCATATAGTACCTAACTAATCCACAACTCGCGATCTCACCTATTTACAATAAAGGTACAAAGCTTCTTCATCCCATATTGTGTCTGATTCACTCCTTATTGCGTTACAATAGGGTTCAATATTCTATCCGCCGTTAGTAGGTAAGTCACCACTGGGTTATTCATCCGTGACACAGCGGTATTCAGGTTTTGAAGCATGCGATTGTCTGACCTCCCTAACCCTGGTTATAACCAGATTTTCAAGTATATTAGCTATTATAATACCGATACCTCTCTTGTACATTCACCTACTTAATAGCTAAGATGTTTTCAAATCAATTAGGATTTTATTTCCAATTTAGTAAGGTCTAATATTTTCAATTCAGCTTACAGATTATAAGTCATTTTAAATTCTCGTTAGTCTGTTGTGGTCTGGTATGTTCGTTTTTTACAAAATGGGAAAAACACGACAAAAATAAAGAATACATAGAATAAAAAGGTACCGAATGGTATACCATTTCGTATATGTATAACTTTTTTGGGAATAATATGGCGTCTCTTTTATTGTATTATTCGATTTGAAAATAAAGTTGTCTTAATTATATATATCAAACAACTGGTTTAAAAATGAAATTGATTCTCGTCACGATTTTGATTCTCGAATTATTCACAAAATAATGTGTTATTAGAACCTCCACGACACGACCTATTGGCAAAGACAGGCAGTTTTGATTGCGATATCAAAAGGCTAATAACTCTTTGCCCGCCCGCAGTTTCAACCCACTGCTCCCTCGAACTACAAAACAATATTTGATTGAAACGAACCAGATTGTCTTTGCCACCTTAATCACTAATTTAAAAGCCAATTCATTTTGAATAACACGTTAACAAACTTGTTCATACATTGACAATTCAATCAGTGTTCCACAAATACGCACACAACAGACTAATTCAATTATATCTTTGAACGTAAATTTATAACTACTAATATTTTACCTCTATATTAAGTTGATTGATTAACTTAACTGCCTCATTGGCCGAGTGGTCGCAAGTGCGACTGCCGGGCAAGGGGTGTCGGGTTCGATACCCGGGTCGGGCAAATGATTATTGGGTTCTTTAAAAAATCCACAATAGTAGTACGGAATGTGCCCGGTATATGGCAACAGGTTCACCCCTTATTGCATGGGACTCATAACATAATTAGTGAAAAGTGGGTGTTACATTGTACAGTGGCATAATGTACACCTCTGCCTACCCCTTCGGAGATAAAAGGCGTGATGTTATGTTTGTGATTGATCAATTGTTAACATAAAAAGTATGAGCGAAGCCGGACACGATGTATGATATCATCGAGTGACGGTTAGAGGTTATAGAGTTATTTAAAGAGTATTGTGAGGTGTTTGTTAATTAAATAATAACAATATAAGAACGACCTTGTTGATCGATGGGTGGCTTAAGTCATAAAAACACTGCATTTATAAAATAAAGGTCATAATTTACAATCATCATCTTAGCCACAAGATGTATCTACTATTAAACATACATAGGTTTCTTCAATGATTTCCAGATCAACCGCTTGGAAGTTGACTTTACGATCCTAAAATTCTCAATATTGTAGTCCTTACGTTCAACAAATCAATATCTAACAAATGTCTGTCTTATTTGTTATACCTTGTTATGTGCCAAAAGCGCACTAGTATGTTCATTTGATACTAAATAGCTAAACAACATTAAATAAACTTTTGTACAGAGATATATCGAAACAGCACATGTTTTAATTTCATTATTAATGAACTAGCTACACGCCCTGGCTTCGCACGGGTGCAGTATCTATGTTATATATACATATATATAAACCTCCATTAACCTCTCGCGCGCTTCTCGTTCACACCGGTAAACGCGCGTTCTCGTACACACGGGTAAATATTTTAACAGAAAAGCGAAATAACTCTTCTGTTCAATCAAGTAAAGAACGTGTTGCAAACTTAAAAATACACGTCACAGAAAAAATATCCAATCGGTGCGCGTTTCTCGTACACCCGTGTGTACGAGAAACACGCGACAGGTTAAGAACCACGCTATCTATTAAAAAAAACCGCATCAAAATATGTTGCGTAGTTTTAAAGATCTAAGCATACATACGGACAGACAGACGGCGGATAGCGACTTTGTTTTAAGACGACGTAATAAACATGAATACTTTAGGTATATCCTTTATAAAGTTATTAATAACAAACAACATTTTACTTTCAAAATGTTCTATTTAAGTCTCACATGTCTCTTAGTCTACATTAAAAGCAAACAACGTTAATACAATGCCACTTAATTAGCTACATTAGTATAACTTCATATCACAACGGTAATGTGAACATCGCTTTTAGAACTTTAGAGAAAAATACTTCATATAAGAATATTCTCATTAAAAGTTGCTTCTAAGGAAAATTGAGTCGTAATATCAGGTGGATAAAGTTTAATATAAACTTTCTTTTTCGTGAACTAGCTATCTTTGAACTAGACTGCTTAGTTTTTTACAGGGTGATGCTGGATGCTAGGTACTATGGATATCAGGTATCCTCTTATAATATTATTATCTTCTAATTCACTTCGTTGCGGGAAACAAGACAGTTTATTCATGTCCCTGGGACGCGCCAGACTTCAGTATTCCGGTGTTTTTATGGTTGTATCTACTGTAGATCTGGCTTACAGGAGTTGCACTGAGTTAAAAGGATTTGGAGGGATTGTCCCAAAAAAAATGCTAGGTACTGCGAATACAAAAAATAAATATCGAGTTGAAGCGTACGCGTGGTTGCAGATTGCTTCCAACTGAGTGATTTGAAAGTTATTGGGTGAGCATAAGAGCAATGGATATCTTGTAGATGATATTTTTTTACGGCATAAGCCGGTAAACGAGCAGACGGATCACCTGATGGTAAGCAATCGGCGTCGACCATGGCCACCTGGAACACCAGAGGCGTTACAAGTGCGTTATCGGCCTTTTGGGGATTAGGAGTTTGAGGATCGTTGGGGATACAGGGATTGGGGAGATTGGGGGAAGGGGAGGGTTAACTGGGCCTCCGGTAACCTCACTCATACGACGAAACACAACGCAAGCGTTGCTTCACATCGGTTTTCTATGAGGCCGTGGTCCGTGGTACCACTCCGGTCGAGCCGGCCCATTCGTGCCGAAGCATGGCTCTCCCACACTTAAACAAACAGTTCTTATTAGTTTTTATTAACTATTAGTGGTTATTAAAGCAGATAATGAATCATCTGCACTAATAGGAAGCACAACCTCTACTCTTCTATTTAATGGACTTCTAAATACTAGTTTCAGTAGTATGTTTAATACCCGGCCCGGAGGTTTTCTCATGTATGAGGATGCGAGTACAAAACCTACCAACGGCAAATACCAATGTGACTTTTATCGAGCTATATGTACTTTCTAAGATTATCTAGACACCACTGACAAAATGGTGAAGGAAAACATCGTGAGGAAACCTGGACTTATAATTTCTAATTATACGTTTGACATCGCCAACGCGCATTGAGGAAGCGTAGTGATTAATGCTCAAATCTTCTCCGTGTGAGTAGAGGCTTTGCTCAGAAGTGGGCATTTATAGGCTGATGAAATACTAGTTTCAGAGACAACAATGTGCAACACCTCCGAAGACCTACCTCTAATAAATGTTATTCGCCATTGCCAAGATTTGTAAGTAGCTCACATAACTTGTCCCATAATAACTGCATTAGAAATGCAGTTCCAGTCGCCACAAAGTCCCAACTTTATGTACACACAGACATCAATTCTCTAACGTCTAATCTATAAACTTTTATGTCGCATTTCCATCGATTTGTGAACTAAAAAGTATTTGTCATAAAATAAATGGTGCCTGCTTTTAGTCTACTACCAAATGCCTTAAGGCGCAAAAGATTTCCATTTCAGAAATGCATAATAAAAATATTCAAAAATATTAGACGGAATACGCTTCGTCTCTCAAATAAGTGTAGTATAAAATAAGTCATACAAAATCGTGAAAAGAAAAACAAAGCTTTGCTAACCTTTGAATATAATTAAACCATCCTAAGATTTAATCATTTTTCTTCAAGAGCCACAGACAACAGACCACACGTAAACAGAAATTCATGTTAGAATATATTCCTCCATTTAAAAATAAAGCGTAATACAAAACCACAGAATCCTTTTTCTAACATCCCGGTGGTCCATTAGCCGAGAAGCCAGACTGAGTATGTTATTATGTAATAATCGTGAACATTACGCTACATATGCAAGTACCAATCATTGCTCTGCACCGTTACAAGGAACAGAGTTCCATTACACTTTTTATTACTATCTCATAATGATATCAAATCGTAAACCCGTACAACTTTGTCAAATTACTACCAGGCGAGATGGTGACCAAACGACATCCTATCGTATCCTAAATACAAAAAAGTCGAATTTTATTGCGTCTGTAATGACTAAACTATATTTTCTTTCATTTGAGAATTTTCTTTTTAAAATAGCCCCTCAGAACATAAGCCGTTGAAAAAATCACGATGTGTCCAGAATTCATCATGTATCCTTGTAGTTGTCGAAAGCAATTTGGTACGACTTCCTACCAAAGTCACATGTTCAGTGTTAAAACGTTTAGCCAATTTGATTTCCTTACCAAATCAAAGCGAGACTATTATAAATCTTGCCCTTGCTCTACTTAAGACTTGGACTAATCAACTGTCTTACCAAGTCACTAAACACGCACACTTCAACAGCTGCAGTTATTTTATTACGAAACACAAACACAATCACCTCATTGTGCTTTGACAAAGCTTCTTTATCTTATCTTTTAATTGCAGTGTACTATTCTCATAATTTTTACTTACGAAAAAATGTTGCTTCAATCTCACAGTCGTAGTTGAATCGTGGAAACGAAATAACGTTAGTTAATTCAGAAATAGTTTTAGAATCAGTATCTGAGTAATGTTTTTGTTGAATTACTAATTAAAGAATAACCCTTTTTACTGCTTTTTGTGATGTTTGCTTAAGGTTTAATAATCTTATATTCAATACTACTTTCAGATGTTCCATTGATGTTAAAATAAATGTATTCTTTTAGGATTAATATTTCCAGTCCAATTGCGTTGGTGGATACAGGATTTATTTTTGCATATAATCGTGTTATGCACATTTCTGTGCCTTTCATCCACACTGTCAATCATTGTTTTGAGCTACAAACTACTGTCAACAAAGAGATTTCAAAAAAGTATTGGAATAGGATCGATTTCGGGGACGCGCTGACAGAATCTAAATGACATGTAGCCACGAGCCAGTGTACGAAACCGTACAGATTTGAATATTTCCCCTACAGATACATATCTACCGTGTTTTGTAGTGTTTGCAAAATAGTAGTGTTTGCAATGCATTTGCAAGTATAAAACTATCCCAGTATCGCATAAATAGTACAACTTAATACGAACTACGAACTTGTTATTATTTATGTATGGAAGCAGGAGCAAGCGTTCATACTGAGCTTTACTTATTTAGAAAATAACATGAAATAGTACTTTGAGTAAATAACGATATGCTAGCTATTCCTATTACGGTTGTATCAAAACTTTCCATCTAGTATTCGCTTAGTCAAAAGTTCTAGTTAGTACTTACACTAATGAACATTTTACATTAACTTTACCTATTTTTAGTTTTAAGTATGGTTTAACTTTTTTTTTAATTTTCCCCAATGAGAAAATTATGGCCTAGATTTCTATACTTAGTTATCAAAGCAAACACTTATAGAAATA
This sequence comes from Spodoptera picta, assembly GCA_038387885.1. Classification (NCBI taxonomy): domain Eukaryota; kingdom Metazoa; phylum Arthropoda; class Insecta; order Lepidoptera; family Noctuidae; genus Spodoptera; species Spodoptera picta. The sequence goes on from JAZHFQ010000778.1 coordinate 678,317, forward strand.
CATTCACATTCTATGTTATAGTTAACAATTTCGATATATGTATATTGTAATTATAGTAGTGAATTCATCTACATACGTATATGAATAATCAGCTCCAATAATAACTCATTTCCATACACAAGAGCTTTTAAATAAAGCAAATTATTAAATACCACATATACCAATGTTCTATCGGAATAATTTTGAATCGAAATAATATAACTAGGCACGTATTCAGTCGCCAAATAAACGTGAACATCGTGAATACGTCTAGTGCTGAACAATGGCGTCTATCTTTAGAAGGAGTTTGGCAGACGTCTTGGGGATCGTAGTAGGTAAGGTCACCAAAAATCACAACACTGCTGTTACCTATCCCTCGATATGGCCCAGGTCTAAGAGATATCGGGTCCAATCCAAATAAAACCGGTCATACAAAAAAACTCGAACGCCGAATTTTTATTTCGTAAATCATGAATCCATTTCGGAATCACTACACAAACAGGCTGACGTTAATTTCAATTAATACATAAACGGGTTGAGAATGTATTTTTATTAATTCACTTCATAAATGTTAATCAGGGAGCATCCTGTTGGCTTTTTGATTATTTAAAGGCCCCGGTTGAAGAGCAAATGACATTAATTTTGTACAGCGTGTTACCATAATAATCAGTATCGTAGTTGCTTTACGAATGTACCTGTTATTTTTATAGCTGAGAAAATGTATTATGTGAATGTGAGAATTATCGTGGGTGAAGGCAGATAATGAAAAAAATTGTCGATAACTCACCGGTACTTTGATATGCGCGGGTATCATAAGGTCCAATTAAGGGTAAATGAAAATGAAAATGAAAATGAAAATGAAAATGAAAATATTTATTTGTAAACATAGGTACAATGGGATGTTACATTTCATGGTATAATATTGACCATCTATGTTTTGTGATATGTCACATACAAATTAGGTTAAACATTTAAGTATTTAATTTAATAACGTCATTAATATTAATTTCATTCGAATAAATTATTACAATAAGTCACGAATGTATATAAAAATAAAGATAATGTCCTTGATGAAAATTTTAAATACTTATTAATCATTAGCGGATGTCAAAATGAACGTGAAACAGTACATTTTTTTTTAAGTCATATTACCTAGTCAGTGGGTACAACATACTAAAAGTTTTACTGATAATTTCGTTGTTCCTATATAAATCAAAACAAATGCCACCAATGCAAATCGGATCCAGCAGGCAGTCATCTTTCATCCAAAAATTCCTTGATGGAGTAGTAACATTTTGATACCAGGTGTACTTGTAGGGACCTTTTGAACTCGTCTACACTGCTGATGTTAGTTATAGCATTTGGTAACTTGTTGTATATTTTGGGTGCCATACCCAAAATGTTGTTATTAAATATGGCTTTTTTGTGAGGTGTTATGCATATTTCGTGTTTGTGTCGTGTGCTCTTTGGATGGGTATATATGTGTAGGTTTGCTTTAACAAAAGTGGCTACCTCATATATGTAGAGACATGGAAGCGTAAGCAGCTGTAGCCGCTGAAAATGTGGTTTACAGCTCTCTGTATTTTGTATGCCGCATATGGCTCTGATACACTTTTTCTGTGCTTTAAATGCATTTTGTTTATTTGGCGAGTTGCCCCAAAATTTGAGTCCGTATCTTAGAGTGGATGCAACATATCCATGATACGCCATTATTAATGTTGGAAGATTTGACACTTTTCTTAGGTTGTATAATGCATACGAGTACTGGCTGAGCTTTTTGCATATATTTTCAACGTGAGTTTTCCATGTCATGTTTTTGTCAATACTTATGCCTAAGAATTTTGTGTTATCAGTTGCATAAATTGTTTGGTCACCGTAGTGAATATTTAGATTTTTATAAATCGTTCTTTGTTCAAAAGAAATGTACGTCGTTTTTTCTAGGTTAATTTTTAAGTTATTTTTGGTTAGCCAGGATATGATGTTATTTAAATTGTCATTTATATCTTTTTCGAAAGTCTCGTCATCTTTTGTTTTCTTAAATAGTATTGTGCTGTCGTCCGCGAATAGTATCATTGGGTTATTAATTACTTTAGGCATGTCATTGATATATATAATAAATAGCAAGGGTGCGAGAACACTACCCTGTGGTACTCCGAATAGACACTTCCTACGTGTAGAGGTATATGTCTTTTCGGTTTTTGTGTAGGGACAGATTCTGTTTATGCATGTAATTTGCTCTCTATTTGTCAGGTAAGATTTTATGAGCTCAAGTATATTACCCCTGATTCCGTATTTCTCTAGCTTATTTATTAGTATTTTATGGTTTACAAAGTCAAACGCTTTTGACATGTCCATAAACAATGACACTACAGGGTTTCTATTATCTACGTTTGTTAAGACGTGTTCTATTAGATTATATATGGCTAAATCGATACTTTTGTTTTTCCTGAATCCATATTGTTCGTCAATTAAAATTTTGTTACTTTCTAAGTAAGAGTTCAGGCTTTTATGTAACACCTTTTCAAATATTTTGGAGAATACCGAACTAAGCGCTATGGGTCTGTAGTTATTGGGATCCTGGTTGTCACCTTTTTTGTATAGTGGTAAGATGACAGTAATTTTCAGGTTTTCTGGGAATATGCCTGTTTCAATGCAACCATTGATAATGTGGCTAAGTATCGGGGCAATACTAGTAGCTGTGGCTTTTATTGTCTCTGTGGTTATGTCATCGTATCCAGCACTTTTCGTATTTTTGAGCGAGTTTATTATTTTTATTATGTCGAAGGGTACTGTAGGTGTCACAAATATTGAATTAGGATTGGTAATTATTGTCAAATTGTTATTATTATTGATGTCACTTCTAGATTCAATTTGATTGATAAAATTATCATTTAGTGTTTCTGCTATTTGTTCTGGATGGTCTATAATTTTATTGCCTATTTTTATGCTGTCAATTCCTTGTTTTGGGTAGTTTGCTTTTTGTTTATTGATTATACTCCATGTGGCTTTACTTTTGTTATTAGCAATGTTTATAAAGTGATTGTTTTGTGCCATTTGTGTCTGTTTGATTATTTGTTTTAATCTTTTGGTGTATGTTTTAAGTTTGTTTTTATTTATTAGGTTCGGGTTTTTTCTATATTCCCACAGCATATCTCTCTTGCGCTTAGAGCATTTTTTTAGTCCTGTTGTTATCCATTTTGCTTTTCTAATTATTGAGTTTTTTATTCTATTTACGGGGAAACATAGGTCGTAGAACAACTTAAACAGACTATAGAATTCATTGAATGCATCATTTGGATTAGAGCACATATAGGCATCGTAAAATGATAAATTGCGTAGACATTCAGTGAATTTCCTGATATTGTCATCACTATAATCACGTCTATAACTGAACCAATGAGACAATGTGCAGCTTTTCTTAACTCGACATTTAAGTATTTGTGCTGAATGATCTGAAATCGCTAATTCTTTAACCTCACAGCTGCTACCCCTCATATTATGAATAATATTGTCTATGCAGGTTCCACTGCACAGACGTGTTGGGGAGCGAGTACCTAGTATTAGATTGTAACAGCGAAGTAGGTTTTGGAAAGTAGCAGACATTTTGCTGCTTTTGCAGATATCTATATTAAAATCTCCACATAATATGATTTTATTCTTACGCTTCAGACACATGTCATGTAACATCATGTCTAGATTATTAAAGAATACTGAAATTGCTTCTTTATTATTATTAGGCGGTCTATAGACACAAATGATTATGATTGGATGGGAAGCAAGTTTAATCGCGCAGCATTCGATTTGATGGGTAGCTGCCCATTGTTTTACATTTACGGTTTCGAATTTGTGTATATTTTTTACCAGAATACAGGAACCCCCATTTCTATCTTGTCTAGTGTAGCATGCTGCAAGTGTAAAGTTATCTACATGTAAATGTTGATGGTCGTCTTTTTTCATGTTGTGTTCGGTTATGCATAAGACATCAATTAATTTACCTTGATCAGCGAGCTCGTTTAGATGTGTGCCTAGTAGATCCGACTTACCAATCAAACCATTGATATTTTGATGTATTATATACAAATAATTATATATGAAGAAAAAATTTGTTATTACATATTTCTTCAGGTTTACCAATATCTATGTCATTGTTTGATTTATTAACCATATCCATATCATACCGTATCATCGTCATAATACGTCCGTGTATGTTTTTCATTCCATAGTTCGTGATTTTCCCAGTTCTGTTGGAGAACATCTCAAGCGTTAAATCATGGTTAGTGTCCAGGAAATATGCATATTCACTGTTTTGTATGTCCAAGAACAAGAGTTTATTAAACATTTCAGCTTTGAAATTGTATATCGGAGCTCCTGTCACATATGTCGCAGCACAGATAACTATATTGGTGTGATTTATTTTGTGCAGTGTTGTTTTAATTAGTCTGATTGTTTCTAGATGGCTTTTTTCCTCCTTTACGTCATTTTCTCCGATAAATATTATGCAATAGTCGTTCATAGTGTAGTCCTTTAGCTTGTTCTCTATGTCGATTAAGTGAACTCGAATACTTCCGTTATTTCTGATGTATTGACAATAGTGGAAGTAGTCTGAGTAAGTTTCTTGTACAGTAGACAGACATCCTTTAATTTTGTTGCTGGTCAGTAAACATAGTTTGTGCTTTTTCCTCATCTTTGTGGGCTTAACATTACAAGTAGTTTCATGCAATGAGTGTTTATCTCCAGGTAAGCTAATATGCCCCCCGTCCTTATTATCATTAGCTTGTGGGGTACATAAGTCCGTTTGTGTTTCCTTGTCACAGGAGATAAGATTCATTTGTGGTATTTGAGTTCGTTCATTTTGCATTAAGACTGTATCCTTTGTCTGTGATGTTGGCCTAGTATTATCGCTGCAAATCTGCGTAATAAGCGAATCGTCAATTAATGGCTTTGTGTGTGGTGTTTTGTAGCCTCGATGGGCCTTACGTTTGCGACCGGAGAGGGGAGTATTAGTTTTTTTGTCATTTTTAGAAGTCAATTCTTTGTAGGTATCAATAATCTTTAGGTATTTTTGAATGTCTGTTTTCAGTCTGAAGTTCTCCGAGTTCAAATTTTCTATTTCTACATGCGCACTCTCTAATTCTTCAGACATTTTTTTGACTTTTTCTTGTAAGTCTACGACCGTTTGACTTGTGTTTAGTGATGTGTTTGGTAAACTTGTCATAGTCGTATCGAAGAGAGCCGAGTTATCTGTTGTGAGATCGCATAGTGAACTTGTTTTAAAGAGTCTATGGTTGCGATAGGTAATGTTAGAATCTCTGTGTACTTCCATGATTCAAAAATAAAAGTTTGAAATTTTGTTCCACTTAATATTAAAATTTTCCCTTAAATTGTAAATATTTTATTTGTATGGCCACACTGGTTTGGACTGTGTCTATTGCTTATTTCCTATTTTAGTACATCGAGTCTTCGTTTGCATCCGTCTATGGCGCTAGTTTCTTCGTGACAGTTTATTAGGTTGGTAGTAGTGATTATTACCTTAGAGCCCTCTGGCGGTCAGTAGCAGTAAATTGTGTTAATTGTTTTGTTTTGTCTTATTGATTACGTTCCGTTATACGTGACTTCATTAAATTAATTTTGATATCTGTCATTTCGGCGCCCTCTGGTGGCTAATAGCGTTGATGTAAACAAGAAGTCCAAAGTTCACAATTTAAAAGTTTTATGTAACGGTTATTATGTTTTCGTTTTTATGGTGATTGCTTTTGTTTATCACGATAAAAAGATGCACTCAGTGTAGTTTACTAGTGATTGTCCATTCACTCACTGTTTTAGTGTTTACGGAATAATATTGAACACTGAAAAATCAAAAAACTTTGTTTCACTATGTCACTGTCTTATTTTGCGAGCCACTCGTCACAGACTTTCACAAACAATAGCAGTTAATAATTATTGGTTTTTCACTAGATTATATTACTTTTTACATAAATTTGATTATTATTTTATTTAATTACGGATTTAATATACGCGGGCTATGTTGACACTTGGAGTGTTGCCACCTATTCAAGAGAATCTAGTGATAGGTAAGCAAAACCGTGCAGCAAGGATTTTAGTTATAAACATGATCATTTTAAACTGCAATCTCTTTAAGTCGCCTGCCAAGTGTAGTTTTAATAGAAAACTAGCTTCTGCCAGCGGTTTCGGCCGCGTTCTCGTACTATAAAAAAGTGGCCTATGTGCTGTTATTCCAGACCCGTTCCAAATATCATTTCTATCATTTCAGCCGTTTTGAGGTGATAGAGTAACAGACAGACAGACAGACAGACACACACACACACACACACACACACACACACACACACACACACACAAACACAAACACACACACACACACACACGAACAAACACACACACACACATTCTCATAAACGTTCTCATTTATAATATTAGTAGGATTCATTTTATATTTTGACGCCTATTTTATAAACAAAGCCCATAATATGGTAGTGGACTCTCATGAGCGGTGGATTTGAAAAAAGTATTGATAGCATTGTGAAATATTGGGACATGTTAATATTTTTAAACCGTTTCATGGTCGCAAACTAAGCTACTATTGCAGTTTATGAATTTATTGCGCGCGCGCGGATTCTATATTTTAAAACATTGTCTCGACTGTTTTTTCTATTATTCCAAATGTTATTTTTATATAATTTTTCATAATCAATAAACCTGGGAGAGTCCACTGTGGATTTTCTGGTGAATCTTGTACCTACTTCAATTTGTAGACTAAAATGCAATTAAACATTAACTTACTGCAAAGCATATTAGAACTACACTAACAAAGTATGTTTGTTTGTTTGTTCAGTGCGAGCTTTCACAATTACATTGGCTCTCCACCTTACAAACTAAGTATTTTCAGGGCATTCACATCGCGCTGTAATAAAACACTCACTAGTTTTCTCTTGCAACTCCATTTACGATTATAAGTTTGTATTTGCTAAAGTACCCGCTGCAAAGGAATTGAATTGAAAATGAAAAGAAAAAGTAATTCTATTTCAAAAAGTAATGGAAATTGCTATTCTAATGTCAAATGTTAGTACGAACGATAAGCATTTCAGATATTGTGGATTTTAAATTTACAGTAAAAATTAAACACAACATAATATCACGCCTTTTATCCCCGAAGGGGTAGGCATTGCGGCACTTAATGCCACTGTACAATATAACATCCACTTCTTACTATTTATGTTATGAGTCCTATGTAGTAGGGGGTGAGCCTATTACCAATACCGGGCACAATTCCAGACTCCGTACTACGAATGAGATTTTAAAAAAAATCCAATAATACTTTGACCGTCCCTGGAATCGAACCCGAGACCCGTTACCCGGCTGTCGCACTAGCGACCACTCGGCCAACGAGACAGGCAAATTAGTATTTCCGGTTTTTGGGAAGGTTACTATGACATACTACATAATAAAATGGTGTTTATCGTTCAAGATACTCTAATCGATATCCTACTAATATTGTAAATGGGAAAATATGTATGTTTGTTCGTTACTTCTCCACGCAAAAACTGCTGAAGGGATCGGAATAAAATTTAGAACAACGGTAGATTATGGACCGAAATAAAACATAGGCTGCTTTCATCCCACGTGGACGCGGGCGAAGCCACTGGGAGAAGCTATTCTGAATATAATTTCATTACAACTATAGCAACTTGAAATACTTTACATCACAGTACCATTCTTAACTGAAATCGATTTAGGATACATAGACTAACACCTTTGCCACGTTTGAGTTATAACTTTCATTACATTCCAAATCACATACACCACCATCGTATTTTCTACAGCATTTTGTTCACTGTACCAAATATATTTACTACTAAAGTCTAAAGAAAATCTAAACCGTTATTGTTTTGTCCACAGATTTACGATGTTGATAAGGTGTTCGGCGGCACTATGTGTCGTCGTTTTCCTGCTTGGTGCAGAAGCCAGCACAGAGGTAAGCTTTTATTATTTACTTTATTTCACTTTGCTCAACTTCATCTTACGTCGGCTAAGTACCTAAGTCACAGATGTTTTTGTAATGCCTGCGCCAGACATGTGCGCACTTCTTTGTGTAGCACAGATAAAAAAGTATCAAAATGTCATGCCTGGTACCAGTATAAAATGTATGACAAGGCACCAACTGCCTATTAATTACAAAAGTAGTGCAATATATTCGTAACTGATTTTTATAGTCTTGAGTACATATTTGACACTTGCATGTTATATTATATTTAAACTCTTTTCACAGTACAAAGTATGAGTCTTGACATAGTTAATCAAAGTTGTTTTCCAATCGTTTCTCACTCAATAACATGCACTGCAACCAACAAAAAATGCATTAGAGTTAAGTAATCGCATCATCTATTAGGCAGCGAATAATATTTCGAACAATATTAATAACAAAAAAAATAACCTAGAGTCCCCAAAATAACTACACATTCCATCTTCAATTGTCACTCCACGCCAGTCTTGGTAGATTCCCAGAAGACTACAATGTAAGATATTATAGTCGGTTATAAAACCCTCGTATTTTCTGATAAAGCATTTTACGTTCCAGACTTTAATCTTAAAAATGGTACTCGGTTAAGTGGAAATATTCATAATCCAACCATCTTACATTTTAGACAAGCAATTTAGATTATTCCGTTCAAAGTTTTTTATTACGACATTAGACCTAAAATTGGAGATAAGTTACACAATATATTAGCCTAATGATATCTCGGGATGTAATAAAATGACAATTAATTGTGATAACTAATAACTTAGCTATTAACGAAAATAAAACTATAGCAATCAATGACCTACAAAATTGAACACAAAGTGACGTCACACATTTTAATTGCCCAAAGTCATAGACCATAAATATCTACAAACTTTTTGACAGTTATGTTATGAGCCTTCGCGAAATCCCATGGTAACAAGGGTGATCTGATTGTGTACTAATAATGTAAATTACTCCAAAATCGAAAACACCCTATAATACCGTGTCTAATCAAAAACAACTGCTTGCGAACACTTGATTAAAAAGGCAAAAAATTTAATTAAAACCTGATCAAAGATTAACATATAATTGTTTGACACAGACGGATGTTCGTTCAGCCTCTTCGATCATATTAGCGGAACGTCTCATTGTATGTTAAACGATCAGTTTATTTAGACAATGCAATTGCATCACTATTGCAAAGTTGATTACTTTTACCAAATTAAGTTAAGCAAAGAAAATACTTATTGTTTGCTTTGCGATGCAATGCCATTGTTTTGTATTGAAATCGTTGAAAGTTGATCTGATAATGCCTTTAGATCAATGGTACCATTGATATGTAGGTACTTCAATTATATGCTTCATAACAATTTATAGTGTGTTTTATAACCTTAATAAAGCCCAATGGGACAAAGGCATGAGTATATGTTTATACATACATACATATGTGTATAACACACACAAAAGAGCAATACTTATAATGGAACCTCAATTGTATCAAAGCTTAGTTCTCATACAAGCATGCCACAAAGGCCACGAGATGACCAGATTAGTAATACATTAATACTTAATCAATTCATCAATTACATAATAACTACAGAATATTTTGACACTACCATTTGAACATTACACTTAGTTACTACGATTACCATTATTAAGTATGTGATTGGCTATATCAATTCGGTTTAAACCACACTCATTAGTCCATATAATGATAACACTCAGTGGAGTGTAATACTATCAGTATATTAATGTAATAGAGCCTTGGTTTGCAAAATTACTAATCATGCAACCAATCATACTGAGTTATAATCGATTCAGTAGAAACTCGATTGTTATGTATTTAATCGATATTATTTTGATTGACACTTTAAAATATTTAAAAATAATATCTGATACTGGCTGTTAGAGTCTTCTGGTCTCTGGTTAGTTCCAATCTGGCATTTGGCATTAATTTCACTCATGCAAAAAGTGTAAAACTTAAGGATAACAATGACAAGGAAACGCATGAGCCTCTTGTGTTACAGACTTAACATATGTAACGCTAGCGGTGTCTTGTATAAGCTACAGTAATTGCTTGCCATAAAACTTAAAGCTTGTTAGCCACCTTGCCACCAAAGAAAACAAAAAATCTTCAAACATGCAACACCGAAAAATTTAATTGTTACATTTAAGTGTCATAACGACGATCAAAGTCTTGGTCTACGTCCAGAAACAAATTGAATTCGATCCAACGAGCGATAGTGTGACGAATTGCATTTGTTTTATAAGGTAAAACAACGAAATTACCCATAAACATTTTAAATTCCTCCAGTATCGATGAGACCCACTCTCATAACAAATAATTACAAGTTATATAACTTTGTCGGCCGGTTCTGTGTAGTTAGTGAGATCGATTACAAGTCGATTACACCAAGACACTATGAACCGTCGAATCCATTAACTTTCATGTCACTGAGTGTCATGTTAGTACAGTTTGGCGGCTCTGTGATTTTGTAAGTAGATAGACAAACATTGCGACTGTGGGTTTGGGCTTTCGACACGTGTTTGATTTGGTAAAAGCAGTGACGCACGTATAATTCCCGCGTATATTTGAGCGCACCGCAGTTATGTGATATTTGCTAAATTAATTTTGAATTCAATCCTTCAACTAGAATTCAACAACATTATATATTACAGCAGCAACATTGCAAACAAAACCGCAGAATGGTATTGCCACTGCAAAATTCTTTGAAATAAAACTTGAGTCATAAATTCTGACATTCTCTTTCCTTATCGCACCCAAGTTCTTGGCAAACATCCTATGTAAGTAAAACTACTAGTGTGACGGTTTTAAGGGTTTGGGAGCACTGTTGATCAAATTCGCACTTCTTTGTCTAGCGGTGGTTCATTGACTTTCTACAATCCGGCATTTATTTGCGTTACTCTCACCATCAATCAGGGTTATGTAACAATTAGATCAGAATGTTCTTAGTTTTGTTTGTTGTAGAGCTTATTGGTTGCCTTATAACTGTTTTGTTCGGTCACGGGTGGCGAGTGTCCTCGCAAACCCACTTTCCCCTGTTTGGCAAGCCACTCGAAATGTTTCATTCTGTCACGACCGCCCCGTTATATCAATTTCCGAATGGAAAACTGTGAACTGACCACATTTCGGATTTGTTTCGATGTGGTCAGGGAATATCAATCCATTAGTTTTTTGGTAATTTTCATTATACAGCCGCCGGCGACCCAAATTCATATTTGCCAGCCTAGCATAGATGTTTTATTTTATTTAATTAAATGATCGTTAACTAAATTCGTTTATCAAATGGTTTTGAAATATTTATTCTAATCCATCACTATATTTGAGAACACAGAATATAAAATTAAAATGAAAAGCATATTCAGGTTGCAAAATAACTGGAGAAAATAATATGACACCGTTTCGTCTGGCATCATATATTTCGGTACTTTCCTATTAAAATTAATTTAACGTCCGACCTCAAATAGCATGGGTACACAGTACGCCCATAACAAAGATTCATTGCCATAATGTTGTCACATACAAGCCAAATTGACTAGCGGTGTAACGAGATTCCCAAATATGGGCTCGGTAATATGACGGGCGGTCTATACAAAGTTTACTTCAGCATGAAGGGGGACACTAAAGCCTTCGCGGACTTACTAGCCTATATATTAAGACCTAAGTACCTAGGCTGCCTAGATTCACGAAGCGGTTCCTATATACAAAGCGATAACAGGTTATGTCGACGTGCATTGGAAAGCAAGTTACAGCCGACTTAAGCCAAGAACGGTGCCTGCTTAGTAGATTACGATAATCTCTTATCTCGTAAAATAAATAACTTTGTACAGAATGAGATCAAGAATTTAATTAGTCAACAGCCGGTCGTTATAAAATATGCCAAAGCGAACTTTTATAAGATCTCTCTCTGTTCTTGAAGATCCGTAAAATGTCGGAAATCAAAGTCGAGAGTTTCCTGTAGTCGAAGAAAAATTCTTCGTAATGATGAATGAGACTAACACATTGGAATGATAAAGCGTCGAAAACTTTTGACTGTAGGTAATCAATCTCTTTATAAAGTGAATGTGTCACTTGGCTGGATATTAATAAAATATTACAATTTCTCCAAAAAGCCAGATGCCACAAAGCGAGGTAGGTTGTGGGCCGAATCAAACCATGTGACGACAAAAACTTATTTGACAAAGCGTAGCGTGGGTGGAAATTACTGAAGGGTGCTTGGTGCCCCGCTTTGCATGCCAGGCACTTTCCGGAAAAATTCAAACATTTTCAATATAGCCAAATTTTTCGTTGCCATATTAACCACCCTCAAAAGCTTCTCCAATTTATTGACCAGATTTTAACATTACCTGTCTATTACTTTAACGCCAATTTATACTAAACTCCTTTCAAACAATTTAAAGAATGGTTAAAAGACTCTTAGCAAGACAAATTAGTGCCCACAGCAGCAGTCAAAGTTTCCCCTTTGACTAAAAATACGTCATTCACTTCTTGTTGGTTTCAAAAGGGAAGTACCAAATGGATGAGCAGTAAAGCTTTGATCCTTCTAAATTAGTTATTATGAATTTATCCACCACAATCGCTAGAGATAGCGGTTGGCAAATACTTCAAGAAATTTAAGATCAAAGTACACTTAAATGCCTGTCGGGAACATATCACAAAGTTTTTATTGAAAATATAGTCGAATAATTCTGTTTTTTGTTCACAGGGAAACCTCTTCACGTGTCCAAATGGTAAGTGGGAATCTGTTTATTGTTTTAATATATATTTAGTTGTTATTACTTTTGCCAATACTTCTAACTTCGGGATTGGACTTTCTATTTAATTAAAATCGAACCCAGTGCCTCGGTTTACCTTTGGGAAATATAAAACTTGCTAACATTGTTGTTTTAGCGGTTTAATGAACAGGATGAACATGGACTTTCATTGTTTTATTTTAGTTGTTTTAGATATACGATTTGTTATGTTTGCGTATTAGGGTAACACTTAATTTAGCGCGTATCCCTAATGGCATATCTTAATAAGTTATCTTTCTAATATTTAGACACAGGTATGGACATATTGCTCAAACCTTCTTCGTAGGAGACGAGACCTTTAGTCTGCAGTGGCCACTTAGATATAGGCTATTGATAATGATAATGTGTGTACGTCTAAAGTAGTTATCTTAATAACTAATTTATAAAGGATAATTATTACGTTTTTTTAGTAGATAGAACAAGTTTTTAGATCTCATACTTCAAATATACTTTTTAATTAAACACTTTCATGTAAACAAAATATCGGTTGCACGGTTGGTGCGGTGGCTGGGCAACCGGCTGCCGTGCAACGTGTCGCGGGTTCGATTCCCGCACGGGACAACACTTTGTGTGATCCACAAATTGTTGTTTCGGGTCTGGGTATCATTGTGTATGTGAACTTGTATGTTTGTAAATGGACCCACGACCCAGGAGAAAAACGTAGTGTGGGGCAACGTTTTTTAAAAAAAAAATATCGGTTAGTCGTAATGCTACCCATACACATAGCAATTAAACAAAATGTATTTGTCCGCATTATTATAATCATAATAAATTAACAAACACTTTACAAAAAAACGCCTTCATAATTTATGAATAAAAAACGCGTCTTTCCGCTTAATTAAAAAGGTTTTCTTGGTTATACGAAACTTAATCCGAATAAACATTTTTAGACCTTCAGAATGTTTACCGAAAACTTCATTATATAACTTTGCATAATCGTGAATAGACATTCAGTTTTATATCTATACCTACGAGGTTAAATATTTATAACTTAAAAGTAAATTAATATTATATATAAGAAAACATATACAGTAAATTGTGATTACAATAATTACAAGACAGAAAAAATATAGAACAATTTTAAATTAAGTAATCGCTAATCGAATAAGAAACATATTTAGAGTAAAGGAAACCAAATAAAAACATAAGTTAGAAAAATCCTGCTAGTACATAATATGTATCCTGGACGATTTAATAAATTTTGTATCATGTTATTCAGACATTAACACTAAATAATTTCTAGATAGTTCTCAGCACCGTCCCATAAAACTAAAATAAACCTAGCTACAGTAACGTGTGATAGTGTCTGTCTGTTTGTCTGTACGTCTTTCACGGTAAAAGTAAAAAACTCTTTGAGTTTTCTGTAATAAAATAATAAAAAAAAAACGGAGCAACGGATTGAAGTTGTTTCTTTTAAGTGGAGATAGCTGAAAGGATAGGAAATATCATAGGATACTTTTTGTCTTTATCTTTCTTAAAATGGGAGGTGGAAGTTTGTAAGAAGCATTTAGCAATATTTATGGTAAACATATAGTGTAGCACAGTAATATATTGCATAATAATTTTTTATTTTGTAAAGCTGCCCCATCCCTTGCAAAGACCGCGATGCAGGCAAAAGCTAGTACTTAAAGAAGACTGAATAATAACAGCTATAATCCTAAATCTTAGTAAGATTCGTTGATTAGTAGCATTCGTTGGCCGAGTGGGCGCAAGTGCAAAAATCTTAGTAGTAGCACAAAGTCTGGAATTGTGCTCGGTATATGGCAATAGACTCACCAGTTTACATGGGACTCATAAGACAAAATAGTGAAAAGTGGGTGGCATTAAGTGCCGTAATGTGCACCTCTGACTACCCCTTCGGGGATAAAAGGCGTAAAGTTATGAAGTTATGTATTTAAGTAACAAATGAATATTCAGAGTATAACGAGTAATGAAGTAAGTAAATGGCTGAAGTAGGCAAACACTTTGACAATTAATCACGTCTATTAAATGCATAACGCTACTGTATTTAAGCAATAGCAGTAAGTAGGTTGCGTGTATAGTAAGAAGATGAAGCGGGTAAAATTGAGAATATAATGTAGGGTATAAGGTTGAATTTTGCCTAGTGGTTATTTTATATTCTGCTATACGACACACCTGAAACTCTTAGACCTGAGTTACTAAGATAATTCTAGATAATAAGACCTTAAGAATGTCACAGTAAGAACGAAATTAGTACTTGACAGTTTAAAAAAGTAACTAATGAATTATTTTAACATGGTTCTATGATAGGTACAGTATGTTATTCATTTACGTACTACACAATAACGCTTTAGAGATGTTAGAATCCTGCTATCGCTAATCTCGTCACCCAATAATCCCCCTAATCAGCCAGTCAGTCATCTCAACGTGCGTAATAATTAAAGCTACCTAACGTTACTTAGAACAATGTGTAGCGTATTACTAAAATGACGAAAGCGACTCATAAGCTCTCAAAGCAATTTCATAGCAAACGCATAAATTAATTATTACCTACTTTAGAATGAAACGTGAATCAGTTTTCGATTGATTTTAAATTAGCACGTAGTATTAAAGGTTAGTGTTTTATTTCTTTTTAAAAGTTTGGTGGCGCCTTCGTTTATTGTTAAAAGTATTTAGCATGCATTCAGTTCATGGTCTACCTCTATGATAAATGTCATCTAAATACGCCCAGCACATTCAGAGTAACGAATTAACAAACGTTCATCTTATGTGTGTATCTTGCTTTTTGCTTATACAACATTTTGTATGCGCGTTCTAAAATATCCTATCGCTGAAACATAATAAGCTAGTTGCCAGGGTATCAAAATTAAATATCTAATTAGTCCGTCAGTTAGACAATGAAAAATATTGGACACGTATTTTTTCATTTTCTCATATTAAGTTGCAATACTTAGATAAAATGGCGCTAAGTTTAGGAGTGGGAGGTTGTTACGTCATAACGTGCTACAAAATGTGGCATGCTGTGACGTCACACGATATTTCAAATTAATATATCGTCAAAAAGTATTTAATTTTGTAAGAAAAGAAAAAATACGTGTCTAAAGTTTTAAATTAATGTACCAGACGGACATTAAAATAAAATTTAGGAAACTGCCCTATTGAAACTACAATCAACTACCTACTTTCTACACAAACAAAAACCTGACAAACAGACATAAAGTATCCATTACTTACATAGAGGTAGAAACAACATAGCATTTCATCTCAGCAGAAACTAAATCAATACTAATATAGAGATTTTCTTACAAGATATGATATTCATGCAGTTCGATTTTGTAGCGGTTTCTAACGACCTTGCGCATGCGCATCCGGCAGTCTAAGCTAAATAAGCGGTGACTACATCTTATGGAATTTAGCGTCACTTTGACTAACGACTAGTGAAACTTACCTTACTAGCTTGTTTGTATATACTTGACTTTATATCTTACAATATCATGCAATGAAATAACTGCTTTATTTAAAGTCAAATAGTTTTACGTAATACTAGCCTCTGCTAGCGGCTTCGCCCGCGATTTTGTCTGAAAAAAGTAGCCTATGTTTAATTCCAGACCATAATCAACCCCTGTTCTAAAGTTCATCCCTTTTCCTTCAGTCGTTTTGACGTGACTAAGTATCTAACAACATAAACTCCTTCCTAAATTTTATTCTAATGTCCATCAGGTTTATTATTTTAAAACATTAGACACGTATTTTTTCTTTTCTCACAATATTAAATGCTTTCGACGATATATTAATATGATATATCGTGTGACGTCACAGCGTCCTACAAAATGTAGCACGTTGTGACGTCACTACCACCCACTCCTAAACTGAACTCCATTTTATTTAAGTATTGTAACTTTATACGAGAAAATAAAAAAAATACGTGTCTAATATTTTTTCATTATCTAACTGACGGACTAATTAAATTTTTAATATACTTACCCATCCAGGCATCATAATTGACTATTTTCCTTAAGAATCTCGATTATACGTTATGTAGTTAGTCCCAAGTAATAATAAGAAAGTTTATTTCAATATAAAATGTCATTCAGCTTTAATTCACCAAAAATTCTGAAAAAAAAATTAAATCTGAGATAATGTAAATAAATATAGTATGTATAGTAGAGTCCCTGTGTGACTCGAAACTAGTAGAGCTTTTCTCAGTACATTTACGTGAGTAACTCGTCTGATTCTAGCAATCAATTAAATGTGCAGTACTCTTAATAATATTACATCTACTTTTTACTACGTGTAAAGTTTAAATAAAATAAATGTATTTCCCGCATATGCTAACTAAAAGAAAGTTCTTTCTCATTTGCAATGAGTTTTCTATGCACACCTATTGCATATCAAATACAATTTTCTTATTCAATTTCCAGTATAGGGTAGTTACATTTGCATTACGTATCACTGTTTGTATCAGGTAAAGTAAATAAATTACAGTCGTTTTACTTAAGAAAGTATTTGCTACGGTACTTCTTCCAATAGCGTCTATATAAAAATCATTAAATATACAAATTACAAGCTATAATTTTACGTTTAGAATGATCAGTGTTATATTTCAGTATCTTCTGTTCAATATGGCTACGACATATAGGTACACAACGATAGTTTAAACAATAACAAACGTTACCTACGGCTACATTACACAAAAGCACATAGTATAAAAATTACAACGGATAAAATCTCCACTCAAATAGCCCATCAACAATCAGACCATCACGGAAACCTTCATTGAATTTCGAAATTAATTACGAGGGAAATTAAGTCCTTTTCTCGCTATCATTTCATGTCAACCCTTTCAACTTTTTAAGCCGGTTGACCTACTAAAGCATTCTATTGGCAATCACGAGCCGAAACGCAAAGGGAAATGAATTGAGTTTGTCACTACGACGACGGTTTTCATTCCCCACATAATTAGCCTAGGAAATTGCTTCGAACATACGTGTAGCTGTGTAATCTATGTAGCTGTGTAACCTGTGTATGCTGTGTAATCAGACGTTGAGTGTTAAATACGCGTGGGTGTTAAAATACCACCGCTGATTGGCTCTCAAAAAGATTTGATTCGGGGATGAAAGATAGGTGGTTGATATGGGTCATTAATATAGACTGTACATTATTTTGATTACGCCTACATATATTGCTTGATTAATTACATGTGTGGGATTCGCTTTCAATACTAATCATGAGTAACATTCTTGAGTTGCGCAATTTTTTTCGAATGTAATTATTATAAATTGGAATTTTTACCTCGATAATTTTATACTAGAGGTATATTTAGCAGTGCAGTGCAATCAATAAATTTATTACAAATATAGTTCGTTTGAGTAACAATAAAACTAAATGAAGTCGACTGTAAATCATAAGTTAGGCAACAAAGCAATTAATACTTATAATATGTAAGTCAGTAATTTATTTCATAGTTAAAAGTAAACTAGGTAGTAATGCCACATATTAACATAATCCATCCATCAATAAATAATTGATTAAGTATTTTTTACATAAAACGCAAGTATCATTTAAAAGCGATTGACATTATTTTATTGTTTCCTCAAGTTTAATCTAACATTGCGTAACCTATCATAACATTTTAAATAAATACCTACGTTAAACGAAATTACTTTTTAACCTTCCTGATGACTGAGTGACTGACTGACGACAAGGGGCCTCGGGTTCGATTCCAGGGTCGGGCAAAGTATTACTGGGTTTTTAAAAATTCTCAGTAGTAGCACGGAGTCTGGAATTGTGCCTGGTATATGGCAATAGGCTCACCCCTATTACATGAGACTCATAACATAAATAGTGAATAGTGGGCGTTACATTGTACAGTGGCATTCAGTGCCGTAATGTGCACTTCTGCTTACGCCTTCGGGGATAAAAGGTTATGTATGTATTGTTATGTATGTATGTACTTTTTAAATCAACTTCAAAGAGAAAATGATGAGGATCTCATTTTGACTTGTCAAAGATGCGCATACATGTCATATTGATGCAGTTTTCAGAACAGTGTTTATTTTAGTACATACATTAATTAACTCGTCGAGTACCGGTTTTGCAGACACAATTATAGAACAATAGGTTGCGGTCACCGGTGACCGCTTGGTATTTGACAGTTTAACCGACTTCAAAAAAAAAGGGTTTGAAATCAGTTGTTTTAAACGTACTTCATATAAAAGAATTATTAGACAGCAACGTCATTTTGTTATGAAAAGAAAATGTTTACGTACAATTTAAAACATTTCAAGACATGATTTTGTAATAAAACATAATAATAAAAATCAACAAATAGATTACAACCCACAGATAAAATAATAAAAACAACAATCGACAAAATGGCTGACCTAACTATAATTGTAACACAATACCTAAAAACCTCCAATTCGTTACTTAAACACTACTAAATCTAATTACCTGCCCGGGTGTCATCACTGCGAGGACCGCCCTGAGGACACGGTGGAACACACAGTGGGAGAATGCCCTGCGTGGGCTGAGCACCGCCGTGCCCTCAGGGAAGTGATCGGCGATGGCGACCTCTCGCGTCCGGGCCTAGTGCAGGCCATGATGCGGAGCGAGAGGGATTGGGATGCCGTCTCCTCCTTTTGCGAAGCAGTCATGCTAGCTAAGGAGGAGGCGGGACGCGTGAGGCAGCGAAGCGCTGCCTCCTCGCAACCCAGCCATCGCGAAGGACACACCGGGTGTCGGGGATCGCGAGACGATCTCCGGCCACCGTAAGCGCGGGCCTGCGGACGGCGAGCATGGGTGGCTCCCCGTCCGACCAGAAACAGACCCGAGCGTACGGCGCGTCGCGTTCCGCGCGCGCCTCAAAGAGCCATCAGACCACCACAGATGGGGCCCAATAGGGCCGATGCCGATTCGGAGTCGCGGAGAACCTAACGGGTAACCGGGGCTCCGGCTCGACGTGCAGGAGAAGGAACGGGGTGGTTTTTAGTCAGTAAGAGTCTGACACTCCCTTCCGCCTCACCCAGGCGGGAGCAGTCATTCGATGATTTTCCCCCCTTAAAAAAAAAAAAAAAAAAAAATCTAATTACCTAGTATACGTATAGATACAAGAAGTTCAATCTTAAAACAGATTTAATCGAAAATCGCTCCGAGCCAGAATTAACGACTAAATTGTGATTACACGTAATTCTGAGTTAATCTTTCCAAGGAACTGTTGTTTAGACTTCTATATAAAGATATGTACAGTTCCCAAAACTCAAACAGCATTGTGAGACAAAGTTCCAACGAAAAGACTTTAAAGGACTGTTTTGACACAAATTTACGCCCTCCTAATTGCTTAAGGAAACAAAGTTTGGATAAAAACAAGTCTTCATTCAAATCCTCAATGCGAAACTGTTTAATTTGATTATTAAAGGAATAATAATATAGAAAATTATATAGGAAACGTCAAGGTGAGTTTGGCTAAAATTACCCTCAGTGATTATTGAATAAGAAACAAAAGGAAATCGCCATTGTGTAATAATTGAACAATTACTTATGGATGCTTTTTAACCGACTTCAAAATAGTAGATTCTCAGTTTCAACCGTAGGTATGTCTGTGCGCAATTATCTTACGATTGGCTGAGTCAATTTTGATGCGGTTTTTACAAATGTGTTGCTTACACTTAGAAGAAAGTTTTTGGTAGTATATTAATTAACCGACTTCAAAAACAGAGCGGGTTGAAGTCGGTTTTTTTAAACGTGGTTTAAAAAAGAATTATAAAAAACATAAATCTTTAAAAACACAAGGTTCTATAATTGTCTATATTTATGTATGTGTTATTAAAAATCCTATCATTTCTACACATAAAAACGAAACGCAAACAAATGTTTACACAGCTAAAACTTCATACAAAAATACCTCTATATTAATTAAATTCCACTTCAAAACAAATTAAACGTTTTAACATAATCATTTATTTACTCTTTTTACTTTTCTTTCTGAATGAACGAAAATCCTTTATAACAATACGCTTAAAACTTGTGGCCTAAAACGTTTGCGTTAGAAAACAAAGTCTGACGTCACTTTGTACATACATCCATCGTAGCACTAATTACACAAACTAACTAACTTCTATTTATTTGTATAACTTGAAAGCAAAAGCTAATTAGAACCTTGAGTTACGAGTATTAACTTATACAATAGTTATCATAGCTTCGCTTTAACAAGTACCTACCTAGTAATGCCTACTTTGTGTTGAACATATCTAATCAAATTGCTAGAAAACTTTTAACTCGTTGAGTACCGTCATTATAGACACAAAGAACAAAATAGGTTGCGGTCACCGGCGACCACGCGGCGTTTGACAGTTTAAATTGATTTCAGAATTTGTAATGCGATGAATTAAATTATCGGAAACCAATAATAAAGTGATGTTGTAACAATATGATAAAGCAAAAATATTAAAAAAATACTTTGGAAATATCCCTGAATGACCAACAATCCTCAAATTCTTAATCCCAAAAGGCCGATACCGCACTTATAACGCCTCTGGTGTTCGAGGTGTCCATGGGCGACGCCGATTGCTTACCACCAGGTGATACGTCTGCTCGGATATCGGCTTATCCTATAAAAAAAAATCCAGGCTTAATAAACTTTTCAGTAATATCTTTTCGACACTTTCGAGGAATCAATAAGCCATACGATGGGTCATTACCCTATACTACAAAAAAAAAATCTATCTGTATAACCAGTATTAAAAACAGAAAGTACTCAAGAAATACTTCAATTAAGTACTCTATTTTACATAAAAAAGTAATATACAACTCAAATAAATTCTAAAAGATAATTTCAAAGTTACCGTCTCGAGTTCTTAAGCCAATAAACGTGAGATCCCTTAGATATATGATAATCCTACTTATTTACACTCTTTGAGATAAAACTAAACTATATTATTCATGAAAATGTATGATCTATCTCGCAAGTTTCAAATTTATAGTAGCTTTTATCATTAACTGTGTTTTTGGCTTTAAATTGTTCAATAGTCGCTATTTCAATAATATTATAATTACGAATTTATAGATTCCAAGCATATTATAATATCATTTAGACACATTTATCATATACATGAAGATGATATAAATGTTATCCTGTCTCTATAGTTACCTAATTAAGTATATTCAGTGGGTCTTACAGTCTAGTCTAGATTCGTAGATCCTTTGTTCCAAAACGTTCATCATGTATTGCGATCTTGTACCATGTGAGTAAATTCTATGTATAATTATTAATTATTTTAATTAATACAACGCTTGTTAAGCAATCCCGCTAAACCAACAAGGCAGTCGCTCAATATTTGTAAACAGAAACAGCAAACTCGGTCCGCAAATGTTACGAAGTCAATTGAAAAATCCTATCCTCCCACACGCAATTATGGAGGTCAACAGCATTATCTGCATAAATTACCAACAGCTCTCCCTTTTGTTTGCCTTCCGATGGCAATTAATGTCAAAAGTCAATTGGAGACATGAAATAATTGAGACTAACTTTGTATTGAAAACACGTACAAAATTATGAGTGTTGCTAAGATTACCTCTGCACGATTGGTGCGGTGGCTGGGCAACCGGCTGCCGTGCAACGTGTCGCGGGTTCGATTCCCGCACGGAACAACACTTTGTGTGATCCACAAATTGTTGTTTCGGGTCTGGGTGTTATTGTGTATGTGAAGTTGTATGTTTGTAAACACACCCACGACACAGGAGAAAATTCTAATGTGGGGACGTTTCTTTTAAAAAAAAAAACTTCGTATGAAATTGGTGAACGTTTTGTTGAACTTGGTGCTTATAGTTATTATGAAAGACCTTAGTCTAGTCTAGATGGTATTTGGTCTAGCTTTTGGATGTGTGTTTTTGTGTGTGTGTGTGTGGTAGTGAGTAAGTACCTACTTACTGTTAATAATAATTTTAGTCTAAGTTATGAAAAGAAGTTCTTTATTGAAGTACATAGGACTGATTCTTTAAAAAACCTTCCCCTTTACACTCAATTTTGTTTACATTGAATAAAATACAAAACATTAGGTGATTAATAATCATTACTTCATTACTGCCTCCATTGGCATAATCACTTAAAATTACAATCAAATAATCAACAAGTTGCAATTGCTGTTAAGAAAAAGTCGTCTGAACAAAAAGAAATCGCAATCACCATTTGACAATCTTCAAAGTCATCGTAATTATCGCGCAGCAATTGCTCAAAATATGCACAGACGGATAATTTTCCTTTGAATAAAAAAATAAAGAATAACGCGTTTTCGCAAAGAGGCAACGCTTTTTGCGAAAACACGTTGATTTATACTAAAAAATTCTGTGTAATAGGTACAACCGCATTTTCCTACTGACGAAAAAACACTTATTGCGTTAAAGCGTATAAAATGACAATTATCTAAAGTCTGCTTATTTTGTACAATCCCAATTAATTAATCGTCGTCTTTAGATAGCTTCTGTCAATGTGAACTGTATCTCTGGCTTATAAACTCAAATAGAGGTACTCAAACTTCACTCATTTACATACTAGAACATTGATTTAACTAAAATACCTAATGTTATTTGCTAATGAAACGCAAAATAGTTAAAAAGAAAATGTTTACATACATTTTAAAATATTTGAAGACATGATTTTGCAAAAAATAATGTTAAAAGAAATATTTATTAACATTTTGTGGTAAATTTCTCTAAACTATCTCTGAATTTAGCACGAATAAAATAATAAAATCCGGTTCAACAGGTTGACAGCCATTGCTCACTGTCTGAGCGTCTGTGGAGACGATTTAGCAGTATATATTCCAGTTTCCACTGCGAACAGTAGAAAGGTGTTCGGTATTGCACATGGTAATACCAACTTAGTATGTGTGGCAGGCTGTTGACAGTTCATCATGAACTACTTAACATATGTAGTGTTGGATCTAGATACTTTATACTGGAAAACTACATGACATAACATCACGCCTTTTATCCCCGAAGGGGTAGGCAGAGGTGCACATTATGGCAGTTAATGCCACTGTACAATGTAACACCCACTTTTCATTATTTATGTTATAAGTCCCATGTAATAGGGGGTGAGCCTATTCCCATATACCGCGCATATTTTCAGACTCCGTGCTACTACTGAGATTTTAATAAACCCAGTATTACTTTGCCCGACCCAGGAATCGAACCCGAGACCCCTTGCCCGGCAATCGCACTTGCGACCACTCGGCCAATAAGGCGCTGGAAAACTAGTGTTAAATAAATGTTAACTGTAGTTACGGTTGATTTCTATAAATCAATAATTGTAGAGAACGATACATTGACAAGAAATTATTCGCATTAATTACTTAATGAATTTTGACCTTGGCAACTCCGACTCCGACCCCGCAGTCAAACCATTGCAACGGTTTTGTGGGGCTTAGATTATAAAATACTTACCTGTGTGATATAAAGATAAATAAATAATAATGATAAAAAAAATAAAAAACTGAAAGCATTAAGTCATCATTAAGTTACTAATATCTATTAGACGCATACCTACCTATTGCAACACAAATACTGATGAAGATGCACAAAGTAATCAAAAAATAAACATACGATAACAACATTATATTATTAATCGACTTAAAAGGAGAGGGATGAAGTCGGTTTTTTTAAACGTAGTTTAAAAGAGTTTTCATATTTTGTATTTTATCACTCAAGCTTTAACAGTTCTAATGACCTCTAATCTATCACTCAAGCCCGTTCATTTGATATCCATATTAGAGGTAATTGTGGAAAAAATGATACTATATTTTATGGCCATTAAGATTAACACTGTGTACCAAAAATCAGATCGATATGTCGTCAGGAAGGTGGTAAAATTCCAATTACTAAAGACTATCAAAAGAAAAGGTTGTACAGTAAGAAGAAAATTGGTAATATTCAACAATTTTTCATTAATACAGTAACTACCGGTACCTACATAATAACCTGCAAATTGCCTTATTAGCCAGTAATTTCGTTGTGGACGTCAGATGGCAGTCGCTTCATGGACATCACTAATACGATTCAGTCTCATTAACTTAGAGTGGGAGCCGACCTCAACTTACGACGATGCCAAAAGCTATGCTGATGTTTCCAGCCACTCACATTTTTGAGCTAGACTGACTCAAGAAGTTGTTTTTAATAATTTAGAATTAAAAATATAGCTATTGTTGAGCTACGTTGAAAAATAAGCCGTTATATTCCCGTTTAGAACCAAAAGGTCTAAGGTTTTGCTCTCAAAACAGTCCCAAAATCCCGGTAGTTGTTAATGGAAACTTGACTAATGATTGTAGAAATCTGGTGTTCGGGGATTACTTTCGAATGAGAGGTTTAACCCCGCCCTAATAAGACATTTTGTGTAAACAGTTTCATTTGTCATAAACAATAGCATGTTATAATGATACATGTGCAATACGTGTCAGCGTGGTAGTTTATGTCGGTTTATGATTGAGCAACATTCACGCCCAAGCTACGCCGACGTACTACATCTTGCATACTGACTAGTAAATTACAGCCGCATTTGAATGCTAAGATTAATGCAGGCGTAAGCTTTAATAATACAAGGTTATTCTTTAAAATATTACAAAGAAACAAAGCGTTGAAAGTACTTTTTAATCGGTTTTTGTACAACGTTCATTTTTCATGAGATTCTCTTTCCATCAAAGAGGACAAAGCAAATATTTTTGAGTTCATAAACGAAGTAAATTAACTCAAAATGTTGATGAAAACAGACGCGGCCATTGTCCAATAAGAGACGGGGCTGAATTCCAGCGCTTTTATCGCTTCACTCGAGTTATGGAGCACTAAGATAAATGCAACCGACAGCGTTGTGCACACCGCACTCTTTCTATTTTATACGACACGACAACTTTACGATTTTCATATAGAGAATAGTGGCACTTTTTTCTGCATTATGGCTTTTATACTTCTATCCCACCAGCACCAGCAAAAGATCTTAATTTTTATTTCAAAATCCTTTTTTGTTCATTTGCTAAATATTGCATCGAACAATTAGTAAATTTTAGTTAAGGAATGGTTTAGGGGTGGTGAGTGAAACGGCCTCTTAACATACTCTTTACACATCCTTTGAGATCATTAAAAGGTTTACTCAATTGTAACAGGATTAAACAGTAATCACTAACAAAATGGCTTAGTTACAACAAGAAAGCTTATACAAGTATTTCTACAATCAAAGTAAAGACAAAAGCTTTCCAGCCCTCTGAATAATTAAATTAAGTACCAATTCAAGAAGAGACTACAAAATCGTCAAGTCGTCTAGCATAAAACAGATCTCATATCGCGAACGAATGCTATGTTAGATATCGATCTTTAGTAATTACAGCCCTCAGTTTTCTATAGCCTAGTATTTAGGTTTACCGTTAGAATCTAGCCTAGAACTGGGGTAAACATAACCGCAACTACGTATGTATGTTAATAGACGACCTTATTTCATAGGCATTAAGTACCTAGTAGTAAGGTAGACTAGACAACCTTTACTTGTAGACTATCCCTAAAGCTGTTTTCATCTCTGACAAGTCATGTTTTGTGAAAATTGTTTTCAGGACCTTTAGTTGTTCATTCTCAGTGTATAAATGTTAAGGGATTATCATAGCTCTAAAATCAAAGTCAAAATGTTTACTGAACTAAATTCCAACTAGGCTTACTGTTGTGTAATAACTATGAATATTAAAGCCAGAAATTCTCTTTTAAGTATTTGTATATTACTTGTAATAGGTACTTAGTTATTCGTAACTGTATGGTCCAATTGTGTAATTCGCTGCTGGAAAGATAGTGTGGAACTGATTGATGATGATGATGATGATGATCCCTGATTATGGTGATGAGACTATTAGTAACAGAGAACGCCAATAAAATAGTAAACAAAATCTAGTTTAAACTGTCAAACACCAAGCGGTCACCGGTGACCGCAACCTATTGTTCTATAATTGAGTCTATAATGACGGTACTCGACGAGTTAAGGCTTAAATGCCAACAAAAACTGTTAAAGGCTAATGCTCCGCTAGCGTCGATCATCATTATCCGACACGGCGTCCTAGGTGTTGAAGTAAAAATGAACTATAATATACATAGAATAGTTTTTTTGTAATAACTTAAACAACGATAAATATTAGTACGTTCATGAACAAACATTACAAGTCACAACTATGTGTTAGCAATCGTAATGAAAATTGTGGTTTGTAAGTCAAACAAAAAGGTCTCTACGACCTTCAACTTAAGGCACATAAATATCAAGTACGTTTACAGAGATACGTTAAAACATAATGTTCATAACACCAACTAATAATTGTCAATTCTATTGTTTATTAGGCAAAATATTTAACCACCAGCACATCGAGATACCCTAAAACATTGAAGTATTTCAATACAATTTCGACTTTATTACAAAAAGACAAGATTAAAAATGTATGAAGCCTTCTGTTGTATCTTGAGTAAAATTGTTTCTGAAGTCATAAAAACGATGACTTAAGCGACATGACCTTAGTCCGTTCCGTGAACAATTTTATTTAAATTATTTATTGTCTGTGAAAAAACCTTTGAATACTAATTTGTTCCTATACTCTTTATCAACATGAACAGGCCAGAACAGGCCACTGCAGGACTGTGAAAGAGCTTCCTCCACAAAACAGGGTTTGCCATACCTAATGTCCACGATTGATATAAGTAGGATAAGTTCAGCATTGTCAGACAACGGTCTCTTTGATATGTGTATATAGCTAAAACATTCTTCTCCATAGAAGATACTCCAACAAAAAAACGACAGCGAAATCTTTTCGCATCGTAACAATTGCCTCAGCTACTTTATTCTAGCAATATCGACCATTATTATGCGTTTCCTAGCACCTTTAAAAAGCAATAAATGTATGAAAATGATGAATCTTCGAACTGGTATGACTCCTGTATCATGGACCCTGTAACTTTTACGCCAAATAAACTATTGTTCCAAATGGCTAGTTCTTGGCACTTTTAGAAAATGCCCAAAAATGTATAGAGCCGAAATGATCTCCTTTCCTCTTAGTATTACAGATTCATAGGAAACATTATTCTGTCTTTTCACAGATAAAGTTCGCTTAGTAAATCAGAAAGTTTAGAACTAAAAACATTCGAGTATTGAAACCTTAAATCAAAGTTCTTGTTGAAGATAAGAGAAATCGATTCCTTAGGATATTCACATTCTATGTACCTGGAAACTGGAAGTCTTTATAACTTTGCAACTTCATAGAAGTTTTTTTAAGTAGGGAGGGATTTTAAATATGTATTATTCAGAAAAGATTAAGTTTAAATACTTTTTAGCTATCATTACTTACACTTACATAATCTTCTGTAAGTATGCTTGTCAAAGAAAACATTTTTTTTATGGCATTAGCCGGTAAACGAGCAGACGGATCAGCTGATGGTAAGCAATCGGCGTCGCCCATGGACACCTGGAGGCGTTACAAGTGCGTTACCGGCTTTTTGGGGAGTAGGAGTTTGAGGATCGTTGGGGATTCAGGGATTGGGGAGATTGGGGAAGGGGAGGGTAATTGGCCCTCCCCTTCTTCCCCTTTTGACATAACTTAAATATCTATTTAAGTCGGATATTTATAAGTAGGTACATTTTAATGGGACGATTCTTTGTCACCGGTAAGTATATCTGTTATTATAAATTTCCCCTCAGAAGTATCTACTTCTGTGTATATTCTTTACGTTCAGATGAACTTGTATTTTATTTTATAGCATATCTACTAGTTCTTTACATTTTAAGTTCGCTAAAATTTAACTGAGAATTAACACCCACTGGTTTTATTTAATTTAGATAATTATATTATTTGTTTTAATTTTTGTAACGGATAACCTAAAGAAGCTATGATACTGGCCAGAAACAAATCAGTTAGAACGAAACCAATTTAATTCAAAAATGGAACTGTTGTATACATTTTTCTGTCAATGTCTTAAATAAATACAAAATGTCAGTCAACTTCAAGCATGGTCCAACAGCTATCAAGAGTATTATAAACTTGGCACGCATCTTCACGACATCACGACATTTGGAGCGGCAAAATCTAGGTCACTTAGTTTGTAAGGCAGTAGCACTTACAACTATGATTGTTCAATTACAACCTAAGAGATTACTTAACTGTGAACTAATATGGATTTAATTTGACTGCACGGTTGGTGCGGTGGCTGGGCAACCGGCTGCCGTGCAACGTGTCGTTCGGTTCGATTCCCGCACGGAACAACACTTTGTGCGATCCATAAATTGTTGTTTCGGGTCTGGGTGTCATGTGTATGTGAACTTGTATGTTTGTAAACGCACCCACGACACAGGAGATAATCCCAGTGTGGGGCAACGTTTTCTTAAAAAAAAAAAAAAAAAATGAATGGCAAAGGAGCATGTAATTAGTTGGAATTGCGTATTTAGTTATAAGGTTGTAAGTTGTTCATGATGACTTCAGAGTAGGAAACATTTGTCTTGTCACCATCCCTCCTCTTGTCACGGATATTGTAGTGAATCAGACTACACATTTTACAGAAAGCGGGTAGCAGTGCTCTTTTATAAACACACATACACATAACATCACGCCTTTTGTCCCCGAAGAGGTAGGCAGAGGTGTACATTACTGCACTTAATACCACTGTACAATGTAACAACCACTTTTCACTATTTATGTTTAAGTCTCATGTAATAGGGAGTGAGCCTATTGCCATATACCGGGCACGATTCCAGACTCCTGGTACTTCTGAGAATTTATTAATAAAACCCAGTAATAGTTTGCCCGATCCGGGAATCGAACCCGAGACTTCTAATCATCTATCAAAAATCTAGATTATTCCAGAAATTTAGTTCGATTATTAATTTCAGCCGTAAAACAATGAAAACAAAACTTTAAACTAAATATTTGAAGTTATCAAAAACAGAGACTTGTTTTAAAATTCACACACACACACACACGAAACTCGTTAACACGTACCAACATGCATATGTCGTAAGTTAACAGAACACGAAATATCATTGATTGATTTTTTTTCTAACGAGACAATATAGGCTTTGTAGTGGTACAGTCACGGCGGACTAGCCTTGGAGGTTCACATTTATAATGAGTGAAAGGAGAACCTCATACCCACACGACTAAACCTATACAGAACCAGCATAAACCGACCGTCGAGTGTGCGAAAGGATCATACAAAGCGGGAGCTAGATAAACTGGTTTGTTTGGCTCGATGTGTGACCGTGTACATAGCCAAGACATGACTCACTTAAGCTTTATCTACTAATATCGATATGCACCTACAACCAAATATAACCTGTTTATCTTGTAGTAAGTTGTCTTAGTAATAGGGATATTAAAACAAGTTACTCTTGAAATTTTCATCATTAAAAACGTTAAACATAGTTGGGATTCCAGTGCCTCATGGACCTACATTCGGTTATTGACTCTTGTCGCCGTTAGATACAGAAACGCTTTCATACATGACATTACCTGTATGTCAGGAAAATAAACATTAATAATGATCTATTTTTGTCACCATCGGAAACTATCTGAAAAGGTCACATATGCATATGCTTCAATAGTTTAATCGGATTCTGTAGATGTAGGTATACATAGATACGTTTATGTAATTGAATTATATTTTATGTACACATAAATACTTACCTACTTCAAACATCTCTCGACGGCAAATGGAAAATAAACAGAATCAATATACAACAATAACATTCATTAACTAAATAAAACTACAATTCATAAACTTCATTGCGTACGATTGCATTCTTCCCACGATCAACTCCAATTAGATTCTCGATAACAATATAAAAATTAACGCTACCGTTGCGAAAATATTGCATCGACATCTTTATTGCAAGTCCAGCAATGTTGCTAATCTCATTTTGATTGTCGATAAATGAAGTTATGGTAATAAAGCAAGAAGGTGTAGGCGTTTCTCGTGTAGATACTTAGGATGTAAATAGACCAGTAAGTCAATCTCCGGTGCAGAGGCATATCCGTATATCCTTCATAGGTTTCAGGTTCGCCTTGCTAAGAGGCACTCGACACAATTGATCGGCAGCGACCGTGTCGGCGACCGGTCGACATTGCTCTCCTCCCGACTACTACAAGCCCTATTGACGCATAACTGTTTAGTGTGTATACATTTTCATCTTGGAAAATCTTTAGTTTTGTCTTATAATTTTGCTAAGAAAGTCTTCTTACTCGTCGAAAAGTAATCCGTATTGTGTTGCCATCTCAAATTATTGTAAAACATTCCAAACACCTAATTAAGATTAAATAATTCTATCTTAAATGTTAAATCTATCGACACTTTTAATGTTTCAACTTCACAATTTCTTAATTAAATTCCTGAATACAAACAAATTAACAATGATGCAAGAATTAATGTTTGCGAACACGAAGATCCGTCATCAAACTATTTTCACTTAATTATTCGAACATATTTTTGCAATGTTAAATGTCAATGATTTCGTAACTCTATTCACATTACATACACGAATATCTAAGCGTGTCTAATGAAAAGACATTAATGTGCGTAATCGATTAAAAATCAGCTTTCTCCAATGAGAAAGGTACTAAGTAGGCATGTACCGAGATGATTGAAAGGCTCATATCTCTATATTCAACAGTTACAAAGCTCAGTGATCCGAGGCTGCAGACATGGGAAATGAATGCGATCCCCGATGAAACCCATTACCTAAGATATTCATCTACCTAACATGTGGGAAAATGCATATAAGGACTAGTAACTGTAATACTTGTACTACCCAAGAACAAGCATGCAATGAGCAAACCGTCTAGTAAATGTTATATTGTCGCAAGTTTTCGATCGATTTACTTCAGGAAAAGTTGTAACTAACCTATTTTGTATACGAGCTCAGTTTCAACTTAATTACCAATTTAATATAGTTACAAGTTTTTCCTTTAGCTGACGATAAAATTGCCACTTGACTTCTGCTTTCAAGAAATTCAAACTTCAAAGTACCTTCTTACGCAACATTTAATAATGTTACACTTAATATTGGCCCAATGATGATTACCTATCTACATAGAATATTTGCTTGTGAAGATTTCCCGCGGCCGCAATAAGCTGCAAAATCAATGGAACTCATTCGCTTTGATCGTTCCTTCGCGCGTTAGGCTATTCAGTAAAACCCAGTGACTTGCCACTATGCGGGATAATTACGCCCAACGCACGTAACCATAAACTATATGTATGTAGGTAGGTGGGCGTACTCTCGCGAATAGTTTCATGCGATATGAACAGTATTTGTGTCGCAACCAGCCTAATTCCGACATTTCCAACTAGATTGTAAGCTTTTCATTGTTTCAACCTCTTTATTAAAAGACGCTGTGTTCAAAAGCCACAAATTGCTTGCTACAATGCAAATGAAATCAATCAATATTTGTGCTATTGCTAGCCAGAAAACTACTTCCTCTATGTTAAATTTCTAAATTGCACGGTCATGTTTCCGGTTACGATTCGTGAAAAAGCTGGTCCATAAAACGCTCAGTTTATGTTTACAGTTTTAGTTTTAAGCGTACAATATATTCGTATACAGAGTGATTGCATTTCGCTGCAGTAACATAACTAGCTAAGTGGGTCAAACACATTGCATCGTGTTGCGGACGGTGGGCGGTGAAGCGTGCATACGCCGCGGTCTTCGCGATCGCTCGTCAAACTCGCACGCTCTATTTATGCCTATTTATTTTTTTATCTTATACTTTAATGGGCGGAAATCGAATAAATATCATATGGACTTTTCTCCCTAGTTTTATTTGCCAAACAAACTTTTAAGGGGATATTGTAAAAGTTGTTGTTTGACTTCACGAAATGTTATATTGTTGCGGTTAGTTGCGGAACTCGATAACAAGACATTATTCTAGTTCGGAGACAGCAACTTAGCGTACCTCTAGAAGATTGAAAGGATGAGGGAACTATGATATAGTTCTGTATTTAAACTGTTAGGTACTTAGTACTTTTCAGTTAGGAATCATAATTGTTAACTCGTACACATTGCTTCAGACCACGCATGTAGCTACAGCGCCTACACTTCTTTCCGATTCTGGATTAAAACGAGTGTCACGAAAGACACCATGTCTAATTACTGTTAAAATGCCACTACCAAAGATTGCTATTACATGTATAGAACAATTTTTAAAAAAACTTTGCAAATTCTTATACCTACAAGCTAACTAACAGGCTTTCAAAACTTACCAGGCCTAATGTCCACTATGTTGAGTTTACAGCTTATAGAAGATCTTTAGAACTCATCAACAAAGTGATACCTAGTGACATAAGTATCTTGTTCAATTTAATACTTCAAAGAGGTACTCCTATCCAAATTCCATTTAGTCGCGGAGAACCTAACGGGTAACCGGGGCTCTGACTCGACGTGCAGGAGAAGGAACGGGGTGGTTTTTAGTCAGTAGGAGTCTGACACTCCCTCCCGCCTCACCCAGGCGGGAGCAGTCATTCGATGATTTTCCCCCCAATAAAAAAAAATATAAATTCCATTTACCTTATTTTATAAAGCAGAAACTGATTTACTTGGCTAAGTAAAAATAACCGGCTCTCTGTAATTCTTTTCTAATAAAATATCTCAAAAATGTATCAAATGCTTCGCTAAGAAACGTTCCGTAAATTATTAATTCTATAATTTACGAGTTCCATAGCCTAGTTAAGCACACCTGTTGAATTGCTAATTCCGAACCAGTAATCGCTTTCGGCTAATTCAACTTCACAATCAGGACGTATTAAACTTTTGCTTGAGGAAACAATTATTGCGATCCGTCGCCGAGCTCTCGACTTCGTCGTTCACGATCCTCGACCCGACCAAATAACTGTGCGGTTACTTTATTAGTTAACGTGAA
This sequence comes from Spodoptera picta, assembly GCA_038387885.1. Lineage (NCBI taxonomy): Eukaryota > Metazoa > Arthropoda > Insecta > Lepidoptera > Noctuidae > Spodoptera > Spodoptera picta. The sequence continues at coordinate 712,004 of JAZHFQ010000778.1, forward strand.
ATTGTTCCCGTCATTCAAATAGTTTAGGTACATAAAGGCTCACAATGTACACACAATTTTGTACATCTTATAACGAAATGAATGGCTTTCACCGAAAGCCCTTTGAAAGGAGAAAGCCTGCGTCTACTACCTGGCCACGTTTACACATAATTTCTATCTTTTACGTGGTCTGTACATAAATGTGCGCTAAGTAATTTGTAGAGTCAACATATTTCTTAGCAAATATTTAAGTGGTGAATTTTGTGTCCATTCTTAACACGCTCTTTCGTTTTGTTTCCAGGATGGGAGTTGAAAGGCTTACATTGTTACAAATTCTTCAACATCAGGCATTCATGGGAGAAAGCGGCAGAACTATGTCGAAGGTAATTAATGAAATACAAGATTGTTAACAGGTTTTTTATTTATTAATAAACTTTGCGTTGCGTTCTAACGAATGGTATATTTTCAGGTACGGCAGCGAACTTATGGTTGTAGATAGCTATTCAGAAAACAACATGACTGCCAGCATGGTGCCAGCCAGTCCCAGTAACAACCACTACTGGCTCGGACTCGCGACGGTCGACGACTTAAGAACGAACACACTCGAATCAGCTGCTGGTGCTCTGGTATCGCAGTACGCAGGTTTTTGGGACCTACGACAGCCAAACCCCAAAGAAGGAGAATGTGTCGACGTCCACGTCTCATCCGACAGCCAGTCGTGGGAATTAACGACCTGTGAAACTCTGCTTCCATTCATGTGCCGTGCTACTGCCTGCCCTGCCGGTAAGTAACACTCAATTGTTTATCAATCAACTTTTGCATGTACAATTACAAAAAAGTAGTCATACAATGTTAAGGTTAAGAAACAATACTCACAAAATTTAATTTGTTTTAGGAACCTTCCATTGTTCTAATGGAAAATGCATAAACGCAGCCTTCAAATGCGACAAGCAAGACGATTGTGGTGATGCTTCCGACGAAATGGACTGTGCTTCCGAATGTCACTTCTACATGGCCAGCAGCGGAGATGTAGTCGAGAGTCCCAACTATCCACACAAATATCCTCCCTTCAGTGAATGCAAATGGACTCTCGAAGGGCCACAGGGTCAAAATATCGTTCTACAGTTCCAAGATTTTGAAACTGAAAAGTCTTTCGACACTGTTCAAATTCTGGTGGGCGGCAGAACCGAAGATAAATCTGTTAATTTAGCGACACTTTCCGGCAAACAGGATTTATCTAACAAAATTTTCGTATCCGCATCGAACTTTATGATAATTAAATTCAGTACAGATGGATCAGTAGAAAGGAAAGGTTTCCGTGCTGCTTGGAAAACTGAATCTTCTAATTGTGGTGGCATGCTTAGAGCGACACCTCAGGGTCAAGTATTAACATCGCCTGGTTATCCAAACGGTTATCCTGGTGGCTTAGAATGTGTATACGTCATCGAAGCTCAACCAGGTAGAATAGTCTCATTAGAGGTTGAAGATTTAGAACTGGGTATGAACCGTGATTACATCGTTATTAAGGACGGTAACACTCCATCCAGCCCCGTCTTAGCAAGGTTAACTGGACCAGGCGAAGAAAATCAAAAGGTTGTTATATCGACGACAAATCATCTGTACATGTACTTCAGAACGAGTCTTGGTGATTCTAAAAAAGGATTCAACATGAGATATTCTCAAGGCTGCCGAGCAACTATTATAGCAGCGAATGGTACTGTTACATCGCCTGCTTACGGTCTTGCAAGTTACCCGAATAACCAAGAATGTTTATATAGAATAAAGAACCCTAACGGTGGCCCACTGTCGTTGAAATTCGACGAATTTAACATTCATCCATCTGACATAGTGCAAGTTTTCGACGGAGCTAGCACAAGTGGTTTAAGATTACATTCCGACAATGGATTCATCGTAAAACCAAGAATAACACTGACTGCTTCCAGTGGCGAAATGTTGATACGATTTATGTCTGATGCTTTGCATAATGGAATAGGTTGGAAGGCGACGTTCTCGGCAGGTAAGCTATTCACGCTGCGATGGAAACAAATCCTGAACAAATAGACGAGTATTAAGTTTTTATTTTATTTCATTTTATTTTCCAGATTGCCCCACTCTTAAATCCGGAATTGGTGCTTTAGCGTCAAACAGAGATACCGCCTTTGGTACAGTTATAACATTCTCATGTCCGATTGGACAAGAATTCGCCACAGGGAAATCTCGTATCACAACAAAATGTTTAGACGGAGGAAAATGGTCAACTACTTACATTCCTAGCTGTCAAGGCAAGTAACAAACGAGGACTTGTGGCATTGTGCAATGCAATATCGCTTTAAGTTATATAAAGATGCTTATGTGATTTTATTGTTACTTTACAGAGGTATACTGCGGTCCAGTCCCACAAATCGATAATGGATTTTCAATTGGCTCTACAAACGTGACTTATCGAGGTGTTGCAACTTACCAATGTTATGCTGGATTTGCTTTCCCAACTGGACAGCCTATCGAAAGAATCTCGTGCTTATCTGATGGCCGGTGGGAGAGAACACCAACGTGTTTGGGTGAGTCAAAGGAAAACTATTTTAATTAAACCACATAAGTACCAAGGAGTTTCTTCTCAATAAATTAAAAATTCTTTATAGTTTGTACGAAAAATCATATCATTTCTGTTTCTTTTTTCTACAGCATCACAATGTGTAGCCTTGCCGGATGTCCCTCACGCCAATGTGACGATCTTGAATGGCGGAGGTCGCAGCTACGGTACAATTGTTCGCTACGAATGTGAACCCGGCTACGTAAGATCTGGACAGCCAGTGCTATTGTGTATGAGTAACGGAACATGGTCAGGAGATGTCCCAACTTGTTCCAAGGCATTGTGCCCCAAGTTCCCTGAAATTAAGAACGGGTTCATCGTTGACCAAACCAGGATTTACATGTTTGGTGACGAAGCGCGTGTTCAATGTTTCAAAGGTACGTAATTAATCAACTTTGATTAATGAAATATCTAGAAAATACTGATATTTTTGTTTATTTTGAATTCTTGTTAAAATTAAATACTTTTGTTTTTAGGATACAAACTGAATGGTCCTAGCGTACTCAGGTGTGGGCCCAACCAAAAATTCGATAACCCTCCAACTTGTGAAGACATCAATGAATGTATCAGCAGCCAATGTGACTCAGCGTCAACTGAATGTAAAAACAGTCAGGGTGGCTTCTTCTGCCCCTGCAGACCTGGCTTCACCCCAAACTTGGACTGCAGACCTGTTGGCGATTTAGGACTGATCAATGGAGCTATTCCTGATGAGTCCATCACCACTTCTACACCAGAACCTGGATATGCTAAAGGAGTTAGTATTTAAATGAGAAATTTATCATAATTTTGTTGTCGAATTGTTTACCTGATATTAATGTAAACTATTTCGCTTTCTAGATGGTACGATTATTGGGCAACGGAGGTGGATGGTGTGGTAACAACCTAGAGGCTGGAGCCAACTGGATCCTTATTGATTTGAGAGCACCAACTATCATCCGTGGATTCAGGACTATGAGCGTTATGCGCGCCGATGGCAACATTGCTTTCACTTCTGCAATCAGGATTCAGTACACCAACGATTTGACTGACGTATTCAAAGACTACACTAACCCTGATGGCACTGCTGTAGAGTTCCGTATTCTAGAGCCTACTTTATCTGTCCTTAACCTGCCGGTTCCTATTGAAGCCCAGTATGTCAAGTTCAAGATCCAAGACTACGTTGGTGCACCATGTTTGAAGATTGAGATCATGGGATGCGCTAGATTAGACTGCACTGACATCAACGAATGCAGCGAAAACAATGGAGGATGTGACCAGAAATGTATAAACACGTAAGTTTTGTTTGGTTCTCATTAAATCAATTAAACTGTACGTTTCAATACGTGTCTTACGATGCTTCTTTTCGTCTTCAGACCTGGAAACTTCTCGTGTGCTTGCAACATTGGTTACGAACTCTATTCCGCCAACGGTACAGCTGGTTACACCATTGAAAAATCAGAAACTGGTGAAAGAGATGGTGACACTTACCAAAGGAACAAATCTTGCGTGCCAGTCATGTGCCCACCTCTTAGCTCACCAGAAAACGGGAAATTGCTGTCCACCAAGGATGCTTATCACTTTGGCGATATTGTCCAATTCCAATGTGATTTTGGATATGTAATGTCTGGATTCTCTTCACTTCTTTGTACCTCCAGTGGAACCTGGAACGGAACTGCCCCTGAATGTCAATGTAAGTAAAAAAAAATAAAAACTTTGCATAATTTACTAGTAATCGAAACGAGTACGGCTTCGGTGCTCTGATTGGTTGGTTCATTGAAGCTGGCCAATCAGAGGCCGAACGCGTACTCGTTTCGATGACTTTAAACGTAAAACATACTCGTACTAAGCCTCTGACGAGACATCTTTATTTAATCAAAACGTTTTTTATAGATGCCCGTTGTGTAACATTATCTGACGACAAAAACGATGGACTAAAGGTGATCAGAGATGATCCTGACAGCGTACTAGTTCCATACAGGGATAATGTTACAATTACTTGCACGTCACCTGGAAGACAACTAAGGAACACTGTCACATCATCATTCAGACAGTGCGTGTATGACCCTAAACCTGTAAGTGTTACACATTTACTTACCCCACATGTGCATCCCATGTATGTTATTTCAAAATACTGAATCAATTATTAATTTCAGGGCCTACCCGATTACTGGTTCTCTGGAGCTCAACCACAATGTCCCAGAAAGGACTGCGGTATCCCAATGCCTACGCCAGGAGCTGAATATGGCCAGTACCTTGACACCAAGTATCAGAGTTCCTTCTTCTTTGGATGCCAGAACACTTTCAAACTTGCTGGACAAACAAGCAAACACGACAATGTAGTCAGATGTCAAGCTAATGGTATTTGGGACTTCGGAGATTTGAGATGTGAAGGACCAGTTTGCGAAGATCCAGGCAGACCCGCCGATGGTTACCAAATTGCAAGAAGCTACGAACAAGGCTCCGAAGTTCTGTTTGGTTGTTCGAGACCAGGCTACATTTTGATTAACCCAAGACCTATCACCTGTATACGCGAACCTGAATGCAAGGTCATCAGGCCTCTTGGTTTGGCATCTGGAAGAATTCCTGACTCAGCTATCAACGCGACATCAGAAAGGCCTAATTACGAAGCAAGAAACATCAGGCTTAATTCAGTAACCGGGTGGTGTGGCAAACAAGAAGCTTTCACATACGTAAGCGTTGACTTAGGCAAAGTATATAGAGTGAAGGCTATCCTGGTGAAGGGTGTCGTTACATCTGACATTGTAGGCAGACCAACAGAAATCAGATTCTTCTACAAACAAGCTGAAAATGAGAACTATGTTGTTTATTTCCCTAACTTCAACTTAACCATGAGAGATCCTGGAAACTACGGTGAACTGGCTATGATTACCTTGCCCAAGTTCGTTCAAGCTAGATTCGTTATTTTGGGTATAGTCAGTTTCATGGATAACGCTTGTCTAAAATTCGAGTTGATGGGTTGTGATGAGCCTGCTGTAGATCCCCTGTTGGGTTATGATTACGGATACTCTCCTTGTGTTGGTAAGTATAAGGACTTTATATTTTACGATAACAATATTGATGCTTAGAAACAATGACACTAAAATATTGTGTTTATTTCAGACAACGAGCCACCAGTTTTCCAGAACTGTCCGCAACAACCTATCGTAGTACAAACCGACGTTAACGGTGGTCTGTTACCAGTCAACTTTACTGAGCCTACAGCAACTGACAACTCAGGTGCTATAGCTAGACTAGAAGTAACACCTCAACACTTCAGAACTCCTATCCAAGTATTCCACAATATGGTTGTACGATACGTAGCTTTCGACTTTGATGGAAATGTTGCTATTTGTGAGGTGAACATCACAGTCCCTGATTACACTCCTCCCAAACTCAGCTGTCCACAAAGTTACGTTATAGAATTAGTTGACAAACAAGACAGTTACGCTGTCAATTTCAATGAAACCAGGAGAAGAATAAACGCAACAGATGCTTCCGGCGAGGTTTTCCTTAAATTCATACCGGAAAGAGCTGTCATCCCCATACGCGGCTATGAAAATGTAACGGTTATCGCCTCCGACAAATACGGAAACAGAGCTCAGTGCAATTTCCAAGTAAGAATTGTTACAATAAAAATATATTGTATGGATATACAATCTAAACAGGATTTTGTTTAATTTTTTTTGTTATTTTAGGTATCTGTACAAGCCACACCTTGTGTAGATTGGGAACTTATGCCACCTGCACATGGTGCCATGAATTGTCTACCTGGAGACAGGGGAATCCAATGTATTGCCACATGTAGTCCTGGCTTCAGATTTACCGATGGAGAACCAGTTAAGACGTTTGTGTGCGAAAACAAACGCCAATGGGTGCCCACATCAGTGGTGCCCGACTGTGTTTCTGAAAGTAAGTATCGATTATTTTAAAAACTAGTTTACGGAATAGAAACAAAATTCTAAATACTATGCGGTATTTGTTACAGATACCCAACAAGCTGCCTACCACGTCGTTTCTACTGTTCAATACCGCGCTCTCGGAGCTGTTTCCAATGCCTGCTTACCGAAATACAAAGACTTGGTTGCTCAATACGACAATGTTCTAAACGACCGACTAACGCAACGTTGTTCAGCCGTCAACGTAAATATTAACGTAACATTCGTCAACGTGATCCCAACGCTGCTCGACGAAAATGTTGTGAAAATGGACTTCGTATTGGCGATTATTCCCGCTGTTCGACAAACTCAGCTCTACGACCTCTGTGGTTCGACTTTGAACCTTATATTTGATTTATCCGTGCCATACGCCAGTGCTCTTATTGAACCGGTACTGAATGTATCGTCTATTGGCAACCAATGTCCGCCATTGAGAGCGATCAGGAGTTCCATTACTAAAGGATTCACCTGTAGCGTTGGCGAAGTATTGAACATGGACACAAATGACGTTCCAAGATGCTGTAAGTGCTAATTTTTTGTTCAACTTGTCGATTATAGGTATTATATTTTGTAAATATAATTTTACTCATTTATTTTTGTATGTTTCAGTACACTGCCCAGCTGGAACTTTTGCAGAAGAGAAACAAAAGACCTGTACAATGTGCCCCCGAGGATTCTTCCAAAACCAAGCTCGTCAAGGATCATGTCTGAAGTGCCCTCAAGGGACATTCACAAGGGAAGAAGGTTCCAAAGACATTAATGACTGCATCCCAGTTTGTGGTTATGGTACATACTCACCAACTGGATTGGTTCCTTGCTTGGAGTGTCCTAGAAACAGCTACACTGGGGAACCTCCACTCGGTGGATTTAAGGACTGTCAAGCTTGTCCAGTGAACACCTACACATACCAACCCGCTGCTCCCGGTAGAGATAGGTGCAGAGCTAAGTGTGCACCAGGAACTTACTCCCCAACTGGATTAGCTCCGTGCTCTCAGTGTCCACGAAACTTCTACCAAAACCTCATTGGACAAACCTTGTGCATGGAGTGCCCGACTAACATGAAGACTGTAGGAACTGGTGCAACAGGCTTAGAAGAATGTCTACCGGTAGAATGCTCAAACAGCGCTTGTCAACATGGTGGATTATGTGTACCTAAAGGACATGGAGTGCAATGTTACTGTCCGGCTGGATTCTCAGGACGCAGATGTGAAATTGACATCGACGAGTGCGCCAGTCAACCTTGTTATAACGGCGGTACTTGTACCGACCTGCCACAAGGATACCGCTGCGCATGTCCTACAGGATATGGAGGTATCAACTGTCAAGAAGAAAGGTCCGAGTGCAGAAATGACACCTGCCCTGAGAGAGCTATGTGCAAAGATGAGCCTGGATTCAATAACTACACCTGTTTATGTAGATCAGGATACACAGGCGTTGATTGTGACATCACGGTATGTATTTCCATAAAGCATTTGTTGTTCTACTTATTGATTTACATGTAAATATTCTACTTGTTTAGTTTAAAGTAACATACTAATTTTATCAAATTACAATTAACTTTTTGCAGATTGATCCTTGTTCGGCTAATGGAAACCCTTGCACAAACGGTGCCAACTGTATTGCACTTCAACAAGGCAGATACAAGTGCGAATGTCTGCCAGGTTGGGAGGGCCAACTTTGCGAAATCAACACTGACGACTGTATTGAAAAGCCTTGTCTCCTCGGCGCTCCTTGTACAGACTTAGTTAATGACTTTAGTTGCGGTTGCCCACCAGGCTTTACAGGCAAACGATGCCAAGAGAAAATAGATCTGTGCTCGAATGAACCATGCAAACACGGAATATGTGTTGACAAACTCTTCGTCCATCAATGTATTTGCGACCCAGGTTGGTCTGGTCCTTCATGTGACATCAACATCAATGAATGTGTAATTTCACCATGTGAAAATGGAGGACAATGTATTGATGGCATTGATGACTTCAACTGTATTTGCGAAGCTGGATACACAGGCAAGAGGTGTCAACACACAATCGATGACTGCTCGTCTAACCCATGCCAAAATGGTGCATCATGCGTCGATCAAATTGACGGATTTATTTGCAAATGCCGTCCAGGATACATTGGGCTTCAATGTGAAACAGCTATTGATGAATGCCTTAATGAGCCTTGCAATGCTGTGGGTACTGAGAAGTGTATTGACCTCGACAACAAATACCAATGTGTCTGCCGTGAAGGATTCACGGGAGAGACATGTGAAACGAACATTGATGACTGTGCTTCAGACCCATGTTTCAATGGTGGATCATGCAAAGACGATATTGGTGACTTCAAGTGTGCTTGCCTACCGGGATGGACTGGAAAACGTTGCGAGAGAGACATTGGCAACTGTATGAACATGCCTTGTCAAAACCATGCAAAATGTATCGATCTCTTCCAAGACTTCTTCTGCGTGTAAGTATTTAAAACTAAACATGTATCCTTCTTAGTTAAAAATAACAAGAAAACATGTAGGTAATATGTAATAAAAAATGCTCTCGATATTTCAGATGCCCAAGTGGTACAGATGGCAAACAATGTGAAACTGCTCCTGAAAGATGTATCGGCAGCCCTTGCATGCACGGTGGAAAATGCCAGGACTTCGGTTCTGGGCTCAACTGCACATGTTCTCAAGACTACACTGGAATTGGTTGCCAATACGAGTTCGACGCATGTGAAGCTGGTCTCTGTCAGAACGGTGCTACTTGCGTCGACGATGGAGAAGGTTATAACTGCATTTGTGCCCCAGGCTTCCAAGGAAAGAATTGTGATGAAGACATCGTTGACTGCAAGGAGAACTCTTGCCCTCCATCAGCTACCTGCATCGATTTACCAGGCCGTTTCTACTGCCAATGTCCTTTCAACCTTACTGGTGACGATTGCAGAAAAAGTAAGTCTTTCTTCTAATACCATAATTTTAATTAGTAGGAACTCGCTTTATTACGTACATTAAACTAAATGCTATGTTCATTTTTGTTTCAGCAATAAGTGTAGATTACGACCTCTACTTCAGCGACCCAATGCGTTCGAGTGCGGCTCAAGTGGTGCCATTCGATACAGGATCGACTGATAGTCTGACAATAGCGATGTGGGTCCAATACACACAACAAGACGAAGGCGGAGTATTCTTTACAGCCTACAGCGTTAGGTGTGTACAATAATAAACATAAAACAACTGAGTATACAATTACAACTGCTATTTAAAGTTCTCTTTAAATTAATTATATAATTTTCCATTTTCAGCAACTCCCACATTGCTTTGAACAGAAAACAAATTATACAAGCTCACTCAAATGGCGTCCAAGTTTCCCTATTCCCGGAACTTCAAGATGTTTACCTAAGCTTTGGAGAATTCGCAACTGTAAATGACGGGCAGTGGCACCACGTTGCTTTAGTCTGGGACGGTAGCAATGGCGGTGAACTGACACTTATTACTGAAGGTTTGATCGCTAGCAAGATTGAAGGTTACGGCAGTGGGCGAACACTACCACAATAGTAAGTTTCATTCATAAACCTTGAGAACTGTATTTGTACGGAGTTTATAATTAACTGTTCTAACAATTTATTTCACTTTCAGTGTTTGGGTAACACTCGGCAAGCCTCAATCTGACAACCCTAAGGCTTACACTGAAGCTGGGTTCCAAGGACATCTGAATAAAGTGCAAATATGGAACCGTGCTCTTGATGTCACAAATGAAATCCAGAAACAAGTTCGTGACTGCAGAACTGAGCCAGTTCTGTATAGCGGCCTGGGTCTCACCTGGGCTGGTTATGACGACTTGCTAGGAGGAGTTGAAAGAATAGTGCCATCTCACTGCGGTCAAAGAGTGTGCCCCAACGGTTACACTGGTTCTAAATGCCAACAGCTGCAAGTCGACAAGGAACCGCCAAGAATTGAGCGTTGCCCTGGAGATCTCTGGGTGATTGCAAAGAACGGATCGTCAATTGTGAGCTGGGATGTTCCCATGTTCAGCGACAATGTTGGAGTCGCCAAGGTGGTGGAGAAATCTGGTCACCGACCTGGACAGAACTTGGCCTGGGGGGCGTATGACATTGCTTACATTGCGTATGATGCTGCAGGCAACGCAGCTACTTGCACTTTCAAGGTTACCGTATTGGGTAAGTTTTTCAAGGTTTCCAATATTATGAAACACGAAACAATGTTCCGTAACGTAATACTAATATTTTTTCGTTATTCCAGCTGAATTCTGTCCACCGCTACCTGACCCACTCGGTGGTTACCAGTCTTGCCGCGATTGGGGTGCCGGTGGTCAATTCAAGGTGTGCGAGATTGCTTGCCGCGATGGCCTAAGGTTCTCTCAACCCGTGCCACCATTCTACACTTGTGGCGCTGAAGGTTTCTGGAGACCAACTGCTGATCCTACTCTACCATTGGTTTACCCTGCTTGTTCACGTAAGAAAATCCATTAATTTATTCTTTTGACCTTATTCCAATTAATTTGTTTCTGATTTTATTAATTTCTGCTATGTTATTACAGCGGCCTCACCAGCTCAGCGCGTGTTCAAGATATCAATGTTGTTCCCAAGCTCTGTACTTTGCAATGATGCCGGTCAAGGAGTACTCCGACAGAAGGTTCGCAGCGCTATTAACCAACTCAACAGAGACTGGAACTTCTGTTCTTACGCTGTCGACGGTATGTATGACGAGAAGACTATCAATATGTAAAGTCAGTATAAGGTCTTGAAGTAACTTACAATTTCAAATTCTTAACACAGGAACTCGCGAGTGCAAAGAACTGGACATCAATGTGAAGTGCGACCACCGCGCTAACTCCAGACAAACGAGACAAGTATCCACCCCTCCCGCCGTAGCTGCTGAAGATACCTATGTACTGGATGCTATCATCCCCGTCGAAGAGTAAGTTCAACTTCACCTTGCCTTAGAATAGTCCTTCATACGAAAAGTAGGAGTCGAACAATACGGTGTCGGCGTAGATACACAATATGCAAAACTTATAATGTAAAAACTCATCTTTGTAGTGCACATAGCATGTGTTTATATAACACAGTACAGTAAGGCAGCACTTTGGTCTCGTAGCAACAATATAAAGTTTTCTTGAAACTGATGCACTATTAGGCTTTTACAAAAAAGCATGTTGTTTCTTCTATCACAATTGCATGTATTTTTGTGGCACTTAGGACACGAAGCAGTAGGGAGGGTCGACAGGTTGGCGATACATACAACGTTGAAATCTCTTTCCCGTCTGTCAAGTAAGTTGTTTGCATGCTTTGTAGTAACACTAGCACTTGTTGTAACATAAACGTATATGCTTTAATGAAATAATGGTTTGTTGAAATAATAAATTAGTATAAACCTGTTTATGTAATCTAATATACAATTATTAAATCTCACAGCGATCCAGTAATCCACAATGGTAACAACGAACGCTCCACTGTACAACGTTTATTGGAGAAACTAATTCTTGAAGACGAACAATTCGACGTGAGGAACATTCTTCCTAACACCGTCCCCGATCCAGCTAGCTTGAGTCTGGTTTCCGACTATGCTTGCCCCACGGGACAAGTTGTCATGGCTCCTGATTGTGGTAACTATAATTTTCTTTGACTCAATCTTTTTGAAAATCATTGAACGGTTCTCTAATTGCTATTCATGTATTTACAGTGGCTTGTGCGGTTGGTACATTCCTGGACGCTGCCAGCGATACTTGCAAGCCTTGCCCACAGGGCACTTACCAATCTGAAGCAGGACAAGTGCAATGTACTGCCTGCCCAGCTATCGCAGGACAACCTGGTGTCACACAATCGACTGGAGCCCGCAGTGCTGCTGACTGCAAAGGTATATAAACAACCATTTTGGAACTAATTACCAATTTCTCAATACTCTTGTTCCTGGTTCCAATATTCGAGTTTCGTTTTCCAGAACGGTGTGCTGCTGGTAAATACTACGACTTTGAAGCTGATCTCTGCCGTCCTTGCGGCCACGGTTCGTACCAACCACGTGAAGGCGCCTTCTCTTGCATGGCCTGCCCTAGAGGACAAACTACTCGAGCCACAGAAGCCGTATCGGCTGCTGAATGCAGAGACGATTGTCCTTCAGGTAAATGAAAGAAGATATTGGAAATGTAATGGACAAATCAAATGAGTTGTGGTGTGACTGTAGCTTTAACCTATCGATTGTGGAATAAATATAAAATAATGTTTTAGGTGAACAACTGAGCAGTGACGGTGGCTGCGAGCCTTGCCCACGAGGAACATGGCGTGCTAATGGATCAGGAGCAGCATGCGCTCCTTGCCCACCAGGAACCACTACCCCGCAATCTGGAGCATCATCAGCCGATCAGTGCTCTCTCCCCGTTTGCCGACCTGGTAATAACACCTCACAAAACTCCGATACAAATAAATTCTCGTCTCTAAACTTTCTCACAGAAACATTTATAAAATTACGAATTGACTTTGAAACAATCCATCAAAATGTGAAATATTTTGACAACGGAATTTTGATCTTCTGAACTCGAGGAATCCGCGCTAATCCGATTTCTATTGTTGAATATTATAGTTGAGAATTCTGGATATTCGTTATACCTACCTAATCGAATATTTTTGTCAGTGATAAATGTATTCATAAAATATTTTCTTTTTATTTTCTAGGCTCATACCTCAACGTCACATTGAACACATGTGTACAGTGCAGAAAGGGAACCTATCAATCAGAGGCTCAGCAGACAGTCTGTGTTCCATGTCCGATCAACACAAGCACTAGAGGCCCCGGCGCTGTAAGTAAACCTACTTAGCCTTAATAACGTCCTAAATATATTTCAAGTGGATTCTTTATCATCTTCAAAACGACGATGACAATAAAAATGAAAGCTCTTCTGAGAGAAAACTCATGATCAAAGTACCTACAAGTCAAATGGCTCAACTTAGGGGTTAAATTGCGGAAGGCTGTTATGGTTTACGCCCTTTGTAGAAAAAATATTCAGGAAAATATTTCCGGCTGACAAAACTTTTCTTTTATGCTCATTTACTTCATAATAATTTATTATTTCCTACTGTATGTACCTAATACAATACTTAATCATTTTTACAGACTTCGGAAGCAGAATGCACGAACCCATGTGAAATGAGTGGCCCAGAGATGCACTGTGACGTCAACGCGTACTGCCTCCTGATACCCGAGACTAGTGAATTCAAGTGTCAATGCAAACCAGGCTTCAACGGCACTGGAAAAGTCTGTATAGGTAAGCGAGACTTAATTCAAGAAGCCAGACAAGTAATCTCAATTCTTCAAAGTTTTTAAAAGAAATTTGCCTTGAAAATTAAGCTTCTATTGATGAAACCTCATTCGAAACTTTGATGCCTGTATAATGGAGACTGAATTTTTGTACGACAGCTAATTTGTATTCATTGTAGAAAGTATTCAGCTGAATTGCCCAAATTTCTTATACTTCTCGTCTCTCTGAATATTGGAATTGATTCCGAAATCAATTCTAAGGGAATGTTGACAGGCTTTTGATTTATGTAGCAAAGTATTTTATGAAACTGTTGGTATGAGATTCGGTACAAATTCTTATATTGGACTGTAATCTGCTTTATTGAATTGTTAACCCTTTTTGTTTAGGATTTAAGCAAAAACAAAGAGAATGAAGGTATTTCTGTTATAGGCAGTAAATTGTAAAAGCCGCTAATGCGGTCCAAATGAACAAATGTAACACACGGTGAATTTCTGAAATATTTAATTATAGATAATAATTAGATTAGTTAGCATAAGACAGCTTCCGTGTGTTGTTATATTTTAAGTTAAAGACAGTCATAGGACTGTCTAGGCGATGTATAGACATCGCCATGATATATATCTATCTATAGACGTCCCTACAAAGATATCCCTTACAAAGGCCATAATCCCCATGATTGACAGACTTGGCATTAACTACTAAAACGCCTAATATTATTTCCAGATGTGTGTCAAGACTTCTGTGACAACGGTGGTGAGTGCGTGAAGGATGCACGAGGTGAACCTTCGTGTCGGTGCACCGGTTCGTTCACCGGCCGCCATTGTAGAGAGAAGAGCGAGTTCGCGTACATCGCCAGCGGAGTCGCGGGAGGAGTCATCTTTATTATATTCTTAGTACTGCTTGTATGGATGATTTGTGCGAGGTAAGTGTTACGAAAAATTTTATTCCATCGCCTTTTCGATTAGACCCGCAATTGTAAACCAACGTTAACGTAGATGTGACATTTATAGGTATTTCCGTCGGGTAACAAAAAACAACTTTGATAATATTATAAAGTTAATGAGATTGTTGCGCTTCACTTGTGTACAGCAAGGGTTCGTAAACCTACCCAAAGACTTAATTGCTTCTCTATAGACGTCCTCTTGCACAACTATCCAACGATTAATTTGCAAAAAAATCATATACAAAATACTATCTCTCGTTACAGATCAACAAAGAAGAAGGAACCAAAGAAGACTTTAACACCAGCTATCGACCAAAACGGCTCCCAAGTGAACTTCTACTACGGAGCACACACACCGTACGCGGAGTCCATAGCCCCATCACACCACTCCACGTACGCACACTACTATGACGATGAAGAAGATGGCTGGGAGATGCCAAACTTCTACAACGAGACTTACATGAAGGAAAGTCTCCATAATGGGATGAACGGCAAAATGAACAGCTTAGCCCGATCCAACGCCAGCATATACGGGACCAAGGAGGATCTCTATGACAGACTAAAGAGGCACGCGTACCCGGGTAAGAAAGGTCAGTATGTTTGTAGCACTTAGACTAGTGCGCACTTTTGTTTAAAGAGAATGCAGCTTGTGCACGTTTCGCTTTGTAGATTACGCTTTGCTGTTTTGTTGTAGACCGTAGCTAGTTTACACTGAACACACTTGTTTATTCATCAGGCATTTAAAAGTTTCACGTCAAATTCTAAGCATATGAAGCTTCTATAAAAAATCGATCCAATAAATTATAAAGCCTTTCAAGTAGGCTTTTTTTATTATTAAAGATTTTGAGCTCAAGATGACCTACAAAATCAGCTTATTACCGAGGAAAATATTTAGCTGAGTTTATGGGCTTATCAAATCAGGACGTCAAGACCAGACTACATAAGTACTATTGTACTGATAACTTCAAATCAATTACAAGAATTCCATTTCATTCTTAATTTAGTTATTATTATCATAATGACGTCAAAGCCTTTGTTGTAAACAAAAAAACAACAAAAGAACAATGTCTGATGTAAATAAACACACACATGTACCTCTAGTATCGGATTTGTTTACGCACGAACAAAAATTCCACTTGCACAAACAACATTATCGGTCTGGGAGACACACTGAACAAAGTAAATAACAATGATGAAATACTAATAATTGTATTATCCATTGCAGATAAGAGTGACAGCGACAGTGAAGGTCAATAGGAGTAACAAAGGACTGCGTTTTGTCGTATTCTGGTCAATCTTACATAATACTTCGTACTTAGTGTCAATTCTCGGCGTACAACGTAAAAAGGAGTATCTACAGGTAACAATTATTTAGTCTGTGGATCACAAGCCGAGGATCAAGTATGTTATTATAGAATGTCGTATTCTATTAGCTTTATTAAGAAACTTAGATATAATGCTACGTGTATTAACACACTCACTGTTTAAATTACAGCCCCCACCAAATAAGTTTATTTAACAAAGTAAATTCGTCACAAAAGTCAGTAAAGGCGTTACATTATTTCGAAAACAGTGAATGTGTTGATGTTCTCTAAATAAATATTCATCAACGAAGAATGCTCAAGTACTGTAAGGCGAACACTGCCATATATGAAGATGAAGTAGAGTACTCAGAATATATGAACGAATTTTGTATAAAAAAATACATTCCAAAACAAGCCGATTTATAATCGTGTAAATATAATGTTATTAAATATTTTTTTGTATATTTTTTTAGAAAAACTTTTCTTGAAATGTTAGTAATAATTAAATCTATAGAACAATATAATTAGCAAGAGTAATTATTACTAACATAAGGAAGCTAGGTAATATAAATTGACGGTTTATGTTTTGTATTATAAACTGGACTGTTATAGAGATATAATAATGTGCATGATTGTTTGTGTGTATGCGACAGTGAAATGTATAGAATGATTTATTTTTATAACTATCACGTGAATATATGGGACATGTATTATATATACGTTTTGTATTAAAGTATTTTTAAGCTGACATAATTTATAGTAAATTACATAATATTGGGACCGTACTGGGAACAGCAGTAACAAATATATAAGAGAGTATTAGACTAGTTCTATGAAACATGTATATTCATTTATGTACGTACCTAATTAAATTGTTTTTTTTTTATTGAAATACTCAAAGAATCTTCATCGGGTGGTCAATATTCCATCACAATCTTTTACCACTTTAGTGATTACATAATAAAGATATTTTTTTTACAAAAATTTTAATGAAATAAATTTTAATACGTATATTTATTAAGAATTTTATTTTATTTCATTCCCTTACCTATGTTATCATCAAGCATTGAGGCGCTGTTTGCAGCAGCTTAAGGACAGAAAAATCAGAAAATCTAAAAGTTGTTATTCTTATTTATAGCTGCTACTTTCTGACAATATACATAAAACTCCTTTAGTAAAAAGTTCCTTTTTAAATAAAGATTTGAATTACTGGTTACTACTTGTAGTGGTATTGGCTATGTGCAAAGCGAGTAGTGGCGGACAGATAACGACCGCAGCGCACAACACGGCAGAAATTGGAAACATATGCGGATGATGCAAACCCGGTTTTTATTATTATATTCATTTTACCGTAAAACTATTGAATAAATTGCACTTAAATAATAATGTCAACAATACTATTTTCATCTTTGGTTTTATTTATATTTGCAAAGAAAATGATAATGTTTACATTGTTATTATTTGACAGCTGCCGCAAATGTTGTAAACGCTACGCGTCGCCACCGTCGCGCACATAGCCAATATAGTGATAGTGGTAATGGTATGAAGAGGTCATATTAAGCATCTAAAAGGTAGGTATTGTTGGAGGAACATCATCAACATCATCATCAGCCTATAAGTGTCCATTGTTAAGCAAAAGGCATCTTCTCTAGAGGAGTATAAGACTAAAAGCAAATCTCTCGAAATTCTTGCAGTACAGACATTCTTAGGCCGCTCGCCCACGCCTTTACGCCCTCGCTTTTTGTAGCGATGCTGTCGCACTTAGCATCAATGCAACGCGAAGTGCATACAAAATGAACATACATTTTCACTTGTAGCTGTGGTGTTCCAGGTGTACATGGGCGCTTACCGGCTTATGCCATAAAAAAATAACATTGGCAGGGACGCTCTCGCGCTTTCGGTGATCGCGCGGATCGCTACAAAAGTAGCTTATGGGCGAGCGGCCTTAAATTGAGTTAAAGTTATTTTTAAGATAAGAGGCCTTAAAGTTATTTGTTATTTTGTGGATAAGAAACTGCGGGCAAAGACTACTTACGCGAAATTATTTAAAAATACAATGTTATCATACCCCAGATACAACAATTGTCCACTATAGTTACCAACTAGGGAGAGTTCAAGCCTATTGAACTGTCTCGCCGAAATATAAACAAAAGTTAACAAATACTAGTATAGTTATTATCAGTAACCAATTGTGTCAATAAAACCAGTGGTTACGTGTTTATTGACCTGTTGACACTTTCAAATAATGTCATAAGATCAGTCTATGAAATAAACTAGTATAATGATCATCTTGTCATGTTAAAGTTGACATAATTTGCGCACGTGACGACGTTTAGCGAATTAATGTGCAATCTCCTTTTTGTATCACGCTGTATTGTGAAATTTAGTGTCAGTAGTTTTTCAAAAATATGGTGTTATTTCGGAAAGATACAAGATTTTTTAACTTAATTTTCTTTCTATTTGATACTAAACTTGATCAGTAAATTGTATTTTATGGAAATAGCATTGGAAATCAATTGAACTATAATATTAACGAATAGAAGAAAATGTGTCCACAAATCTGAAAATTTTACACAATTTATCTAATTCGATAAGAAAAACATGACAACCATTACTAGGGCAACGATTCTCAGTAAAATACCAACATAATAATTAAAAGTAAATTTATTCTTTCAATAAGAATTTTAGCACAGCCAATTACACGAAACTTAATTATTTAGCCAAACAAGAAAGTAGGTAAAATACTTTTGTAATAATAATAATAGAATATTAAAAATAAACATATAAATTCTGGAAGTCTTTCATGTACTTCACTAAGGTTTCCACTTCTTCAACTGATACTGCGTTGTAGATGGACGCTCGGATACCACCGACGTTTCTGGAAATTTATTATTAAAAAATTAATTTGAATTTAGAAAATTGCTTTATTATTTCTAAGTGATAGTGAATGTTTTAAAGAGTATCACACATAGTTGTATACGCGACACTCGCTGCGTCGATTCTCGTGTACGTTTCTCATGATTATAAGCCCCTAGTGTGGCTTGAAACCAGTTGAGTAACTCCACAGAATAGTTACACGAGTGATTCATATAAATTAATTAATTATAACACACATTTTACAAATGTTCACAAAATATCTCAATGCATAAAATTTTTGCACCTCCGGAAATTCTAAAAACACAAAATGAACATGCATTAAACAAAATGCATAGAATTTACCTGTGCCCCTTCAACTGAATAAGTCCTAAAGCCTCAGCGCCCTTCAGGAACTCCTTTTCAAGATCCTCATTAGCTGGAGATCCGATTCTGAATGGGACATTCATCTTACTTCTGGCATTCTTGGCTACTGGCACGGAATAGAAGCCATTAGACTCTTCCACCGCGCCATAGATCAGTGACGCTTTCTTCGCGGCTAGTTGAGCCATGCCTTCAACACCTCCATTCCTCTCAACCCATTGTAAAACTCTTCCCATTACGTAGATACTGAAAAGTAGAGGATTTTTTGTTAATAATATCTATTTTACAAGGCTCGAGAAATAGACTGACTTGAATGACGGCCTAGAATGCTGAATTCAATGAATGCCTCGTTGGCCGAGTGGTCGCAACTGCGACTACGACAGCGTTGTCGTCATCCCCATTCTAGAATTATGTTGAAAGCTAGTAACTCTTTTCGTTTAAAACAATTTCATATAACATTTTATCAATAACGTCAGATATGGCTTACGTATCAACTTGTCTACTAGTGCATGACCTATCTCAATGTTATTAAATACCTAAATTATTTGTTATTTGACTTCGATTACGTTTATGTTTTTGTCAACAACTAATTTACTTTTAATTTTACAAGTGTTGTATATTATTTTATTTACTGATATGGCGGAAAAATAAGTACAACAAATTACTACAAAAATTACCCCGCAACTACGCAATAAAATCAGTGTTCTCAGTAAAAATAATTTCATAAATTATCCAAGGTAAATACCATAATTCATTATCAACTTTTAGTTTACACGCTAAGTTACGAAAAAACAAAATAATATTTTTTCCATCGTATTATCAACAATAGGGTTGATATCTACCTACGTCGCAATACCAATAATAATAATAACAACAAAACATATATGATTTGTTCTAGCGATAATAAAATTATCTAATTGATAATATCTGTTACTAAGGGTTAAAACACCTTATTACTTATCTTAGACTTTATTTTTATTTTATAAGAAGCTTCTGCCCGCATGTTCACACACGTTCCCGTGGGATTAAAATTAACTTATATGTCTTATTCCAGATCATAATCTATGCCTCTTTCAAATTTCAACCTAATCCCTAGGGATTGTCGCGGAGAACCTAACGGGTTAACGGGGCTCCGGCTCGACGTGCAGGAGAAGAAACGGGGTGGTTTTAAGAGTCTGACACTCCCTCCCGCCTCACCCAGGCGGAAGCAGTCATTCAATGATTCTCCCCCCTTAAAAAAAATCCCTAGGGATTAGGGAATAGATTAAGGAATAATAGATTAGGGAACGGGTCTAGACCCGTTTTGCCGTGATTGAGTGACAACCATACACACAAATTAACAAAAGTCCACGTTTATAATATTAGTAAAAAAGCTGAAGAGTCTGTTTAGTTTAAATGCGTTAATCTCCGGAACTACTGGATCGATTTGAAAAAATATGTTTGTGATGTCCATAAAGGGTATAGGTTATAAAACATCACACTACGATCAATAGGTGAAATTAAGAATAGCTAATATCTTTTATAAGATAATAAAATAAAGTAAGAACTAACAAAACATATCTATTTGTTATCTAATACATTCTTTGTTTCTAATCAAGTCTAGTGTGGTATATGATAAGTTTTATTATATTTATTGCTATTTTTCAAGGTTGCTCTCACGTGTTCTATTCCTAAGCGTGATAAAGCGCTATGTAAGATAATTGTGGCTATAACCTTCCTCAACAGTTGGACAGCAAATTGAGAAAAAGGGATTTTTTAAATTCGACCAACAGTTTAAGTGTATAGAGTTGTAAACATGTAATAACAAAGCCGGTCCAAGCTCTGGTTTCGGTTTGGCCACACCTAAACAATAGCTTCAGTTTTGATACTTGCACTAAATTCAACTAAAATTGCCCACCTCAAACTTTACATATGAATTTTGCTAACAGTTCCTACTTTACCTACTTTCATTTCCATCTAAAGCCTTTGTGACTCGAAAGACACTATTTGGTGTACATGGCCACACATCAGGCTATAAAAATCCAATATTAACTGACCGTCGAATGTGGGGGAAACACTACAGAAAGAGGGACCACGACAAACTGGTTTTGTAACCATCATAGATCTACAAAGGTACCATACAGGTAGGTATAGATACTCACGCGAACATAGGAGGTGTGTTAAGAATGGAGTCCGCCTTAGCATTGGCAGTCCAGTCGAAGAGCGATGGGCATATCGGCAGCGCTTGGTTCAGCAAATCTTCTCTAACGATGACCAGGCACACACCAGCGGTACCAATGTTCTTCTGTGCACCGGCGTATATCACTCCGAACTAGAAAAGAAGAGAAGAATATTGTTGAGAATCATATTACTTCCATTAGGAACTTGCACATTAGTGCAAGTTAGTCACTCCTTTAAGGAACGTTTGGAATTTGGCTCTCGCTAGATGGCGCTAGTGATGTTTTAAATCCTACTGGGTTGGTTTTAAGACCTTTTACCCTATACACTGCGCTATTGGCAGCATTAGGTAAAATTCTACCTAACTTCAGTTATTTTAAGTAGTTTTTAGATATAACTCATTCAAACTTATTATGTGATAACTTGTAAAATGTTGACTGAATTGATATTTAATATAAAATTGCTATAATTAGGTTCTCGTCGAATATAATTTTGGTACTATACCTTGCAAGCCTTGATTGGTGGAACATGTAAACTGCGCATTCATCTTGCAATGCATCTACATGTACCGTGTTCAGCAATAAAGATATTTGAATTTTAATTCAAATAGTATTATTAAAAAACAACAGGTAATCGGCCTGACCCCTAAATGATACGGTAACAATTTGTTTATCGTCCACAACGACTGCCCTTTATCGGACATCAATTCGCTATCTTATCGTTCTTTCGGCCTATTAATGGCGTTTACTGATACATAAGTAGGCATGCAAAGTAATAAGACTTTAAAAAACAGAATTTACAACCAACTATGTCGTTGTTCTCCATTTGAAACTAACCTTTGAAACAAACACCTAGCTTTACTGACAAGCAGACTGGCTGACAAATTAATTTTGACGTTTCAAAAATGCCTTAGTAATTAATTAAAAAACTGCCTCATTGGCCGAGTGATCGCAAGTGGGACTACCCGGCAAGGGGTCTCGGGTTCGATTAACAAGATACGTGCTGGAAATGTGCCCGATATATGGCAATTGGTTCACCGCCTCTCACATGGGACTCATAACATAAAATAGTGAAAAGTGGTTGTTACCTTGTACAGTGACATTAAGCGCCGTAATGCGCAACTCTGCCTACCCCTTCGGGGATAATGGCGTGAAGTTATGTTATGTTAGTTATGTTTACTTAAAACGAAGAATATTCTTAGACAGTGAGTACTTGTTTATTCTTTAGCTACATAAAAATATAATTATTCTATAGACGTTGGCGCATGCCTCATCCTATATAATAGGTACAGTCAATTAAGTTATGTGGTACGTAACCGCAGTTACGCAGGTATGAAAATAAAGGTTCACTCAGTACAGAGACAGTAGCTATTGTTACACCAAGCTATATTTCTGTATGTAGGTACTATGATTTGTGTAAAATAAAGATTATTCTATTCTATGTGGTTTTTAACGAAGGCATCTCTTTTGTAACCATTGGTCGACTCAGTAGCCAACCAATAGTTAGTGTCTTTGTACTGAACCAACCTTTATTTTCTTACCTGCATTCTGAATAGATGGATTGACTGTACATTCTGCGCCTGTGTCATGGTTCTAGGTCAAAACATGCAGAAAATAACTCGGTCTTTAAGATACGCGAAGGTTTTAACTTTAAGTAATAATTTATAATTTTCTAAAGAGATAATTTTTTTAGTTAATATGAGTCTGGAATTGTGTCCGGTATATGGCAATAGGCTCACCTCCTTTTACATGGGACTCATAACATAAATAGTGAAAAGTGGGTGTTACATTGTACAGAGGCATTAACACGTTAAACGCCATGGGGGTCACCGGTGACCGACGTTAGCGAAGGATTTCCCTTCAACAGTTTTTTATTGGCAGTTAAAGCTGTAAGTGCCGTAAGGTGCACCTCTGCCTACGTCTTCGGGGATAAAAGGCGTGATGTTATGTTATAATTATTTCAGTTCTAGTTCAAATGGAATGGCTTGATAAATGTCATCTGCAGGTATCAACAGAAATGGAATGTAGACATTATAATAAATTATAGTCTTAAAAAAAATGAAGATAAACAAATGAGTATGTCTTAGTACACGCGGTTGTTAACATGTGGATTAGGCTATCATTGTGCTGATAAGTCGTAGGTCGGCGCGGCCAATGCCCCTAAAGCTAAAAGTAATATATCGGTTGATTCAGTACATGTTGAGACTTGAGAGTCACCGGACAAATTAAAAATCATGTTTTTGTTGCACATACACATCTTGCAATCACTTGGATTGCTTCCAAGTAATCAAAAAAAAATTATACATCTGAGAATTTTAGCCACTTATTTTTCGTTTATTTATTTATAGAATAGCTAGCATACCTACTTATTTATTTACAAGCTATATAAACACTTAAGGAGAGCAATTCATTTATTTTTAAGTAATTTTATGTAGTGTAAAGTTGTAATAATTCAATTTAGAAATACCAAAAACTATACAGATAAATAAAATTGAAATGTCTGTTTGTAATATTAAAATAACCGCTTTTTACTACATGCATGCAAATATACATATGATACACATATCAAAAAAACATTTTTTGCAATTTTTGTCTGTCTGTCTGTTTGCTTGTTTGTACTGGCTAATCTCTAGAATGTCTGGACCGATTTTGCAAGACTTTTATTGGCAGGTAGCTGATATACTAAGGAGTAAAATAGGCTACTTTTATTTTGTAAAATTGAAACAAAATAAAGCTATGTTCTAAAATTCATCTTCTACGCAGATGAAGTCCCGGGTGACAGCTAGTAGGTAATATAGTAAATATTTTATCAATGTCTTGTTAATAGCTATTAGTTATCTATGTTACTAGTTCATTATTAATAGCTGTTTATATGAGTCATACCAATAATTACTCTAGGCGTATATTTTTTATCTGTATCAGGTGATTTTTAAACCCACAAATGGGCAAATCCACAATTGTTTATCTAATGATTATTTATAAGAGCTGTTGAATTATCAAAGCCATTAGAAACATTTTAAATAGACTTAGATATCTGACTTGTGACTGTTTACATTAATATGCATATTTCACCTTAATATTATTGTTTTTTTATACTATTAAATTTTTGTTATTATTGTACTGTACCAATTTTGTTATACTTTGTTGTTTTTATTCGTTTCTTTACTCTTTTGACTTTATTATTAATATTCTGTACTAATATAACTATCTGTAATTTTATTTTAATTTTTTATAATCTTTGGTTTTTTGTGTGCCTACTTGCCAAATAAATGCCTTCTTTCTTTCTCTGCATATTATTCATTTTTCCTGTACTGTAGGAACGCAATAATATATTTGTCCTGTTACCTTTTCTGCTATTTTAACCTCAATTTGTAATTTTTTTAAGTTTTTTAACCAACCGAGAACTGAAACTTATTCAGGCGACGATATTTAAAGTAAAGGAAGTGCTCTGTGCAATAACACTCCCAGAATTTTAAAAAGCAGTCTACTTCCAGCTACACTCCAGCTTTACAGTTTTTATAGTACTTCCTAGAATCCTGCCTACTACTTAACTCGTTGAGTACCGTCATTATAGACACAATTAAAGAACAATAGGTTGCGGTTACCGGTGACCGCGCTGTGTTTGACAGTTTAATATGTTAATATATCGTACCGAAAACCCCCAAAATCTGTTCATACGCTGTAGTCTCTAAACATTGGAAATAAGGTTTATAAAGGTAATAAGTTAGTAAAGTGCGGTCACCGATGACCACTTGGGAATTGAACAGTTAACAACTCTTTTGGCCGAGACTACATACATACAACTCAAAATAGAATTCTTACCTTAGAAACATCAACTTTCTTAGACATAATATTTGAGGACATGTCAGCTACTAGAGGCACTCCCTTTGTGTCAGGGACAAAGTCAAATTCAACACCTGGAATAAAAACAAAATTAATATTAGCATACATAGCAAACACAATTATTAATGTCATCGAACCATTGGTCTAATTAGAGTCATTAAAACTAATGGAGAATGTACTCAATTGTACTGACTAGTAATTCATATCATTATGTACATAATAGTTGATGTAATAAGTACTATATTGTAAAGTTCATATAAGCTAAACTAATCAACATTGCGCTTGTTGATTGCCTTCAACATTTTCTGTTAGCAGTCAAAAGGTTAGTAGTTCTATTTTCAACTTTATTGTGTTTTATTAAGTCAAAAATCTATTGAGAAAAATATATATTGCGGTAACTTGTTGTGTTTGTCTTGTCATAATTAGATTCAACAATTTTCATAAAAACAAAGTAAAATCATATCGCAAATCTCTGCCAAAAATAGCACAGTTTACAATGTGATAATAATATACTTACAAACAAATACAACAAAATAAGATTTAAAATGTTATCAGATAGTTACCATGAATAGTTTCGTTGGTGCAAATGTGAACATATGAGGCATTGGGATCAAGGTTCCACTCTGATTGATCAGGAATGCCAACATAACGATCTGTAGGAGGCAGCACCAAGTTCACTTTGCCATACTTTTTGGCCTCCTTTGCTGCTTTAGCTGACCAGTCACCTGAAAGAGGAGAGTCTGTTGTCAGGATGGGGGTTCCGCAGGGGTCAATTCTCGGCCCATTTTTGTTTCTTATATATATAAATGACTTACCTTACCTTGTAAGGGATAACCACGGGATAGTACTGTTTGCGGATGATACTTCGTTATTATTTAAACTTAAACGTAGACAATTAGTTATTGTTAATGTGAACAGTGCTCTCTCGGAGATAGTACGCTGGTTCAATGCCAACAACCTATTACTAAATGGAACTAAAACTAAATGCATTATTTTTCACCAAATGTTGGACATGTGAAAACCAGCGTGCTCATTAAGGGTGAGGAGTTGAGCCCTGTAGATTCTACTGTCTTTTTAGGTATAACCCTAGACGCTAAGCTCCAGTGGGCTCCACATATAAATAAGTTATCGAAAAGGCTCAGTTCTGCAGCATATGCCGTTAAAAAAATTAGAAATTTAACCGATGTAGATACAGCGCGATTAGTATACTTTAGTTATTTTCATAGTGTCATGTCATATGTATGGTATTCTCTTATGGGGGAATGCTGCTGACATTCAATCTATCTTTGTTCTGCAGAAGAGGGCCATTCGATCAATTTATAATCTTAGTCCGAGGTACTCTCTCAGGGAACTATTTAAAGAAATTAATATAATGACTGTTGCTTCTCAATACATTTATGAAAATTTAGTATATGCTTATAAAAACAAAAGTTTATTTAAAAAATATAGTGATATACATAATATAAACACGAGAAATAAAGACAAATATGTTGTTCCCACTACTAGACTAAAGAAAATAAGTGGTTCGTTTAGATGTCAGAGTATACGCTTTTACAATAAGATTCCCAGCCATATCCAAAATTTGAGTCTAAATAAATTTAAAAATGTCATTAAAGATAAATTTTATAGTAAAGCTTATTATAAAATAAAAGACTGCCTAGATGATAGTCTGGCTTGGGAATAAGCTGCTGTAACGTCCACACAGGTCATGTTGACATGTTTGTAACATATAGTTACATTTCTTTTTTTTATATGCAATTTGACATTATTGTTTTAATGTGATATTGTTTTTCATATGTTGTTCTAACTTGACACTTACTTTTTATTTAACAATTGTTAATGCTAGGACCGTGCGAGACTTTGCCTCACCATTTCTTTTCTAATTACCCTTTTTCTGACAGTTTGAGTATTTGTGCGACCCACGCAAATGTTCTTTAGGTTGGTATTGTTTGTCGAATCAGTCAGCCTCACCTGTTAATTGAGCTGACTGTAAACCGACACATGCGTACTGCCTTCAGAACGGGTCCGCTCAAACTGTTGTGGTTCTTTCCTCAAAAGCCCACTACAGAAAGAACTGGCACGGTTCTCACACATAATCTGTTATACATATTGTCTGGACTTTAAACTGTCAAACACCAAGCGGTCACCGGTGACCGCAACCTATTGTTCTATAATTGTGTCTACAAAACCGGTACTCGACGAGTTAAAAGAGACAGACCTCTGAGTTTGTTTCGGCATTTCTTCTCAGAGTAGTCAGTTAGGAAATGTCGACCTCATCTTTCGCTTGATAAAATTGACGTGTAAAAGTGCTGCCTTGTAGCCTATTTGCAGAAATAAATTCACTTGTTTCACTTCACTTGTTTCACTTATTGTTCAATAACCAAC
This sequence comes from Spodoptera picta, assembly GCA_038387885.1. Taxonomy (NCBI): domain Eukaryota; kingdom Metazoa; phylum Arthropoda; class Insecta; order Lepidoptera; family Noctuidae; genus Spodoptera; species Spodoptera picta. The sequence continues at coordinate 739,605 of JAZHFQ010000778.1, forward strand.
CTTTTCATTAATTGTTTAAAGTTGAATTTTGAGAAACTTAAATGTGAGTAATTTATGTCACATTCTATAATTGAAATTAAATAAACTATAACTTCTCAAAACCAATTAAAAAGCAATATATTATTGTATTATCTATGAAGTACAGTAATTATTAGAACATAGAAACTTCTTAGAGTAGGTAACTAGAATAGGGAAAAGGTTTATAAAATATTTTCTTCAATAAAACCAGTTTTGTAATTGTTATTTGCTATTGTTTGACTTCCTTTATCATTATTGTCAATACCTAGTGCAAATCAATATTTTTATGCAAAACATGTTCCTCATTACTCATCCAATAACAAACAAGATAAGGGCCTACCGTCAAGGGCAAACTTTAAATGCAGAAGGACACTACGATTAAAATTGTTTACCAGTCTAGTGCTCGTAAAAACCCATTCGCTTTGTTTAGTATTTCATAAAAGGAGGATAGCATTGGTTTTAGATTATTGAATATACAGAACCTTCTTATGTATTCAATCCACATAAATAACAATAAGAACAAATAAAAGCATCGCCTTACCAGTCACGACATAATCCGCAGTTCCAGTTCTAGACATCAAGTTAAGTGGAACCGCTGCAAATTCACCAGTACCACCCCCAGCCATGAATAAAATTTTGTAATTTGCTGGCACATCTCTGAAATAATGATAAAATAAATATATATGTTTTTTTACTTTTTTTATCAACTAACCGTTTTTTTTTTTTCCTTCTATGGCAATTGGCAATTGAGTCTCCACTATTTAGTAGTTGACTATTCTGCCAGCGTCATGTGTTACGGAAGGTGTGGGCATTACAGATTATATATTTAAATAGAAAAGGGACAAAAAAACAATGGCATTGACATTTAAATATAAAGCACATTCACTATATTTTATTATATTAGGTACTCTCATTATACATTATACATTAGATTTTAATATTATTTTTAGTAATGAATTTTGCCAAAAGGTTAATGAGTTTAGGATAAAAATTGGTTAATAGTGAGCGAAAATTAATTGGGAAGGGAATTTTAATATTAGGGAGTTCTCTATAGAGGTCTAGATATTGGGAGTTTATGGAGCAAGAAAAAAAATATATGTTCGAGGGTACCCTCATCAAGACTACATTCGCATACAGAGTTGTCACGAATGTGAATCTTGTACAAAAAAACTGGACTACTGCAGTGGCCGAGTCTAAGTCTACACAAGGACGTGACTGCTTGTTTTGGGATTTTACGAAATTTAAAAAACCAAGGTTTCCTCTGGATGCTAGGTTGGACGGAAGCGTAGTAAGCTCCTTTACGCTGTGAGGTACTTTTCCATATTGAAGACCACGTGTCATAGAGCTTTCGCTTTGTGTCGGCTCGGATATCAAAGCCGGGTATAACGAAATGATGGCGTTCCACATCACCTGACGTAGCAAACTTAGCCAACGCATCAGCACATTCATTTCCGCGTATGCCAGAGTGGCCAGGGATCCAAACTATTTCGATATTAAGCCCTTCATTATGACAGCACCAAAGGAGGTGTTTAATATCTACAACTAGCTGGCTATGGATTTTGGTGTGTAACTGATTTTGACCTAAAGATTGAATACTACTACGGGAATCTGAAAAAATTAACTAACCGTTTTTTTTGATTCGGCTCCAGATCAGCAACGAAAATGTCAAGCGATACAGTCAAAGTCAAAATGAAAGATAGACAAGTTGTCAAACTCAAAATGTACAAAAGTACAAACAAACAGTCCTTTCTTTCATTCATTCGGTTATCAACCCTCTACCGACAGTGTTCCAGACTTCCAGGTAAAATAAACAGCCTATTCCTATTCCATAGAAGTCCAAACAACCTCTAATCTTATCGGGGGCTAAAAAAAAAAGTATGTATCGAAAATGATTATTTACATTACTAATTTGTCTTAACTAAGTTTAATATAAGTTTTAATTTTTATGTTCCGTAATAAAGCAGTTGATGAGGCACAAAACAATAATGAACTCTTTAAACTACTTCGAGGACCCCCAAGTCCTCTATTACAAATATTTAAATAATGATGAGCTATAGTGACAACACTGTCCATAATATACCGCTTGACGAGCTTTATAATTATTCATTTGAATGGATGTCATAATTTAAGTGCGAAGTGATCCGATTTCTTTAATTTAAAATAATTATTTAAGATGAATATGTGGCGTAATTAATTACCAATAAATACCTTAGTTATTATGTTTCCAGCTCGTGTATTTACCGAGTTGAATACACATGTAGGTACTTGTTGTAAATTTATTCATAGAATTCATAAGGCTACGATGCTGAATACTTACAATAATCTTCTGACAACATTTTGAACTTCTGTATTAAACTGCATGTATGCTTTAGTCCTGTGACTTGTCTCAAGTAAACTTATGCCTGATCCATCAAAGTTTGTAAGTTCATTCCTCATAATTTCATATACCTGACAAAATAATTAATAAAAATAAAAAAACGCTGGATGATTATAGTAATTTCATAATATATAAAAAAATGTGCTCACCTCCTTTGGCATTTTAGCCGGCCCGGCACCAAAATTGTAAATTTTCGGCATTTTTTAATAAAATAAAGTAATTTAATACACGAGTAACTTTAATTATTTATCACACGACACTGTATCACAGTCACAGGGCTCGCGCAATGCGTCTGCTCAAGACTGAATAGTTGGGTTATCGCCCTGCCTTTATTATGTCGACGACGCACGACCGGTTTGCTGATCACATGAACTATGTTCATTCGTGTGCAAAACATTGAGATCGTTTACAAATTTTAATTGAAATTGCACTCAGTTTTGCGCGATCTTTTTTGCGTTTTTTTTATTTTATCACAACGCCCCATGTTTTATTATCAACAGAAATAGACTAAAGATATATACTTAGGCATTTTTTCTCGAAGAAAACAACGTTATTATGAATGATTCTTAAAATACCTGTTTATTTTATTCAGTTTTGTCATTGGAGTGACCGGATCTACCGTTCATGTTCAGTGCAAAATAAAAACATCTACCGTCAGTTAATACAATGAATATCCTTTAACAACTTCTTTCGCCAATCAACACATTGTCTTCGGCTAGTTGAATTGATCCAAGGTCAGATGTACTATTACGTTAGTAGGCATATGTAGGTATAGGTATCGACCCACTGCTACTCAAAAGTAACCAAGCATTTATTTTTTTCTTATGTACCAGTTTTTCAAGTAGGTACTTAATAGAGTTAATATTAGGCATTAAAAAAGTAAACGTTTTAGAAGTGTATTTAGTTTTTAGACAATATATGCCACTTGTGAGTACCTAATATTATTCACAACATAATTTCAGTAAGTCTTTTCATCCAGAAAGATACTATTGTGGTTTTTTAATCAAATTTTATTTAAAATGACTATCAGAAATCTTTGTAGGAAGGTAGATTTATTCCATTTAATATAACTAAAGCAATTGTAGTATACCACCACCACCACTATCACCATGGAATCTGGAATAAATCTGAAAGCGAATGTATCCCAATCTAAAGATTATTTTCGAAAATATCCACGCTTGAAACGTAGCTTGAGGATCGCATTTTGCTGGTAGAGTCCCAAGTTGTTTTTTTTTTTTGTAATTTGTATAACAAATAGCATTATTGACCTGATTCATATCATATGAACGATAGCACAAAACAGATGCCTATTAAATAATGGAGTAAAAGGGAAATAACTCAACCTGACCCCCAAGTATTACTTAATTAAAAGGTTATCGATATGAACCATTTACACACGAAGTAACGTCCGACTTATAAGAAAAATAATTGGCCTCAATATTACGTATCTGGAATAAACTTGAAACATTGATGAAATATTTCACTAGGTATACGTTTACTATAAAGAGTAAATCGTGTAAATACCTACCTACAATAATAATTATGTTAGATTTCGGAGCTAAGTAGCTATATGGATTCATATAGGTGTCTTATTGTTAATAATTGTATTATATATAAGTCATTAAAAAAAATAAACCTAACCCTGATACTAGCTAAATGAATAAAACAATGTAAAAGATTGTGTTTGTGAGTTTGAAATAATTATTTTGTAAACTACTTTTAAAATGACCGACTTCAACCCCGCTCTTTTTTTTGAAGTCAGTTAATTATTATAATCAATCAATTAATATACTAAGATCCAAAATTTAATGCTCAAATAAATTTTTACAAAGAATAACTTTCAGTATTTGACAATTCTTTCATACTAAAAACTATGAATTTATTCTACAGTTAAGAATTATTGATGATTGACAAATCGGCCCTAAGAGTTTGGGAGAGCTATGCTTCGGCACGAATGAGCCGGCTCGACCGGAGTGATTTAACCGACATGAAATAAAATAATGCTTGCGTTTTGTTTCGTCCTTACCTGTGATTGAGGTTACAGGAGGCCCAATTATGCCCTCCCCTCTCCCCAATCTTGGCCAAAAGGCCAGTAACTCACATGTAACACATCTGGTGTTCCAGGTGTTCATGGGTGACGCTGATTGCTTACCATCAGGCGATCGGTATGCTCGTTTACCAGCTTATACCATAAATAAACCTTCTGCTAAGGGTAACAAACACTTCTTTGAAAATCTCATCAAGATCTGCCAATCGCGATAATCGTGCAGAAACATACATACATACAAGTTAAACTGAGAACTTCCTTATTTTTTTAAGTTGGTTAAAAAGTAATTTTTAACCTAATACCACTGCTGGTAACTTCTGACCTATGCTACTAATGAATTCAGATGAACGTTGTGGCTTCTGTTCTGATACTGTACTATACGGTAGACTGTGGATACATAAAATACTTTATCATTCATAGGAGTTGGCCCCATTCTCAACTATATATTAAATCCGACGCATGTTCGCGCTACTCATAAAGCAAGTTAGTGATTGAGTGATTGATTGTTAACGCCAGTTCATTGAATATAAAACTTTCAAATTTTCTCCATCTTTGATAATAAAATGTAAAAGTATCATATTGTTATATTAATATTTGCTTTAGAAATATGAACTTGATCTTGTTTGGAAATTGGTAATAAAGGACAATGCCAGGCGCTCAGTACATCTTTGACCCACTATATTAGAAGTCATGTACAAGTATGCAGTATTCAGCATCGTATAGTGTATTAATTACCGATACCTAAACATTTGTCCTGAAACCTGTAAAACTTGCGGTTTTGGTTTAAAATACAAAACAATAATGGTAACTATCGCGAAAACAACGGAAACGCAGAGAGCGAATGAAAGATAATATTGACACTGACAGCTGACAACTGACAAGCGCTTCAAAACGTTTCGTTACACAAAAAAATCATACCTAATGATAGTAATCGTTTCTTTTATATTTTCGTGATTTCATCTGTAATCATTAATAAATAAATAAATGTTATACATAATTATACTTTTGATATAATATTTTATGTATAATAATATCTTTTTTTACAGTTACTTACTTTTTTATTTCCATAGTTTCGTACAAGCGATGCGTATGATGTAACGCCAATAGTCATTAGACAATATGGAAGACGCATTGCAAAAAAGTATTTCCGGGATTGAACTTCTTTTTTTATTAGATTGCAAACCGCAAGTTTAAAAATAAAAAGATTTATTGTGAAAAGGTTCCATATTCGTCTAAATTATTTTCATCAATTTACTTTTTTTGTAAATGATATTATGACTGGGTCAGGATCTGGCATTTTCATTTCGTACTTAAATAAAATAAATACTTAACAAAACCGTAAAATTATTTAGTTAAAAAATATCGCACATTTTTAGTTTGGTTGGAAGCTTGAACTGAAAATTTTACATATAAAATCACACCTTATGATCTAAATTTTTTGTCTCTGATCAATAAAATAATTTTCATCAATCAATCAATAATAGCAAAACAAGCAATGGATGTCATATATATAAGAGTTTAGTTCATTCGTTCTTCCTAAACTTGTTGCACAAACTATGCACGCAAGAGTGACATTTGTCGTAAATTGAAAGTTATGTAGAAAAAAATAAATTGCTAATTTCATTGAATATGAATATTTGTAATTGTAGTAATTTAGGTAATTCTCAAAATTAACGATTTACAATTTGTTAAAAACATCTGCACTGGCAACATCGATATTTGATTATATTCGTTCAGTTCATGATTTCGTTCATTCATTTGACTTCGATTTTCACTTGAAGTTGAAACAGTACGGTAACATCTCTCGTATTTTGTTTTCATTAACGTTAACGTGTTGTATTATCAGTAATCATTAATTAAAAACTGTGCTATTATTTGTGTAAAGGATATGCCTCCAGTAAAAGATGAGTCGATAAGAGAAACTAATTGTTTAGAAATAATAAACATTGTTGAGAAAAGTCCTGGCAAGAGTACTCTTGTGGATGTAAGAGCGTGCAATAAACCTGCCACAAAGGTAAAATTACTTTATTATGTTGCTTTAATTAATGTTTTAATGAATAAACTCTAAGGCTAGGTTATCGATTAACAATTATTCGTAGTCTACAGGGAGTTCTTTATAACCGCTACTTTATGGTGTTTTCTATTCGAAATTAAATTTTCTAAGTATATTTAAAAAAAAGTGTTTTATGTCAGATAGTTCATCATGTTTAACGTAATTACCTGCACGACTAGGTACAAAATTGAAACAGTACATCGGAATTATATCAGCATGATGTAGTTTTTACAACACTTTCTCATCAACAATTTCTACAGTTTGCCTATAATTTACTTTGCAATTTTACACATGCACAAAGATTCTTTGTGAAAAAAAAATACCATGTTTGTAGATTACAATATCTGCACAGATTATATCAGAGACAACCTACTGACCAATAAATGCGGTCTTATCGACTTTTATCATTTGAATTACTACAGACATACAGTAATAATACTGTAAATTATAAATCTTAATATTATATGCAGATATTCAACTAGTATTTTGCCGGAATGCAGAAACAGATCTAAGCAAGACGAAATTGTTGATTCCTTTGGTCTTGTTTAACAGTAATTAAAGTACTGAATTGATTGATTGATCCTTAAATGGCTATGCAAAAATATCTACAGCCAAAACAACATTTTATATAACAATAGCATGTATAATGCCCTAAAAGAATTGCTACAAAATATAAATCAGAAAACCTTTATTATAACTTTTATGAGACATACATAAAGAATTTAATAAAACTAATTTATAATCATATCAATATAAATTAAATAATAAATAACTGGGGCTAAAATAAACAAAAACTAAAGTGCACAACTAAAATTCCCTAACATTACAAATATAGAAAAAAAGGATAGGGGGAAACAAGAAAAACTAATTTAAATATAATTGTAACAATTACTTATAATATATACGAAATTATGAACAGAATTCTCATGCTTAGTATTAAATTAAAATTAATATAATAATAACTAGGTGTACCCCAGTTATGTTGATCAGACTTTAGGGTCGGGTAAAGTATTACTGGGTTTTTAAAAATTCTCAGTAGTAACACGCAGTCTGGAACTGTACCCGGTATATGGCAATAGGCTCACTCCCTGTTATATGGGACTCATAACAAAAATAGTGAAAAGTGGGTTTTACATTGTACACTGGCACAATGTGCCTACCCCTTTGGGGATAAAAGGCGTGATGTTATGTTATATTATGTTATTCAGTTCAGTTTAGTTTTCAGTTTTAGTTTAGTCCCATGATATAGAGAACGAGCCGTTTGTCATATACCAAGCTCAATTCCGGACTCCATAAAAAAAACTGACACAATACTACTATTACTGACTTGGGAATCTACCCCTTACTCCACTTTCATGGCAGTCACATAAAATGTTATAGAACTGGGGTATATTTAATTTTATAACCATTGAACCGGAATTGTAGATATAACGATGCATAAAAATTATTACTTCGGAATTGTATCAAAATTGTTGTAGAATGCTAAACAATATGCTTAGTAATACAATAGAATTTTTTGTTATTACTAAAATTCTATCCACAATGATGTTTGAAAATTCTAACAAATAGTTGATTCATTTTGTCTTCCATTCAATGCATATAAGACATAGACAGTGTACTGTACTATTAATACAATACTATAGAGGTATTAAATACAAATGCACAATAATATACAATACAAACTTCAACAATTCAGCTAATCATAACAATTGGTAAAAATTTATTCTACATTTAATACCTATGTGCTTGTCCTTAGCCCTTATACATTCCATCAAAGACTGAAATATATAACTTTATGTTATAAATAAATAAATAAAACGTTATCAAATCACAGTAATATTATAAATGCGAAAGTTAAAATATAATTATTATATGTTACTCCTTCACATCATAACGACTGAAGGGATTGTGATGAAATTTGGAACAGAGGTATAGATAATGGTTTGGAATAACACAGGCTACGTTTTATCGCACGAGACCACGGAAGACGGCAGCCAGGAGCTATTGTTTATTAAACAATTTATTTCTGCTCATAGGCTAAAGTTGTAGTTCTTCATTACAACACAAAATATTACAACAACTCAACAAAGGGAAAACGGTACATTTTATAATAAAGGTTCCATTAAGCACTTATCTATAGTGGTTTCATATCTATCAGATAAAACAGTTTTATGCAAATCCCTTGACAAGGTAACACAACCAACTTTCCCTTGTACAAGTAACTATGATAGAACTTTTGATTTAACAATGACTTTTTTTGTAACAATAGCCTCAAATTAAGGCATCATTCCCATGAGGTAACTAAACATGTGTTTAACTACAGTTTATAATGAAATAGCCATTAACTTTCGTGTAATTTTGAATCTCTTTCGTTCTCTGAATAAGTATCTGAATTTATAATAATTAAAATATCAAAATGATAGTTTTATTTAAATGAAAATTACTAATCTAAAAATATTTATTCAAGCTATTTTCAATTTCTGACTGGTAAACCTGTTTCGTAATTTTATATAAGAACTTTTATTTTATGTATCGAAAATTTTAAAATTAGAATTCTAATATTACCCTGCCTAACTGGCAGAATGTACTCCCCAATATTATGAAATTTCGAATATGATATATTGACAAACATCTCCATAGACAACCATGGAATTTTAAAAACAATCGTCCATTCGATTCTTGCGGAATATTGAGGATCATCACTATGACCGCAACCTCGTAATCGCATAATGAAATTATAGGGCCTTAAAATAAACAAGAAAAAAAGGTGACATCAATCAATTCAGTTTAGAATCTTGATTAATCATAAGCAATCATGCTTGTAAGGAACTTTTTGTTTAACTCTCAAACATATGAGCATCATACTCGATACAAGTACACAGTTATTTATGGTAACGCAAGGATGTCCTTAGATACCTGTTTCCTTAAAAATTACGTCATGTTTACTTAGATTGTAGAGGTACTATCAAAATAAAATCACACTTGAAACCATGATGTAAGTGTAAGGTAGCTTCTGCTGTAGTTAGTTAGTTCATTGTAGTCATTCTTTTTGTTGCGCCTCGTTGACTATCATGTAACATCCTTATCTTTTGAATGTACCCAGTCGAAAGTGGTACATTATTGCTAAATATTTTGTTTGAGTCATACCCACTGCTTAATTGTACCACTTTAGTACGTTTTGCCAAGCTTACTGACTAACAAATTATCAGTTTAATCGTATAATAACTCTTTTAACATATGTAGTTGATAGGAGTTTGATATTGAAATGAGGATGAACGGAAATCGATGATATAACAATGAATAAGACGCCGTAATTAAACGATGTTTTAAGTCAAATACATAATTTTATTGTAAACTTTCCTAATGCTTCTCAATTAACATATCCACATTATGCAACAAACTTTACATAATCGGTCGTATTATTTAATTGATGTTCTATCAGCTATAATGATTTGAATTTCTCTAAGAGTCGGCGGCGACAACGACTTTGTATGTAACAAGGTGTCTTTTCACTTTTTTTCTCGAGCTGTTCAAGACACGCGCTTCTGCCGTTAACTTCGTACTCAGATTATCATTTGGTAGCGACCTAGCGCAGGTCTACACGACTATAGCGTCTCAGTATTTATTCTATTTGCACATTTTATTTTGTTTTATGTTTTAATGCATCCTTTTTTGTTTCTTTGCAACTTTCAGTGTTAAGGTACAGTGCATCATGTTGTGGGCAGCTGATAACTGATTTTTATGTTATTTGTGTATACGATTATTGTATGTAAAATGCACAGAACTGTATAGTTGTGGAGTGTGCCTCTATGTAGTGCATGTGTTGATTGATATTGCACCAGTAGCGTGGAGACATCATGACTAATTCACAGGTACTGTATTATTTTACTTTGCACTTTTTTATTCGGACATATTTGGAATGCTTTTTATGCTGTAGTTAGTTTTATTATTTTGCAGTAATATAATTTGGGGAACAGATTGCATCTGAGGAATGTTTATGGACAGTAGGGTTTGCTTCTGGTAAGATTTGATAGGATTGAATGCGCATAGTTATAAAATATAAATCAATATGAAATGGCTATGTTAAAAATATTTAACGTGGCAGCATAGCATCCAAGCTAGTAAAACAAGATACTGGAATAGGCAAGGCCATGAACACAATACAAATGCATGTGCATATATTATGCAGGTACAAATAGGTCCATCGTATTAGGCAGTCGAATACAAATCATCAATTGTTTGCCCTAAACGTATGTTTCATCTCTATCCTCACTGATTAATACTGTGGAGATAAAAGTGTGAAAAATCTAAGAAATATTTTTTAGACGGGCCAGTTATATTTTCGAAAACGAAATGAGATGCCTTAAAAAAAATTAAAAAAATAAATAAATCTGTTGCGCAATATCTCATTAATTAGGAAGAATAATTTGACATATTTTCAAAACGTATTGCTTAAACAAAAAAAGACCATTTTAAAACATCTATAATGAATTAAACTTCGTCTGTCATAATCATTTAGCTAGTTAATGTTAATTACAGTATCATATTAGGTATATCTTGATCGAGGTGCATTTAACGATAAATCATAGAGGCGTTCATCGCTTAAGCTCATTGCTCCAAATTATAAATATGGAGCGTGTGTACAAGACACTTGATATTAAGAATCCGTTACGCAATTATGGTTATTGCTCTTAATTCCCCGCATTCATGAATACGCCAGTTAGTCCGTACAAAATTCAATTTATTAAAACCTTCTCACTGCCATACTCGATCAGACATTATTTTGAATGAGCAATGCTGCTTAAAGAATAATAGTCACTGATATTCCTAATTAAAATTTTGCTTCTCTGTATTATTTTTTCCCTTTAATAGTCAACATAACAATCGACCATAAAAGTCTTAGAATAATGAAAGTAAAATTAATGCGTGGTAAAGTTTTTAATGGGTTTTTAATCTTAATGATATGGAGTGAGAGTTTATGCTAATAACACTAAAATAGATATAACTCGCACTTCATCCTCTTGATACAGGATTTTCGTATTTTCAAATACATTGATACGAAAGAAGTTATAATTGCACAATTAATTATTTAACGTACATTATCTAAATACATAATTTTCTCTAATCGCGTGCAAGTCACAGTTACGTCTGATTGTCTGTCAAAACAGCATGAATGTAATTGCCAAACTAAATTAAAAAGCATCTGTCACTTTCATTTGTCTAACTTAAGTGTTTTGTTAATTTTACGTTTACTTGTAATATTTGGCACATCAGTTAGTTGTACTGTATTCAAACCTCTTTTCTATTCTTTATGGCCAGTTACAAATCGTTCTTTTTTCAATCATTTGAAATTCCATACGCAATTCCAATCTAGTAGAGTACAGATAAAAAAAATCAGACGTAATGATTGCTATTCATAGCCGATGATGGTTGTCCATAAACGGCCAGTCATTGGAAGCGTAAATAACAAGCAGATAATGATGTCGTTGTTACTCTTATAGAATAACGAAAACGTTTATCATAATTATTGCTTAATAGTTGTTACATCTCAATTATTAAAATAGGAAAGCTTTCTTAGTTCTTCCTCCCAGCTCGATTGAAAACTTTTCTTTGAGGTTCTATTATAAAATGGGTTTTTTTCTGTTATGATTTGTATGTGTAATGTGTGTATCTTTGATCAAACACTACTTCATTTCATAACTCGTCACGCGAAATACACTTACACCAACTTCGGTAGCAGTCGGTGAATTATTACTAGTTATTATTAGGCAATGTGTTAACTTTCTCGTTATACAGTAAACTATTATATGTTGTATAATAATTTGTATTATTTAGTTTATGTACTATATGCTTCGCAATGATCTTAGCTTTTTCTGTTTCCCTACAGCTGACACTGGACGTTTTTCAGGTATGGTTCCGTGGTGTGAGAAGCTCCAAATTCCGCCATGTTTACGGCGTACCTTTCAAACGGGAGCGTTGCTATGACAACATCAAAATAACTAGGAATGCGCACGATTCTAATTTCTGTGCTGTCAACCCTAAGTTCGTTGCCATAGTGACGGAGGTGGCTGGTGGAGGAGCCTTCCTTGTTCTGCCTTTGGATCACGTAAGTAAAAAAAAGCATTTATTAATAAATTTAACGTTAAATTAGTAATTATTCATAGTATTGCGTGCTATGTTACGTTTAATAACTTGACCTATGGACTAGCGTTTTTAAAACGAGTACAAATGTACTGCAGTCTATAAATTTTACCTTTCTTAGAAAACATTTTTCATTGAAAACTAGACAATTGAAAATATATTATTTAATAGCTGAGTATTTATTTATGAAACAATAGCACGAATGCAATAGCCTGAAAAGTTATCAAATGCATTGTTTTCTGACATAGTGTTTTGTCTTTTTGTCTGACAATAATAAGACGGATTGACGGACATTCCATGATCCTTCCGTTGGAAGTGCTCATCCCCAATGCCATTGTTTAAAAAAACAACAACAAACGTAGACATCATGACAGGATATAAGAAAAATGTCAGTTGTTCGTAGAAGTGACGTCATGCGACATTTCAGTGATACATTTTTTTTATTAACGCCCGTTTTCAGGTCATTTTCTATAAGGAACATCTAACAGGGAATAGGTTATAGTTGACACTTTACGACATCTATTTCAACCTATAAGTGAAATCTGACGGTAAACCTGATTTTATTTACCTACGTGTTTTTCTGACTTATAGTTAAGAGATCATTTTGGGGTGGTTGGTCAATACTACCATAAAAGTATTATAAAACTTAAAAAAGTACTACAGTCATTGATCATCCTTCTACATTCGTACATAGGATAAACAGTAGGAACCCGGTACATTCGACAAAGTCGCCCGTCGAGGAATCGACCATCATTAAGCGATATTCGCATGAACTTGAATGTAGCGACCACAGGGAAAATAGGGCGAATTTACCACAGGATTTTGTTAAAAAGCCTACTGTAAACTTTGCCGATAGTACATACAGTACATACAGAGGGGTACACCATAATCCTGGTTAAAGATTAACCCAAGCTGAAGCCATACTAACCGACCATTGTGATACTTACACCGATTCAAAGAGGATTAGTTAATTCCTTAATCAATTAAGCTTCTTAAGGTTAATCTAACCTCTAAGAAGTTTTTAATTTCGTCACGTTGTTTAATGGATTGTCCGTGACGTCCGAGTTTTAGTTCCTTGCTCGACACAAATTCCCAATAATTTGCTTTATATTTTATTTAAGTTACACAATTAATGAAATGAATATAAAATAAGTGTTTATTGCTGTTACAGTAACAATTAACAAAAATTACAGTTATAATCAAAGTTATAATAAAGAGGTAAGAAATATAGCAAAAATAACTTAAAACGTACTAAAGGTAGAATACACAATTAATAAAATAAAAACTGTGTTTAAAAAACCGACTTCAAAAAACCAAAAACTAATAACAAACAAAAAGTCAAAACCAAAAGCAAAAATAACTATTGTTAGTACTGATAGGTTACCCACCCACTGATAGGTAAGAAGTCGGTGCCATAACTTCCATACAAAATTATTCATTAAAACCTTAATAGGTACCTAATTCACAATTTTGTGGGCATTAAGTTATATCATTATGATATGAGCTTATGGCACCGACTTCTAACCTATCAGTGGGTGGATAACCTATCAGTACTAATAATAGTTATTTTTTGATTTTTAGTTTTGACTTTTTGTTTGTTACTAGTTTTTGGTTTTTTGAAGTCGGTTTTTTAAACGCAGTTTTTATTTTATTATTTTATCATTTTCAGTGTAAAGCTACATAATTATACCCGTTTTGTTACTTATAATCTACATAGGTGCAAAGTTCTAATCAATACAAACTATAAAAGCCCAAACACAAGGTAGTTACAGTATACCGTTGAGGAGTTCCCTTAACAATTACACTTCTTCATCATCAGACCCTTAATGACAGCCTCACTCTATCCAGGTGTAAAGTCCTCATCAATACAAATTAATCAAGCCCAAACACAAGGTAGTTACTGTATACCGTTGAGGAGTTCCCTTAACAATTACACTTCTTCATCATCAGACCCTTAATGACAGCCACACTCTATCTAGGTGTAAAGTTCTCATCAATACAAATTAATGAAGCCCAAACACAAGGTAGTTAATATAAACCGTTGAGGAGTTCCCTCGGCTGTCTGTCGGCTCTATCATCAGGTCGACTCCAGACTCTTACAAATTGTAGTGTTTAAAAATCATAATTGAAAAACTAATAGACGCATTACTCGCCCATAGAATTTTCGAAAGTTCCCCTCGGTTTCCCTAGGATCCCATCATCAGATCCTGACTTCATGGAAATGGGACCATCTCGGGAGTATACCCTTTCAAACAAAACAAGAATTTTGCAAATCGCTTCACGCATCTCAGAGTTATGCGCGTACATACATACAAAAAAAAAGCAACATACCGGCCGAACGTATAACCTCCTCCTTTTTTGAAGTCGGTTAATAAGGAGCAAAAATTGCTAAACTAATAGCCCTAGCCTTCCCAGGCTATATCTACTCTCGTAAAAACAGAAATTATTTTGTCTACATCAATTTATACCAGTGCTACAGACATTTTAAATATTCGTAACTTTATATAAATATACTTCTACCTGAATCTAAAATCCAGTCGTACCTATTACTGAATCGTTCTGACCTAGGAAGACGTCATCGGTCGCCCAACACCAATATTTGTGCCTTTTATTGGTTTTATGGCGGAACCGCCCTAGCTTGTATACCCAACACTATACGTGTTTGAACAAGGTGGATACTCCCAGATTAATCAGTTTGATTTGTTGTCTTGACCAGAACCTTAAACAAAAAGAATCGTCATTAAGTTGATAAAACCTTTTTGTTTTTTCTATCTATGGTTGCGTGATACGTCAGGTCCATCCACCTGCCTTTGAGATATGTATTCTCGACTATAAATAGTTGTGAGATATTTAACTACCTATCTGTTAATTTAATGTTAAAGTTTTAGATGTCACTAGAAAGGTGATTAAGACAATACACCTGTTCTTGACAGTCTATTAGGTACTGCTGCTAATGATATTATTAAACTCCCGGTGTCCTGTCTAAAAGTGCACCGCCTCGATATCAATTTGTTATGTGCCTCTGCATATAAACGGTTCTCTCACCTTGACTTCTAAATAGCGTTTGAACTATTATCCGCTTAAACTCCACATCATAGCGTTCAAAAGTAATTGTAGCCAAACACGCGTTATTGAAACATCCGTCGAACAACCGAGTTGCGGTACTCGCACATTAAAACGTGTTGTGATTGCAAACACCGTGTGAAATGTGTATCATCTTGATGCATTTGCAACAAAACTGCAACATTGCAACAAATCCTTGCTTCGCAGTTCGCTTGACGCAATTGTTTCGTTGCAACTTAATTGTTTGTTAAAGCGGTCACTATATCTGATGTGAAATGATATCTTTAGTTTTACGTAGCGAAACACCTTTATTACTTTCGTAAACAGTTTATTAAATACGTCAGTGTTTCAGAATAGTTATTACGTCACAATTTGAAGTCATCATAGAGCTCCTTAACTTATTAGACGCGCATATTTGTCATACTATTAGCATTCGCGTTAGTAGGAAAATACATTTTTAGGTCTTTTTTTTTTAAGGGGGGAAAATCATCGAATGACTGCTCCCGCCTGGGTGAGGCGGGAGGGAGTGTCAGACTCTTACTGACTTAAAACCACCCCGTTCCTTCTCCTGCACGTCGAGCCGGAGCCCCGGTTACCCGTTAGGTTCTCCGCGACTCCGAATCGGCATCGGCCGTATTGGGCCCCATCTGTGGTGGTCTGATGGCTCTTTGAGGCGCGCGCGGAACGCGACGCGCCGTACGCTCGGGTCTGTTTCTGGTCGGACGGGGAGCCACCCATGCTCGCCGTCCGCAGGCCCGCGCTTACGGTGGCCGGAGATCGTCTCGCGATCCCCGACTCCCGGTGTGTCCTTCGCGATGGCTGGGTTGCGAGGAGGCAGCGCTTCGCTGCCTCACGCGTCCCGCCTCCTCCTTAGCTAGCATCACTGCTTCGCAAAAGGAGGAGACGGCATCCCAGTCCCCCTCGCTCCGCATCATGGCCTGCACTAGGCCCGGACGCGAGAGGTCGCCATCGCCGATCACTTCCCTGAGGACACGGCGGTGCTCAGCCCACGAAGGGCATTCTCCCACCGTGTGTTCCACCGTGTCCTCAAGGCGGTCCTCGCAGTGATGACACCCGGGCGTTTCCTCCCGCCCCATCAGACACAGGTACCTCCCGAAACTTCCATGTCCGGTGAGGACCTGCGTCAGGCGCTAGGTGAGGACGCCGTAGCGTCTCTCAAGCCACTCCTCAAAGAGGGGACTTACCGCTGCGATGGCAGCGAGCCCAGACATTTTTAGGTCTAGAGTTGCCCAAGTGGGTGGAACTGTGGAACTAAGGAGGCAAAATTACTTTGATAATTAAAACAAAACAACATATTTATAGCATAGAGCCGACAATAGATTTTTTTAAACTTCAGAATGCGAATAGTATTTGAATTTGATATAAGATGACATAACTGAGACCTTTTTTTTTTCAGACTGGCAGGTTGGACTTCAACGCGAGCCGTGTAACTGGCCACAAAGGCCCCGTGCTTGACATAAAATGGAATCCTTTCAACGATAACATCATAGCGTCGTGTTCCGACGACTGCACGGTAATTTCGTTTGTGCTATTTTTTTTTATTTAACTTTTTTATATCCGCAATTTGTTCATGGTAATTGACGCCTATTACTTGGGGATGTTCCGTTTGAACAATTTCTCGCTTTTTGTTTGAGCGAAAGCGTGTAGCCTGGTTGTCAATATATTGTTAGATGTGGCTATATCATTACGGGTAACGAGAATTTATTGAATTATCTTATCAAGCAGTGTTCTCTCGATTATGGTTTATTGTTATCATTTGTTTTGGTGTCGAGCAAATAAGTGATAAAAATGCTAACGATGTTCTGTATTTGTTATTGCTTTTGATTGTTTTGTTTGAAACAATTGCGGTCCTTATTAGCAACCCAATTTATTGTTTGATATGAACTGCAATTGATTTTATTTATAAAGAATGCCATATCAATTGACTTTAATGAGTTTCTCGACTTTTTCTGATGATTGATTCATTAAAAATGGCTATGACATGTATTACAGTAATAAATTCTTCTAGGTTCTTTAGATAATCTTTTTACTTACATAACATCACGCCTTTTATCCCCGAAGGGGTAGGCAGAGGTGCACATTCTACCACAGTACAATGTAACACCCACTTTTCACTAGTTGTTATGAGTCCCATGTAATAGGGGGTGAGCCTATTGCCATATACCGGGCACATTTCCAGACTCCGTGCTACTACTGAGAATTTTTAAAAAACTCAGTAATACTTTGCCCGACCCGGGAATCGAACCCGAGACCCCTTGCCCGGCAGTCGCACTTGCGAATACTCGGCCAACGAGGCAGGCTCTTTTTACTTGTATTCATACGAATTGTAGTACCTATAGTAAATTTTTGTCTATAGAAAGGACTCATGAGTCAGGACACCACGAGTTATAGTTCTTAAATGATAACAAATCTCCTCGCGATGTTTCGCTACAAATTCATATAGGGTATTCTAGGCTATAAAACACACCATTGATCAATATTTGCCTGCCTTCATGGCTGCCTCGTTGGCCGAGTGATCTCAAGTGCGACTGGCGGCAAGGGGTCTGGGGGTCGATTCCCGAGTCGGGCAAAGTACTACAGGGTTTTAAAAAAAAATCTCAGTAATAGCACGGAGTCTGGAATTGTGCCCGGTATATGGCAATAGGCTCACCCCTATTACATGGGACTTATAACATAAAAGTGAAAAGTGGGTGTTACATTGTACAGTAGCATTAAGAGCCATAATGTGCACGTCTGCCTAACCATTCGGGGATAAAAAGGCGTGAGGTTATGATTTGATCAATATTTCATTTTGTATTTGATTTCAACAGGTAAAACTATGGCATATACCGGACGGTGGTCTGTCTATGCACCTGACGGACTGGCTGGTAGAACTACACGGCCACAAGCGACGCGTCGCCTACATCGAGTGGCATCCTACAGCCGAGAACATACTGCTCAGTGCTGGCTTCGATTACTTGGTAAGTATATAAAAATTATTATTATTAACTTTGTGTTCATTATCATCTTCTGCTAAACATAGGCCTCCCTTAATTAATTTCAAGATCGACCTGTTGAAAACGAACTGCATCCTTTTATCTTGTTTGTTCACATATAATGAAACTTTTTGTGCATCTACTTGAAGAAATTTCCCAATATCCCAAAAAATCCACATTAAGTACCTAATTGAATTTTATTAAGATAATCCATAACTTGTCCACACAAATTGTAATCTTTCTTGTAGCGTTACGTGTTTAAACAGTGTATTAATTTATACAAGAAACTAGAATTTATTTAAAATCAATTTTAAAACTAAAACTGATTTTATTACTCTTCCTTTCCACTTTTGTGCAGACTATCTCAATACATTAATAAAGTATTGTAAACACGTTCACGTTTGTTTAAATTCCTTCACCAAATCTTCGTACACATACGTTGTTGTCTTTATGATTCATCTCTGCACTTGGCTGTAATGTTTAATCCAGTTTGTACACGTTATCTATACACTACATACATACACCTACTACTAACTGAAATAATAAAGTAGAAGTTTGCTTGTTTTTGTTCCAAGCGCCAATCACTACAAAATGTATCTACCTACATTTTGTGATCGATCGCTGGAAAAATGGTATAAAATGTAAGTTCTCGCGCCTTACCTTCCCTGTAACATAATTATAATTTAATACACAACTGGCGAAAAGTTGTTACATAACATTCGATTAATTTGTAATCTCTCTCTCTCTCTCTCTTACTCTCTCTTTCTCTCGCTCTCCCTCTACTTATCCGTTTTAGAAACAAAAGCCATGATGTTCTGGCTGTGTAATCGCCTGAAATAAAACACAGAAATGAAGTCACTTAAAAAGATACATCAAAATCTCATGTCAACACAAATGTACCTACCTCAAATTTTTTGTAACAATCTGTGAACACTTTCGTACTCGAGATTACCGATATATATACAGAGTGATATTATTTCCGTTTGTCACGCAAATCTGAATATACAAGCCGTTACACGACTATTCTGTTTTGCGTGATGCTTGTAATCAAACGAAGCAACGTTAGGGGTACAGCAGAACAGTTATTTATACGACGAAAGTTATGGGATGCTTCAAATTTGATAAATAACAGGTGTAACAGTGATGTGCTTTTGAAGAAATTCTGCACTGTAATTTGGCATTTAAATGAGTCTGGGCTATCGATAAAGACACGAATTTAAGTGTCTTGATAGTATTTCTATATTAGACTACCCATACTCCACGATTACATTTATGTTTCATACATACCTTTTAAACTTACATCAAAATCTTCGAATACAAGTTTAGTGAGAACCGTATTATCCCTAAGGCAAACTTGGCGCTTGTCTACATGTAGAATAGAAAACTAAATTATATGAAATTGTCATAAATTTTGACACTTGTTAGTGTCATCCCTATACATTTAGTTGTCTACTCTCTCTGTAGACAATAGAGCTAAAGTGACGTTTGGTTTAAGGCACAGCAGCTGTAACCAAATGCCATTTAGCTCTTGTTTACATGTAGAGTAGAAAACCAAATTATATAGAATTGACGTAAATTTTGACACTTGTCAGTGTCATCCCCATACATTTAGTTTTCCATTCTTTCTGTAGACAAGCGCTAAAGTGGCGTTTGGGTAAAAACACAGCAGCTGTAGCCAAATTCCACTTAGTGCTTGTCTACTTGTAGAATAGAAAACCAAATTAATGGAATTGACGTAAATTTTGACATTTGTCTCTGTCATTCCCATACGTTTAGTTTTCTACTCTCTCTTTAGACAAGCGCTAAAGTGGCGTTTGGTTACAGCTGCAGGTTACATAGAGGCTCTGCGAGACGTCAGTGTCCAATCACCCATAGAGTGACGGCGCCGCCAAAAACATTAGGGGCACCTTTGAGATGCTTGCTTAAGACATACTTCTGAGTGTAATATCACCTCGTTTGTTCTTAAAATACTATATAGAGGTATTTAGGCATTACAATAATACGATTTAGCGGGCAATTTATACTTAACAAAATAGGGTATTATATTAACAAAGTTTAAGCAGTGCACACATTATATACTCAATGTGCCGCGTGCAATCTCGGTAGACAGAGCTTGTATTGACTCTTATCTTAACCTTGATCTTGTACCTATGTTATCACCACGACACGGTATGACGGTACTCAAGGTACGATACATTGTCAATGTTTGCATTCGTCTGTTAATTACTTTATATAGTAACATGTACTCGAAAATAGACAGTCGTTGTAAGAACCAAGTTATGTACTTATGTATAAACATACTGTCAAATTAGGCGTAGCGAGGCTGACATTAAGCAGAATTCATCGTACTAATATTATATGAATTAAAATTTGTTTGTTTCTTTGTATGTTTGTTACTCAGTCACGTCAAAAGGGCTGAAGGGATCGAGATGGAATTAGGAACAGGGGTAGATTATGGTCTGGAATACCAGTAGGGCTAGTTTTTACCCACCAGGACCGCGGACGAAGCTGGCAGAAGCTAGTTCTATAATACATTAAAGAAATATCTCTGCAATTTGCGAAGTAGGACATCAAAAACGCGACGTTTTACGGTTTCCAAAATTCATTAGAAGTTCTAGAACAAAAGTTATAAGTTCTAGAACAAAAGTTATGATAGTAATACGTTCCTGCGGGCTTGTGGGTGAATTTAAGAATAACCCTGCATTAACTAAAAATTACGAGTTACACATTTAAATATTCTGAGAAAAGCTCTACTAGTAAGCTGCGCTCGAAACTAGTAGAGCAATTCTCGGCATATTTACTTGAGTAACTGGTAATTTTTAGTTACTTCAACGTCTCACACGATAGTTGCCTGTTATAAAAACATAACCCTGTATTCCCGCATATCAGATAATCTCCTCAAAAAGTAATACTAATACCTACTTATATTTCATTTGAAAAATGTCATAGCTGCTTGTTTACCATGGCTAATTTTCCTTTGCAGATCTTTGTATGGGACGTCGGCAAAGGCGAGGCGGTGAAGGTGATAGATTGCCACACGGACGTGATCTACTGCATGTCGTTCAACCGCGACGGTTCATTGCTCGCTACCACCAGCAAGGACAAGAAACTGCGCGTCATCGAGCCTAGGAGAGGCATTGTTTTGTCGGTCAGTATCTGTACCTAATTACTTTAGACTTTTTGTAAACGAATTTTGTTTATATGTAATAAAAAGGTTAGTTCCACGTTCAAAAATACTCTGAGGCCTTAGTACGAGTTTGTTTTACGTTTAAAGTAATCGTAACGAAACCTCGTCCGGCGCTCTGATTGGTTGGTTCATTGGAGCCGGCCAATCACAACGCCGAACGCGTACTCGTTACGATTACTTTAAACGTAAAAGAAACTAGTACTAAGGCCTCAGATCATCCTACCGATTTCTACGAAGACTAATTCTAAAAAAAAGAAAATGTATTTAAATAACATAATGTGCACATTTACTTTGATCAGGTGGTTGCAAGCGTGATCACTGAGTACTTACAACATGAAACATGAAATTGTACTGTTTGCGTGGCAAGTTCAGCCAACCCTTTTTTGAGGGTGGGGGGGGGGTTGTGACTCCTTTCGCCCTGATGAGGCAAGAGAGGATACCTATATTTTTTTTATAACATAAGTCGGTAAAAGAGCAAACGGATCACCTGATGGTAAGCAATCGGCGCCGCCCATGGACACTCGAAACATCAAGGCGTTACAAGTGCGTTACCGGTTGGGAATTTGAGGATTGTGTAGGATTCAGGGATTCGGGAGACTAGGGAGGGGGGTAATTGGGCCTCCGGTAACCTCACTCACACGACGAAACACAACGCAAGCGTTGTTTCACGTCGGTTTTCTGTGAGGCCGTAGAATTACTCCGGTCGAGCCGGCCCATTCGTACCGAAGCATGGCTCTCCCACACTTTAATCATCAAAGTCTTACTAACTATAACCACCTCGTTTTAACTCCTGCTTCAAACTGGAGTCCCTTTGTGGTTCTCGGCAAGCCCGGTACCAGTACCGGTACCCTTACTCTCATATTGAACTTATAGCAGTCTCATCTAACCATCTTTCTCTACTTTACAGGAAGGCCCCTGCCATTTAGGCACTAAAGCCTCAAAATGCACGTTCCTTGGCAGTCAGGGCAAGGTACTGACGACTGGATTCTCCCGCTACAGTGACCGTCAGTACGCCATATGGGACCAACATGACCTGGACAAACCTCTCGTTTGCGAGACCATTGATAGCTCTTCAGGCGTCGTGTTCCCCTACTATGATTATGATACTAATATAGTAAGTATTTTTTAACCTAATTACTTAAAAATAGAAGGAGGTTCTCAATTTGAAGAGTATGTAGAGGTATAGAAAAAAGGAAGAAGTTTTTTATAAACTTCGTTTATTGATAATTATTAATATTATTAGTTATCATCGAAAATTCTAAAACTCATTTACAACACACACACGCTTTTTGTATTCTAACTTTCGTGAGACATAAATTACATTTAATGGCTTACCCAAGTAACTGTCTAACGGGGCTACCCGACTAGTTTCAAGCCACGCCGGGGGCTCATATTCATTCCGCGACATACGACAAACCGCGGCGAACGTCGCTTCGTCATTTGATTAGCGTTATTTTGTATGAATTTGCAAGTTGTTCTTAATAATAATTTACTTCATCAAATTCATTGCTTTTAAATTATATCTAGGAAATTACAGTTAGGCTTACAATGAAATCAGTTAATGAGAGTTGTATTATTTTTGAAACTAATAATCTTTCTTTTTTTCTCATTCAAACAATTTCATCTTCATTGAGTACATAAATAACCTTATTATGTCAGACTCCTTACATACAAAATAGATAGATTAAAGCTAAGAATATACTGGCGACAAATGTACCGACATGTCAAGCGAAGCCGGCCGACTTTGCTTGACATCATTATCATCATCCACCTGTACCCATCCATTGCTGGACAAAAGCCTCGCCTGAAATGTATGTCGACAACGCGCTAGGGAGATATCTGTATCGCGCTATATATTACACTAGCTACTTCTGCGCGGTTTCACACGTTCTGCTCAGTTCGTATTGGTTGTAGCGTGATGTTTTATAGCCTATAGCCATCGTCGATAAATGTGCTGTCCAAGTATCCGACACAAAAATAATTTATTCAAATCAGACTTGTAATTACGGAGATTAGCGCGTTCAAACAAACAAACAAACAAAAAAACAAACTCTTCAGCTTTATAATATTAGTATAGATTGTATGCAAGCTAAAAGTAATGTTAATAGTACCAGTACAATACCTATTAGTTAGATACTTATCTATCTGATAAACAGTTTTCCTATAAACGATACATTAGGAGGGATTAATATAGTTTGTGTAATTTTACTACTGAATACTGAATTACTGCAGGAGACACATTCTGTCTCCTATCACCTATCCTACTCTCACTATTAAGCCTGAAGGCACAAGAGATTAATCAACCAAATAAACTTGGTTAATAATGTATTATTAACAAATCATAATTAAATAAAGTATCATCATCGCTTACTACCAGGCGAGATAGTGGTCAAACGTCGGCCCATCAAATATAAAAAATTGCAGGTGAAACCTACTATATCTAAATGGACACCCACAAAAACAGATTTTTTTATTTCATTAATTTTTTTTCTATTTAGGTGTACCTGGCTGGTAAAGGCGACGGCAACATAAGATACTATGAAGTTGTCGACGAAGCTCCCTACGTGCATTTCCTCAATCAATTCCTCTCTGGAAACCCACAAGTAAGTTAATCATACGCAAATCTACTTTATTACTAGTATATTGACTGCCTCGTTGGCCGAGTGATCGTAAGTGCGACTGCCGGG
Source organism: Spodoptera picta (assembly GCA_038387885.1). Classification (NCBI taxonomy): domain Eukaryota; kingdom Metazoa; phylum Arthropoda; class Insecta; order Lepidoptera; family Noctuidae; genus Spodoptera; species Spodoptera picta. The sequence continues at coordinate 764,174 of JAZHFQ010000778.1, forward strand.
CAAGGGGTCTCAGGTTCGATTCCAGCGTGGGTAAAGTACGACTGGGTTTTAAAAAAAATCCAGTGGTGGCACGGAGTCTTGAATTGTGGCCGGTATATGGCAATAGGTATTACATTGGACTCATAACATAAATAGTGAAAAGTGGGTGTTACATTGTAGTGACATTAAGTGCAGTAATGTGCACCTCTGTATACCCCTTCGGGAATGAAAGGCATGATGTTATATTATTGAAGTTTCACAAAAAAGCAAATCTGTGGCTCTTCTGTTGTTGCGGGTGTATAATGGATGGCGTTGATCGATTACTATCAGCGGATTCGTCTGCTTGTTTGTATTTGATAAAAAAATAGCTATTCGAACTTAATACACCATATAAGATTTATACGACTAGTAATATTACATGCGTACCTAATGAAACAATTATATCATAATCTGCATACAAAGTTAATATGTGACTCGGTTTTTTATATTAAACTTGGCAAGAACAGATGAACGGTTAATCTATATTAATACTTACTACAAGCACTTAGAGTGCAAATTAGTTCGCTGAAACACTAATTGCATTTTAATAAAATGGTTATCAAAAAATCCAGTGTATCGCTGCTCCGCTTTGCTGGGCTTGATATGAATCCAATTACCATGTAATCTGTACATATCAGTCTTCTTTCTAGAAATTACTATTATCATAACAGTTTATTAAGGAAAATTTGTATTATCCAATATAATTGACGTAAACTGCATAGGTACAACAAGACAATAGTGTATAAAAATAGGTATTTTTAGTTATTTTTTACTAGCGACTCGCCCCGGCTTCGCACGGGTGCAATGTGCATGTATTATATACACCGTGATATTTTAATGGTTGTTTTCCCACAGTAAAATGATTCTATTTTAGTAGTACAATAGATTGAGAAAGTTATTTTTAATTTAAATAAAAAAATAGCAGTTTTACTATAGTGATATACGAAACTTGAAAGAAACCGCGAACCAATAGTACCGCCGCGACCGGCCACCGGCCGCTGTCATTGTCGCTCGCGCTTATCAAAAAGCTGATAACTCAGTATTAACTAACAAGTGATTTCTATTTTCCCTTCATACTTTAACGGGCTTAGGACATACCGTCGTAAATACTTTTTAACTACACTTACTAAACACAAACATTAAACAAAATTTAATCAAGAGATATTATCTTGTTTATTACTGAATTTGGGAAAGTATTTAAGGCGTATTTAAAAAATGGGAATCAACGTATTTACAATGATTTTAATCACATAACTTATTGTTTTATTTACAAATGTACAAGTACTTACACTTCCCGGTAACGGAGCAATTGTTCGAAGTGTAAGCCACCGCGTTCCACACACAATCGTGCACGTTTTAACTGATTGGCTTTCAATTTTAATAATGTGTCTCTGTCACGTCTAATCACATCAAAAGCGTCCTCTATCGCACTTTTTAACGCGTCGCGAGTTTCGTACTCTTGCCGATACACAAGGCGTTTTCGAGATTAGACCACAAATAAAAGTCTAGTGGATTAAGATCCGGGCTTCGTGGTGGCCATGGCACTGGCCCGCCACGACCGATCCAGCGCTGGGGAAACACCGAGTCGAGGTGCTCTCGCACGGCGCGCTGATAATGCGCAGGGCACTGCTAACGGAATGTCATCTAGTAAGTCCGGGATAACACTACGTAGCATTTGTAGGTACGTTTCACCGGTTAAGTGTCCTGTCACAAAATGCGGACCAATTAAGCAGCCGTTTATTATACCGGCCCACGTAGGTACTCCACATTAGAAAAAACGTAATGGCGATCCATTTTGGCGGCAACAATATTGTATTGCGCTTGCGTGGTTGCGCAGACGGCGTTCGCGGTGCGACTGGTGCGAATGAAAGCCATGCGAGGCGATGCGAGCCGATGCGAGTGACAGAGAGCGCGGTGGTTGCCTTTGTTGTTTGTCGTGAGGCGATCCGCTCGAGCGCGCGCGTGCATTGCAGTTTATGCTGTATTACTTAGTACGAGAGATTATTTTACTATGAACATTGATTTGACGTCACATTTTAGAAGAGAAACTATCGTTTCTCATGCTTTCGAGTTGATGATTATTTTTTTGAGTAGATGAGGAGAAAAAAAAATATTTTTTCAAAAAGTAACTTGCATTATTCGATAGTACTACTAAAGGGAAATCGTTCTGCTGCGGGAAAACAACCATTAAAATGTCAGCGTGTATAAACCTTCCTTAAGAATCACTATCTATTTAAAAAAACGCATAAAAATCCGTTGCGTAGTTCTAAAGACCTAAGCATACAAAGGGACAGATAGACGGCGGATAGCGACTTTGTTTTATACTATGTAGTGATATTTTTTGTAAGTAGTTTTTAAAGTTTTATAGTTATAAATGTATTATATTAGTATTGTGCATATAAAAAAGACAATAGTAATATATTATGCAACAACTAGCGACTCTGGCGCGTTTTCACCCGCTCTTTGCCTCCTATTGACCGTAGCGTGATGTTTTAGTCTATTATCTTCCTTGATAAATGGACTATACAACACAAAAACAATTATTCAATTCGGATCAGTTGTTCCGAAGATAAGCGCGTTCAAATATACAAACGGTAATAAGTATAAGTAGGATTAGATAAAACAATAATGTTTACCCAGAATTATTAGTAACTAGATACTTCCGCGCGGTTTCACACGCTTTGCTCAGCTCCTATTGGTCGTAGCGTGATGTTTTATAGCCTATAGCCATCCTCGATGAATGCACTATCCAACACAAAAAGAATTATTCAAATCAGACTTGTAGTTACGGGAGATTAGCGCGTTCAAACAAAAAAAAAAACTCTTCCGCTTTATATAATAAGTATAAGATTGTCGTTGCATACTGAGATACAGGCTCACGCCTAGTTCGGTTGCGCATGCTCCTTCTCTCTAATTATAAGATAACTGAAGTCTAAGTCGTAAGCCTAAACTGTAACCACTTTTTGTGATAATTAGTTAATTAAATAATATTAATATAGTTAACCTCGTACTTCATTGGGTCAAAGAATAAATTAGAATAAGAATAAAATATTTAACAGACCAACAGATCATTGCAGAATGAACATTCTTTAGCTTTTGTCAGTCTGATGAATAGATTTTTTAATCTTTTTATAACACGAAACAAAATTGTTTTAAATTATGCAGTTTACTTTGATTCTTCATCGTTTAATACGGAAAGAACGTCGTAGTTTCAACGTATGACTTATTATCCTATTGTGACTTATTATCCTATTATTATATATGAGACACAATACAAAACACACATTGTTTCGCGTAGATCAGCGTTCAGACACTTCACAGATTAATATAAATGTATTTATTTTCAGCGTGGACTAGGCTTCATGCCGAAGCGTGGCGTGAATACAGCGGCGTGCGAAGTATTTCGTTTCTACAAGCTGCACACTTCACGCGGCCTCTGCGAGCCTATCTCCATGATTGTGCCGCGCAAGTCCGACTGTTTCCAGGTAAATATTTTCATGCTTTAATATGTAAGTATTATATGAGCTAATGTAAATCATAACGTAGCGACAAGCGTGCGAGGGCCATACTTGGGGTGCTGAGGACGTAAAGTCGTGGTGTTATTCCGCAACACGACCTCACAGAAAACTGACGTGAAACAACGCTTGCGTTGTGTTTCGACATGTAAATGAGGTTACTGAAAACCCGATTCTCTCCCTTTATCCCAAATCTCCAATCTTTAAAACTTACTCCGGCAAGTTTATTTATTACAGTATCTCAAAAAGTAACTGGGATTTAGAAAAACGCTTCTCTATTTATTATAATTGAAGTTATGTTCAAGCAGGTAATTTTTATTTATATTGTACTAATGTTGTATTTACGCGTTGCAGGAGGACTTGTACCCAGACACTGCGGCGCCACTGCCCGCGCTGACAGCCAAAGACTGGCTCAGCGGTATGAACTCGCCGCCTTTGCTCATCAGTATGAAGACAGGTATTTGGCATCAAATCATAATGTCTAGGTAATATTGTAATGGATGGTCAAGTATTTAGTCTGTGTGGTGTACTGCCTTAGTGGGCCAGAGGTTTAGGCATCCGTTTCTCGAGAATGAGGGAGTTTTTTAAACCTGGCAAGTACCCACCTGGCTTTAGCCGAGTTATACGTATTTCTATGTTTATTTACTGACATTATGGTGAAGGAATACAACATGGGGAAACCTGGATTTATAATTTCAAATTAAAAATTATAAATTTGAAGTGTAAAGTGAATTACAGAGAGCAGGGTGTGCGATGGAGTGTGTTAATTAATGAATATAACAATAACAACCTATTTATGATATAATTACTATATTCCAGGAGTGACAATCTCGACCCACAAGCCTCGTACCAACAACAAGGACGCGCCGGCCATGCAGCCTCAGGACGCCAACAACAGGAAGAAGTTTGCCTTCCTCTCTCGAGAGACTACGCCCGACTACCGCCCACTAGGCACCTGGCAACCCAACGACCATAACAATGATACTGAACATCTCGATGTAAGTACACTGTAAACAGATTTAATCATAATCTATGTAACTCTTATAGGACTATAAAATAACTTACAGAATGTGTTAAACGTACAAAGTCGGACTTTAGGCAAAAATTTAATCTGAGTGCCGATTCAATACTGTCAGTAAACTGTTGAAAACCCTTCTCTGAAGTTAGTCGCCGGTTACCGAAGCTCTGTTTTTTTATGTAAAAATATGATTGAAGAAAATAATTGTATAAGAAAACCCAACTGAACTGTTCAAGTCATCTCGTGATTTACGTTCATTCACCAATTATTTATTACCTAGGTGCAAGTGAATGAAAAATCTCAGAAGACGAGCGCCAACCAGAACACGAAGTTCCATCAACTGCAGCGTATGTTTGGCAAGCAGACTGGAGACGCTGAGCCCGTCCCGCTGTACAAGCAGATCAATCAGGGAGACGTGTTCAGTACTGAACATGAGGTATGTGTTCTGATTATTGATATACATACATAGAATAAATAGCTTACTGTAAATTACAGACTGAAGTCTGAAGAGACTAACTCTGAAGAGTTAAGAAGTTAAAAAACATCATATGAAAGGTTGCACTTTAGTTGCATGGTTCAATTATAAATGCAATCTACATAGTCAATTTATTTAATTAATGTAGATTGCATTTATGTATAGTGCAATGAATAATATCATAGGGATGTAATAAAGATTGTGAATTTATGAATTCCTTCTGTACTGCTGACATTGCTTTCATCATGTAATATGAGAACATAGATAATACAGTCAATGATGACTTACTAATATACATCCAAATAATTGAAAATAAATTACCTGGTAATATTATGTGTCTAATTTCTACACTTACTGTATGTGTATAAAATGACTAAATTTAATTATTTTATTTCCAGTTACGCCTCGCATTTAACCGTCAAGGCGAAGAGTTGAGGATCGTGAAGAGGCAGCTACAAAATAGTCAGCAGCGAGTTCGTGAGCTCGAGCAGTTGGTGGCCGCTCTACAGGCGAGGCTGCAGCGCGACGGATCGTAAGCCCACCTCGCCTCTACATGTCCTTGTCTTATCGAGCGAACATGCTTCAGCTCTGCGTCAGAAATTGACGAGCAATGAAAACAAGACCTCGCGCACTACCGAAGGTCTAAGACCACTGGTCGGATCTTCACTTGATAATTGATACAATCAAGTATTTAAGCCTTCTATTATATTTTGTGCCACACTAAATATAAGCTACTTCTACACAACAGCGACCTGTGGTAATTAAAGCTCACGTAGCGCGAGACACTTGGAAATGTTCGTTACAAATGCTTGTAAAAACGTCGATCAAGCTTTAAGCACTTGATCTTGTTCTTAGCCTTGTATTCTATATTATTTAAAGTTAAGTTGTCATTCCCTAGTCTTAACCACGTCTTAATGTTGTCACAAGTTAAAGTACTAGTAAGATAGACTATGTTTAAGGAACGCGTTGATGCGCAAGTGATGTAAGGATCAAATATTTAAGCGTGGAAAGGAAGATTTACTTCATAGTAGACGGTATTGAATACTATTTAAGTCTGTAGTGACCTTATTCTTTCATTCATCAATCAGTAATTATTTATAAAACGCAATGCTGAATAGCAGACTTGACTAATATTGTTGGGTTCACTACACCAATTTTATATTAATTTTATTTCTATGCAACTTTTGTAGTTTTGTTTTTACATTTTTAGTTATTATTATTATTTTGTTCGCTCAAATTATGAGATCATGACATCTGCAGGGCAGTTTATTATTATAATGGGATCAAAATGAATCATTCCAAAAACTATATTTTGGCTTAATTGGCAGCTAAGCTTATTGTGATTGTCGTTTATTTGAAATTAATGTAGGCTTCTAATTTTAAGGCCTATGAATTTTTAACAATCAAGTTAATTGCTTTATTGAAAAAAAAAAGAAATGTGATACGACCATGACATTCTACAAAATGTTCATGTCACAAACTATTGTTTATTATTACTTTGTGTATGTGATTTAACTATTTTCTATACCATTGTGTATATGGATTCCGAATCGAGGTTATGATTTCAATATATTTTAATTGACGTGGAATTATATAGTAATTGTTCAACTTGCCTAATCATTGACATTTAAGATATGAAGAAGAACGAATGTCTATATGTTAAAATCTTGTTACAAATTAATATTAGGCTGATGATCTCGTGAAAGGCACTTTTTACTAAGCACTTCATGTTATTCCCATTTTTTTATAGTTGTAGTCGCACATCCATTGGGCAATTATTCATGTTTGGCAGCATTGCACAATGCAACGAACCTACATCGCAAGTATATCCTTTGGCAGCATGTTGCGGACGACTGTTGCGAAGCGAAATAATGACAGACAACATTGCTAAACAATTTCACGCTGATTCAACGTTGCCTAGTGGATTCGCGGCTGTTGACATCTTGTTTGTTAATGATTGTGTTAATAGTCTGATTTATGTAATAGCGTTACCTGTTATTTTATACTTGTGTTTTGTATTTCCTATGTATTTTGACAGCATTGTTTTACACTAATTTACGACGATCAAGCATTTACATTCATTACTTGTTGAACGCTAGTTTATATTCATGAATGGTATTCCTACATTGCAAATGAAATTGTACAAAAAAGTGAACCTTTTTCTGTACATAATTTTAGTTAGATTAGAGTTCCGAGCTAGCATCGTAATAGTTTCACATTATACATAGGTGCTGGATTTCTCAAGACCTTCAAGCTGTTTTGATTTGCATTGTTAATGAGTGAAAATTTTAATTAGCTTTGAAAATGTATTTTAAAGGTACTTAGTGGCTTTAATAATTGTATGCATTATTTGTGTACCAATTGCAATAAAATGCCATGGAACGCCTATATAAAAGATAAAATTTTGTAATAATTAAGTAAATTTGAATGATAACATTCCATTTTTCAGTATAAAACGCATAATATTAGTGTTGTAAGTGAAAATGAAAGTATTATTGTGCATTAGCTGGATTATTTACTTGGCTAAGTCGGTGTTAATATTTATTATGTATTTTTATATCATGCTTATGTAGCACAAATTTTCAATAAATGTTTGGATAGTATTATATGTTTTTTATTTCCCATTGCCCCATATAACGCCCACTACGTTCGACCACGACGACGTAGCCAGGCTTCTTAAAAACATTACATCCCTATAAGCCAGCCTGGTCGAACTGCAGTCAAAATAAGAGGTATCAAATAATACCATAATATATTATTATTATGCGACTTACTACGGGTGAGACGAAAAGCTAGTAGACATGGCTCAGAAGTGAGATAGGCAAGTCTGTAATTCTTCAGTGGGGTGTTGTCAACTTTCTCGAATCGCACACACTTTAGTATTCTGTCCCTTGCCTACGACGTTACTCCTTCAAGTAGGACAAAGTTGAAAGAGAGTGAAGGACTTCAGTCCGGATTTTTATCTGATTCCAGAAACTTTGATGTGATTCCATCATCACCATGTTGATCTTTACTTTTTTAAAACTAATTTAATTGTCCGCTATGTACTTACATGGTATAGAGTCGCTCTGCCTCCATCTTAGCTACTCCAAAGGCTCAAACTTCTCCCTTGCGAAATTTTGCAGTGTTGGTATCGCGTCTTTAATACTATTCGTATTAAGGTAATGTGGATGTCATTTCGCAGAGATTTGCAAGTGTGTCTATTGATCCACCTAATCTTAGCTTCGGCAGAATTTTTAGCACCATAGCACGTTGCATGGTCGTGAGATTTGAGGGTGTGATCGGTAAGTCTTTTCGTCGAAGTCCGAAAACTGCGACCCGACTAATTGGACACTACGAACCTATTACTTACCTATCTCGTCCATGGATTTTTTGATCGTATTCGTGTAGTATAGATAGACTCATAGACTTAACTGTGTTTACGTTTTGCTGTGTATTTACACAGTGCTAACTACTTAGTACGAAATAAATAGCTAGTGTAAAACCGCGCGATTGCCGGTTTTTTAGAGTTGCCTCACCCTAAGCTTATGTCTGGCTACGCTCATGACTTGCGTGCCGAGGTAGTTGTCGGTAACTAGGGCACCTGACACCTCCAACATGAACACACGACATGGAACGGAAAACGCAGCGACCAGCGGTTCCTCGGTGGAGAGTGCGTCACCCTAAAACTGCAATCGTAGCATCAAGCGCAACCGCCGCAAGCACTTCAACACCGGTGCAACTTGCACCTACACAAGCCTGTACTTGCACGGTGCAAGTTCAGGCTGCAGGCTTGTGTAGGTTGATACGTAGACGTGCCCTTAACGTGCCTATGCAGATATCGTCGCCACTAGCCAACCTGTATTATCGCAGAAAAACAAGCGGTCAGAACAAAATGGGGTCAAGCAAAACCTGCCTAGTCTGAAATAGGTGACAATGATGGCTTCACTAAGATGGAAAGGAGGAAGAACCCTCTTTGCCGCAACCAGTGCGGTACCGCGCTGGCAGGACTCAACATGCTGCTGCGTCCAGCTCTGTACGTATCCAGACTGCATCACTATACGAAGGTAGAGGATGTCGTGGAGTAGGTATTTAAATACGAATGTGACTGAAGACGAACTGGACCTTGAGAGTCGAGAGGTTGGAGTCGTGCCACAATACTAACTTAATGTGTACGTGAACTTGTATGTTTGTAACGCACCCACGCCACAGGCGAAAATCCTAGTGTGGGGCAACGTTTTTAAAAAAAAAAAATAATGTCGTTCGTGTGTGGGTTCCAAAAAATAATTTTGAAACGTTTCTCAAGGAACCGTTTTGGCCGAAGGGTGTCATGTATCGGCGTTTCCGTGGCGGGCTAGATACGTCATACGTGATGCACAAGTCAGCGAAACACGATGCCGTCTCTTCGTGTACCTGCAATAATAATTATTACTGATGTATTAATTTCATTGTTATCTGTTTTAGTTTTATATTGTTTTTTTATTTATTTGTGTATAAATACATATTTTAAATGGGCCACAGTTGCCTAAAATAAAGGAAAAATAAAAAAATAACAGACTTTTTTATGACAATCAGAAATATCTCAAAAACTAGAGGAGCTAGTTAGCTAGAATTAACAAATCTTTTAAAAACACCCTTCAGAAATAAATTTTATAATTGATGGTCAGGGTGGAAGTGACGTTGGACTGGTATGGGCCTCTTTATAAACACAAATTTATCCACTAATCACCCCTATGGTTGACTGTTAGAGAATGCCACCTGGTATTAAGTCCGCCATCTAATGTCATTAAATACAAAATTGCAAATATTTTTTATAAACTGTGTTTTAAATAAACCGATTTCAACCCCTTCTTCTTTTAAAGGCGGTTATTTAATATACTAGAATATCCTAAGTGTAATAAACACTTCTAAAAACCACACCAAAATCGGTTCAGCCAATCGCGCACAAACACTTATATGTTAAACTGAGAATCTCCTTATCTTTGATTTAGAATAACATAACATCACGCCCTTTATACCCGTAGGGCCGAAGGGGTAGGCAGAGGTGCACATTACGGCACTTACTGCCGCTGTACAATGTAACACCCACATTTCACTATTTTCTCACACAACAGGCTCACCCCCTATTACATGGGACTCATAACAACTAGTGAAAAGTGGGTGTTACATTGTACTGTGGTAGAATGTGCACCTCTGCCTACCCCTTCGGGGATAAAAGGCGTGATGTTATGATGTTATGCAGTAATACATTTCCCGACCCGGGAATCGAAACCGAGACCCCTTGCCCAGTAATCGCACTGGCGACCGCTCGGCCAATGAGGCAGTCCATTTTATTTAGAGAAGTAGGTTAAAAAATTTGAAATAAAAAAACAATAGTTTCATTCAACCTTTATTGTACAAAAATACGTACGTGTATAAAATATGTATGTATGCATTACAAAGTTATTTTATTTGCTAGTCAGTCAATAACGGAAACTAAAAGAGATTCAATCAATAAAGAGGTAGAAATATCTTCTGAATTAATAAAAATCATTCGTACAAACATTTTGTTCTTAATTATAAATTGGAATGTAATTTACTGGACGGAAAAATATTCAGTACTTATATTAGGTACATTGCACAGAAAAAATAACATTAAATAAAAATAATAGCTCAGAAACTATCAAGTTATCACAAACTATGTACAATCATTATTTTCAGGCATTGAAGTTAGCTGCTACAAGAACACTGGTCTATATAAAAATGTTATTAGACATCTAAAAAAGTCTATGTACTCGGTTTTGTATACAATTAGAATTTGTACATAAAATAAGTGGCTGCAAAGAGTAATATTAACGGAAGGACAGAGAAACTTAAGTTTGTTGCAGCATTGCATCCATCACTGCCGCAGGTAAATATGCAAGTTCTGTACTCCAGTTTGTCACCCGGCTGTTGTACATAGTTGCAGTAATTACCTAAATCTAATGATGAGCAAAATCTCTTTGTGCTGATACCACCTGAAAGAATAGGAAAAACTTTTTAAAATGGATTCTAATAACTCTTATTTAGCCGTTGAGTTTAGAACTATTCTCAAGCTAAATATGATATTTCTATGTATTCTGTAAAATATGGGATTCTTGTTCATACAATAGTAATCTCTAAACATCGAAAATAAGGTCTATAATGGAGTTAGTAGAGAGTGGTCACCGGTGACTGCATGGGGATTATACAGTCAAAATATTAATGTAAAAATGTTACATTGTTACTATAAAAGATTAAAAGGTGTGATCTTATGTTCTTTTTATATAGGATTGCCTTGCCTTTTTGAATGGGTGACTAACATAACTGGTAAAAGTAATCAATAATTATGTTCAACATTTTACAAGCTTATTTTACAGCAGTTTAAACAAATGATTTAAGTGTATAATTAGCTAAATGTGTGTGAATTGTGCAATACTCACCGAAAATAAAATAATTTTATTAGTGAACCATATCCTGTGCCCAGTGCTGTAAATCTCAAAGCCATTAAGTGCATCAATAAACCTGAATACTCAAATGTTTGTCAGGATGACAAAGAAAATATTGCATTGGAATAATCAGGGTACAGGTTGCTTACTCTTGAATCCAATTCCGATCAATCAACATTGGTATTGTGACATTTCATACTCTTGAGTTGCAACACTAGGGCTCATTGTATTCATATTGCGAGGATATTGGATGAACTAAATGGCACCAAGTTCGGTTTTATATTCCGTACTCTGAATGCTATTTAAACCGCTACGATAGGGGTTGTATAGTGTTGATATTGAATAATTATTGAGATTTTATTGTATTGACATTGAGATTGATTTCAAGAGTAAGCACCCGGTGAACTTTTCACCATTAGTATTAGTTGTGTAAAGAGCTACAATAATAATAATAATTTATTGGTGGTGGAAGCACACCAATGCTTTAATTTACATTCCATTGAACCACAGAATATATGTACTACAATCAGCATCAACAAGCCATACACCTCTTCCACAAAATAGTGCTTTTGCAATAAACTAAAATATAAAACCAGAAGTCCATAGTTTAAAGTTAGTAAGAACCTGTTAGTTTAATGCAATATAGAGCATTATACACATGGTCACAAGGTGTAGGCTTCAGTATACCCCCATCTAAGTTCATCAGTCCGTCACCACATTCCATAGATGATGAAGAGTTGCATTGGTAACACTCTATGGCTAGACCTAGGTTTATATTACAATGACTATTACATTCAAATATATAGGGTGTAAATAGAATACTCCCAAAAGTACAGACTAAAAAAATTTGTTTGTTAAAACAAAAATTTGTAGTCAGCATTTTAAAACTTTTTTTATGTGTTATTTGTGCAACATTAACCTTGACTGGTTGTTACAACTGTTATTGCATAAAGAAAACATTTAATTCATTACTTTTCTGAAAAAAAACTAGTTTTTTTACTATCACCTGTCGGCGTTTTTCGGAAGCATTCCATTTACATCTGGTATAATAACATTATTGAAATAATATAACAAAAAAATAAAATAAAGAAACTAAAATAAATTAACTTATCTGCAGAAGTGTTTATCCAAGTTTTGCAACTAGGTCATTTCTGCAATGATTCAGAGTTAAGAGTTAGTAATAAACCAACACCGTTGTGTAGCTGATTAGAAGGCAATGTTACTACTGCAAGTTTAGTTAGTATCCCCCAAATCAGTCCAATAAGGATTTTGTTCTAAATTCCATTAGTCAAGTTATTGCTGTATTAATAATTTTATCAGTAAGGTTAGAGTGTATTTCCTTTAAACTCTCACCTTCGAACCGGCCGACGTGCTTGATACAATACTGAGCGTTATGTATCGTCGCACAATCGGTAGGTTGTAAATCGACATCGGTCTCTAAAAACTCATTACATTGAAAAGGATTATTCGAATCCGTCCCTGAACACTGGTAGCAGTTTATTGAATAAACTAAAAACAAAAGAAAAATAATATAGAAACATAATATAAAATAACATTACATATTAAAAATAATAACAAACAACGCCCTAAAATTCGTACCTGTTTTAAATGTGGCGAACGATATGCAAAGGTAGAAGAATACTTTGTCTTGAAAGGACAGCATTGTAATGGAGGCTTTTATTCATAAATTATAGATAATAATTTAGAAAACAATTGAAAATCAATAACAACCCAAGCCAACAATGATAACCGCTGTCTCTTGTGGCAACTCGGACGACCAAGTCGTAATGTAAAATGTTAATGTCAAACTCAAACTGTCATTACTGTCAAAAATCAAAAGAGTGAATGAATTATAATAACAAAATGAACGAAAAGGAAATAATTTTCCAACATGCCAACTTTTACTTAGAAGGCATAACGTCATTATTTTTCTACAATATTCGACTGTACGATAGGCGCGGTGGTTCGGCAACCGCGCAACGTGTATCGTATTCGATTCCCGCATGGAGCAACTCTTTGTGTGACCCGCTAATTGTTGCTTCGGGTCTGGGTGTCATGTGTATCATGTACCTATTTGATATTGTATGTTTGTAAACGCACCCACGAGCCCACGACACAAGAGAAAATCCTAGTGTGGGGCAACGTTTTTAATATTATTATTATTATTAATTTCTATTATTTGGCTGTATATTATTTGGTTCATTAAATTAATTGGAGGTACAACAGATAATACAAATTACTTTTCCTTTCTTTTTTAATGTTATGAGGTATATCATTCTTATTTGGTTTTACTTTAATATTTCAAGTACCTACCTATTATTACGACTGCTTCATTGTTAGATTAGTCATAAGTACGACTACAGTACCGAGCTAGGTGGCTTGGGTTTGATTCCTCGGCTCAGGTACGGCAAGTAATGTAAATCTAAAAATGTGTAGGTATAAGTGAATTATTGTGAATTCACATAATATTCCTAAAAAACATACATACCTTCCTTTGTTTTAAAATCTAATTTATTCATTCACTGTAAGGTATTCATTCACGTACCCAATATTAGAGATTGTCATTTTGCTCCCAATAGTGTAGGCAATGTGGTTATATTTCAAATAAACCAAATATCATCGAAACCCAAAGTGAAAGTGTATAAAAACAAGAATATAGTGACAATCAACCAGAAATAGTAATAAAACATAAAGTGCCTGTGCGCAAACTCAATAATAGTTGCAAGATATTTAGGTAACAGTTACCTATAATATTCAAAGTGCATAAATAGAGGGTAAATAATATTATACATTTACCAACTTGAAAAATCCAGAATTCATCGAGATACCTTTTCTTTTTTTAAACTAAGTGGATAAGCAAGCTCCATCAAGCTTTGAAACGGAACGGAACGCCATCTAGAGTAATCAGGTAGAACTAAAACACCGCTATACGCGCATTTAGTCTATTATTGATTTTACGCTGCAGATCTACCACCACGCAAGCGATGACTGAAGACATGGCATGCGTGACTTGTCTACAAGATATCCTTGTTGGGAGTTATTATATCTTATGCACGGTTTGTCGTAAAAACTTTCACCTTAAATGTGCAAACTTATCCACCTATACGTATTTGTGCAAAATGTCAAACGAGCAACTATCCGCATGGCATTGTCAATTATGCTCTCGTATGAAACTCAAATCAGGATCAAATTCATACAGTCGAATTCGCACTCAATCAACTTCGATCTGTCCTTCAAATCCCAAAATAACAACCAAAGAAAGCAAAAACCAAAACAATGCGCTATGCAAAATTAATAAAAGTGGGAAAAAGGACGATAACACTAACGTCGTCTCTAAAGTGAATCTACCTCCCAAAGAAACAGGAAATAAAATGTTCGTTGAAAGGCTCGAGCTACTTCTGGATCGAAAACTTGAAAATAATAGAAAGGCAATGTTAACAGAAATTAAAGACTTCATAGTGCCAGAAATTAAAGATCTCATCAAGTCGGAAATTAAAGAACACATCAAAACAGAAAATAAAGAACTTCTAAGGTCTGAAATTAAAGAACTTATTAACTCCGAAGTTAAACAAGTCGTCAAGTTACAAGTCAAAGAACTCTCGGAAGCAATTAATAGACAAATGATTGAGTCAAAAATGTCAAACAGCTCACATGAATTAAAGAATGAATTAAAGCAAAATTCTGTAAAGTTAACCGAGCTTAGTGTAGACCACGACAATACCGGAATAGAAATAGAACATTTGAAGAAACATATGTTGAGTATAGAAAATGAATGTGTTAGATTGAATGACGAAATACAAGAGCTGAAAGGATTAGAACAAAATCACAAAACCGCAATCAATAATGCCAACAAGACCAAGAATAATCTTGAAAACAATAAAAAAATTGTACTACGTGGTATAGCAGTAAATACAAATGAAACTGAAAGTGATTTACACAGCAGAATAATAAACATTTTCCAAAATTATGCTGGCATCAATCTCACAGGCCACATTGAAGACATCTACAGGATTGGAAAACCATGCCAACGCCGGCCGGTAGTAATAGAATTTTCTAATAAAGGGACACAGCATCATGTACTGCAACATACCAAGCTATTTAGAAACACTGGAATGACATTATCACAATTTCTTGACAAAGACACTGAAAATTGAATTTTCATTGCCAAATTAGACACCTCAAGATGCACAAATAAATTGAAAGACTATTATAAAATAACAACTATTAACCTTTTAACCGTCAGAGTTATTTATAGATGACAAGTCAAAAAGTGCCCAGCACGACTATTTCTTTTGCTAATTATGCTCCTTGACTAATTTTTATTTATATTTATTGACATCATTTCTATAAATTTCGTCTATATTTACGTAAAGTGAAAAAAATTCTAATAATAATAAAAAACTATGAAAGAATTCTTAGCTTGGCGCTAAGGGCACGTCTTTAATTTTTTGACGTGGCGGTCAAAAGATTAATTGGATTAATTGTGTAATTAAATTAGAAGGATTAATGAAAATAACACACAATCACGAAAAGACTTATTCAGCATATTTATTTCCAGATTGTTTTAAATTCACAATAAGTTTATATAAAAAAATATTTAAGTTTATATTATAATAAACAAATACTTATGAATCAATATGTCTATAATAATATAATATACAAACTACGGACGTCTTATAGTCGTTAAATTAAACATTTAACTTGCATTCCAATTATTATACACAGGCAACATTTATCATTCATTCATTCATTCAATTTTTATTAGAACTCCTAAATGTTATAATCACAATATGCATGAGCTCGTCTTAAACCCATGTAGACTTAATTTGTACATTAAAATTCTACTTTAAATGCATAACTTAGTGTAAACTAACTAAAGGCAGTTTGAAATATGAAAAAATATTATTGTCATTTGATACTTAAAGCTATTATTTTAATATTATATCAATGGAATGTTTTATATCAAAATTAGGCGTCTAAATATCGAACGAGTAAATATTTTGATGTGTAGTACTTAGGACATAATTAAGTATAAAATAGGTACATATAGATTGAGTTATTGGCACTTATAACCACAGAAACAGGATTGGGTTTAGCAGTGTAAGTAGTAGAGTATCAATGTTTAAGAAAAATGTTTTACAATATAAAATAATGAATATAATAAAATTGAATACACTCAACGCAGTTTCATTTACAATACTTTGTTTAGATTTCGATGTCATGTGATCATAGATACGTAATTATGTATTCATTTTAAACTGTCAAATACCAAGCGGTCACCGGTGACCGCAACCTATTGTTCTATAATTGTGTCTGCAAAACCGGTACTCGACGAGTTAATTTCCTACGAATTAAAGTTAGGGATGCACAACAAAACTAATCAGGTGGGCAATTCTATAAAATAATCTATTCAATACCGTCACCTCAATATGATAATACACATCTTTGATTTAAATGAAAAATAATATCACTGTAATAAAATAAAAAAGTATAAAAAAACCAAACACCAAGATAGATATTAGAGTTACCGTAATAAAATCATAGATGATACTTATGGTCGAGACCTCTGACATTAAAAATTGATTTCTTATTGCAAGTAAGAAATGCTTATACAAAATTGGCACGATATGATATTTATTCAGTATCTTGTAAGTAGCGCTGTCTAATACTTGTTGTTTTTCTATAGAACTGCCCAGTAACGTATTAAGTTCAGTTGCTAAGGTTAGGTCTGAGTTGTAGTGAGCCTTCGACCCAGAAGTTGGGTCGCTGCATCATGGTCTGCCACAGGGTCACCTCCTTGCCGGTACTGTCCATCCAGTTGACGTTGGCACCCATGTAGGTTCCTGCATAGAAAAATCACCATTATTAAGTACAATAACTTTAAACTCCATATAAGTATAAAATAGGTACTACAGTACCTATTTATTTACACCAGATAAATAGAAATCAAATATCAAAATTTTGACATGACAAATAACAACTTGACAATTAACTATTTACTAGCGTAACTGCTGCGTTTCAAGCCAGACCCAAAGGTAGGGACTCATATTATGAGTAAGCCGTTAAACATAGGTAATTAATTAGTCTCAATATTTTTTAGATTTCTGTAATTTTCTCCTTAGAACTATTTATTTATGTACCCACATACAACATAAAGGATAACACATACATAAAATTAAAATACATAGGTACCACCTATTCCTATTGGAATTTCTACAATTCTATAATACAATTATTACAAAAACTGTCACTAGGCGTGTATATGTAAGTATTTAAGACGTGTAAATATACATACCAGATCCAAGTGAGAGTCTGACGCCGCCCATGAAGTCGTTGGAGGCGAGTCGGTCGCGGTCCCAGAGAGATAGTTCAAGCGCGCGCTGGGCGAGCTCATGCGGTGCTATTCCTCGATATGTGAACGTATGTTCCCATACTGGGCTTAATGTACGGCGACATACAGCCGTCTTTTGCTTGGCTAGACGACCCCGTTCCGGTAGTAAGTAGCTGTAAGGAGCAAGGGATTGTTAGATTTTTACTTAATAGTAAGTATATGGTTTGGTATGGGCATTAACATATGTCAGGACTTGCTATTACGAGACTATTTTGAGGATTCAAAAGAAGTTAGATAATTTCCTATAGGTAATCGCGTTCGCTAAGAGATGACCAATCCATCTTAGAGCTTAGAAGAGAACATGGTTAGCAAGCCAAAATATAAAGTAAATAAGAAAAAAAGGTGGCCTGGTAAAGTCCTTCGATTTTAGTAATGAAAAATTATCCAGACTCAAAGTGAAATGAATGCTCACAACATAACAAAATATTACATATGTTACGTATTACGTATAATCGAATCAGTACATAGTTTTTATCAGTACACAGGATGTCCGGTACTTAATTTACATACATACTCCCATTTGGGTAGGCAGAGACTAGGGAACGCCAATTACTACGATTCCTACATACCTCTTTCCCTTCATTAACAGTCATCAATCTTTTCATGCATGCTCAGCGGTTCAGGGTACTTTTAATTTGGCCCTTCTTTAATATATCTGGTCACTATATGTCCGTCTAGGGCGCCCTCCACCGACGGCTCCTTTCACATCCGCTCTGTATACTTCTTTCGTTGCTCTACTTTCATCCATCCTTTCTACATGTCCAAACCAGCGTAACATTCCCTTTTCAATCCTTGTCACTACATCATCTTTCAATACGGTACTTAATTTATTTTTGAAAAATATTAGATAAAAGACGCCCATAAGTTGTACTACTAGACATTTCAACGTTACCGGACACCTTGTGCCGGTTTTCCAGTTCCTTACAGTATTGAAATAAAGTTAAGTATGAACTAACCTCTTGCAGAATACATCAGCGAGTCCATTAGGTTTGGTGGCGACGAGGTTCTTAGCTTCCTTGACGAGTACATGCAGCGTGCCCTTACCGCGCGCGCCCTCCGCCAGCTCCAGCTTCAGACCAATGATCAGGTCGCCGCGACTGCCTTGCTGCTCGTCAAATTGTTCCGTCTGAAAATAAAATCACAATTTTGTTTATAATACGATTCACCAACTTCTAGTTTGGACCTTTTGATTAGAGAGTTGATTAATCGACTATTAGGTTGATTAGAATACAATAAATAACGACCAGACCAATCACACTCTAGTAACAGCAAAGGTTTTAGGAAAATCAATCTAATAGTATCTATATGTAGATTAGTTTATATTTATTCCTATATGGATACGAATATATTCTGTACCGTTGCCATAAAATTAAAATTGATAACTTTAAATGAAAAGTAAAAAAATCGAATAGTACTGTTTTTAATAAGTAAATACCTACAATTTCTCATCATTGTCATACTCATAACTATCTCACATCATCATTAACCTTATATCAGCCGGCTATGAGACACAATAGAAAACACATTGTGCCTCGCATACCAAACCTCATAAGCAGATAACAGAACATAACATCACGCCTTTTTATCCCCGAAGGGGTAGGCAGAGGTGCACATTGCGGTACTTAATAACACTGTACAATGTAACACCCACTTTTCACTATTTATGTTATGAGTTCCATGTAATAGGGGGTGAACCTATTGCCATATATCGGGCACATTTCCAGACTCCGTGCTACTACTAAGATTTTTAAAAACCCAGTAATACTTTGCCCGACCCGGGAATCGAACCCGAGACCCCTTGCCTGGCAGTCGCACTTGCGAACACTCGGCCAACGAGGCAGTCGGCCAGACAGTCAATAATAAAAGTTAAGTGAATACTAACCCTCTCATGCAACTTATACCACATGGGCGCGGGGTCGTCGAAGACGACATCGGCCAGCGGCAGCGTGACCTCCCCGAGGAAGTCGTTCCTCCCGAACATGTCGGCGTGCCACACGCTGAGCCACAGTGTCCGCGCGGACAGCGAGGCCAGCGGCTGCACGAAGCTGAGTGTCTCCTCGAACACAGGGTTTAAGGTGTTTTTCTTCACCTTCGTCTTCCTCTTGCCAGCTTTGGACTTGTCCGGTAACAAGTACACCTGGAAATATAAGAATTAATTCATTAGTGCGTGGCGAGTTTGCAATAAATGATAATTACTCATGGGCTTTCGAAATCTAGTTAGTATCTTTGTTATCAGGAGTTGCAATGGATGGAATTGTAATTGTTATAAATAAATTTCATTCATCAGTGTAATAGCCTCTCACAAAGACTGAAGTGGAATTCTTTGCACGAGTCTGCGTTTCCTCGAGAGTTTAATCTAGGTGTCTTCAAGGCCCTAGTGAATAGGGTGCTTATAGGGAGACGTGCTCTATCGTAGGCCGTTACTGCTTACCACCACGCGATATAGTGGCTAAATGTCGGCCCATTAAATAGGTACAAAAAAAGACAGACCAATTTAGCTGTGATCTTCAGCCTTGCTTTCTAAATAAGATATCTAATCATAACAAGCGCTCAGTTAAATGAGGGTATCTTGGAAGGAACTAAAAGCACTGATATAAATTCAATTTGAGAGGTCAAATTATACTTTCAGATTTGAAATAGAATAAGAGAGATTCTACAATAGTTGCTTGCTTTCTCCATTGTAATTTAAATAGTGTTCATCTTTAAGTTCTATAACGGTTTATCAACATCTCATGTCGTCTGAATATAAAATCTCCGTGTCTCAAGTTTCAACCGTTACTGGTTTATCTATTTGTGAATTAATTACTGTTTTATTATCATTCTTATACTCCTTCTCATTAAAATATCTGTTATGAAACGAAGAACTTTTATTGTTATGGAAATAGCCGTCAAGTCAAGTCCTTGTTATTCCTTGAATCAGTTTGTGATCATCACTTTATATGATCATTTGCCAAATAGACTATGAAGTAATCAAGAAAGTAGATGGAAACATAATTATAGATATTAATTACATTTAGATATACATTTAGGATTTGTTGAAATGTCCTTCATTATGTAGACAGGTCTTTTGAAATCACATGTCCTTAATTTTATTATTACGCAATATACATATATAGGGTGTCCCAAAACTCAACGACAATCTGAGACCGGAGGCCTTAGTACGAGTTTGTTTTACGTTTAAAGTATTCGAAACGAGTATGCGTTCGGCACTCTGATTGGCCGGCGCCAATGAAGCAACCAATCACAGCGCCGAACGCGTACTCGTTACGATTACTTTAAACGTAAAACAAACTCGTACTAAGGCCTCGGATGAAAAGCCAAGTTATACCAGTACTGGGAAAAATAATAAAAAAATCCATATCACTCAGTTCAGCGATAATAGATTTTTTTTTAAAAAAAGTTGAAATTCGACACCCTTGGTCGCGTTTTCAAGTCCTGTGATCACCAATGTCACAATTTCGCAGTGATTTTTTTAATTTTGTGATCTTCATTAAATATGCTGTCAATCGCAACTACAAATTAATGCAAATGCGCCATCTTTTGAAATAACTTGCCAAGGGTAGTGTAGTACATTTTTTTTTCAATATGAAGTGTCAGAGTTAACTAACAATATTTTTGTGAACGATTACTCACTAAAACTTAACTTATTTTATTAAATTAACGATGTTTTTGCATTAATTTGTAGTTGTGATTAACAGCATATTTAATAAATATCACAAAATTAAAAAAATCACTGCGAAATTGTGACATTGGTGATCACAGGTCTTGAAAACGCGACCAAGGGTGTCGAATTTCAACTTTATATTTAAATTGTCTATTATCGCTGAACTGAGTGATATGGATTTTTTTATTATTTTTCCCAGAACTGGTACACACTTGGAACACCACTTTTGATATTTTTTCACCTGCTCAATATTACCGTTTATGCAAATTTTTCCATTTATCGTGGATTAAAGTGGATGGACAGACGATGCGATATGCACTGGCTATAAATAACCTGTTTTATCAAATGATTGTATTTCTGAATAACGGTTATGTATTCTATACTTACTTAATTGTGTTGTCTTTTCTGAAACGCTAGAACTTACTTTTGTGCTAAAGGAACTGATGACATTTGCCACAAAGTTCAATTTGGCACAAACCTTTACAAAGGTCTCCCTATATATAGCAAATTAAAAAGAATGCTTTCGATACATGACACTGCATGTCTGGATATGTGAAATACTTAAATTAGACCTTAATTACCATGATCTAGGTAAAATAATAAATCAAAATTACCTTAACGTAAGGATCGGATCTGTTGCGCTTCACGTCAACGGGAGCCAGGTCACGGCACCTCTTGACGCCCACCTCCAGAGCTCCCAGCCTATAGTTGTACAGCAACGAGATCTGAACCTCTCCTCTGATGGTCACGTTGGCTCGAGTGCCCTCACCAGCACCAGAGTAAACCGACGCCATAGATTCGGAACGAACCTGGAGATAAATAAAAATATTATTAGTTATGGTCAACAATTTTTTTCATAGTCATGTTTTATTTTTCAACAAAGGACATTTAAAATATTATTCCTTTTTTCTAAATCAGCTTAATAGGAATAGGTATAAGCAGGTGATAACAGAACAGAAAACAACGTGATAAATATAAACTCCTCACCAAAACTTTAACATCACTAAAATTATTGTTCCGAATGGACATTGTAAGCCGAAAAATTCAACCGAGAAAAGGGATAAACAAACACGATATCCGTACTAAATAGCTGACGCGGTTGTTCACGCGAAATTAGGTCTAATACTATCTAAAAATAAAGTGTTGAGGGAACACATAGCATTTTGCTTTGCTACCACGTTCCAAATGAGTTACAATTACGGTGAACCAACCATACGGCATGTTTTTGTTTGGTTGCATTATCTGTCACTCGATACTGCAATTCCTGCGTGAATACTTGTGTGTGGTATTTGTTTTATTCCGGGGATACGTTTTACATTCGGATAATCAAAATGTGAATTTATTTATTCTCTCAATTTGTGAACAAGTTCAGCGACGCGGGTGGTGTAACGGTCTTTCGAAAACAGATGTTAATCTGCTTTCATTCGCATGGCCTATATGATATAGAAATCTAGTGTTTAGAAGTGAAAACAGTCGAAACAGGTATAGTATTTATCAAGCAGAAACCTCTATCAGATTCAGCACAATTATTCGGTACTTGGATTGGAATTCGAATCATGATTCCACTGATCAGTTCACGACATCTTTAGTTGAACTTATTGAGTTTACAGACATCCTTAACTACTGTCATTTATACGACAATCGAGACCGACGATTATATCGCCCACCTAAAATCCAGTTCGAACCGATAAAATTCTAAACAGGAAAGTCCAAAGCCTAGTAGCATTATACTCAAGTATTGACTGTCAAAAATGAGAAAATATTATCAGCAAAAAATATCTATTGAAGCGGAACAAAACACAAGAATTCTACTTTGTTATAACAAATAAATCATATTTTACCTAATCCTTTGTTAGTATAAAAATAATCTATTACCCTTATTCGAAACAATAGACAAAAAATGTAGTCTACTTTGTACCACGCTCTAGTCAGACCCAGTCCTGCGTAGGCATCATTTTTATGCCCGATACAGTCATAAGTGTTTATGTCAAGTTACCTTAATAAGACCAGGAAATCCATTTGTTGTTCCACTGATTATTTAATCTGCATCAATGGATTATGTAGTTTGTTATTTATGAGACTAGGTAGTTTTTTGTTTGAAGGACAAAATATTATTGAGTTTATCGACTTCCAGTTTATCGGTGCATGCATGTATAATAGGTATACTTACATAATTTAGTTTCTGATCTTCAGAATAAACCAGCGCAATACAAAGAAGGCTTTGTTAAGAATTTGTGTGATTAATACCTTACTGAAGTTAGAATAATTTTATGGAAAATTTTACATAAACGTTTTGTCATTCATGAGGAAAGTCATCATCTTTATAAATAGGTTAGGTATTATATTATAACGGTGTACATTGTTATGCGATTTGGTTAGGTTTAAACTAATTCTACTATGCCAATTTTGACACCCGAATAATAATTATACATATAAGTACTATTCATAGCCTCAGTCAGACAATACATTTTAATTTTACAATAATGTGTAACAGTTCAGTATCCATATTATTATACCGCCATAAGAACCAACAAACAAATAAAATCTATTTTTAAATACGTATGTTATTATCTTATTATACTGGTTGCAATCTATAAGAAATCTAGCTTTGCAAATTTTTATTTATATTTTTTTATCAAAGCTAGAATGTCAACGATCTAATTTAGATAAAGCTCGATATAAATTGTGTCTCATATAAATAAATAACAAAAGAACACGAAGTAAATTAATTTTCGTATTATCTTGAGCATCTGTATTTCCTTTATTATCTGTGAATTCTTATTTCGAATTTTGACGTTTCTTTAATGTCAATGTCGAAGTAACGATTGTACCGGCCGCCATATTGGAAATAAGTGGAACATGTCATTTATTTTCTGCGTACGTAGAATCTACTAACTTACCTACATCATCGCTTAAGATTTCCAATTCTAACTTTATCGCTTTCTAATAAAGTAGAAAATCTAATAAAGAAATTGAAGGGGTAGCTATACATGCAGGTGATGTTAATATTTTCTAGAAAATCGCATATGTTTGAATAAATGAAGGAAACACGGTAAATGTTACTTGTATCGAAGTATAAACAACTTAAAGTAGTTGTAACTTTTAAGTAGCGGTTATTTTCTCAGTGTCTGCATGACGTAAGTAGAGTGATGGGTACGTTATTACATTCGTTCAGTAAACAAGTTTGTTGTTTCTTTGTTTCTGTTGATGTTAATAAAGAGAAAAAATATTTTAACTTAATTTAGTTTTTATAAAAGTAAATAATGGTATCGTGCTTTGGAGGTTCATACAAGCATAGTTTTAAATCTAAACATCTACTACTATTTCCATACATCTATACTATTTTTTCAAGTAACTTGCGATAGATGGTTGTTAATAACTCATTATATTGTGAGATCAAGCTCAACTCTTTAATTAAAAGAGCCATTGTTATGTTTTATGTGCATTTACCTAATTTTAGATCTACATAACAAATTAATCTAAGTACTTAGGTACTGCCTAAGTATAGCGACATGTGAAACGGGCCAAACAGCCGCGTATGGCATTGAGTAATACGGTTTTATCGTATCTACCCACACTATGATACTTTATAAGGGATTAATATTACAACATTTTGAGTGTAAAGCACGATAGGCCAAGCCCAGTGCGAATTCATTATGTTTGATATGCATAAAACTGTTTGATATTTGACAACTTCCCATAACCATTATATTACGTTTATCCATTTAGGGCCCTAAACTATTCTAAGTTTAGACTATTTTAATGACGTTTCTTCTTTAACTTGTATACCTACCTAATTTATTTATTTTTCCATGATTTCGTAACGACAATTTTATTTGGTTGTGTCGTTTGATTTGATTGGATTAATAACTTTTGTAATTACGGAAACATTAACATAGACGAACTTTTACTCCACACAATCGTCTGATCAACTCAAGCGTTGATTCTGTACGGGTTTATTAGAGTAACCCAATTAAAAGAAGAAAAGCGGATAGAAGAAGAATTGTAGACAAATGGGTAACTTAAGCTTATTCTTTGTCTAGATTTAACCCTACCATGTCAAAACTCAAGTATTCGTTCAAGTAAACGTTTTGCAAAGTCTCGTTGTTCGCAGGCCGTGTTGCAAAACGCAGTAATATAATACAATGGCCAACGCGGTCATCGAGACAATACTCCTACACTTGACGTTTCTAGAACATAAACGCCCTTAACGTCACGCCAAAAGGTCGTATTTCGCTTGCAAAGATATCTTTACAACCAGAGGCACATTTATGCGACACGGTTACTGTAAAAGTAGGTGTATATTCACGGTTAAAGTTGTACCAAAACATTGATTTTGTAGATCTATTGTGGAGTTTAATTGATCGTATTGAGTAAGGTAATGTTGGCAAAATAGAGGTTAGAATATTTTTAGACGTTTGAGTGTAGCGATGGGTTATTTGCAAAAAAACATGCAAATTTCGTCATTATTTATGCCAAAGCAATGTGCAATGACGTGTTACTGAACAGAAGATACTGCATTTACGCTTATGATAAGGTAAAACGTCACAATAACTAGATCGAAATAACGTAAAATTCTATTGGTACATTAATTGACTCCGTGACGCAGTGTACAGTATCAACCTATAGTCATACGACTGAATGTTTGTAGCGCGCAGCAGCATATGTATGACGTCAACTGTCCGAGAAAATAAAGGTGACATTAGATATGTACAATACCAATTGAGTTTTAATATTACTATTGATGGCGCCACTAGCGAGTTAGGGCCTAAAGTTGTTGTTACTTTTCATTGTGAATTGTATTTAACTCGTCGAGTACCGTCATTATAGACACAATTATAGAACAATTTTTTTTTTTTTTTTTTAAGGGGGGAAAATCATCGAATGACTGCTCCCGCCTGGGTGAGGCGGGAGGGAGTGTCAGACTCTTACTGACTAAAAACCACCCCGTTCCTTCTCCTGCACGTCGAGCCGGAGCCCCGGTTACCCGTTAGGTTCTCCGCGACTCCGAATCGGCATCGGCCCTATTGGGCCCCATCTGTGGTGGTCTGATGGCTCTTTGAGGCGCGCGCGGAACGCGACGCGCCGTACGCTCGGGTCTGTTTCTGGTCGGACGGGGAGCCACCCATGCTCGCCGTCCACAGGCCCGCGCTTACGGTGGCCGGAGATCGTCTCGCGATCCCCGACGCCCGGTGTGTCCTTCGCGATGGCTGGGTTGCGAGGAGGCAGCGCTTCGCTGCCTCACGCGTCCCGCCTCCTCCTTAGCTAGCATGACTGCTTCGCAAAAGGAGGAGACGGCATCCCAATCCCTCTCGCTCCGCATCATGGCCTGCACTAGGCCCGGACGCGAGAGGTCGCCATCGCCGATCACTTCCCTGAGGGCACGGCGGTGCTCAGCCCACGCAGGGCATTCTCCCACTGTGTGTTCCACCGTGTCCTCAGGGCGGTCCTCGCAGTGATGACACCCGGGCGTTTCCTCCCGCCCCATCAGACACAGGTACCTCCCGAAACTTCCATGTCCGGTGAGGACCTGCGTCAGGCGGTAGGTGAGGACGCCGTAGCGTCTCTCAAGCCACTCCTCAAAGAGGGGACTTACCGCTGCAATGGCAGCGAGCCCAGCCCCCGGTTGCGACAGTCGCTGCTGCCATTCCGCCATGAGATCGCGCCGGAGCTCATCCCGCCACGCACTTATTTGGCGCGGCAGCGGAGTTTCGCCCCGGCGACGTGCCTCCGCGCGCATGTTATACACGCGCGCGAGCACCTAATTATAGAACAATAGGTTGCGGTCACCGGTGACCGCAACCTATTGTTCTATAATTGTGTCTACAAAACCGGTACTCGACGAGTTAAAGATGCAAAAACTTATACAATTTTCAAAAATTAAAGCACTGTTTGCTTGATTTCTAGATCTTATAATCTTATTACGTCTAGTCATGGTTTAAGTTTTAGCTTAAATGTTATTTTACCTGTAGTCCGCTCCTGTTGAGCGAGTACCGATCCCTGTCGAGCATATCTCTATCGTGGTGTGGTGAATTAGAACGCCTTGGCAACGTTGCATGGTTGGGCGACACTGAGTCGGACATGTACACCTCATCTGCAAACAAAATAAACAACCACAATCAAAATGTGCCTTATAAATGCTACATGAAATACTGATTTCCTAAAATGTGTTATATCATGCATACTTTACTCATACGCCCTTAATTAGAAACCAATTTAACACGGCTGATGTTGATAAACATAGGTACATACAATAATGGACGCTATAATTAGCTACATACATAGATTTCCATAAAGCTTATCGTTCTAACTCAAACCAATTTTAGTTTTTAGTTAAAGAAAAATAACGAAAAGTAACTGATAGAAGAATAGCATTCAATATTAGACAAGTGAAGTTCTTTAGAAATTGTTGAAACTAATTAGGTTGGTTCCTTGTGCTCGAATCACATCAATACTTTGTGGAGTTAGTAGTGCAATAATTATTTGTGATTATCAAGGCGTGCCTCAAGTGTAGTCGAATCTAATTTCGGTACCATCGTTCTTCAGTTCTAGCCACTCGTCAGGTTTGACAAATCGACACCTTTTGCCTCTCGTCAAAGAATTATCGCACCACTCTAAAGACTTTACAAAAGTGTCTCGACACATTAAAACCTCTCGAATGAATGAGATTTTCTCACCAGATTTTACAGTACTGCAGATACTGTTGGTATCAGATTCCTGGGAGGATTCACATGGAGTGGTTATGACCTTTTTCACCTCATATTTTTGGGCGCCTAAACTTATTGCACTTGCGTTCCGCTCAGAAGCTAGCAAAAGTGTTGTAGAAGTAGAAAACTCGTCATCCAAAGGTCTAGTGACTATAAGTGAAGGAATACACGGTTCTTGTACTGTGTTTGATTTTGTTGCTTCCTCATTGACATTATAACTCCTCCCAATAGGTCGCACAAGGGCAGATGATGCGCTGTCTATGGGTGAGTCGAATTCATCATCTGAGGTACCTCTACAACACAAACACCGACTCAAATAAGAACCAAATGTCATCTTTTTATCACTTTGCACAGTGTTCCTTTGGTAAATGTTAACTATTTGATAATCTTGTTTATTTGTTTGTTCACGATTATAAGTCTTATTTTCTATAGACGAATAGCCAGGTTCCGATTTATAAGTAACGGAATAAACCATTATTTTACACTTTATACGAACGCGCAACACGACTGCGTTTCACTGAACTAAATCACTTTATTTTAATTCCACACAAAATCCGTATTTTATCGTATCCTACATGTCATGGTCGTTTCCTGTTGTTTAGTATCCATGAACTGTGTATGTATGCTGGCATAACGATACCATTGGAGATAGAACGCGGTGCAAAAACCGTTGTGAATTACTCTCGTCCACAATGTGTTGCATTGAATGAAACTGTGCCTGGACCTCTAAAAGTATTCCATTAATTAAGTGCGTAAGTCTGGACGGGCACAGAGTGACTGTTCGAATGACATACATTATTTGATTAGTGACGGTACATTTACCTTTGTTGTTTTCCTCTAATAAGTACTGCTTATTGCTAAATATATTAACGTGGCATCACCACATTGTATATAATTATTAAAAGGAATTATATTATTATATGAAACGTGACATTTTATAATTTTTTACAATTCAATTGGATAAATTCCTAATAATAACGATTTATAAATCTTTGAAAGTTTTGGATAATGAGCTTACCATCAATATTTGAGGACCCGTGTGGTAGATCTAGTGTACTCCAACGCAAACATTTGACGGGTTTAATTTCTGTGTCACCGATATCAGCATATAAGGACTTGGTAGACTTCAAAATGTTTCTTCTCTTCTGAGTGATATGAAGTGATGGCAAAGAAGTTTTGAAATCCTCTCTAGATTTAGAATTCGTTAAAATAGAGGATGACGTTAATGATGCCGCTAACGATGAACCCAAAGATTTGGTACTTGCTGAATGTTTTCCGTATGCCAAATTTTTATTTAAAGAATCGATGTCATGTAAGTCACGTATGGAAGATCCTTCATATCCAGATTCTGAAGTAACTGAACCAGTATTATCAGTTTTCTCACTCTCTGTAACGCTTTCATCTCTTTCAGTAATTGACGTTTTTGGGATTCGTCCTAAAATGCTTCTTATATCATATTCTTTATGTTTTTGCCCATCTGGTGTAGTTTCTGAAGAAGAGTTCTCTTTGACTTTAACATCCTTTATGTCAATGTAAGTTTTAGGTGTTGACGTTTCTATTTGAACTTTGTACTTTATTTCCGATTTGTCACTACTATCTTCGTTTGTAGAAATTTGAGATTTAATTGACGTACTTTGATTATGAGAAATTTTCTGTTCGTCTTGATTTTCTTCAGATAAAGTAGTATTTGAACATTCAGAAGATGTGTCTCTTTTATCAGTCAAAGTAGACTCAGATTTTAAGCTATCTAAATCTGACTTGCTGCGTTCTGTATTTGTAGTATATGGAGATTCGTAAGACACTTTGTGTGGTTTTGTCACTGAATCATATTTCTTTGTTGTAGTAATTTTGGCTGAATCTAAAGATGCATCAAAAGTAGATCCAGATTTTGAGCTGTCTGAATCTTGTTTACTTCGTTCTGTCTTTGTGGTATACGGGGATTCACAAGGCACATTATATTGTTTTCCTAATGAACTCAATTTTGGTGTTCCAGCACTGTTGGCTGAATCTAAAGATACGTTGAAAAAAGACTTTGATTTTGAGGTATATGAATCTTGTTTACTTGGTTCTACCTTTGAAGTATATGGGGATTCATATGACAATTTGCGTTGTTTTGATAATGAATCAAATTTGGGCGTTGTAGAACTTCTGGCTGATTCAAAAGACACGTTAGAAGTAGACTCAGGTTTAGAGCTATCGACTTCTTGCTTACTTCGTTCAGTTTTTGAGGTATATGGGGATTCATAAGATACATTATATTGTTTTATTAATGAATTCAATTTTGGTGTAGTTCTATTCGCTGATTCTAAAGATGTGTTAAAGGAAGAGGAGCTGGATTTTAAGCTGACTGAATCATGCTTACTTCTTTCTAATTCTGTGGCATATGGGGATTCATACGACATTTTGTACCGTTTTCCTAATGAATCGAATTTGGGTGTTTCAGTGCTTCTGGCTGACTCAAAAGAGACGTTAGAAGTAGACCCAAATTTGGAGCTATCCAGTTCGTCTTTGCTTCGTGCTGCTTTTGTAGTATATGGAGATCTATAAGATTCATCGAGTGATTTTATTGATGAATCAAACTTTGTTGCAGTAATATTTTTAGGTGACTCAAAAGATACACTGGAAATGGATCTAGATTTTGGACTATCGAGTTCTAGTGTTCTTCGTTCTGCCTTCGCAGTATATGGAGATTCAAAGGACACATTATGTGGTTTTATTACTGAATTTAATTTCGTTGTTGTAGTATTTCTGGGTGACTCTAAGCATACGTTAAAAGATGACCCAGATTTTAACCGATCTGTCACTTGATGACTTGGTTCTGATTTTGTCGTATAGACGGATTCATACGACACATTGTTTGGGTTTATTAATGTATTAAATTTCGTTGCTGTAGCATTTCTGGCATCCAAAGATACGTTAGATTTGTGTTTAACTAGATTACATTTTCTTTCAGCAGACTTAATTGGCGGAGTGTTATCGTCATCACTTTGAGAAAATTCACTAACTATATTTTCAGCATCGTCTTCAAAGTCTTTAGGTACATGCACCTTTCTTCTTCTTAATGTTTCTTCATTCACTTGAATGCACACATCTTTAGTTTTCTTAGATTCATCGACTAGTTTCTTTTCAATCTTTTTGCCGATAGCGTAATTTTCGCGCACTTTTTGTTTGATCGGGATTGCTTTAGGTCGTGTTACTTCCGAGGCCAATATAGAGTATAATTTAAATTTTTCCCTATTTTTCTGACGAATTTTAGATAAAGGAACTTCTACTTCACTGTCTTTATCTTCATTTTCCACGTTAAAACAATTCCAGCACGATATATCCACATTGTTTCTCTTTTGAATTTGATTATTAGCACTATTATCAGTCATTGTACCACTACTAATGACACAATATTAAAACAAAATTAGGTCTTCACCCTCCGAGGATATTCACTTGACTAAACCTTGTCAAAGGTGTCAGAGTGCTTAAATAACCTGCTCGTTAAGTTGGTCCATAATGTATTTAATTATTTTTAAATATTCAAGATAAAAAAAATGTTATGCAACCTTATGTAGAACAACATTCTAGAAGAATATTCCGTCCAGTTTTGAAATGTTATGTAATAACCTTTGAATAAGATATTATAAGAGATAACGAGGAAATAAGATATTTGTTTGTTTAGAAAAACAATAAATATATTGTCCAAAAAAAAACTAAAGTATATACCTAATAGACAAAGTGGTCTAACCAGTTTGATGCACACGCACACAAAGCCAGCGTCTAATTGCTGCCATCGTAAGGTCAGAAGTTAACTCAAATTAGTTTCGAAGTTGATTCGAACAGTAAGTGTAATAATGTTGTACCCAACAGAATAAATCGAGTACACATAACATAATATAACATAACAAAAAATCGGTTGTGCCCTATTTGATTTCAATAAAGAAATAATCTGCCACGGATAATCTTCATTCCTCCAAGGAATTTTATTACCTACATGTTTTATTTAACCAAATCCATTCAACTTAACGGCTATAATTTGCATGTTTTTATATTAACAGAGGCGGAATGATCGTGTTATTTATCTTTTTTTATAATAACATTAAACATAGATAGAACCTAAGTGACTAAACAGCCGGTCATACAGGATATTTGTAGGCTCAGGAATGTGTTTACGATGTACTATTTCATCAGTTTGAAGGTTGGGCTTTTTAAAGTTATGTTGCGACGTAAGTAAATAATTATATTTACATAATAATATAATTTACATTAAAATATAAAGTAGTTTATTAATTCGCTGGTAATCTGGTTAAGTAGGTATTGCCTTAAAAGATTTTATTCATTGATTTATTTGTTTTGTGTTATTGATTTTGAATTATATTATATGGTATTTTTTGTTTTTTTTTTAAGGGGGGAAAATCATCGAATGACTGCTCCCGCCTGGGTGAGGCGGGAGGCAGTGTCAGACTCTTACTGACTAAAAACCACCCCGTTCCTTCTTCTGCACGTCGAGCCGGAGCCCCGGTTACCCGTTAGGTTCTCCGCGACTCCGAAAATATTATATGGGTAGGATACTATTAGCAGGTTATTTAGATGATCCAATGAATGATTGTCAGTAATTTATAGCGTCATCAATAATGGCTACCGCTGTCAAAGTTGAAGACTAACGCGACACTAGCGCCTCTATCAGCAGTAACCTATAACTTCCGTCAGATTTTATTTAGCTGGATAGAATAATACTTTAAAGTTTAAAGGAATTTTATGTAGGTAATAACAGATTTAACAGTAACTTAAAATTCATTCCGCTTCATTGGAACTATCTCTTCCGATAGAAAACGCAGGTGCGATCTTCACTTTCATTCAAGTTTCCGTTTAAATCAATGAATTCGTTTTTATCGTTTACTTAGCAGCGAATAAAAGTGTAATGTTGTTAGTATTAAAGTTGAATTCAGGTTGCAGTAGAAAGGAGTTCAAAATTAAAAGCATGTGCGGAATGTGTGTGGACATGGCTATTGTTCGCATAGTGTTCAGATACCGATACTAACACTGGACTCATTTGTAGTCCAATTAATCAATTTTGTATTCTATGCCGTAGTCATAAGTGTGACATTAAATGCGAATAAACAGAAAAAATATTACTGTACTTTTCATTACTCTTACTGCTAAGTGAATAAGGTCGAAAATGGTTTGATTGACTAGTAAGACATGTAGAGCAGGTCCAAAACAATGACATTGTCATTTTGGTGATATCTGCCATGATACCTTTCTAATCACGTTAGTTGGTCATACGACATCATCAATCAAGATCTCATTACAGCATCATTATTTGACTCAACTTGATACTTGTTTCGTAATGTACTGGTTCTCGTAGAAAAAACTGTAACGGTACTTTTGTTCCTAATATCGGAGTTGTCGTTATGTGACGTCATTAGATGCGTAATATTACTCTTTATTTAGTATTTTGAGATCTTGTATACAGGGTTTTAGATCAATGGGTTGTATAGATAGTTAAAGAGATCGGATTTATGAAGTACTTTAGAAAAATAAAACAAAGAAAATAACAATGGTGGTATCAATACACGTTGGTAATATGAAATTTATAAGACATGGTTTAAAAGTGACAGATACCAAGTCATAATTGATTTCACCAAACAAATTGTTTAAATTGATAAAATAACAGAAAACTAATAGCTTCCCCGTTACCTAACCGATATCAATTACAAAACCAATTAAGGTTGCTTTTGTTTTACACCACTGGCCTTAATAATGCTTTGACACAAATGTAATAAATGACCAAACGTAAGCGAGTGGACGCAAACAAACTTCAACCTTAACGGCGTTGCTAATGAAGTGGAAAAATTCGCAAAATTGCGTGTGAAATTTAAATATTATCTATGTACTATCGACAAAGTTTACAATAGTACACTTTTTAAACGAAATCCTGTGGCAAAATCGCTATCCACCGACTTGTTTTACGTGCGTCGCTCGAGCCGTGAGCATGCGAATTTCGCCTAATCATGGTCAACCGCCAATTTTGTCCATTGTACTTAGGTATTGGTACAATGTGTTTGTTTCTCATGAGAAGGTAACTGAGTATATTCACTTTCCATTATTTGATTACAAAAGTAGTAGAGAAATAAACCGTGCGATTATTGAGGCGATAAGTATGCAAAATCATATTTGTGCAACTTGAGAGTCGACACCGAGACTAACGATAAGTGTTTGAATGCTAACTTATGTTGTGAAAATAATAGAATAAATAGGTAAAGAACGAAGTAACCTTATGAAACTTTTACTTTATAAATCACAGTATAAGGTCTGTTTTACATTAGACGCAAATTCTAATTTAGTACTATGTATTAAGACTTAAAATATATGCATCAACTTAATCCAATTCATAAATAAGACAATCCCTTCATACTTATAAAAAGCAGTCATTCAGTCCGCTACCGCAATGTATTACAGCAACTTTCCTTCACATTAAATTAAATGCATTTTTATTATTTAAGTGACTTTCATTGTTATAATTTTATATCCAATAAAATGTGGCCTTTTCTCTTCTACATGGACATTTAATTGAGCGACAATTGTTTGAGGAAACAGTAGTACATACGGCTGCACGTCGAGCTATAAAAACCAGTTTTTCTTGAACTCGCTTTGTGTGATCTATCAGCACATTCGACAGTCAGTTTATATTGGGTATACATAGTTTGAAGTATTGTGTACTAGCAATCATTTAGCACTAAGGTTTCACTACCTCAGACCACAACTTATCGAGTCTTAGCTAACTCAACACTTATGTTATTTCCACAACGTTTCAGCAACAAATATATTGAGATTTTTGTAGCAGCAATCGTATCGATGATAGTTTCATCAGCTCTCTCTACGCAAAATGTTAATGTGTTGTATAAACAACGGCCTCTGTGTTACGAGGTACGACCGTGGCCTAAAATTGTAATGACCTTACGTACACAGTTGAACATAGTCGACCATAACGTGTTGCACTTTTGACAGCGACATGGCAAAAAGTTACGGCTGTTCACAGGTCAGACAGATAGTTGCTTATCAGTTAATACTTCTACTGAATTGGATTTGAGTTTATTGACATTAACTAGGCTAAAATTCTGAGCTATTTCAGTTTTTAGTATAGCGGACCTTGAATTAAGATTCGCAGACAAATTATGAGATTACCATCACGCGTTGTTAAGAAGGCTGAAGACAACTTAACGAAGGAAACCAGACAAAATATTAGATTATTGTTTGAAAAAACAGATGGTTGAGTAGCAAGATACAAAAAAATGTAATGTAAAATTAGACTTTACTATTTTATAGTTATGACTTTGGCTTATATGAGTTGCAGACCACTTCGTGGACATGGCCTGTCTAAGTAACATACGTGTAGTCCAAAACAGACAAAAAACGACTGTTTGTCATTAAAACATACATAAAGATGTCAATCTAGTAGCTATTTACAAGTTTTAGTTTCACTGAATGGGATACGAGTACCTATATTGCCATCAAAATCGGAGCCATTTAAATTTTGTTACGCAAAATTAGACCTTATCGTTTTATGATGTGCGAGTAACATTCGACCTTATTGTGGTAAAGCAATTTCACGGTAAACTTTGCCTACTTAATACACAATTGTATTCATTAACCCATATAAGGCTACTTTTGAATAGATGCTAAAATTTATTATGGCGTAGATTGACAATTAAATGGTGTAAGTGCAGTATTGTATGCATTCTTAGTCCCTGATGTTTATATTTACAATGTAAGTATTTCTGAACAGCATTTCTGTCTTTGTGTGCTATTAAAAAGAATGAAAATAAGTCATTTCTAAATGTATTGTGAATATTGTGATGATAGAAATATTTTAAAACCATCATTGTACATTATGGTGAACCACAGGCAGTTTCTAAGTAGTACAAACTTGATAGAGATCATAACTTGATATATGACATCATTCAAAATCCTGTTTTGCGGTGGGAGAATTCTACTGGTTCCTTTGGCATCTTAAATAAGAGACACAATCATTATTTTTTTCATTTATGATTTGGAAGACATGTAGCGGCGACGGAGTAGAATTAGAATAAGACGACCGCTTAGTCTTTCTGAGGGTGGGTCAAAGTCGAGAACTACACACATCAAAGCGACCTGGCAGCGGCTTTGTCAGATAAACCTGAATATTTCAACGAAATCCCATAGTCTAGTGGATCGTTGTAAACTAAATTCGCTACTTCTTTATAAACCCGGTTGACTGGATTGGATGGTTATCTATTGAACAACTAATTATTACATCACATTATATTTATTATGTGATATTAAGTTTTCATTCGGACAGTTGAATCAGCAGACTAACTAAAATGTTATTTCAGGAATTAGATTAGATTATATGAATTCGGCTTTTGGACTCATAGTGTCTACTATACTACCAATATTTCTCGCTAATCTTGATACAGAGAACCTTAATACTAAAGGCATAGATGTATTTTTGCAACCTTCACTTTACGCGAGTTTTGGTACATGGAAGGTTCGTTAATTTTCATTTTAATAGTACAACATAGAGCCAGTTAAACCGCTTTATTGTCTAAAGTTCCATAAAAAAATAAGAATGGCCAAATGGTGAATGTTCACCAGGTTGGAACGAGGCGTAAAAACATGGCTTAAGTGATTTACGTTTACTTACCGAAACTGGTTTATTGTTAAATACATATTAATTTTTAAATATTTCACGTAGATATACACTGTTAACCGACGATATTTAAAAGTAAAATCTAAACACAAGCTGCGTAGTATTGAGATATCTTGAGGATAATTGTAGACTTATCGATAGCAAGAATGTGCTGAAAAATTATCAATTCTATATTTGTTTAACACACCTTTTCTTTTGCTGATTAAGAAAGAAGTGTGCGCCTAACATGGTTGACAGGAGATCTTGACTTCTATTCTTAGAAGGCAAAATAATATGACCGGGTTTAGAGCTGTTCTCGATGCATGAAAACGGATTACTTAGGACGTAAAACTGACGAACATTGAGTGATACACTTAAGTCTTTCGAAGAATGTAAAACGTGACGTTATTATATGTTTATATTATTTACATCGGACTTTTAAATACCATATTGGGAATTTATCAATAGACTTTTATTAGCATTCACACGATAAAAGACGAACAATTGTATCAGATTGTTATTTCAAACAAGAGGTTACGATTCGATTATGTAAGCAACTTATGAAATTATAGGTTCTTTAATGGATTTCATTGATGTGGAAATGCATGGCGCGTGGACACATTGTGATAGGCGTACTAGTAGTCTACGTCACGTCTGTCGTGAGTGACGTCAAAGTCAGGCAGTCACGTTAGGCGTGTCTGACCTTGTATAAATGTGAATTATGAAGAATTCTGTCTTTCTTTTACGTTTGTAGGAGAGTTTTCTTAATATTCATTTAAACAAGTTATGAAATCGCATCAGAGTTTCTCGGTTCTGACTGATAGTAGGGGAGCCCACGATGCTAAATTTGGATTTACTCGAGCGTCGTTGGGACCTACTGGATTTTAAAAATATGCTGATAGAAAGAAAAAATGGTTTAGTGACAATTTCTTACACCGGTGGGGGAAGGGGGAATCCACAGATCTTTGAATCTGTTACGCGTAACTTTTGTTCTAGTGGTCGAGCGTGTCAGATATTGATAATGTACATGCTTCATGTGACTTTGATAATAAAAAAACTCTTAATCTGCCAGTTTGCATGGAGTTGAATGTTCTGGAGAGTACAAACGAGAACCCTTCAAAATCCCCCCACTCTTGCAAATCAAGTTGGAATGGGCACATTTTTTAAATACACTTCCTTTAGCATGGTATTGACCTACCTTCTCTTAATCTGACGAAACTGACTTTATTTAGTCAGACTTTTTTTTTTATTTTTAGTCCCCCCTTTCTAATCAGATCGGATATATGGTGGGTATATTTAACAGGACACTAGTTTTTCCCCATATGTTAATCTGACGCGCTCGAGTAATTACCGAAATCCCTTCATGGGCTCCCCTACTATGATGAATTAGATGTCTAATAAGTTCAATACTATGGCAGTATCTAAATTTCTTGAGTTAGAAATCAATGTTAATCATAGTTTAACCCGATCTTAAATTCATTAGTCATTCACGTAGACACCTACCACCAGAAACTTTGTTGGTAGCTAATTAAAAACATTTCATTCCTTTAGTAAATATTTTCTTATATCCCACTCCCTTGCTTGTAAACATAGCATCATCCATTTATCTAACCGAGGCTCCAAGTTTCGCATCGCTATTGTTCTATTGCACGTCTATTTACAAACACTAAGACAAGAGAAACTGTGATTAGTCTCCCTATTTCAAACAGCATACGTCACAAAATCGTATTTAATGTAAAGGTAGCGAAAGACGTATACAGTTTGCGTTCCATGCTCTCGCTTCAAAACGATACCAGCGCTCCTTCATAGACATTTTGAAGTAGCAAAACAGACCTTATGGATTCGTAATAAAGTCGTTATGAATGTCAAAATGTTAGAATAATCTTGCTAATTGCAAGTTTAATTATATGATGAAACTGTCGTATGTGTAATTAGTTTTTCGTTACTTCGACTAGGCATTACAGTCATTTTCTACTTAAAAATATACACACAATCCTTTTTTTTTTTCAAAGAGCGCTCATACATGGTGATAACAAACAGAAACTACTTAAAATAATGTAATGAATCTCTTGTCTGATATGTACTACCAAAAGAAACTGTTAAGATTGATTACTGTTAGTGACTATATAAAGATAAAAATGTATGTATAAGCGGCTTAAAATCATATATACATACATTCGTGGCATACAGAAGGTTGCAACGTTAACGTTACCCAGTAGCTGCAATATTTTTTATTGGCCAAGTATTCAAGATACAGTTACCATTTAAATGCTGTGGAGATTCGTTTAGTGCCGCATTCAGTTATTTTTAACTTAAGAGTTAAAGTGACGGTTTGATTTAGTTTGAACGCAGGTCGTGCGGTTAATTTAGAGGTAATTGGACTAACAGTTCCGGCAAGGATGTTTGTGGTTTGCTTTCTGTGTTGTTTGAATGATATTGTTCAATAAAAATGAACATCGGAAGTTTCGTCTGTGGAAGATTATTGCATCGGTTTTTGGTTAAATGTTAGAAATACGTCATAAATTTAACGATTTCTTATGAAGTGAGTATTCTTTTTTATAGGACAAGCCCGCCGCATCCTTCCAAAACCTCTGCAACTCCTATAAGCCAGGACCTACAATAGATACAACCATGAAAACACCGGGAAACTGAAATCGTGCGTCTCAGGAACACGAATAACTGTCTTGGATCCCGCAACGAAATAAAAAAGGAGATACTAATGAAATAGACGAAGTAGGGTATGTGAAAAACCCTAAGTCATTTTACCTACAGAAATTATTCTATTCACTCTTATACAAGTAGCCAGACCTAAGCCAACTTTTCTTTCACAGGAGTATTTCAGAAGTCGAAGA
The DNA here is from genome assembly GCA_038387885.1 of Spodoptera picta. NCBI lineage: Eukaryota > Metazoa > Arthropoda > Insecta > Lepidoptera > Noctuidae > Spodoptera > Spodoptera picta. Next base: position 803,895 of record JAZHFQ010000778.1, read on the forward strand.
ATCTGTAGGAATTAGTACAGTGGACCATTTATTATGTAGGTATGTAAACCACGTCACGATCTAAATACAAATACCGCACATGTAAATAGACGATCTCGTTTACAATAACAAACTGTCATAGAAATTGAACCAGAATGACAAACTATGTGATTGTGTCTCAATGAGCTCGATGGCATCATTATTAACTACATAGTGTAAAACAAAGTAGTTTTTCACTGACTCCCTTTGTAGGATCAGATCTTTAAAATTACGCAACGGATTTGGATGCGATTTGATCTTTAATAGATAGACTGATTTACGGGGATGGTTAAATTTTGTGTATAATTTGGAATAAAATTTATATTGTACTCGATATTTTACATTCATTATTATTATATATTATTTTTGTTGTATATATATAAGATAGATTGTTTTTGTATATATTGTGTGCATTAGGTCCTTTTTGGTAAAAAAATTTCACTATTGAATGCAATATACGTTAGTATTGTTTATCTATAAATATAAAAAAAACAAAAATCTTTTTGTTTTAAATTATTTCCATAATTTATTCATACGTTTTTTACCAGGAAGGGAATGAACTCTAAAACAGTGCGGATATTTCGCACATGCGCAGTTAGCAAGCTAAATCAAAGTACAGTTCGTAATTCACGGAGCATGGAGAAGACAAAAGTAAATTGTTCACGGTATTTCCAAATAAAACAAAAATATCACAATAGGTAACTAAATTCATTCTAGATTTTTTTGTTTAAGGCAATACCTACTGAATATCTTTTAGAAAGGGTGCATTGTGCGTACGTAAAAATAACAACAGAAAACATTTGATCATTCTACTATAGAGAACTTTACACTTACAATAAGAAGATAAAATTAAAGAAAAGCAAAAAAAAACTTCACATTGATTTTAGCATGTCGTTGAAGTCTTTTGTAGGAAGCTACAAATACCTTCTGTTACGTTTGAAAAACTTTGCAGTAAGCAGTATTATTTTTAGACCAATGCAAATAACTGAATAATATTCATATAATATGTACAACTTCTTTTTTTTCCACAAATTTTCTGGCTTAGCAGTTACACAAATGCTTTCACTTAATCTGACATAATAGTCTGTAAACGAAAGTCAAGAGAAGCGACCAACAAAAAAGAAAATGTAACAAGGTGCCACTACGTGAACTCCCATAACACAAGTTAACACAAATTTGAATGCACGCTTCAAAGGTACCATAGCATCTGATAGAAAGTAACGTAAACATGGATGAAATGAATGTAGTTTTCTGTTTTCCCATGGCGAGAAAGTGGTCTCACAGTCACAGCATCCACCGTCGACATCCATCAACGTCGGTTGTTACAAAAATTATGTAGTTACACCAACTCATTATTATTCATAGTCTAGTGGGACGAAAGTAACACTTCCACCACTATGATTCACGTAATCTCATTGATGATACCTCTGAATTCTCGAGATGAAATCATCTTCAAGTAACGTGCAATTTTCAGCATTATTTTTTATCAAATACTTACCACTGAGTTTGTTTCGGTGTTTCTTTTCAGCGTAGTCAGATAGGAAATGCTAGTTAATTTTAAAGTATTGACGTATAACACTGCTATTTGTAGCCTATTTACAAATTATTCATTATTCTGCACTTTAACATAAAACATGCATGGAAAGCATTTGGCCAATGTTATTTCCGATCAGAATGATAGAACTGTATTTATGTAATCGCATTAATAGGTGTTGGTAAATTGATTATGTATGTTTCGTTTATGTCTCTGTAAGTAGGAACGATACAATTTTCAAAATACAGCTTTAATCGTAGGTATATTGCAGTACTTATTGAGATTTCCTTAAAGCATTGATGTAACTGTCACCTTGTTAGAATGTTCTAAAATGTTTATTATACCCATAGTAAACAAATGTAATGTCTATTGTAGATCGGGGCTTGACAAATATGTATAAAACGGTTATTTCCACAAAACTGGTGACCATATTTGGAGTTAATCATACCTAGTAGCCGGTGGTCTCCAACTGAAGATAGTTACATGACTTTCTCAAAACTTTACTGTTTAACAAACAGTTTTAACTTTTTGAAGTCAGTAACACAATATGTTACTGACCTTTATAGTCACAATACTGCAGGAGCAGACGAAAATTATTTAGGAGGTCAGTCATTTTTTATGTTGGCAATACCCTGTAAAATAGACAAGAATAAATGTTTTCATTTCAGTTTGTATGACTTGTCTTGTGTTCTAAAGTCTCACTTGTTAATCTGAAGGTTTCTAAGATATATGAGGTTAAACAGAAAGTTGCGACAGGCCCTATCTCTGATTACTTTCAGATAACGCGCCGCGTGGGTGCTGTAAACACGTTTCGTAACTTGTATGTCAACAGCCGACCACTTTTTGCAACAATTAACATACGCTCGACATATGTACCACGATAACTCGGTTTCATACCTACACCTTATGAAGTAACACTACAATTATAACAGCTATCTATGAACTAAGCAATAGTGTAATATTTAGTAACATACCTACATTTGGTAACAAAATAGAAAACAAAACGTGTCTGTTTCTTATAACATTTATAAACGATTTTATACTATAAAGAATTTGTAAATTCAAATCAAGCTGTAATTTAAAATTGCACGTTTCGAAAGTTATTTCTATACAAGCTGGTATGGTAGACTTCGAATCAACGGATTTCTCGGCTAATAGGTAAACGAGTGTATATTCGCCGTCAATCAATATTTGTTTGACTTTTACTACATTATTCATAAATAATTATAATTTTGTTAGTTTCTTTCGAACTAATCGAGTTTGTTTCAAAAACGAAACAATTTTTATGTCAATAATCTTAATTTAAAAACGTTTATATTTATATGTTTTGAGAATCGTTTGGGTGTGTTCTGGGAATATCGATAAATTAAAGATTAATCGGTTTCAACGAGTCAACTCGAACTAATCGCGATTGTGGCAACTCAAGAACCGTTTGAGCATTTGCAACTAAAAGAATACAACTTTTTTGGTAGAAATAAATTACTAATTTGACTTTGATACTTTTAAAAGCATATTAAGGTTGGTAACACTATTGGCGCTAACCAAAATAGGTGTAAAGAAAGTTTTTTGATCCCCATTTCGGTTTTTATATATTTTAAACTCTTAGAGTATAAATAGAGTCTTTATTTGTTTGTAGTCTCTCAGATAGTATAATGGCGGTACTGGTAGGTGAGGTAGCTTTATTGTCTTAGAATGAACTCATCCGCAGTCTTGCGTCACTTGGACGTGCAAACCGGTCGGCCTCGTGGCGATCTGCACTTTTAGATTTGTCTTTAGGAAACATTGTTTAACAAAGAACTGTTTCATATACTGTGAAGTTGTGAATTTAGCATTTTGTACTGAAATTGTTTAAAGTAGGTTTCGGAGTATATTGTTAACAAAATGCCAGTTTTATCAAAAGTAGTGCATAAGTAAGTCAACCTGTTGGCTGCACAACTTTTAAGGCAAATAAGGAAGGAGTATTGTTCACAAGGTCATTTTATTTAAGCTGCATTGTCAAAAGTCGTCATATAGACATAGTACAATTGGCGAATCTATATAATATAAAAATGAAACCCATTTCCCGTTGTCACGCCATAACTTGCGAATGGCTGGACCGATTTGGCTGATCTTTTTTTGTTGTGTTTGTTATTGTCAGGAGAAGGTTCTTAGGATAGAAAAAAAATCTTGAAAATCTTATGGGAACGGGAGAAAACGGGATTGCGCGTACGAAGTCGCGGGCAGACGCTAGTTCGTAATAAAAGATCAAATCAGAATCTCAAGAGGCAGCCTTGTTAAGTAAGAATTAATTGAACAATTGCGCAAATAAAAGAATAATACTACCCATACTGCACGAGAAGCCTTTAAGCTATTACTGTGGACAGTGGACCATGGTTTATGGCCACCCCTCTGTAATTTCACAACAATTATCTTTTTAAAACAACTCTCCTTCCTGTTGAATTAGAATGCACTGACTTTCCGCTTGCAACATTGTGAACTTTAACGAATAACTTTAAAATCATTATCTACTGGTGTAAACTATATCGAAATCAGTTCAGTAGTTTTTGAGTTTATGCGTGAATATATAGATATATGTACTCAACATAAATGTTTACGATGTTAAGGATGAAGCCTTAAGTAAACTAGCAATGTGCTAAACGCTTGTGCACGTTGATGCGTCGCGTTGTTACTTCATAGTTTGTGTTCATTCCTCGTCTTGGTGCCGTGCTCACGACAATACTGGCACTGGTATGCGAGTACGATATTACAATAGACTTATACTACTCGACCTTTCATTGGTTGAGCGGCATTTCGGCGATTTTGAAATTCGAATCGTGACAAATCGCGCCTTGATCGGATTTAAAATCGAACTTGTCTCGATTCTCGATAGTCTATCGGCACAAGTTGTTCATCTGCGCAGTTAGTGTCAATATTTACTTTAGAATCGTGAGATTTTACTCAAATGTGTTGGCGTAGAAGAATATTTAACGATGTAATTGTGAAGTAAGATGTAGATAAAACCATGTACTAAAAACAGGTTTAATAAAAACCAGTAAATAAATGTACAGTTATCTTATTGTTCCTTATGGTAAGTGCCTTGGAGTAAGACCTCATATGCCAATTATGTGAGAACACGAAGAAATATTGTAAACGATAAAAAGTAAAATATGCATGCCGATGGTAACAATTACTTGTCATAATTTCTAATCTAGTGTTTGCAAAATTATGTTGTTACATTATGTAATAAAGTTCAATTACCAATTATGATTAGCTTATTAATATTTAACCGTGATTACGGAGTTTTTTATCCGCATACCGCGATGTAAGGTGTAGTTATAGACAAAGTGAAAGCATACAGCGTCGATAAAGTCACCGGCAACAATTGGTCACATGGTATCGATAAAAAATATTGCGGCCGTGCACAATGATTTCCGAGTTTAATTTCTCTATGGCACGAAATGTGTGAACATTTTGTATGACATTGGGAGAATGGAAACAACACTGTGCACATCAAGTTCAAATCTGTTAACGTTTATTTAGTAAAATAATTCCGACAGGCAAGTAAGGGTATTCTAATTCCCGAGATGAACAAAATCTATTAAGTATTTTGTATTTTAATACAGCATAGACTTTAGAATTGCACCCGTTGTATGGCAATAGACTCAAACCTATATGGGACTTAAACAGACATAATTATGTCTGTTTATTATCGTAGTATTGATCAATAGTAGGTGTTTTAATAAGAGACGTAATGTTCCTGTTTGAATATCTTGTTACAAACTCAACAACAAGTTGAATATTCGCATAGTCCAATGTTGGTGTCTGTACATAGATAGTTTCAACAGACTAACAAATGTACAAGATAACAATAATACATGATTTCTTTGATAAATTACTGTCTGAGATTTCGAGATAAACTAAAATTAAAATTCCCAGTGAGTAGTTTCTTTTTTTGCTCGGCGTCTAGCAACAGTCTGGTTTTTGCTTACGTGCTACATCTACAAACATTATAAAAAGTAGGTGCAGTAACTAAACATTTGAGGAAAAACAAGGGATAAATATTTATTTATCAACATCATACCTTAATAGTTGAAAAGATAAGTAATGATACACATGTTCAATACAATGATACATTTCTGAAATAGTCCGCAGTGCATTGTAATCAAATATGCTTTTATCTCGATTATCAGGTTTCAAAAGTAATTATACAATCTCTTATCACAAGACAGACATTTGATTTCGAAATGTTTACCTACCTACCTATTAAAAATGTATTTTTTATCCTTGTTGCAATCTGATATTTAGATAGATATGTTGTTTTTCTTATCTTTATATATTCACTCGTCAATACTTATCCAAATGAGCAAGTGATATTTCGTATTACCGACAGTAACATAATATTGCCAACAATAAATTAGGTATAAGTAATTTTATTGGCCAAGGAAATTGGTAAAGAATAGTGTACCTACTCTGCATAATTGTTTCCAAGTTATTTGCTATAGGGCAGAAAATTATTATGGAATCATTTTGCCATGGTTAAAAAGAAAATAAAATCATTACACTAGATTCCACGCTAATATTGAAAATACTATTAGTTAGAACTATCGCAGATGGTCCATTTACGGCCAGTTTCAATAAATTCTTATCTATTTTTAGGTTTTTTTACTAGAAATTGTACAGAGATGGGTAAATTTCTGTCTCTATTTAATATATAAGCTATAAAACCTCGTCGTTATTTAAAGATTATTGCGTTTTTATTTTTGGATTTAACTCCGCATTAGTGCCTGAATATCATATGTAAGTAAACAGAAGCCTACACGAACATTTGTATAAACAATTGAGTAATATTTTTACAATACCTGTGACAGACTACAGTGACTAAATTGTTATTTCATGTTCAAAATTTGCTTAGAAACAATCGTAGGAATTCAATAATATTTACTAATATATTGTCATTATTTTGTATGACATTAACATGTCAAAGTTATAGTACAACAAATTAAATAAATTCTGTTAAGAAGTTATTCAATTTGTTATGTACTATTTATTATGTACGCATATCTCAATGTTTCATTTACTTTTAAAGTATTCGAAACGAGTACGCGTTCGGCACTCTGATTGGCCGGCGCCAATAAACCAACCAATCAGAGCCCCGAACGAGGTTTCGTTTTGATTACTTTAAACGTACGTAAGACAAACTTGTACTAAGGCCTCTGTTTTTTGTTATCACCATTAATATAATAGCGCATCAAGTTCCCATTGATCTCATAGTAAAGGATGCACGTTCATAAATCACATAAACATATTGCAAAGAAAACCCACAACACAAATCACAATATAGGTTTAATTCTTATTGACTAAAAAAGTGGGAACTTAACCCGTCACGTACAAAGAAGGGAAACGAAGGCATTGTTTCAGAAGCCGAAGGTATCAATGGGTACTATGGGTAGTGTCGCCCCGTGCAACCGGATGACGCCAAATAGCAGTCAGTCAGCGTGAAACCACCATTGAGTAACCAACAGGCCGACTAACGCCATGCGTACAGTCGAATCGAATAACCGACTCGTGAAACTGATCACAATCGATTTCTTATGTTGTAATTTGTTACAATTCGATTATTATTTTGTTTGGAATAATGGTATAATGGCCAGTGTGGTTTCATGATTGTTATCTCGACTTTTTTTAAATAAATTGGCTATATAGCTATTTATTTTAATTTATGATCGTCCCGATGATATCTAATAATGGCATGCTATTGAGATCGAGATCCGGGATTCGAAATATTATTCACAAATTTTTATTCATTTTTTTTTAATATAAACGTTGCCCCACTCTAGCATTTTCTCATGTGTCGTGGGTGCGTTTACAAACATACAAAATCACATACACATGACACCCAGACCCGGAACAACATATGTGGATCACACAAAGAGTTGCTCCGTGCGGGAATCGAACCCGCGCCACGTTGCGTGGCAGCCGGTTTTGCCCAGCCACCGCACTAACCACGTTATCTTTTCTTAATCTTTATTTCTTAATAAATTAATCTGTAGTTCTGTAGTTGCACTTGTTGCACATATGTATTTAGTAATTTTATTATTTACACTGGAAGAACAATATAAGCCTGCACTTTATCGGAACATGTTGTGCAACTAATAAAAGTGGGCGTACTTATGTATAACACTAGCACGACCTTTTAGGAGACCAATGTAAGTAGCTAGTACATACCATTAACTGAGTTGAACATTGTTTTTAAGACAAGTGTTGTATAGACTCGTTGACCCCACAGTCAAACCGTTGCAACGGTGTTGTGGGGCTTAGAAACGGTTATTTGGGGCTTAGATTATACGATACCTTTGTGATATAAAGATAAATAAATAATAAAAAAATAAAAAGTATAGTTTTTATTTTATTTCAATTTAGTTTCTATATATTTTAAATACACGGCTGTTAATCGATTATGATTCATTTATGCTATTAAAATGTCGTTGTGACGTGAAGCTACAAGGTTACATTTATCAACATGTGGTACTTTAATATTCTATTCACGATAAACTTTACATACGAAGTTGTACGTCCAGTAACTACTTACCTTTTAAAATTATAAGTATTTAAGTTTGTACAACAGAAACTAACAAATATTTACCGCCGTAGTCTTGAGTCCTTGAGCGATTAGTGAACTCAGTCCTTAGCAATTGATTTCGGAACAAAATCGTTATTAAGTAATAGTTTCAGTTAAAAATAAATGTCCCTGAATACGATAGCAAGTGTATTTCATTCATTGTTATCAATATAATTGTATTGAACTGTATGAAATCAGAGCCATTGTTGTGGTGAGTATCGATGACTGCGTGTGACAAATTTTCGTTCAAATCAAAACTATTTTGGAAAACAATAGGCAAAATACATCTTTTAAATGTCTTTAGATTGATTTTAGTTCATTATTGAACACATTTGCGTCAATAGACAGTCTTTATTATCTATTTAATTATTCGTACACGTCATAATGTGTCATAATTATGTTGCACTGAAAAAATTGCTTGCTTGAAAGTCATTCATACCATAATGCCATATCCTACGAGTCGAAATTAAAAAATCACAAATCTTTTTAAATTAATCATTTGAAATACCATATTGCACTAAAACTCGAATTTTAAATTATTTTCTATCTATCTCCAGCCAGGATTTGAATTAAATAAAATGTCAAATAGATAAAAAAACACACGAGCGTTTATGCTACTTAAAAGGCACTGACCGGAATCATTTCGGTTTGACGATAACAAAAAACAACATATAAAAAAGTTATTTATATGCAATTTCGTGGCAGACGGCGAGAGTTGAAATTGATTTTATTTATCGAGATTATTATTAGTGTTAGGTACATTTCCAATATGATTTTGTTGCCATCGAGTACAATTTTTATCGATTATTATGTTGAAATTGATGATTTCTTTGAATGCTATCTGCCTTTACGTTATTGCCGTCAGCAATCATCGTTAATGTGATTTTGAAGGTGCATTACGTTTCTATACGCTTGTCTTTTGTTAGAAAATATTCGTTTTCTCTAAGAGATTAGGGTTTGTTTCACAATATCTTATAAAGTTGCCATAAGTTTAATTGACGCATATTTTGAGACGTTTCATATGGAAATCTGTCAAAATATTCGTCAATTACAGTAACATACACTTAATCAATCATTCACGCTTTTGTCCCATTGCGAAGACTAGAAACTAAACTAGTTAATATGATAAGAAGTACTACGTGGTCCTCGGTTCGCCATTTTAAGGGCACCATAACTTCTTATTCTAGCAAAATAATAAGCAGTCAGAAAAAACTCAACATTATGTGTAAAATAACAAAACCCATTCTAGTAATGTCCATTATTATTTTAAAACGTAACTTTCGTTCGTAATCAAAGGTCGTTGTAAAGGCCGTCGAGCGAATATGAACAGGATACCTAAGTAACAAAATTAAATGTAACCGAGTTAATGTTACGTCAACCTTTAACGAATAGCTTACCGAATACAGCGAGTATTGGACACATAATACATTTGCTTTCGATTTAGGACAAGGCCAGTACTTTTGATATCTTAAATAGTACTTAGTGCGTAAATGCATCGGCCGTCGACCAATGAGTGAATGGTTCAGAGGGCTTACTACGAATTTGTTAACGAGATCATGTTCAGCGTTCTGATTGGTTCGTTCATTGGAGCCCACCAATCAAAGCGACGAAAGCATATTCATTTCGATTATTTTAAACATAAAACAAACTTGTACTATGCCTTCGTTCACTTCACTCGCTCACAAACTGATTACGTTCAATAAGCCGGAAACAGTACTGAACAGGTTTTGGAAGTTTTGAAAGGTGTTATTAAGATTACGTATCAAAAATGAATTATGAAATTGTATTTGAATATGTAGACCTAGACGGCCTGTTGGTCACAAGCGTAATTACCGAACAATTGGGTTAGATTTTGAGATTGGTAAGCCATATTGGATCTTCGTTTTCGTAATTTTCCTTCATAGCCCGAAAGATGGAAATTACTGACTGATTAGGGCAAACATTCTATACATTATATTACATAACATTCATTATTTCTTCTATTAGAAAAATATTACATAAGAGTAGGTACGAGTGATAAATATGATTAAACGTTTTAATGTGCATATTATGTACCTCTGCCAATTCTCATGACGCAAGAGACGTGATGATATGTCATATGCGTGCTAATTTGAATATTTAGTAGTGCGATAAGCCAAAGATATGCTATCATTGACGTCTCGATCACCTGATTGAAGAAATGTGCGTGCATTCACTTGGTTGGAATTCACAATTCACAAGAAATAATCATAATGTTCCATAAAGTAAAGTACTGTCAATTTAATCGTAACTGGTGCATAGCTAGGGAGCACGGAATTGCTTAGAAATGCATAGCCTGCTTATAAAGTAGTTGTTTATAAATAAATACCTACCATATTGAATTAACATAGAGCTTTTTATTCCCCAAAACAAAAGAAGGTGGACATTCATATTAAATGCAACACCCAATTTCATGTCCAATATGTTGTACCTACCAAAGTAAGGTAGTATCCAAAATCAAAGCTACTAAGGTTTATCGAAAACAAATAGGTACTTTGTCACACCGGAAAATTTCATAACACAAAATATTTGTCGATATATAGACATAATAAATATATCCACTGTGTATCAGCCGAATGTGTCTATGGTTGGTGCTGATAACGATTTGGAATTCCCATTCAATATGACAACGTGCACGATTTGATAACAAAACAGATGATATTATTTATTGTATTGACAATTTAGAAATGATACAACATTAACATAATTCCTATGTCATAGCTTAGAGTAGAATTGTTAAGAAGTCTCACCATAAAGGTTGTATGTTTTTCTTTATTAAGCATTACATATAGTCTAGTGGTGGAATATAAAGAAGTCATGTAGATATGGTAGTAAGTGGCGTGGCGATCTAGTTTCTAGCTACAATCATACTTAGTGTAAGCTTCTACACTGCATTTTTATACACGTTGGGCAAAAAATTATACCAACCTACCTGTTAGTGACTAACCACACCTTGTGCATAATAACTTCGGTCCAAACAACGAATCGTGAACGACATTTTTCTAAAATAAATACAGTTAAATTTATGGGATAATCACAGAATCATGTAACTTATGGCTACCCAACTAGAATGTCTCTCTGCTGTGCCGATGAGGAAGCATTAAGGTCACTTGTTTACCAAGGAATGTAGTCAAGAACGGAGAAATGTTCTGTCTAAACAGTTAGGCCCACTTTTTAACAAACCATTCGGTACAGACCGTGACGCCACAGAAACAAAGCAAGCCTAATGACGCGTAAGTTCCAGAAACGAGATTTGTTGTGATGCTTTGTGGTATGGGTTCTAACGTTTAACGAAATGGCTAATTTGAAGAAAATATAGGACATTTAAGTGTATAATACTTTAAGGTTTTGTATAAATCCAGGATTTTTTTATATTCGATGAGCCGATATTTGACCATTATCTCGCCTGGTGGTAAGCAATGAATGGTGCGGTCTACGAAGGAGCACAGCGACCCATAAGATCTACGTTGAATTTTAGGTAAAGCAAAATAATAACGTAAACAATTACGAAAATACTTGCCACAATTATGAAACTAATGCGTTTACTAAAACATGTATCACTATAACAACAAAGCGTTCGTACTTATCATCACGACATAGACTTAAGCCTCATAAAAGTACATAAATAGAAGAAGCCTACATAGAACGTATTTACACAAAGGAAGACCTAAAGACACCCCTCCACTATTCCTGGAATCCTTATGAATTCCGTACCTATAAGCATTCTGTTGTACGTGAGGCACTAAGCTTATATGCATAGTCTATCTACACTTCACTATCTAATCATTAACCCCTTCAAAAGCTAATTAAAACGAGACCATAGGATAATCGGTTATGTAAAGACCAGGAAATGATCTACTTCTTATAGAAAACATTCACTCACTATTGTTTTCTTTAATCGATTCATACGTAACCGAAATATGGTTTAATGCAAACTTTTTGTCATATTTAAATTAGTTTTTTATGACTAATGATGTAAGTAGTGAATTTGTTTAGATGAGAGTTAGATTGAATAGTGATTCTGTAATTTTTGCAGTCTTAGAATGGCTATTGTTTGAAAATCTTTAAAGCATACCTACTATTGAATTGAAAAGAATGTATGCACTGTACTACTGTACTGAAATACCCTATCTAATAGTAGAATGGTTCAAAATCTCAATTGCTAATAAAATGCGTTTCATTGCATAATCAATTGTGCTGGATACAAGCACATTAAAGAAAGTTCTATAAATACAAAACCAAATTGCATCCAAACAGATAAATTGTAGTTTTAAGTGGTCATGTCTATTTGTATGTACGAAGTAAGATTCCTTACAAAATAAATAACATCACGCCTTTTATCCCCGAAGGGGTAGGCAGAGGTGTACATTAATGCCACTGTACAATGTAACACCCACTTTTCACTATTTATGTTATGAGTCCCATGTAATAGGGGGTGAGCCTATTGCCATATACCAGGCACAAATCCTTACAAAATACTAAGCGCAATGTATGTCAATTTGAAGTATAAGCACGCTATGTCCAGTTTTGACATGTTTTTGGTTTTTGCACGCAGCGAAAGGCATACGATGCATTGAACGTGACATTAAAATCAATGAGTTTGCACATTTCAATAAAATTGCTCACTACTTACGTCACAGTAGGTAGTTTAAATGTTTGCCTTGTCAATCTTCTGTAGTTTTAGATAAGCCCACTAGTATTTGAAACATAGTAAACAGATAATAGATAAGTTTAAGCAAGTTAGTCAAGCGTTTCCATTCAAATCTGTTGAAATAAAGTTTATTTTTGTTTGTTTTGTCGCAATTATTTGGTCATTTGTAAAGAATTAAGTTCTAATATTTGAATTGCTTAACTCAGTTGTTAGTACTAGCCTTCTCTTGGGAACCCTAGTTCTATTTATTACGAAGGACACGACACAGTACGAAGACGTCTGAGAACGTATTCAATAGTAGCTTGAGTTGATGGGAAAACAGTCACGCAATACTTTAAGTGGGTTAAAGAATTACGAATGTAACAATGTCACTTTGTTAATGTTACTTATTTGCTTCGGTCATGGACAATTTCAAGTTTCAACTATGGGAAATCGAAGAAGGGAACAAAGACTCCTTGGTAGACCGTTCGAGAAAACAGCTCCCTTCCGCTTAAAAAAAATAAAGGTAACTCGATGGCATTGAATGCGATCCTTGTTTAAAAATGGAATATCGAACCAGTAGCTTTAAAATAACTGTTACCACCGATTTTGTACGTGTGTGTATTGTTTCTTGCACGTGTGTAAAATGTTGAAAGTTCTGTATAATATTGTAAAAACTTCGTACTTGGCGTTGCATGAACCTAATGATTTTTACACATTGTTACGATTGCACAACAAAGTTGAAGACAGAACACGTTTCACATTCAAAATATTTTTGTTTCCTCAGTAAAAATGAAGATACAGTTCACAGTTAACGAGCTGATTGTCAGAATGTCTCATTCATGTCACTCGGTATGAGTGAAAATAACTGTTTAAATTGTTTAGAAAGTACCAAGTACGATTCATCATCCTATTAACGAGGTTGATAATTATCTACCTCTTTACGTAACAAGGCGTATTTTAATTAACTTTTAGCTGTTAGTAGCTGTTTAAAACAATCGTGACAATTCATTTCAAGCACCATTGTCTTAGTGTGGAGTCTACAACATGTTAAATTGTCATGACAAATGAAACTTCAAACACATAAAGAGGGTCGTTTTGTGCGAGTCTCAAGTAAAAAATCTGTGTACAGACATTTTCTCATGACCTTACGTACTATCGTAGTCAGTAAGTGAGTACTTAAGTAAGTTTAAACAACTTCTGGTTGTAATTTTTTACTCGAAACGTAGTTACAACTAGGAATGTCTGTTCCTGTTCAAAGTATGAGTTGTTACGAGTAACAGGTAAAAGAATAAAGTTTGTGCTTCACTTACTGCGATATAAAACGGAACTGCGTTTGATGTACTAGATTGCCACCGCAGTGTTAGTATTTTAGGACTTTAATGTTCCTGATAGAAAAGTTTATGAGAATTTACACGGTTATCAACATCAGCTTTTACCTAAGGACTGAGTACTACAATATGCACATAAAACATGACTTAATAAATTAAACTCACCCTGCAGGCTAGGTGCTGACGCCGGCGCTGATGGTGGAGGTTGCAAAGGCGTAGGAGGTGGTCGTCGTCTCCTTGGCGCATGTAATCCTGGTGCTGAGGCCGCTCGAGTAGCCGTACGGAATCCAGGAGCCCGGTACCGGGCTGATTTGACCGGACCAGCCGGTACTGTGTTTGTAGCCGTGATTGACGGTAACCGAGGCAGAGATCCGGCCCGTTGTTCTTCCTCCGACTGCAAAAGAGACAGTGTTATATTCTGTGTTGTGGATTATATTCATAATGTGCTGTGTCGCAATGGTGTAATGTGTTTGTCGTAATTTAAATTGGAATCATACAGTTGATGGCCCTTTTGAGAATTTCAGGGCATGAACATATACTACTAGGATGTAGACTAACGAGTAAATACATAGTAGAAAACAAATTGAATACTTTTTTCACGATTAAGGACCGATTTTTACAACGCCAGATAAATTTTGTCAGAGAAATAAGTTTGAATATTTTACAATTCTTCCATGCTAAAAACAGTGAAATGTCTATTTTATTGTACAGTTAAGAATTATCTGTTGATTGAAAAATCGGCTCTACATAGGGTTTATCAAATGAAGTAGAATATATGCTCTTGGACAGAAGATAATCTGTTAAACGAATTATGGAGTAATTCTGCTATACACAAATTAAAGGCATAAACACGACAGTTTAGATTAGAAGGATACAAGAGTACAGAATATAGAAATATACATAGATTAATTTTCGTGCTGTATACTATGCTATGCAACACATATTTTGAAAGAATTTAGGTTATCAATAACGGGCTTGGAGGGCGCATAGTTGAGTCATTAGAAATGCTAATTTACCTCTAATATCTATGTTGTTATCATTAATGATGACTAATGCAATCAATTACCTTATCACTCAAACGCCAGTTCTAGTAACAATAAAAAGTACAGGTGCAATTTAATCTATACATTTGTTAAAAGTCAAAGTCAAAATCATTTATGTCAATTAGGCCAGGAAGGCACTTTTAAACGTCAGCAATGGAAATTTAAGTTGTGAAGCTATTTGCTCATTCCAGGTGTAGATCTATTCCTATGGAGAAGAACGAGCAAGAAACTCCATAGGTTAGTCTTACCAATCAGGTTCACAATACAATGCTCCAGTTAATGTTATGCCTAACTACTGACACTGGCAGGTATTTGAAATGGATTTGTACAAAGACACGTGACTTTTGTTTTGTTTTAAACACGAGGTTCGTATTGGATTCCATGAAAAATAAAATAAATTATAGGATTTTTTTTCTGTTTGGAAACAAATATCATTCTGTACCATTGTTCATTGGTAAGAAATACATAACATAGTACCTTTGTGTCTTTTATTCCCCGAAAGTCTCAGTCTTCAGTACTATTTGCTAGTTATAATGTGAGTGCCATTAAATAGGCGATAATACGGTACATAATATATTTGTCAATAGCTCCAGGGAACAAGATTATATTAAGTGACAGAATTAATACATGATTTCGTAGTATGCTTAATATCACTTTGTAAGAAGAAAAACAGCTTAACAGTCAGTTTTTCTTGACAAGATTAAAACGATGTTTACATTAAACCGGTTCAGAACTAAGCAGTCTTGATAGCGTTTAAAGGCTTTACATTATCAGTTTTGTTTGCTTTGATTAAACATGTTGCGACATCTAGCGTCGCTTTGAAAAGCTACACATGTTTTGTAAACAAAACGTGTATAACTTTAGGACATTTGAGGGTCATTTTGTTAAATATTTGTTTATTTACAAGAATACGTATCAGATATGATTCACTAACATTTCTAAGCTCTCGTAAGCAATCTTTTATCTATAGTGCGTGCGCTCTTGATCGCAGCAGTATGTATCGACGACATTGACATTTTTGAAATACCCGCGTTCCATCTATAATGATATGAATTAGCCTTGAACATTTGTAGTTATTTCGTTAAAACTCGCTTTAACTTACGTGAGAGATAATGTAAATACATCCTAGTATCTGTTTAGTGTTATGTGCATGTTTAGGTAGCTTTATAATTGTGTGTTGTTATTTTATATACAGTATTATTGTTCCCTTACCTCAGCATCTGGTGCGGAGGCACGACGTCTTCCTCGCCACAATCTATCCTCGCTGCCTCCGATCGCTCCACAACTCCGCGAATGTGATTTCTGTGCTGCAAGATCAGCTCCTGCAGGCGACCTCCTCGACTCACCACCACCGCCTAACGTGCCCCGAGAATCAGCTGCTAGCAGTGCTGATTCAAAACTACCACGCCACGAAAACCTCTCACAATCACTCGCGACACTGCCCCTACTTGCCGTCGCCTCCAGTATGTCATGAGATCGACTCCGTGCTAATGCTCCCGGCTCAGACGCACTATCATCATCGGTGCTAGGTGATGCACCGCCCGACACTTCATGCATTAATGCCACTAGCCTGCCACCTATATGCCGCATTACTTTGCCAAATAACGGTGGTGAACCTTCTCCAGCGCGACCCAGCGTCGCTGCTAACCTCCTGTACGCCCCAACAGCATCCCGCTCTAGTGATCCTGCGTCGTTATTTCCTCGGTCGAATTCATCAATGATCTCGCGACAACTGTCAGATATTTGTTTTCGCAACGCCGACCGAGTACCAGCTGTGTTGCCCTCTAAATCAGAGCCAGCATAATCTGAAGAGTCGTATGAATCACTCCATGTATCCTCACTAGACAAATACTCTACAATTTCACGCACTTCTTCGTCTCTGATACCCGGAACTGTTTTCATTAATCTTGTTAGTTCACTTTCAAAATACAATAGTTGAGGTGGTTTCGGGGGGCGAGAACTTTCGGAATTCGATGACGCGGGTGTAGATGTTCGGACATTGGTTGTGTGTATCATTTGTTTGAAAAATTGTCGCATTTTTGTCATCATTAGATTTGTTTCCTCATCAGACGACCAATTGTTAAAGCTATCTTTACGTACTAGCGGGCTTTGAGGCGGGCGGGATGACGGTGGTACTTCCACACGTTCTTCAATATCAGGTCGGATTTCTTCAATTATTTCTTCTAATTCTATTTTAGGTTCATGAGATCGTGTAAAATCGGAGCTAGAATCCCCATTCCTTAACAAATCGTCGCAGCTGCCGACAAAACCACTATCCCTACTAGTTTGTTTTTTAGATTCAGATAGTTCAGATCCAAGCGGTGGGAATTCAGGTCGTGGTGATAATCTGCCATCTTCACCTTCTGAGACAGATCTTGTATCGTCACGTGTTTCTTCTGCAAACTCAGCTGATTGCCGTCGTTCGTCGGCGGGTGATCCACGTGGCTTTTTGTTTTGTTTTTTTCTTTTAGATTCGCCTTGCATGTCGAGCCGTTCCGAGGAATCATGTCGATCCTCAGTTTCTGTACTGGAAGCATCAGAGACTTCTTGATTATCTTGAGATGGTTCGTCACCCGTTAATAAGTTGTCTAGTGAATTAGAATGTGATCGTGGGGTCCCACGGGCACGAACCAGCCGCTTTCTACGTTGTTCAGGACTTTGTCTGCCCTCACTATCACTTCCCACACTTCCGGAACCATCTGAATCACGCCTTTCTTGGTTGAATCCCATAAAACCAGAGAGAAAATATTTTTCCAACCGTGACGACACTAAATCATCACTATCACCACTTCGTTTCGGTTGCTCGTTATCAACAATAGATTCACCACCTTCACTACACACACTTGACGTTTCTGACACTGCTTCCTCATCATCACGAATATTTCTGCCGTCGCCCAAACCGAAGAAAAAGTACTTCTCTAACTCCGTTGCCGATATAGGTCGTGGTTTTTTTGTAGTATGTTCAGTTTCGCTTTCTTCGCAACTTTCTTCTACGATGGTGTGTAAAGTGAAGTCTATGGAACGTCTACAGTATGCGAAATCCTCTCCCCGCATAGGGAGGGAGGTTTCATCCCCGGAATCAGAGTCGGAGGGTGAAGTGGCCTCGTCCTCATTGTGGCTGACGTCCTCGACCCACGAATCATCGTCAGCGAGCCCCTCCTCGAGGCACACGACCGCTGAGAGAGTGTCGGCATTGCTAACAACAGTCACTCCGCCCGAAGGCTGTGGTGTTTCGTCGTCGGATATTCGTTCGTCAGTTTCGTCTTGTTGTTGCACGTCCGGGCTTGGTTCCGATTCACTTTGTGAATTGGTATGGTGCACTATTACTTCCCGCATGAGCCGCGTCGTGTCTGACGTGACAACGGAGACGCGGTCGTGCGTTATCATAACGCGGCTAGTGAAGCGCGCGGAACCGTCCGCACTGGCCGTACGCGAGCGGCAAACTGTTGTCGCGGCAGGTGCGCACGCGCTCCCCTCCGTCTCAGAGCAAACCGGCCTGACGCCATGCATTTTCTCCTCCTCTTGGTCCTCCATTAATTCTTTCTTCAATAGTTCACTGAGAGTGCGTTCAATACCTTTAAACAGGTCTATTTTTTCTGTGGACGATGAACTTACGTTATCGTTGCTGGGCTCGGGTGAAGGCGCTAATTTAGTTAATGAGTCGGGTTGAATTTCTGCAGAAATTAATTCATTATTATTATGTCTGTCGTTAGTTAATTCAACCGAGAACTTAACTTTCACGTCCGCCAATGAATCGTAGTCGGTGTTTTCAGATGATATACTGTGATATCGATTAGCGTCACTATCTGTGTTATTTTTCTTATCTAGATCATTACTGCTCGAGCTACAACTTGCATTAAAACTGTTAAATCTTTCGCATGTTTCACTTTGTAACATATTTTCGTCACAAAATTTGAAGAAATTCGATCTTCTAATGCCTTCATTGTTGCTGTCGTCATCACTGTTGTTTTCATACGGTATAACAGAATACTCTTCTGTAAAATTAACTGAATCCAATAGCACAATATTTGAATTCTCAGACGTCGGTGAAAAACTTTCATTTGAATTGTTGGCACTCACATTCACTTCATTTTGTTCAGCTATTTCAACTGCGATTATTTCTAAACTATCAGATTTCTTGTCATAAGAGTCATCACAATCTATGCCGCTGCTGTCAGCATTGTCTTCTAGATCTGAAGATGAGTCAGCTGGGTTAACAACAAACACACGTGAAAATCGTCCGCCACCACCCCCTGAGTCATCAGAATCTTCATCTGATGTCGCGGGTTCCTCAGGCGCACCGCTAGTTAGATCGTAACTCCTTCTTGCCACTCCCTGCTCAGAGTCGCTTGAATCAGCAGACTCATTTGAAGAGGGAAAAGCTTTCTCCGCTTCTAAATGATCCGGCATTGCACTTGCTGGATCCGATAACAACGATAAGGAGTCCTCCTCAGCGATCACCTTGATTCCGACTGACGGCTCATTTTCAACTAGCCGTTCAATACCCTTATCTTCGTTATCGTTATCACGGGGCTCAGGTGCTTGTGACGCTTCGGATTGTATCGCTTTATCAGTCCTTTCAACGGTGGTCATCTCGAGTTTAACTTGTTGTGGTGCAGCAGCGGAGGCGGTGGCAGTGGCGGCGGCGGTGACGGCGACGGCTGCGGCCGTAGTGAGCCGTGCAAGGGTTGCGGCATCTAGAGGCGCTAGGCCGGGGTATGTGTTCCAGTGTGGCGTGGGTGGAGTCTGCGTGGGGAAAGCGAGTAATGCAGGCCAGAGGGCTGCGGGTACCGGTACAGGGACTGGCACTGGAACCGCGACTATTCGTGGCTCAGCGCCGCAGGAGCAAGGTCGCGGACAAGCCTGTGGCGCGTGCTTGGTAGGCGGTGGGATGGGGTGCGCCGCCGACGCGCCCGGCTCGAAGTAGTCCCAGTCACAATCGTCGGGCGCGGGCGGCGCGGCTGAGGAGGCCGTAGACGACGAGTCTTCAGTGTCTTCGCGACACGACGAGTCTGAGCTCAAGAACACGAGGCGGTAGTCCTCGGGACGCATGCGACCGGCCTCGGGTTCGCTTGCCTCGCCCGGTTCACTGTTGACGCCCCACTCTGAAAATACAAACAACAAATTAATATGGATACTTATGGTATCAAGTGGTACACACTCAAAAAATTCAACAGCATTTAAGGTAAATGTAATAATATAAACTCTCATTTCGCTTGTCCAGAAAAGATTGCTAGTTGTAATAAAACACGTTATACAGGTAAGATTAAACCAGTTCTAAAACTTGTATAGAATACATACGCTAACCTGTTATTCAAGTGTGTATGTGTTTTATTACCTATGCATGTTTTATTCGTAATACAAGTTATATTGTGAAGTAAAACAATAACAAACGCCTACATTTTCTTTATAGCAACGCACTGTCTGTCGGTTGTTTGTAGCACGCAATCTATTAGGCGTCACTATACTGTATTTACGCTTAGTGAAGCATTGTTTTACTCACGTTATAAACTTTAAATACATATATTAAATATATAAAAATAATTAAATAAAGCCTTTGATTTTATTCCATCACTTAAGGTTTTTTATAATCAGTGCTGGTACAACACATACAATACCTACCAATGTTCTAGGAAATGCTCAATGAAAATGTAATTAAGAGATAAGATTAAATTGGATTAGCAATTCAAAACAAGGAGATATTAGTAGTAGCATTAAAATACACAAACCCACAATACAACAAACAAATCGATATTTATTCAACTCGTGAAGCTAGCCAAAAGATGAAGTCGATATCAGTCTTGCTACGGCGAAGAACTAAGAAGTATGCAAACACCACGACCAAGTTCTAACAATAGAAATAGACCAGCTAGTCCAAGAGTCCGGAATGTCATGTTTGAGATTGCAATCATGCTAATATTGAATCTGTAGAAAGCACAACGGATGGGTGGCCCGAGCCGCGCCGGCACAGCGCGTGTCGTGAGTCGAAAGCGACGTGTAACACGAACCAATATCAACAAAGTAGTAGATTCTATTCAACCGTTTATGGGTGTTTAAGAAAAACTAAACATTTTTGTAGCTTGACTCGAATTAGGACTTTTAAAAGTATAATTTTCAAGCACTAAAGAGGCTGAGGAGAAAATTGATTTTGTCATGATCATAATCATTTTATTCCGGATTATTTACGACTGTGGCTGACAGGAAAGAATGAGATTGGGTTAAAAAAACAACCTAGGAAAATCTCACATGATTATCACAACATTAACTATGTGTTTTTGTGGTATTCAACGTTTAATAATATATTGATGGGATACTTTGAAAAATCGTTGAATGGCATGATGCAACATCCGAAATTAAATAAGTGCTTAATTAATGCATGTAAGGTTTCCTACTTCATTTCATTCGTCGATAATCTGGTGATTAACTAAATTAAAGCAAGCATGAGCTGATGTTACCATGTGAAAATACGTAAGTGGTACCAGACAAAGAAAATAACTTCTACGTAGAAATTATTTATAATAGCTATAGCAATTAAGTTTTCGCTAATCGTTTGTATCTCTTCAGCATAAGCATTAATATTGAAGCCATACATTAACTTTCTCAGATGCGATTTGATATTTATTGTTCATCTTAATATATTAACTTTGATGACAAATGATATGAATAGTAATCACAGCTTTGTTCTGCTAATGTTCATAAAATAAATTATGTTTAATCGTCATAAAGAAATTGCGCAAGGATTGTAATTCTCAGACATTTCTTTTTGCGTTCTCTTTACTTTGAGGTCGATACAATAGTGATCAGCAAATGCTGTAGCTATTTTATATAATTATAATAGAATTATGATAGGAGGGTTGGTCCATTTGCCCTGCAGCGGGACAATCATGGCTAAAAATAAAAAAATAAGTAATTAAAAGAATCACACTTTTATATATATATAGATTTTAACTAGTATTCCTGTGAAATCACCGATGTTAAAATAGGAATAAAATATAATAATCTATGGAAACTGCATTTTATTTCATCGATACGTAGTTTTCCCAATCGATTCCCATTCAAGTGGCTATTAGATATTCATACAAGTTCTATGTAATCGACTCACGTGTCAATACGAGTATCTGTAGAGCTAATCTTCATATATGTACCTACTTATAATTGTATAGCAATACATAAACACGCTACTGCCATTTAGAGAACATCGTGCACACAATGTGAATATAATTACTGTTAATATGTTCATGTATTAGAGATGATGAACATGCTATGGTTTTTGTGACGCTTTGATGAAACTTCTTGTTGGTTTTATTTCAGTTTATTATAAAAATGAGGTGTTGGTAAGAAATGACTTTATCTCGAGTTTTGTTTATATGCTATACTTTGATATTTTAACTATACTAATTTGAGAAAACATTAATGTGATGGAAGCAAAATAAGTACAGTATATAAGATGGTGCTAGGTGGTTCCGAGGAACCAAAGGTACGATTTAATTTACATATGTATTTCTATGTCTGAACATACATATACATTTCGAAGCAACGAAAATGTACTAGTTACCTTGCCTCGTAGGTTATCAAAAACAAAACCACAAGGGCCACAAATAGTATGCTTTTCTAACTGACCTCAAGGAGCAATGAGACCGTGAAGATACATATCTCCGGTCTGTTACGTAAGTAAATAATATAATTGCACGCAATAACAACATTACCTTCTTTTTTACGGCAGTCGGCGAAAAATGTCAACCAAGGATTTTTGTGTTGATTTGGTGCAGTTGAGAGGAATTTGTTTATAAATCCATACGAAGAGATATTGTCGGTGTAAAGATTGGATTTTACTCTTTGCCGAGAGATGTAGTACTAAACTGATTAAAGTAGGATAAATTAAAGGTCATTCTCTGTCATTAGTTCAATTAAGTCGTTAGTTTTTACTTATAACATAACATAACATCACGTCTTTTTATCCCTTAAGGGTTTTTTTAAGGGGGGAAAATCATCGATTGACTGCTCCCGCCTGGGTGAGGCGGGAGGGAGTGTCGGACTCTTACTGACTAAAAACCACCCCGTTCCTTCTCCTGCACGTCGAGCAGGAGCCCCGGTTACCCGTTAGGTTCTCCGCCCCCTAAGGGGTAGGCAAAGGTGCACATTTCGGCACTTAATGCCACTGTACAATGTAACACCCACTATTCACTATGTTCTGAGTCCCATGTAATAGGGGGTGAGTCTATTGCCATATATCGGGCACATTTCCAGACTCCGTGCTAGTAATGAGATTTTTTAAAAACCCAGTAATATTTTGCCCGACCCGGGAATCGAACCCGAGACCTCTTGCCCGGCAGTCGCACTTGCGACCACTCGGCCAACGAGGCAGTCAGAGGCAGAGGCAGTTAATTATAATACACACAATAATTTTAAACTAGTAACAATATTCCTAACCTCAATTCATGTTTCTTAACCCAGTGACATTTAGGTTTCCCAAACAAGTAAATTAAGGTTAATCCATTCAGGGATAAAACACCATCAATAGGATGGCCTCATTGTAATCAAATTATCATTCAAACGGACAATGAAAGTAAGAGCTGGGCATACGTTGGCGCCGGCTCAAGGCTTCGGTTGCCTAACTCGGTGCACGTGGGATGCGAGGAGGTAGCGAGGCCGTACCAGATACAGTTCGCACATGTCCTTAACATTACCGTATGTTACTTAATTCACCGTACTTTAATTTAGGACCATCTTTTGTTGTAAAAAAAATAAAAACAAAAGATGGGAAGATGATTTGCGGAAAATAACCGGCCCAGTATGGAGCCGACTAGCAAGAGACAGAAATAAGTGGAAATCTTTAGAGGAGGCCTTTGTCGCCAGACAAGCTGTTCAAAAAAAGCAACCAGTTGCAGATCAATTTAATATAAATTAGAAATAAAATTTACTATTACCAAGTAGGCATGTATGAAATTATTGTAAGGAAAAACAGCAATAAAGACAATATTTAATTTAGGACCCGAGTTAAAGCACGTCTTAGAACTACGACCAGTCAGCGAAGGACGTACAGGGTTTCCTAAACTGTTGGTGACTTAATCCCAAATACATCTGCCAAGAATGGGGATTATAATGGCTACCCCTCTCCTCAATGATGAGGCACTGGACGTCTTTCGGCTGGTGCTGATGATATTATTATTTAATTTAAAGCACTAGTTCCCAACATATCCTTTAAAACTAGTGCCCTATTTTAGATCAGGCTACACACTTTCGCAATCGCAAGCGCCTTGAGTGATTTATAATAGTTGAAACCAGTTTGAAGTTAGACGATGAAAGTATTAGCAGTAAGGTGTAATATGGGTTTGATTAAAGTAGTCTGTTGTTCAGAAATTATATTATTATATTAGTTCGAATACAAAGATGAGAGAGCATCAATACATTATCCAAGTATTGATGAGCGATGAGCAAAAATAAAGGATCATCTTTTAAACGAAATAAACTAAAAGTTTTAACCTTTTATTCTTCATTCAGGGGATGTACATTTGGCGAACTAAACCATAAAACACAACTCAAAATCTAAGCCTTTAAGGAAAACATATTTTATACCAATCACATACCAAGATTTCATGCTACATCGAGGTGAGTAATTTATTTTGAAAATTTCCCTTCGCCAATATACCTAAACCTAAGATTTATTATGGTTGTTAGTTTAGAATTTAAATTTTATTTTTATGTACAATGAACTTGAATGGTTTTCTCGTTGCTTGTACATAATGTACGTATTTGTCAGCAGCTAAACATTAATAATGATTATTTGATTTCTGTGAAATTGCCTTCATATATTTCACATTATTTGAGAGTTACAGAGATCTTGCTTGAAACTCGCTCCCTGAGATACACCCTCACAACTGCAAATAGTTTAGTTTCAGACCAGTTCTATTACGAAACTGTTCGCTTAGCTAACTTAGGCTACCTTTGAATATCCTATTGTTTCACATAATGTAACTAAACACAATATATGTGGATCAGATGTTATCGATACTTTCTAGTGCTCGTGGACGAGACTTATCTGGTAATAAACGCTTCGATGCATCAGATAGTTCTGAACCAGTGGGGTTTTATGGTGCGCCATATTTCAACATAGAAACGCACTAAAAACGTTTAAGGTTGCAGTTAGAACGGCTTTATGATTATGATACGTGTTAGAGTAATAAGCAAGCAATTAAGAAGAACAATTAACAACGTTAGGTTATGTTAAGAACGGAGCTAAGCTTAAGGTTAGACTACATAGAAATAGGCAGACTAGAAGAAAGCCATATTAACTTTGACTCGTTTACTACTATGTATTGTAAAAAAAATATTTAAGGATGACGACTGATTAGAAGAACATTGAACTCATTATGATCTTAGTTAGGTTAAGATACATAGCTGATTATAGATTTCAAAATTGTAAAATCATGCCTTAAGTGGCGAGACAAGGACCAATAAATAACGTAATTGATCATTAGCATAACATAACATCACGCCTTTTTATCCCCGAAGGGGTAGGCAGAGGTGCACATTACGGCACTTAATGCCACTGTACAATGTAACACCCACTTTTCACTATTTATGTTACGAGTCCCATGTAATAGGGGGTGAGCCTATTGCCATATACCGGGCACATTTCCAGACTCCGTGCTACTACTGAGAATGTTTTAAAAACCCAGTAATACTTTGCCCGACCCGGGAATCGAACCCGAGACCCCTTGCCCGGCAGTCGCACTTGCGACCACTCGGCCAACGAGGCAGTCATTGATCATTAGCTATTATTAAATTATCGTAAAACAGAATTAATAAATTCAGTTCGTCATATAACACACATCTAGCTATCGCGCAAGACAATATTTTTTACTGTCACTAATTAGAAACGTCATGAATAAACGATGTTTATGAAACACTGCATTTTACAAAATAGGTATCTATTGATTTAATGAATGACACAGAGGTCTACGTCCATATTAGAAAATGACAGAAACAAGCTAAAGATGGGAAAATTTAAGGACATTTTGATAACCTACCTACCGATGCACTTATTCGTGCCTGAGAAACAATTTTGACACATTTTTTTATTAAAAATTTGGGCCCTATTTAATTCCACTTACAATTATAAAGTATTGAGAATGGACGACCTACCGAAGATATATTAATATTTGCACTCATCGAACTTGATCAAACTTACGAGGTATAAAGTTTACCAAAAATTACAATGTTGACTAGGATTATAAAAGCTATAGAGATACTATGATGCAATGGTCTGGTCGTCCAATGGGCTTCCCAACAGACCGTTACGATTAACGGTCGCGGGAAATATCGTCATAAACATCACGCTTGGCAGGCACTTTGGGAATCGCACCTTGCTTATTGTTAGTACCTGTGTCACTGTCCGAGACACACATAATATCCATTGTATATCATAAGCAGGTATATTCTCTAGTTGCCGTAAAATAGACGCAAAGATTTTACTACTATAAAATACTGTTAGACTTCTTCCTTCAATGCATTGAAATAGAGCGTTACAAGTTTTATAATTGGCTTAGAAAGGTGACTTTGATTGATCAATTTGTTTGCTTTTGATAAAATTGATTGATCAATCTTGCAGTTATTTCTTATTAAAACTTTTTCTGCGGTCCAAGTTTGATTTGCTAGTGCTTTATGGCTTAATAATATTGACTCACATTTTCGAGTACTTATTGAAATTCGTCAATATCTTTGTTGAAGATTAAAAGTTTCTTTAGTTCGAAATTGCGTAAATGACAATTTAAAATAGACATTAAAAATACAATTGGTCATACAGATGATTTTGAAATTGAATGTAAAATAACGGAACCAAACAATCTTCCCAGCGACCAAGATAATGATCATTAGGCATCTTTAACTTTTTTGTTCGTTTATTTTTTCCAAATCTAAATAGGCAGTATATACGAAACCTTGAGTGAGAAAAAATCGTGATACAGAGATACACTACACTACAGAGCCTCAATAAATAAATTTGAAGATAGGAATAAAAACTAATGTTGAATAACTAGACTTTTTATTAAGTACTCGTGACCATCTCGATATAAAATTTAGAAACAATAACCCGTCTGCTGCTAGGCCAGTTCCAAACCTTACGTCATCTTCAGCCCATGCCGAATTGATTCTTGATTTTTCTTGTTTGACTTAGCATGAAATAGAGCTGTTCTGACTTGCATGTGATGGGAATTTATTAAACAATTTCGTATTTTAATTTACACTTTAAAAAGATCATGTAAATGCGTGGCAATCTTAGATATGTTTAACTAAAATTAAGGTAATTCAAAAAGTAACAGAAATATGGCACACCGGAAGATTACGAAAAGATGTCGGGAAACACGATAGGCCCAATCCATTAAACTGCTTTTCGATATCCAATTACTACCATCACTTACCTATTTTCGTCAGTGAATTGTTAAGGCTTCCAAGTAAGGTTTCGCAAGTACACAACACGAGCTGTTTTCAAAAACACAGTTCAAACGTTCATTAAACTGTACGGAAACTTTATTGTTTTAGCGAAACTACAATGAAACTGTAACTTTGAAGCACTTGTTTATGTTTCTGCTGTCGATTAGAACACATTGTCACTTATAAAATCACTATTTGCGTATATTTTTAGGTTTTTTTTTTGTTAATTTTGTGTGGTTGGTTAGGGCTCCAGTGTGCGGGCGCGGGGCTGAACGCGCAAGCGGATGTGCGGAGCCGGCCGGCCGACTGCTGCGCTCGACCAACACAGTGTTGCCCCCTACTCGATTGTTTGTACTGTCGAGTTTTTGTCCAACTTCTAGTGGAAGGTGGAGTGTTTATTTTCATTGAGGGCGCTCTATTGAGTAACAAGTGTTATAGTAAATAGGTCGAGGGTTTGTTTAATGATTAGTGGTATGATAATACAAAGAATTTAACGGTTCCATAAAACAATACATTTGAATAGGTTGACATTAAAAGATTTTAATGCAAACAATTAAGTGTATTAATAAGATTAAACCAGTAAAAATATTGAATGTACATTTTTATCGTGCTGAACATGTCTAATTTCCAACGTTACCTGCCTATTTTAATAGGTCACAACTAAGTTATTTATAATTGTGCAAATAAAATACTTTTAATGTTTATCGATAGTAAATATCGACTTTTACGCGTACTGACAACGTGACTCACCTCGCGTCTCAACGCCAACAACAAAACGTTAGCCAGAATCAAAATGACGTAAGTGACCGGCAACGAAGCGACAAAAACGCTTTACTTCTGCGGAGGGCCAAACTTGAGTACAAAAAACAGTCGGAAAGTGCCTGGCGTTTACGACTAATGTAAATTAGGTTTGTCCGAACAATGAACTTGCACTGGCGAACTAGACCAAACACCGCGACCACCACTTGTATATAGAACAAGTTCGTTTGAAAAAGAGTTTTTCTTTGTATGTGTAAAAGTACGTAGGAGGTTCTATATACCCACACACTGCTAACAGTTAACCGAGTACTCAAAACTAAAACAAAAAAATTAACTGTACTAAGTATACGATGTCACAGTTTCCTACTACCCAACAAACCGTGAATGCTTCACAGTTTTTCAGTTGAAAAAGACTAATAAATTGAAGAATATTCGTTTTTTGTTTAACTTTTTTGTCGTGTGTAGAGAAGAACCTTGTGGATTGGAAGGTCATGAAATCAAATTAATATTGAACGAAGCTGCAAAAAGTACTATTAACTACTATTAAGT
The DNA here is from genome assembly GCA_038387885.1 of Spodoptera picta. Classification (NCBI taxonomy): domain Eukaryota; kingdom Metazoa; phylum Arthropoda; class Insecta; order Lepidoptera; family Noctuidae; genus Spodoptera; species Spodoptera picta. Next base: position 832,807 of record JAZHFQ010000778.1, read on the forward strand.
AAGCACCATCTGCGTTCTAACAAATAACAACTATTGTATGTTGATTTAAAGTTTCATATTACGTACCGAAAACAATATCTAATTATTCATTGATTAAACGTAGTAACAGCTGTGATATCATAGTACGTAATTAAGATTCTAATATTTAGTTAATAAATTGTTTATGTAAGGTTAACGATTATAAATAGCCTATGACTATATTTTTGACAGTAAGACTATCTTTATGAAGCATCATTTTATGCATACAAAAGACTTCAACGACCTATTTTCTATCTAATACGGGATGCGTACGTTCATCCTGGATGGGGGGTGGTTTTTTCTGAATTATTTAGTTAAAATAATAATAAACCTAAGTGGAATATATAAGATACAGTCACAGAGGTTTTGTAAAAGAAAAGATAATTGAAAGAATAAGTTCAAACATGTTTAGCATTGTCATATGCTTATGCTTAAATTTGTATCTATGATTTTAGTCAAATCAGGATTCAGACCCCCCAATGTCGAGAACAGGACTTCCTGTCTAACTGTTAGTGTTGTCAGCAAAGCCGGCGGAAGGTTGTTACACAAAAAAATTACTTCTAATTGACCGTATCCAAGTAGTTGGTAGTTTTTAATGCCGACTTAAGTATCACGCATTTCCTCTACTTTAGTCTTATAGAAAAAAACTGAGTAATTAAATCATTATGTCGCCTATATTAATATGGTCAAGGTACTTTTTTATAAGATGAACATCAAGGTTTAATATTATAGATTTCCTTATAGAACATATAATTGTTTAAGGTATTAATAGGCTCACCCCCTATTACATGGGACTCGTAACATAAATGGTGAAAAGTGGGTGTCACTTCTGTGTGCACCTCTGCCTACCCCTTCGGGGATAAGAGGCGTGATGTTATGTATGTTCATGTATTAATACAACATTACTGATATGAAAGTAATCCTGTTAACTTGATAGAAAGATATCAGAGATAGAAATTTGTATTTGAGAAGCCATTTTTAATGTCTTAAAGCTAAAAATATCATCCGGGGTCAGGAGTACGGTGACCTATAAGCCAACCTATCCTTTTATGTCAGATTTTTCTATTAGATCTTCAAACTTTATTGTATTGATGTAAATTAACTAAAATCGCGGGTTACTCACGTGAATGTACTGAGAAAAGCTCTACTAGTTTCGAACCACAGATGGGTTCTTCCTCATGAGCAGCGTGCGCGGTCGCTGCGCCGTCGCGCAGCTCACTGGCTGGCGTGGCGCTGGCATCGGTGTTGCTACTTGCGCTGCGAACCCAACTTTTCTCAGTATATTCACGTGAGTAACTCGCGATTTTAGTTAATTATTGACATAAAGTCAAAAATCCAATGAATAAGTTTGACAGATTGGCGTAGGCTGATCTCCTGGCTAACGTGCATAATTCATCAGTGGGTGAAAAAATCGTGGGTAATATAAAGACCTTAATTAGGTCTTTATATTACCCACGATTTTTATATACGATATTACGATATTCACGTCTAGAATAAGGAGATGTACAAAACCTTTACTGCCAATAAACGCCTCGTTTGAATTACCTGTGGCATTGACATTATCTGTTCATTCATTGGTATCATTACAACCCACATGCGGCCTGCAACAGCTGGTAACCGAAGGCTGAACTTCCGCTCGTATTGTTTGCACGATGGGGCATCCTGGCCAATGAGGGGAAGAGGACAGGTAGTAGCTTTAATTGTTAGGGGAATTTTGTTGAATCATTCTAAATGAAGGAGGTATAATATGTTGGTGGATAGTGGCGCTAGTGTCGTCTTAGGGATGAACATTTTTCGTGTTGTATTTTTATTTAGTTTTTAAGATTTCATTAAGAAAAATATCTAATTATGAAAACTTTGTATTCAATAATCCTGCCTGTAATTAAGAGTTCACTACTATTTCATTACTAGGTATTGATTTTAAAAGTCGTTAATGTTCCTTTATACAACAATTGATTTTGCATGGACACGCGAATTATAGTAAGCTTGAATAATTCTGAAATGTTGATATTCGTTTTATCTTTAACAGTATTAGTGTGCGTGCGTGCGTTGTGTGTGTGTGTGTGTGTGTGTGTGTGTGTGTGTGTGTGTGTGTGTGTGTGTGAAAAAGCTTTAAGAATAGAAACGTCCTTCAAACTTTTCGCATGGTAAGAATATCAAAATGTTAAGCAAAACCTGCATATTACAATTAACTGCTATTATATAGTGTAAATGGTGAACGAAGGCTTTTAACTTTATTTTTAGTGAATGTTACTGTAAGAGTTCGTCAAATGTTTCACGATTTAATGGAGACTTACCTACATGTTTAGAAACTTATGCCAGAAATCAGTTTAAAGTTTCTAGCGACACGAAAGCCCTAATATCACAGGATCATAAAAGAGATAATTAATTCAGCTGTTGATTTATTACTAGAAATACCAAGTCAACTTAATTATTATTTACCTACTTAAGTGCTTAAGTAACTATACTAGTACTAGCCTCCGAATGTCTTTAACATTAAGAACACAACATTACTTATACTTTTAAATAAACCTACATCGAATTAATTACCTTGCATTTGTCGTTCATTCATTGAAGTCGAGTGTTCCTCGTATAATGAACGCCATTAAGCACGCTAGCGCCATCTCTGATAGCGATGGCGAACTATTAAGTACTTCAACATGTACGCAACGTGTAACTTCAAGTTGTTTTACTTTTACCAAGCGTTGATAGATGGCGTTGCTTTTCCTAAATGTGAAATAAACTTGAAATAAGTTTGTTTTGACCTAAAAATATGTTATCAAGGGAAGCTGAATTATTTTATTGAAATTCAATTATGAATTTACGTTTTGCATAAAATTATTGGCCAACAGAGCAAAATATAGAACCATTTGTATACAAAGTTTGATAGATTTTTTTTTATTTTTTTTTAAGGAGGGAAAATCATCGAATGACTGCTCCCGCCTGGGTGAGGCGGGAGGGAGTGTCAGACTCTTACTGACTAAAAACCACCCCGTTCCTTCTCCTGCACGTCGAGTCGGTGCCCCGGTTACCCGTTAGGTTCTCCGCGACAAAGTTTGATAGATAGCAGTTCCATAAAACACCTAAACTTTATACACATACTTATCAGCTTTTTGTATCCACAAACTATTATAGTAGGTATAAATTTTCCAAAACTATCATTATAATGGGCTGCTCTGAGCTCGAGAGTCTCCTACACCTCGTCTGCAGAAGAAAGGCACGTCATCATCTCCATATTTGGTAGACAGGTAGAAGTGCACCACTTGAAAATGTCCATTCGGCTCATGCTACACCTACAAACTCAAACTCAAAAGCATTTATTTCAATTATACCATAATTTGGTACTTTTGAAACGTCAACAAATATTAAATAATTATATAATAGTCTGTCAGTCTGTCCGTCAGTGAAGCTAGGCGCTCGTTCCAAAATGTCGATTCGAGTGGAGAAGAACGTGCAAGAAACACCATTCGTTACTCTTTTAAAAAAAGGCTGTTTTACATTGCTCTGATACATATTCCAATATTGTACACACATGTGAGAATAATGTAAAGACATACCTGACGCAACATACAAATAACAGAACATACTAAAATAGAAGACTAAAATAGAATACATGAAGACGAAGGGTAGTAGTAGCTTTACTATTTCTAGCTTGCCATTACACTTCGACTTAAACAAAACTACATTAGATTGAATTTCCGTTCTCAATAACACCTCTATAATATGTCCAATGTAATCACAATTAAATGCAACACACGTACTATGTCATTGTTGGTTTGCAATGCAACTATGCAAAAATCTATTACACAAAACTATTCATTATTATCAACTCTACCTAATAGTTATGTAAGTAATGCAATCGCAGATAATCGCATTTTAATATTCGTTATGTACCTCTAAGCACTTTGTTAATTTAAATAAGCAGTAAAAATCCACTGTTAGTTTATACGTAAGTATCTATTCGGGTTTTTTACCGATATTATCAAATGAGCATAGTTATCTTGATTGCATATCTGATACAATCATTAGATTGAAATTAGCATATAGACAATTTCTTGGTACATGTTAATGGCGACAAGAAAAATGAGGAAATTATTATGTTAGTTGTTCGCAATTAGTGAGCTGGTAAAGCTAGGAATGATCTTGAAGGAAATCGTAACAAAAATCATATACAAATACACATGTTGGAGTGAAATATGCACATGCTTCTTATATTTTTTATAAGTTTTTATAAACGAAATAAAAAGTAGCTTTTAGTACCAATATTATTCGTTACTGGAAACCACTATATTATAATAAATTCATCTACATGTACTGCTACTAAGGCAAATATAAACAAAAAAGGTTCAATATCATCTGATGTAATAAACCAAAAGTGACCAAGTATGGTTTGTGTAGCACTTCCAAAGCAAGTTCAAAACATATTGACCTACAGGTTCCAATGGCAGTTTATTTACTTCTAGCAGGTGCTGTATACCTCTATACGGAAGACTGCGTGTCATTACCAGGGATTTTTTACCCACGTTTTTGTTTCGCAGCAAACATAGCTTCAGATGGTTTACAATGCTAATTTACACTACGCCTAGTCACGTGCATAAACAACGTGCTAGTTTACAGATTTTGCATAAATATTAACTCGTTGCAGCATAAACATGACCAACATTTGTCCATTTGTCCCATTTGTTTCATTTCCTTGAAATGAATCACGGACTCTCTCTTCATATTGGCATAATAATTGGGCCAACGTTTGCAAACTATGTACGCCCATTGTTCTTCTCATAATGGTGTGCTGGTCCTAATTTGTTGGCTGACTTTTGGACAAGTACGCCAAATGCGTGGGATGATAAACAGTTACTTTAATGATATTTTAAACGCGGTCGTAAATTGAATTCTGGTTAAGTTAAATTTGTTGAAATGAGAGATTTTTTTTACATAGTTTTATAAATAAAACAGAAGAATACTGTTGATATATTCAATAATATACAACAGCAACATATGCATAAGTGATTCTATAATGATATTCATTTCCTGCGCCAACTATAATGCAACGAATAATGTCAATGACAATATGCAGCACATTTTCTTACACCAACCTTGGTTATACTAATTATATACTATTCACTGTAAACAATTTACATGTTCTACGATAATAATGTTGTTTATACATAGTAATTTCACGTGTCCGATGCAAATGAATGACTATCATTTGTTTGTATGTAGGTCATGAAGACATGACAGAATAATGAAACCAAGTGGCCTATGGTGCAGTTAGATGCAGCAAACAAAAAGGATCTATGCTACTGAATGATTTTGCAAAAATGAAATAAGTTTCAAGGTAACATGGCAAGAATCAGTGAAGTTTACGTAACGTTTAATTACTGAAAGAAAAACGTTCACGTCATATCTCTTCCTAATATTTGCACAAATTAACACAGCCATTACACAAACACACATGTAAGGCTGCATTGATCTTATCTTTCGTTACGTTATTTTGCGTTGTAGGCAATTAATCTTGTTATCAAATATGAAGTTAATTATGCAAAATTCTTGAGTAACACTGTGGTGGAAAATTAAAAAACTTACCTGGGTTTGCTGGCGTCCTGCGTCGCCTCGCGGACGCTCTCTTGACGACCGTCGACACGAGCGAGTCCATCTCACTCCCGGAATCCCACCGCGACCTCTGCGGTGCTGGCCGTGACAGACGTCCATCATCCTCCGTATCCCTATCACTACTGGTAGGCGGCAGATTAGACTCGTCACTTTCCGGAGGAGGGTCCACTTTAACACTTTTGTTGAACACACCGATCATACTAACATCACGAATATCGTCGGAACACGTAAACGGGTGAGTCAAAGTTCGTCGTATGTTGCTTTTCCTATGTTTCACTTTCACTGATCCCTCGGAGAGCGAGCGCTTTCCGTTCAGCTTGCTATCTGTTTTTGTTTCTCCCCTGGTGCATTTCAAGTCAGATGGCGACAGGGATTTCTTTCTAGAGTTTCGCCGTTTGTTACATCTTTTTTGTCTGCTTGATTCTCTTGTTGTCTGCATCGTGGTTACATTTATGATTGCTGTAACAAAAAGATGAATGTGTTACCTATGTTGATTGCTTTGATTGTTTAACATTTATGGTCACATACTAGTTATTTCAAGAAATGCGTTTCAACTTAGGCAACTGCCTACATCTTCTTATCGATCTGAGGGTTTGTATGAAGTGCATAAATGTGATGTAGGTATCATAAATATTTCACAAATTGCAACTGGAATCTTATTCCCTTTAAGGTCAGTAAACATGTAATAGAATAATGAAAATTGCCATAAAATGCAAATATTGTACCGGTTTATCGAGTTAGCACCATTTACATTCAATCATTCTCGATTACAATTAACTCTTAACTTAATGTTACACCATTTGGCAGATTTATGAAAACTATCGATCTTTATTTTGCCATTTTGTAACCCATTTAATTGTTTATCACAGTTTTCATCACTTTTAAACTTATCGCTAAACGAACGAAGGGAAAGGGTTCGACTATCACCAAATTTTATCGATATTGTCAGATTAGAAATTTTTTGGAAATTGGAACCTGCAATAAAAAAAATAGATATAGAAAAATTCTCATTACTATCATCCGTAACGTATTTTAAATATTTTTGTTTTAAACATTCAAAACAGAGAATAGGTGTTATGGTATATTATGCAATTTGGTGAAACGATTAAAGAATTTAAAGAAATGGTTGCTATGTATGTGTACCTATGTATTACCTACATATTATGAGATTGAAATCTACATTAAACTGTCAAACACCAAGCGGTCACCGGTGACCGCAACCTATTGTTCTATAATTGTGTCTACAAAACCGGTACTCGACGAGTTAAGTCGCCATAAGGTGAATATGGCAAGAAAATGTAGATCATTCTATGCCTTGGATTTATTCTATACCTTGGATATTCCTACCTAGCTTCACTGACGGACTGACTGACAGACTATTATTTATTTTGTATTTGTTGACGTTTCAAAAGTACCAAACTATGGTTTAATTGAAATAAATGATTTGACTTTGACTTTGACTTTATTACGGAAATACAAAGACTCTTTTCAACTGTAATACTTTGTTGCTTATCAATATTTAACTGATTAAGTGTGTACCTTCTCGGGGAATAACAGTTCAGATATAATATTATCTATGACAATATTTCTGAGAGAAATCTTGGACGCACTCGCCATGAAACTTCACGATCATGACACAAAATTTCACACTAACGGCCATCTTGAACAATAATGCAAATAGAGAAACTATGATGAAAATCATCCGCTCAATAACGTCAAGCTACATAATTCAAGGAAGGTATCCTCAAGATTGTTATCTCAAGCGAAGAATCGCGTTTTTTCTAGCAATAAAATAAAAAACCTGAAGCGTTAATTCAATAATTCAAGTTTTTCGTGATAAAATGTTTTTATTATTGTACTATTATTTCAGAAATGGAATAAAAACTCTTAATTTGATTGTATGGCGACGAAAAATAGGTAATTTTGGAGGTAGATTATCTCGTAGTGTTTTCCCAGGGTCGTAATCAAACAGATTGGTACTTAAGATAAGCGCCAGTTTTACATCTTAGAATGATTAAGGTGTGATTTATAATATTAAGAGTACATAGTTTAAGTTATAATTACGAAAGAAAAATAGGCAATAGATTGAAGACAAGACTAACGAGGAAAAGGGTAGCGTTGGCGTTTGTAAAGAATTCAAGAGTCATAAAGAATGGTCTGTATTGACTGCAATCTACCAGCAATTATTATAATTGCACCTGCTAATTATTTCATGGCGCTCGCAATTAAAGAAAATAAACAAGACATAATATTGTATGCAAAAACTTGTCAAGAACACAGAGATAGTTGAAAATAATTAAATGACTACTTATTAAGCCAAGAATTAAAAAAAATGTATTTATTCCCACGTCTCCCATAGAAAATTAAAGATTGGTAAGTATAGGTACTGTAGCTATCTGTATCTAAGCAATTAATAAACTAATCACATCCTAATCAATAAATCAATCTGAGCAATAAAATAAATCTTAAGATAAAGTAAATTCCATACCGCAATGTAGATAAAAATAAATAACGAAATATTAAATTAACGTTGAAATATATATGTACCTCCGACGGACGCAACCGCAAACCGAGGAAACGTTATCTACACTGCATAGTTGGTATCACAATTTCGTATTTCACTAAACAAACACACGACCGCACAAAATTATCAAATGCTAAAATTTAAAAACAATCACGACACAGATAACGTATTTTTATTGACGTAGTTTTGGCGCGAACACACGTTATATTGATTTAAATTCGAGCGAAGACACTGCGTATTCAGCCTAACTTTTTTTAAAACATCTCGATATACCGTCGACTCGCGACGAAGGCGTCTGTTTCCGACGGTTCTGTAAACCAAACTGCTTGCAGACCCGGGCACGCGGTACATCAACACTCCGATTAAAATTAAGCGCGAAAAATCTTTGACCATGCAATTTTCGCACGTAAGAAGTGTGAATTAGTTTTAGTGAATATGGTAAATTGATTGTAATAGTAAGTGAACAGGTTAATTTTCCAAACCAAATAAACAAAAATATAACGGCAGTTTAGTAGGTATTTTATTTAATATAGATAGATTCTATCGAGGTATAAAAAATAATTATGTTGCAATAACACTTAGCAAGTTTATTAGTTATATTACGACCTAATAAAAACTCTTTTCATAATTATTTCATTGGCAGTTTATTCCAATTGATTATTTTAATTAATTTGTGTAGAGTATTAAATTTAAATATGGTAGTGAATAAATTATTCATTTGTTTATAAATTACAAACGAAATACAATGCTTCCCAACACACAACAGCCCATGACTTATGAACGTAGTGATTTGTCTTGTTTCATGCGAAATACGAATAAATAAAAGCAATTTTCTAACAAGTCTATGAACAGATTAACGAGAAAATATTCCGCATTTAACCATCTTTTCTTGACAATATATTGTAGCATTGCGTTAAGAATAAAATTATATAAAATATTTGCAATCGTTAAATAACATTTTAGGCTTCGCGGCAAACGGCGCGTGAAACCTGACCTTAGGCCTTCAGCGTTTTTACTACAGAGCCACAAATAATGCTTGGCCTAGGGTGTCTAAACACTTCGTTACGCTCGAGACTACCGAGGTGTCTAAGAGATGCATAATGAATATAATTACACAGTTTATTGACTTCGAACTATATTAAGCACTCAGTCTTATCGTAGTTTTTAAATCAAGCCATGTAATAGAAATAGGTGACCAAGATAAACAAGAAACCAATAGAAAGGTTAATCGGATATTGTTCCAAATTTAGGTTATGATTATGTGACCTATTTATATTTGGATAACAAACACGATAAGAAATTAGCGCAGCAGGTCCTCAGAGTCAATGAAAACTAAAGTTATGAATTTGATAAGCTAAACATTCGATCAGTTACCAATTTTCTTAAAGTCCTCGTCGACAGGTCGGTTTGGTCATTGCTTTACAATAAAATTTATGAACTAAAGATACTATGAGAATATTCGCAGCATTACAGTCTTGGTGATAGTGTAAAGAATTCTTCATAGTTATGATGTGATACGATACGTTACAGCAAGGAAGCAACCGATAATAGACAACTCTACAGTGACTACAGTACAGTTTAATCTGTTCCCATTTAACACGGTACGCATTTTATGAAGAACCAATTGTAGACTTGCATTGACATTGCAAGGAAAGCATAGTATCCGGCGATCAATTTTACACATCGGACTTAGGAAAAAGGCCATTTTGTATGATTTTACGACCACTTTTTCTTTTTCAATCTTTTTAAAATCCAAGCAGAGAGATCAATCAGTTTTAGAGGCTCATAAGTGTATACGTGGTGTCTTGCCCGATTGTCTCTTTCCAAAAGTCGATGATCAATATTTATCACCGGTTACTGTAGTTCATGTGCCATTATTAGGACTTCATAACAAACCATTTTATAGTCCTAATGGTCACACCTTCCTTCCATTCTTCTATTGAAACAATTGTGCGTTGATGATCCCTTTAAGTTTTTATTATGATTGCATTTAATTTTATTACAATACACATTTATCATTACTGGAAAATAACAGATTTTGATATAACTCTAAGCAAAAACATGATAGCTTTGTGTTTAGCATTAAAAATGCATTTTAATGCTAAACACCATCAATTAGGGATCCGGTTTACATTGCATTGCGAAATATAGGTACTACATAGGTGTTTTTAAACACACGTGTGCAGCTTGAAACAAAAGTAAAGGAGAATGTTCGACGGAACCAAAAACCTTGCGTTTAACAACGACGATTATTTGAAGGTAACCAAGGCTGGGCCATTCATACATTGATTTGATAGTGCATAAAAGTTGCTTACAAAATAGCATACGTCTATGGAGTCGTCTATCAATAGAACGGATAGAGAACCTTCGTGACTTTATATTATTTTGGATTTAAAAAGAGAATGCATATTTTTAAATATAGATATTGGTGGTTCCGAGGAGGAAATGGAATATGTTTTACCTACTCTTATAGAAAGGTAATTTTTTTTTAATTATCCATTATGACAAAATAAGTAGGGACAGCTGTATCAATTCAATTATGTGCATAGGTGACGTTCTAGTAAGCAAACGTCTAAGTCCCCACTTTCGGATTTTTTCTAGTTTCTGTATGTAAATAAAGGCACAGCTACTTGGCTACAGAATATTAAACTGTTTATAAACTTACTATTTAAAGTTATTTATATTAATATAAGCAGAGAGCCTTGTTAAATGCAGTCATACAATTTAAAAGTTAAATCTAAGAGAAATCGGATTTAAACTACTATCTTATTCCGAGTTTATTGAAGAGTGGATGTACTGAATGTTTATATCTCTGTTCCTTTACTATTAAGGATGTTGGTAGATGCAATTTTACATACATAACACATACTAAGTAAGTACTTTAATTTTCTTGTTAAAAGAAACTTCTGTTCATAATTAACCAAAGAGCACACAATTAAAATTACTCCCAGTTTGAGCATAAGCAACATATTTGTAATAATCAAATTCTTGTATAATACTTGTGGTATCATATTGTAGGAGGTAAATCCTACTAAAATTATGAATGCGAGTTTGTGTGTTTGTTTGTTTGTTTTACTCTTTCACGTCAAAACGGCTGAAGGGATCCAAATGAGGAACAGAGGGGTAGATTATGATCTGGAATAAAACATAGACCTCTTTCTAGGGAACACAAGTGAAGTCACTGGTAGAAGTTAGTACGACGTATAAAGCCAAAAAAATGTTTGAGTTCTAAGTAACAGCATTTTTGTGCCTACAAGCCTCTGCATACGAGTGTCTTATAAACAAAGCAACCGATCATTGCATAATATCCTAGAATTCCGAGTAACATCAAGGAACTTGAGACGTATAAGCCGCTTACTTCCATCTAATCCACAGGGCGGGTAGTATAACGGATATACACACAATTTATAGAATCATGTTAGCTAACGGACGAGGCTTCAGCTTACCTCATCTATCATCCATACCTAATACCTATCAATATACCGTATGTCGCGTAAGGCTGTGTATGCACTACCGTGGAGCATGCAGCGGCTTAAAATGGCGCGAATTTAACAGCAGTACATAGTAACTCATCAGAAACCAGTTACAAACTCGCTTTAATCCGAGATTAAAAAAGATTATACGAATCTTGGATTTGACTTGGAATACAAGTCTTGTCACACAAATGAAAAACTATGACTTAAACGTAGACTTTTCAAAATCCCTGCAGACAATGCGATCCACGAAGGTCTTCTAGACATCTGCATTACAAGTGCGTCTCACCAATCATAGTTAATATGCAATAAACAGTTATGTCGATAATGACGGGGAATGTGCGACAAGTTCAACTTCCCATAGCGATGTTCCCATGGCCTTAGAGACAATGGTAATGTAACGTTATCACGTTATCTTTGCTTGCTATCGTTGGTGTAGGGCGCAGTAATACAAACATGCTTAAACATACACAGGGTGAGCGAACCTCTGGCATGCCAGGGACAACTTCCAGTAGAACGGTAGGAAATTCAAGTCCAGGTTCTAAAAAACTGCACAAAGATTACTTTATCCTTGTAGGTTAAAATAAAAACTGTCGTGACGGAATTCCGATTCTTGTTTCCAATTAATGATGCGGTTGAAGAGCAGTTTATTTTATTTATTGTATACTAGATACATCCACTTAGTTGAAAATACAGGTTGCGTTATTTAGAAATTGAAAAATACTAGATTTACAATTTGAAATTAGTCGAATGTGGACCACATTTGAGATTTTTGGATTTTTTAACATGTCGTTGGTAATTTATGATGGTCTCTATCAACCAATAAGTAGCACAAAATTTGAAAATGGCCATTTCTAATTCGCTCTTCTAAGTTGCAGATTTAGTTTTGACTCACTTCAAATAAGTATTTCTAGATTGTAGGTATCTCTATATCATCTATGATATGAGTGGTTTAGAATTTTAGATATCTGAGTAGACGCAAATTACTGCCGTTATTAAATGCTTGGTATCACGCAATCTAATATAGTTTTTCGTAGCGCAAATTAACGTCTGACAATTTGTTATTTGCCACTTCTTTATATTAGGAAACTACCTATACCAAAGTAACCCGTCTATTAAAAATTTAAACTATTGCTTATAACAAATACATTTTAAACCAAATTAACGTATTTAATGAGAGTTTGAAATTAAGACTTAACGCACGACTTTCGTGTTAAGTGAGTTACCCGGGTAATGAGTAATGGCGGACCAATTTGTGCGATCGTTGTAGCAAGGAATATTTATTAAAGGTGCTGTTTCAATTAAGCCATATCTTATCTAGAACAAAGCTCCTTTCATATCGATTTATCATGCTTTATTTCAAATCAGCCTATTATCGCGTTAGTCGCTCATTTGATCCGTTTACCACCGCATTAGGTTAATCGGTGTTTGAGAGGGGGCTTTCAGTTATATTTAATGCCATGTACGCAAATGGCTTTTAATATTAAAGCACTGGAACTTTCAAACAACTCTTTTTCCTGCTGCTTGGCCAAAGATACTTTTCTTTATCTACGTTCTTCTATTACGATTCTCCGCAATATCTTTTTCTTCTACTTTTCTTGAAGCGTCATTTTGTACAATATCAGCACTCCTAATTGCATTGACACTATAATAATATGTCCAAATAACGTTAAACAGGTAATCTCTTCTTGAAATCACTTAACAATAAGTATATTGTACAGTTTAAGCAACCAACTCATTGTTTCTAAATAAAGCAAGTTATGCAACTTATAATAATCCTTTTTAAGAATGCATCCAGCAAATGTGTAATAATGATCGTATGCCGTTTTCAAATTCAAACAACCATACAATCATGATTAAACAAGTCGGTTTTCTGTTCATGTTCACGACTAGGGTTTATGGAGACTGGTTAAGGTTTAGGGACTATAAAAGATACGTACCTGAAAATTATTCTGAAGTTTAGAAAAATGGTTAAAGTATTACCTACGATTCCTGCTTCCACCGACTAGCTGAAACGACTAATTGAATGGGATACGCGGGTGGTATGATCTGGTGGTTCCACCAAATAGCATATCATGCATATCTGATTTTATTTATAAAACTAGTGCGGTCACTTCAATGCAATAACCTTTTCTTTTGAACTTCGCCATTATCGTTCACCATAAGTATACCGTAGTTTTCGTCGATGTAACTGAAGTACGCACCGTGTGCCACTTCTTACAAAACGTAAGATCGACGCTCACTTGGACGACTTCGAGCTATGTGGGACAGGCGAATGGACTCGCCGAGTACTCGGGTACAAGAAAACGACCTGTTATGAAAATACTTATTAAGAAATAACACATGCACTGAGTGATTAATTAAAGACTATTGCTGAGGCTTTCCATACCCTGTTGGGTTACTGACGCAGAGCTGGGCTCATGCTCTTTATGGTAGCACTACAGAGTACATATTGAAAAGATATTCGACATTATATCATTTTTGAACTTATATAATTTGTATATCCATTAACTACTCTTACTCTACTAGAATATTTTTTAGTTGTGGTCTATCTACCATCTCATCTCATCTATCATCATATTAATACACAATTTCGTTCCAATTGCAATAATATTCAAAATTGATCTAAATTTACAGATATGGATTTTTTGTGGTTGTTCGAAAGTAGAACAAAGTACCTACAAACGATTTTAAAATTGAAGCTGTCTTTTTGAAGTCACGACTGTTCTTATTGTTATTAACGCTCTCACTCAAATCTTTTGGACGGTGTGCTATATGGCGTCGTGTGAATTACCATTGAAATAATAGAGAATAAGTTACTAACCTAGCTTTAAACACTGATCTCATTTTTCTTTCTTCTCTCAACTAGGTTGTTGGTAGTGAGTCCTAAGATGATGATTCGACAAATGTCAGTAGGCTCGTTTTGTGAATTTCGGCCGGAAAAGTCATACAATATAGTTTTTATTTTTCTATTTCTTGGAGTCTTAGTCCTTGGAGTGATCGAAGGCTTACGATTTTGAAATCGAAGCGCATTCGAAAATATATAGTAAAATAAAGTATCTTTTAAAAACCGTAAAACGGGGTGAATAGAATTCGAGGGGTGAATAGATACCGGAATGGGGTGACTAAATCTTAGACCATTTTCTCAATATCTATTCACCCCTCTTCTATATATCTATTCACCTCGTTTTACCGTATACTTTCTACCAAGTACTAAGTATCCTTGTTTAGTTCCAAGGCTCACTCGTACGTTAAAATATTGGACAAAAATAAATGTTGCCCTTTTAAATGATTTAATTAAAACATACCAATATCTAATAAAATTGTATTTCAATTAGTAGAAATCGTTTCATAGGAGTCAATTAAGAAAATGGGTTAAACAACTACCAGTTAATCGTAGATTCAGGAATGTTTAGAAACTTTAGTGCGCGTTGTTCTCACGAGAGAAAAGAGGCCATGGCACCGAAACCGCAAGAATTACAGCAAATCGAAGAAGAAACAGTTAGAAGATAATTCTCACAATAATAATCTATTGATACCACTGACATTGAGGCTGTAACGAAGTGTGAAGATCGCAGCATCAGGTACAATTACAACTGTTTTACTTATAAATAGTTTTTGTTTACTGCTCGCACGTCACGGCTTTGTTTGGAAAATTAACTTCCTTCTTGAGTACGTCAGGTTTTCTTATTTCTTATAATAATTATTAATTTTACTCGCCGCACTTGCACAAAGGCTGACTTGTTGAAACAACTTTCCCATGGTATGCTAAAGAAAACGGCGTCAGGTTGGTCGGTTATTACCCCTGCGTACGTTCGTCGGCCAATGCGAGATAACCTTTAGAAATTTTATTCCATTGCAAAGTCGCCGTGTAGTGGTTGAATGATTCGCTAAAGATATGGAGCAGTGAACACTATTCGTATGAGTGGGTTTTGCATGCAATTCGTTGCAAGTAAATGGCGTAGGTATAGGCTTTTATATATAAGTATTTTCACATGACGTAGATTTCTCATTGCATTATTTATACTTACGTAAAAGTTAACCTCAAGTCAGCAATCACAGTGGTTTTAAATTAAGTAGAATTTCAATTATGCGATGGAATTTCTAAAATTCGTATGCCTATTTTCTTATTTAAATTAGTGGTGATAATGGAGAGATTTTTAGGACTAACACAGCTTTTCCTCAGAACACAGAAGTTACTCTTTAAGTTTAAAATACTGTTCATATCGAGTAGTATTTACAATCCAGCCTTGTCCCAGTAATAGATAAATGACAATTAACAATTTCCTGTGCTCAGTGATACCTGAACGTTAGCTAACACATGTCAACTGCGCAGGGGCACCTTTCTATAACTTGAGTAAAGACCGCTACAAATAACCTGATGACCGGGATTAATTAATGGCTTGCCGGTACTTATACGGGAAATAATGCTTTGACTATATCTTACTTTAAGCAATTAAATATCATTTAGAGATGTAGCACTGTTATGAAGTAGAAATAACGTTTGATGTTATCAAATTACAATATGTGATTCTTTGTTTCTAGCATGAGGAAGTAGTGCAGAAGTATAACTGGATCTCGGTAATTAGATGTGGATCTAATATTGAAAAACACAGGGACTATAGATGTCCTGTTATTGTGTAAGTCTTACGGATATTGTATAATGTCAGCATTATACAATACTCTTACTCATGTATTGATTCATTTGTAGAATTGCAATTTAATTTAAATCTATGTCGGTTCGCAATCAAAACGTAAAATTTTCGATTAAGTATCTACTTGGCAAATATCTATAAATGCACTCTATTACGCCAGTAAATATCAATTTACACAATTCAAAACTTATGTAAAAGTTGTTTCAGATAGCAGACAGGAATAGAAATTCAAATGTAACTGATTTACAAGTTTCTGAGAGCAGGATATTACCAACAGCCTATTAAATCAAATAGATAATGTTAAGACTGAACGCTGCACAATGTTTCAAGTGTCATTTCAGTCTTAAATATTTCAATTTAGATTATAGTATGATCTTGATATATTAGACAAAATAAATAAATTTCAAAAAGAAGTTAGAGGCATAAAAGCTTGAGCACTTCAATATTTTTTCGTCATTGATGTTTTGATTGGTCTAATTTGATATTATAAATATAGAAGATTATTTATTTACTCTACTTACCTACATTTTAATTAAATAGGTGTTGAACAGGTAAATGTCGTAGCTATAAAACAGGTAGTATATCATTTTTATGAAGGCTATTTATTGATGCAGTAGGTAATTAAAGTTGTAGGACATTTTCAAGACCAGGAAAAGAGGGCGGAAGGAAATGATCACGATATAGTGCAACAATTTTTTGCAACATTCTCGTAGGTCTACTTTAGAAAAATTACGCGCAGTTAATGTTGACCTAGGTAAGTATCTATTCCCTGGTGACACTTTTATCAAGGGATGGAAGTTTATTCATGTTAATGGAGATAGATCAATGGATGGAAACGAGCTGATTATGATGAAGTATTGTGATGTAATGTATCGACTATCTAATGAAGTGGAAGAAGTGGTTGGCTGGACCATCATTGGGCTTGAAAAAATCTTGTGATCCTTGGTGCGGCCTGAAATTATTGGAGTTACCTCGTCGAACAGTTTTGAAAAGAATATATCGTGGCCTTAGGAGCCTTAGGAATAGAAAATAAGCTAAAGTATTGAATTTCTCTGAAAATATGTTAGTCTATTTTCTTATGTAGAACAAGTAAAACTACAGTATTTTACGAAATTGAAATCGAAACAGAAGGGCTTGTGATATTATTACAAAACGTGTCGCTTTTTTATGTACATATTCAACAAATGTAAACAGCTGTACAAATAATTTTATAGGTATGTAGTAGAAATGATGTGAAGGTTTAACCTGAAGTAGAGTATAAAAAAATATATACTCTGTTTTATACTTTATATTTGTAGCCAGTGTCTTACTGATGATAAACTTCGTAAGGAAATTTATCTTAACAATAAAGACTAACTAATTATTTTCATATCTCTATGCTGCTTATATTTCAAGCCATTGAGCGTCGACATAATGTTATCGAATTTTTCTTTCTATAACAACCTTCTTTCTTTTTCACATTACTCATCAGCCAGTGTGGGAGAGCCATGCTTCGGCACGAATGGGCCGGCTTGACCGGAGTGATACCAAGGCCTCACAGAAAACCGACGTCAAACAACATTTGCGTTGGTTTTCGTCAACTTTCGTCTTGTGTGTGAGGTTACCCAGTGTCAGACTGCGCCAGACAATCCACAAACAGAGAGAGATGGCAGGAGATCCTGAGGAAAGCTGTATCGGCCTCCAACACAAATACGGTCGCCTCAACGTGACCACGACCGCTCTGCCAAGAGCGAAACGACAAAGAAGACAAAAGTGTGAAGTTATCCCCTTCCCCAATCTCCCTAATTGCCGAATCCCTAACAATCCTCAAAAGGCCGGTAACGAACTTGTAACATCTCTGGGGTTTCAGGTGTCCATGGCCTGGGCTAGGTATAGGTTTATTCCATAAAAAACCAATCTATTCATGTTTTTTCAAATATGTGTATGTCCAAAATTATCGTTTTCTTTTTTTTCAGCGACCTATGTCCTTCTTAACAAAACACATGGGTGTAAGTGAACCCACACTGGCATTGTTCCATCAACGTCGCCTTGATCACCATCGCCTCTCTAAACACACTGCGCAAGGTTGCAGCCTCATTAAAATTATTATTAATAGATAATAACCACTAAAATGATTGGCAATTTTGATAGAGTTACTTGTAATAATTAATATTTATATTGTGCGTAGGTTTTCTTAAAGGAAGTATATTTGTCAGAACCTTTAGAGTCGTAGCTTGGAGGTTTTGGTTAGAAATCTTTGCAATCACCATTCTTGACGAAAATTCGCATCTTGAAGAATAATGACGAAGAATTTTAGTTACTATGAAATGCGAAATTCTTGTGTCTATTGTGACAAATCAGAAATGTCAGCGATGAGAAGTATAGGAGTGGGAGTAAAGTTGAAAGGTTAATTATAAACAAAATATTCTCTCAGTTGTCATATTCATTGACGTCACAGACCTGTGACGTTGGGCTCGCTGCCATCGCAGCGGTAAGTCCCCTCTTTGAGGAGTGCCTTGAGAGACGCTACGGCGTCCTCACCTACCGCCTGACGCAGGTCCTCACCGGACATGGAAGTTTCGGGAGGTACCTGTGTCTGATGGGGCGGGAGGAAACGCCCGGGTGTCATCACTGCGAGGACCGCCCTGAGGACACGGTGGACAACACGGTGGGAGAATGCCCTTCGTGGGCTGAGCACCGCCGTGTCCTCAGGGAGGTGATCGGCGATGGCGACCTCTCGCGTCCGGGCCTAGTGCAGGCCATGATGCGGAGCGAGGGGGACTGGGATGCCGTCTCCTCCTTTTGCGAAGCAGTCATGCTAGCTAAGGAGGAGGCGGGACGCGTGAGGCAGCGAAGCGCTGCCTCCTTGCAACCCAGCCATCGCGACGGACACACCGGGCGTCGGGGATCGCGAGACGATCTCCGGCCACCGTAAGCGCGGGCCTGCGGACGGCGAGCATGGGTGGCTCCCCGTCTGACCAGAAACAGACCCGAGCGTACGGCGCGTCGCGATCCGCGCGCGCCTCAAAGAGCCATCAGACCACCACAGATGGGGCCCAATACGGCCGATGCCGATTCGGAGTCGCGGAGAACCTAACGGGTAACCGGGGCTCCGGCTCGACGTGCAGGAGAAGGAACGGGGTGGTTTTTAGTCAGTAAGAGTCTGACACTCCCTCCCGCCTCACCCAGGCGGGAGAAGTCATTCGATGATTTTCCACCCTTAAAAAAAAAAAAAAAAAAAAAGACCTGTGACGTAAGAATCTAACCTAGAAGTGACCTAAATACAGCCTTGTCCGTCCTTTTTAGAAAAGTCAAACTATGGGTCAAATGGCATTGTTGTTTTTACCTTTTACCAAATTAATTGTAATTACAAAGCTAGACTGGAAGTTTCTTTATACCCCGAAATCAATTGAAATTCATAATCTTGGTTGTGATATTGCCATATTGGTATTGGTTAATTGAAATCATATATCTTTCTAAGGTTTATCGAAGATTAAAATATCAACATCGTATAATCTCAAATACTACAAGAAGTTATTCGACATGTTGTCAATTAGGTAGTAAGTCTTTACATTAAGTTGTGAAAGTATCGCTTTCCCTAGTGCAAGAACCTCATGAATGGATTTAGTATGTTTTATCGTAGTATGCAAATTGTAATTGATTATGAGTATCTAACAGTAGATTTAGTAAGTACTTATAAGTTTCTTGAACCCTATAACTGCTAAAGTAAATTAATAGTACCTAAGCATTAATTTATTTGTAAATGCGATTACTAAGCACAAAATCTTCATCGTTGGGATTGGCTTAAGTGCCTACTTATTACGATATGTAAATATCTTAAAGTTCTTGGTGTAATAAGTTAAAATATATGTCCAATAAACTTGATTGGGTACGTATTCATTCTTTTGCTTCACAGAAAATAGGCGTCACGTTGTTAATCACGAAAAACAGTTGATATTATTTATTATTTTTTAAGCTGCATGCACATAGTGTATTCTAGTGAATCCCACTTCGTCTGCAGCCATTGCCCTATATAAGATCTTCATGCACCAGTGATACTGTGACCAATTTAGTTAATTAAGTGTGTTTGATGTAAGAAAATATGTCCTCACGGGGCTGACATGTTCTTAAACGAAAAGTCCCTAAAACCATAGATAATAATAAAAAATGCACACAGTGTACATAAGGTGGACTAAATGGCCGCAGGCATTTTCTTCCAGTCTGATCTTTGTTTCTATATTATGTAGAAAATGTACTTAGTCTAAACTATATTGACAATTTAAAACTCATTTGTCTAAAGTCACTGATTTGCAGATCGGTCATGTAATATCCAAAACCATTAAGAGGTTACCACTGATTGGCTACAGGCTATAATTATTTATACAACGTTGACATTTTGTCAAAATAGAGAAATAGATTTTACTACCACTAAAACTAAAGTTCATTGGCGATCTCTTCTAATGTCAGACAGTCACCTACCTATAAAGCTACATCTTTTTGTTTTAGATTATTTCGTTTGGTTTACGAAATCCAATACAAACTTTTCTTAATGATGTTATAAAAGTGCATACAAATCTCACGCCACAGAATATGATTGAATTTGAATTTTGTGCTGAAAAGTGATAGAGAGAGAGCTTAAAAAAAAGTCTTGTTTTGGGTTCATAAACTTACTCTAAATCAGACCATAAGCCTGTTATACTATTGGACAACATAAAAAATACCATGCGGTTGTCTAAACTTTATTCAGTTGACACTTGATATCAGTTCAACCATTCAACGGTCGCAAAAAGTATTTGAAAGACGTTTTGAGGACCTGTCTTACCAACAATCAAAATAATGGCGCCAATATCAAATATCAAACCGTGATTACCATGAGTATCGTGTTACGACATTAGTTCACTTGCGTCTCAGTTGATTTAGAAATAATTAATATACGTATAATTATACTCGTTCAGCTTGTCTCCAAGCCCAAGGTTATTTGGAGCGTGGTAAGATCAAAATAATTGAAACATTTTTGGGATTTTTGGATCTTAGTGATGACAAACGCGAAAAAAAAAGATATAGTAAATTAAAATAGTTATAGGCAAAGATCAGCAGGTTAGGTAAATCAATATTCTGTTACATTAAAAGTAACTAATATAGATCGATCTGTTTATGGTAAGAATTATATTCGTGCCAGTAGGCGCAGTGCTAAATCATTTGTTATCTAAAACACCGACAAAGTTAATGATCGATTGAGTAAAATCGTATTTCTTATTGCTTTAAACTAATAACTAACATTAGACTATCGAGTCAATATCTATGTTAGTAGTTGATTGATTGAATGACTATCCCTTAAACATTAAGTCAAAATCGTGACGATCACTACTATAAATACCAGGTTAACAGTTCATGTAGGCGGTTTGCCTTGTGTACACAACTTGTCACGTAGAAAGCCCGAGACAAAGGTCTGTCTGCCAGTTCACTTGCATAACTTGAAATCTGCATGTCTAATGATCGCTTTCGGGTCTTACCATGATTGATTGAGTAGTTATGCAAAAGAGGTTCAAAGTGCAGGCCATTTTATTCGGATTAGAACAGGCCAGTCCCACGGAGTTATGTAGATCAGTGTATATCCGTTAAAGTATTCACATTGTGTGACATAACATCATGTATGATATTTCTTCATAGGATACAAAATTAATCACTTTTCATATTTCTCTGACTGATGTCTTAATTTTACAATTTCTTAATTCTTTTAGCATTCCGAAAACAGAGGCCTTAGTATGAGTTTGTTTTACGTTTAAAGTAATCGTAACGAGTACGCGTTCGGTGCTCTGATTGGTTGGTTCATTGGCGCCGGCCAATCAGAGTGCCGAATGCGTACTCGTTACGAATACTTTAAACGTAAATGAAACTCGTACTAAGGCCTCAGAGTATCAAAACGTAAACGTAAACGATTCCAAGTTTACAACTTCATGACTATTTACTTGGATACCTGCAAATATGATTACACTCACTTTACTCACGTCAACTCACGTGAAAATAGTGAGAAAAGCTCTACTAGTTTATTTGTTGTTGACGGGGGGAAACCTTCAAAAGGCGCCTAGCTTTTTGGGGAAAAAAGGCGTGATGTTATGTTATGTTATGTAAAGCCTCCCCAGTGGCCACCATCCGCACCTGATTGAGGCACCGGGTACTCTTAGTAGACCAGCCCCGATAGCCTACTGAAACTAGTAGAGCTTTATTAGTATTTTCACGTGAGTAACCCGCGAATTTATTTAATTAGTATGTCTCACGTTAGTTATTATAAAAACATGATTACACTCTTTTAAAATTATCGAAATTGCCTTGTATGATAAGATAGCTGATCTTGTTGCATAATAACATATTTCTCTCTTCTTTTCTCACATTGATAGCATCATTTGAAACTGGTACAATATGGTGCTCATAGTTTAATGGATGTAAAAGTGTTACATATGTAACTGGGTCTGACCTAAATTGTAGAACGGAGCTCGGAATATAGGTACAAAGTTACATACATAGTTTATGCTTACGTATGCTTTATGAGTAATGGCATTTTATGTGTGTGTGAGCTTGTGTTCAATAGTTCACTCGTGTTATGTAAGCTACGTTGCTCAGGTCATCGTCATTATCATTAGTTGCTTATATTACATTTAAGTCACTTTTTATTTTGTCGTGCATAGCGATAGTGATTATCAATAATTGAAGGATTAGGCTTTAAGCCAACATAGCTAAAATATAACTTATCTAAATTACTAAGAGCACTTAAGTAGCAGAATTCCTTCACCAAATCCATCAAACATCTTACTAAGGACCGCAGTCTTAACTGACAGGATCTAATTGCGGGCATATTTTGACGTCATTTATTAACATACATAGCCGCATTATTAGCTAAGATATTTAGCATACATACCAAATGAAGCGGGTGCTAATCGTAGCCATAATTGCACTGATTAGCCCTGCTAGTGATCACTAGGCTAGAGCGGTCTCTAGAAACATTACGCACGACCTATCGATTTATTAATTGAAGTTCCTTCTTAGAAGTTGCTGCTACAGTAATATTGAGTTCAAATTATTATAATAAATGGCATAGTTGCGAAATTTAGATTGTTTGAGGATGCTCGACTAAATTCAAGTTACAACCGGGGCTCAAAGCTACGAATAGTAGGGTACATCCTCGAAAAATTTACATTACGGAAGTAAGTCGTTGACATTCCTATCTAGTCTTAAATTAGGAACCTGTAATGGTCTCAGAGGTTTTGTTTTAAGCAAGTTTTGTAGATCTACTGCTACCAATATTTGTATCTAGATCATAGCTCGCAAGTTGTCACGAATAAGTATTTAAACATTGAAACCTGTAGCGCAGGAAAAGCCAGACTTGAGACAGGTTAAAAACTAGAGTGGTGTTACTAGTTTTTTGTATACATTTCTGATAAGTTTAAAGATCTTTGCTGCTGTAGGATATTGGTTGGTCCAATCAATAGTAGTTTATTTACAAAAAGGGGTATAGACCCATATAAGTAGATAAGTATCAGCGTAATTCAAGTACCGAACAACAAGTGAATGTGGGTTGTTGTAAGACTTTGGAGTATAAAATCCTAGCCTGGGTTTAAATCTTGGGTCGGACAATTTTGCATGCTTGATTTTTAACTACAGATTATGATACGAACCATAAATACATACATTGCTCAATGTAAGTGTTAAAAATGAACAATGAATGAAACAAAAACGTCTATGTGTTCAAGATTAAATTAGAATTTCTTATTTGTTACTGTTCACAATGCTTGGCGAATGCTTTCACTGTTCGAATGCTTGGCGTTCGTGGACTATGAGAAGGCCTTTGACTCTATCGAGATCTGGTCTGTTCTGGAGTCCTTACAACGGTGCCAAGTCGACTGGCGATATATCCAAGTGCTGAGAGAACTGTACGAAGCTGCGACTATGGCCGTCCAAGTACAAAATCAGCAGTCTGAACCTATTCACCTGCATCGAGGAGTAGACAAGGGGATGTTATATCCCCCAAATTGTTCACAAAAGCTATGGAGGATATGTTCAAGACACTGCATTGGAAAGGACGGGGCATAAACATAAACGGCAAGTATCTCTCATACTTGAGATTTGCAGATGATATCGTCATCGTGGCTGAAACCGTTCAGGACTTGCAATATATGCTGTGCAGCCTGGCTGATGCTTCCGCGCGCATTGGGCTCCGGATGAATTTGGACAAAACAAAAACAATGTTCAATGAACATGTCATTCCCGAGCCAATTGTTCTCAACGGGTCGCCTCTCGAAGTCGTTCAGGAATACATCTACCTAGGACAAACCCTGCAGTTTGGTAGGAACAACTTCGAAAAGGAGGCCCGTAGAAGGATACAGCTTGGCTGGGCAGCATATAGAAAACTTAATCAAGTCTTCTCGTCTCAGATACCGCAAAGCCTGAAGACACAAGTCTTCAACGAGTGCGTCCTTCCAGTAATGACATACGGAGCCGAGACGTGGACACTGACAGTGCGACTGGTCCACCAATTTAAGGTCGCGCAGCGAGCTATGGAGAGGGCTATGCTCGGAGTCTCTTTGAAGGATCGAATCCGAAACGAAGTGATCCGACAGAGAGCCAAAGTTATCGACATAGCCCAAAGGATCAGTAAGCTGAAGTGGCAGTGGGCCGGTCACATTTGTCGAAGAACCAATAACCGTTGGGGTAAACGTGTTCTAGAGTGGAGACCGCGTCTGGGCAAACGCAGTGTAGGGCGCCCTCCAGCTAGGTGGAGTGACGACATCTGCAAGGTGGCTGGCAGTGGTTGGATGAGAAGAGCTGAAGACCGAGCTCAGTGGCGTGCCATAGGAAAGGCCTATGTCCAGCAGTGGACGAATACAGGCTGATGATGATGATGATGATGATTTGTTACTTAAACGCTATACGTATTTCTTTTCTGTTTTTAATATTTTTGTGCACTTTAGTTCTTAAATATTATCAATTTTATTAGCTACGCGTCAAAATGTCTTTTCTTTTAACTACCTAAATCTAAAGGCGTTTTATCTTTTTTTCCTTACCTCACGACGTATCTTAACTGTAACGAAGTCACTCAATTTATTGACTCTAACATTAGTGACCTGTCTGATATGGAACATGACGAATCTTCTATGAAGCATCGAGCCTTTACAAGAGCCTTATCGATAGACAAAATGGTAGGCGTTACAAGGTCGCAAGTGACAAAATATTTCAGGGAAATACAACCTGTATTTATACTCTACAAAGGACGCTATTTCTACGAATGCAGCGGAAAGGAAGGTGTTAGTATGCGCACCGATTTGTAGGAAATAACGGAACGACCAGTTGGTTGACGACTGTCTAAAGATCGCTATATCTATGTTTCTAGGAACCTGTATTTATGTATATTTATTAGGTGTAATTATTCTATCTCTGAGTTCAAAAGATTGGCAGTTGGAATCGTCGTTATAGCTTATCGATCTGCAGTGACGAAATTGCTACTGCAGTTGGCAGTAAAGTAACAACTATGTAAGTATCCTGAACAACAAACTATCTAGTTGAAAAATAAGACAAAACTAAACATTATCAACTGATCTGCGTTGAGTTGCATATTTTAAATTCAATATAATATGTAGAAATTTTTTCACACATTTTTAACAATTATTTAAGTCAATTGTTTTTTGCAAATTAGGTATAATTAGATTGCTAATTCGGTATCTTAAATAGTAACTAGTTATTGTGTGTATATGTGGGCTGTGTAGTTGTTGTGTATTATATTGATATATATTGCAAGATCAAATAAATGTTGAAGATACCTGACATCGGGCAGATTTTTCCAATGCCAGACAAATTTTATAAGAGGAATAACTTTGAATATTTGACAATTCTTCCATATTACAAATTGTCAAATTATATTCTACACAGTTAAGAAAATTATCTGTTGATTGAAAACTCTGCTCTAAGTTAATGTTTTTTCTTCATGTGATACTTGGGCTTAAGTATAGTTCTATCACTTCAAATTCTTTGTAAAGTGACAGAGATGCCACAATATTTAAGGACAACCTAAAGTTGAGTAGTCTTTTAGTATTTAAGTATTTAAGTGCAACTAAAAGTGCAATTTATTAAGCCTATAGTTTGAAGTTAAAGTATTTCTTCTGTAGTTATTTACAATTGAGTACATAACATAAAATTATGGTATGAATGGGTTGGTGCACATAAATATACATGTACACATATTAATAAAAATAATACACATATTAATATAAATAATTTTAACTTTACACTATGTACTGAATTTTATTATGCACCAAGCTAAAACCATACCTAAGATTCTTTTAGATTCTTACTTGTGTTCTCTTATAACTTAATGAAGGAGAACTTAATAAAATCTTATGAAACCTCGACTATCGGCAGAATTATAGTTATTAGTGTTTTGCACAAACAATACATATTATGCAGGAACCTACATTATGTAGCTGAATTATTATACCATTCTTTTCTAAAGAGTAAATTGTTAAATTAAGTAGATCTATGCAAAGTCTTTAAGCTTTAAATAATTATGTTTGTTGGTCATTGCTTAGCTTTCCACCTCTAAGGTTACTCACTGACTCTTATCTTTTTACTCGAAACACAAGTTTCAATTAATAACATAAGTAAGTTAACCAAACTATAAAACATCGTGTTTATTTTTCAGGTACATATCTACCTCTATAGTATACATAACTCTAGATCGTTCTTAGTGCGATTTCAAAGATTTTTTCAAAACATATTAAACCTAGTTACTTCCTAGCAAACAAACTCGAGCTCCCATGCTCGGTAGGTAGTTTAATTTCCGACCACGACAAATGCACAATAAGTCAGTTATTTTATTTAAGTACTTGAAAACCATAGGTAGGAAGTAGGGATATTATTCGAACCATCTGAATATATGTCACAAAGTATAGGTATTCATGTTTGTTTAAGTTAGTCTTTTTGAACTATGAACACCATTAAATAGAAGAACGCAGTTAAAAACACTGTAAACCATGATGATGTATTAAAACTATTGAATGTTATTGCTGTAAACCTCAAAAGCGCGGCGATTAAACGATTATAACTTCGTTATAATAAAAATGTATGGTAATTTACTTACCGAACAGAACACCACAGATATAACACCACAACAATATAAATAAATTATCAAATGCTTGCAATTTTCTTGAAAAGTTTACTGTTTGATTAGGAGTATTTCAAACCAAAAGTTTGTTTGTTTTGAATTAAACATGACAGGTTGACACCTGTTGCACATGTGCACCTCAAATGAATGAATGAACTCTTTACAAGATTATTTTTCTTCAGTGTTGTCAATCAATAAATAAGTTCATTTTCAAACGTATGTATTTAAAAATAAAGAAAATATTGATTAAGAAAATTAATTCAGGTTAGAGTGCACAAAATTTTTTGCACAACTTTTATCAAGTAGGTATAGTACTACGGCTTGTACACTTAACTTTTGATTTAAATACGGCAGTTGACAACTAGTCAAATTCAATACTTTTAACGAAACTTCAAAAACGATACTGTTATGAATTTTGTCCGAAATACCATCTTATGACGTCATTATATTTTCGCGTCAAATAGCACACTTATATCTAAAAAAATGATAGAAGAAATCGAAAATTAAGTATATCGTTAAATCAATGAATGATCGTGTAACTATTATTCATTATGTAATTGAACTGATAAACCAAAATAATTTATTTTTGACCCAGAAAACTATTTACCCGATTGGCAGCACTCACTACGTCTTAGTTCGTTCCTATTTCCTTTTGGCTGTCAAATATATTTCAATCTTTCATTCAATTTCAAAGTTTTTTCTCTTGCTCAAATAGTCAAATTCAAAAGTTTATATTTAGTAAGAGTGATGTTTTGGTAAAATGTAAAAGAATAGAAGATTATTGCGTTTAGTTCCTATATGAGCAAGTTTTAAGTGTTCTCATAGATGTAAATAATATGCAAGTTTTTAATAATCTAAAAGTTTGCTTTATCCGCTGTAATAAAATTAACTTGCTTGCTTGGTATAACACGAAACGTTAATTTCTAAAATTGATTTGCTGTGCTTTGAATTGAGACCCGATCTAATACAACAAAATTTCTAGGTACGTATACCGACTTTTTACAAAATTATAAACTCAATGTTTGTTAGGTAGGTACCTAATTATAATTAGTAATTAGCCATTACACACTTCATATACAGTTTTTTTAATAAATGTGTGGTTTACTGTGTTTATAAAACTAATTAAAACTTTATAGGTAGGGGTAAACTAAATTTTTTTTAACAATTATTGACAAAAGTTTTAGGATGTATGTAAGTAACACATTATACTTTTAGAACTTTAACTTTACTTACATTATATTAGATATTACCAACTCGAAGAATTAAATTTTTTTATGAGCACTTTATAATAGGTATTTAATTAGTTTTGAAAATACTATAAGTTTACAACTAAGTATGTGAATATACAAATGAATTACCAAATGTGTTGCTAAGCGCAAATCTCGAGAACTAAACCAATTTCGCTAATTTTGTTTTTGTTATTTAACTCGTCGAGTACCGTCATTATAGACACAATTATAGAAAAATAGGTTGCGGTCACCAGTGACCGTTTGGTGTTTGACAGTTTAAGCCCAAAATATGAGAACACAGAAAATTTTCTTAAGTGAATCAAACTTTTCGGGACCCACTAGTTTAAAATAATAATATAATTATTGTGGCATTGAGTATATATTTGCTTATATAATTATAAATGTGTAAAGCAACTGCTGTTATAAAAGTTACATAAGCCAAGAAAATAAAGAAAAACCATTAACTCACTAAATTACAGGAGTCTTGGTACCAACCAAATGACATTTTATTTTTATTGTTTGACTTTCAAAAGATGTGTGATTGATATATTTTAAAGCGCAACGGCTGATGGCCGATGATTAAAGTGTTGGCTATTGGCATATTTGTTGTAGTGTGAAGTTCTATAGCCTACAACCATCCTTGATAAATGGACTTACTAAAAATTTTTTTGCATTGAACCAGCCACCAGTTCTTATGATTAGTGCTTTCAAACAAAGAAACAACTACATATCTACATATTTACACATAACATAACATCACGTCTTTTATCCCCGAAGGGGTAGGCAAAGGTGTATATTTAGAGGCACTTAATGCCACTGTACAATGTAACACCCACTTTTCACTATTTATGTTATGAGTCCCATGTAATAGGGAGTGAGCCTATTGCCATATACCGGGCACAATTCCAGACTCCGTGCTACTACTAAGAATTTTTTAAAAACCCAGTAGTACTTTGGCCGACTCGGGAATCGAACCCGAGACCCCTTGCCCGGCAGTTGCACCTGCAACCTCTCGGCCAACGAGGCAGCCATCTACATATTTAACTCTACATATTTGTATAACTATAAATAAGCATTTATTTATATATACATAACATCACGCCTTTTATCCCCGAAGGGGTAGGCAGAGGTGCACTTTACGGCACTTAATGCCACTGTACAATGTAACACCAATTTTTTATATGGGGGTGAGCCTAAAAAGCTCAATTCCAGACTCCATTCCAGACTGAGATTAAAAAAAAACCCAATAATACTTTGCCCGATCCGGAAATCGAACCCGAACCCCTTGCCCGACAGTTGCAATCACTCGGCCAACGAGGCAGCATTTATTTATCTAGCATAAAAATTGCAAGGTTTATTGAACCCTTCTGTTTTGATGAATGCAAACAACTTATACATAGACTTATACTAGATACCAATAACTATTTACTATCGTCCCTCACCACAAATTACGGTTATAGTTTCAGAGTTGCGGTTATCGATACAAGTATGTCAAATTATAATATTTATTTATCACGAGCGTATGTTAGTACGTGATGGACGTGTATTGTGTCGGCCTCATACTCAATTCAGGTCGAGGGACCGCGTCAAACTAAATTGAATGATAATAATAATTAAATTCATTAGTGTCAGAATTTAGATGCTGTTTTCCGTTGGCTGTTGTTTTAAATAGGTTTATGCCCGAATATAATACTGAAAAGTAACTCAGTTTTAAGTAGTGCTAAATATCGTGCCATCTGTCATTTTACAAAGAATAGAGTAGTTAGGTAGGGTCCGTCAGTTATATCATAATGAAAAAATATTAGACACGTATTTTTTTTTATTTTCTCGTATAAAGTTACAATACTTAGATAAAATGGAGTTAGTTACCTACAAGTTCCCTACAAAATGTAGCGCATAGTGACGTCACACGATATTTCAGATTAATATTATCGTCGAAAGTTTTTCATTTTGTGAGAAAAGAAAAAATACGTGTCTAATGTCTAATATGTAATCATCCAATGACTTCTCCCGCCCGGGTGAGGCGGGAGGGAGTGTCAGACTCTTACTGACTAAAAACCACCCCGTTCCTACTCCTGCACTTCGAGCCGGAGCCCCGGCAACCCGTTAAGTCTTCCGCGGCTCCGTATCGGCGTCAGCCCTGTTAGGCCCCATCTGTGGTGGTCTGATGGCTCCTTCAGGCGCGCGCGGAACGCGACGCGCCGTACGCTCGGGCCTGGTTCTGGTCGGGCGGCGAGTCACCCGTGCTCGCCGTCCGCAGGCCCGTGCTTACGGTGGCCGGAGATCGTCTCGCGATCCCCGACGCCCGGAGTGTCTCTCGCGACGGCCGGGTCGTGAGGAGGTTCGTTCCCTCACGCGCTCCGCCTCCTCCTTAGCTAGCATGACTGCTTCGCAGAAGGAGGAGACGGCATCCCAGTGCCCCTCGCTCCGTACCATGGTCTGAACCAGAGCCGGACGCGAGAGGTCGCCGTCGCCGATCACATTCCTGAGGACACGGCGGTGCTCAGTCCACGCAGGACACACCGCCACCGTATGCTCCACCGTGTCCTCCGGGCGATCCTCGCAGTGATGACACCACAGAACTGTACCTACCTTCAAACTGTTCTTAACTTGCCTTTCAGTATTCCGGCGTTAGTTAGGTTTTTAATGTTTGAGTGAGTGGTTTTACAAATCTTTTGGCCCTATGAGTAATCAATATAGGGATTTTTACTTTCTGTTTAACATTAGCAACTGTAGTCTTGGCAGTATCGCATTTGTCTATTCATTTATTTTAAGAAACTTCTTTCTTTCGTCACCAACCAAGTAAGTATACTTGTAATTGGATACCAATCATTTTTCGTTCGGTGGGAGTGGAACTATTGTTTCATAAAAAAATTCGCTTAAAAATCGCACTTACGCTTTGCCTTATAATTGTATGTGTCTAGTATTCCAAACAGAGTATTCAAAACAACAAAAAACCGGTTGAGTGGGAGACATATTTATTTTTGTGTTAAGCCTTCCCGCACGTTACGCGTTTCAAACTCGTATACTTACATGTCAATCGTGAAAAACGGGTTATGCAAGTGTCCTATCAATAATTCCATGTTCAGCCTAGTTTCAATTAGTTTATTAAATGTTTTTCTATCACACACGTATTAATGCTTATGATATCTATATTTAGTTCATAGAAATCTTGTTAGAAGTTTATTTATTTATTTAATTTTCATGCCACAAATTACATAGGTGAACTAATACGACATTCCCACTTGTCTACCTTTGAGCGATGTAGAGTTTTTAATATATTTAAGACTTTTTAAATACATTTTAAGAGAAGTCTCCCAAAGACCGATTTGCCAAATGACTAGGCATAAAGTTGAGTTTTATAATAATCTGTTGGCCAAAGTAATGTGCCTGTTATTGGTAATGTAGTTTAGCATAATGTAGGTATGTAGGTACATTATTTATTTACACATCGTTACAACAGGAAAATAGATACTTAGTATTAAACTGCGACATCCGATTGAGAGGACAATCGCGGGCTTTTTATTCGTGTATCATAAAATTAAATAGAAAGTTATAGGCACTTTCACATAAAGCAAAGAAATTGCAGTCGACTAAGTAACAATGACACGGAAATGCTAGAAGCCATATTTAATAGACCCTTTTTTTTTTTTTCTTTTTTTTTTTTCTCTATCGCGATGGAAATCCTCATGGACTTCCCGCGCCGTGGGGACGACGAGGGGGCGTGCCGGACTCATACCGGCTAAAACCACCGCGGTGTTCCTTCACTGCCTGTGACCGTGACCCGGGTTGCCCTTACGGAATCACCACACCCGGCAGGCCTCGACCTACCGCTATGTTTGCGGCAGGTCCCGCCACCTTAGCGGCCCTAGGAGGCTGCTTTCCTTCTTCGAGTAGCGCGCGTGGAACACTACGCTAACGCCTACTCCCGCCTATATAGCGGACGTCTGACTCCCCCGGTCAGTTGCCCGATATTTAATAGACCCTTGAATTTTGCTTTTCAACTTAATAATGTTATAAACATATACTGAAAATATTAATAAATGTGTAGTATACCTAAACGAAAATAAATATGTTTATGTCCGCATAATGATATCATAGGTCTGTGTTTTTTTTATAAATCTCATTTCCACTAAAAATAACTTTAACCAATTTGTAGTTCACCAGACTATAGATAAACCGTTTGTCTGCAACAGGGTAGGTCATCGCACACAAACCTCAACATTTCATAAGCTAAACGCATCCTCTGCACTTAGATACGATTTGTCTGGTCCCCTATAAAGAAGGACAGGAAATCTCATTTCCTTAAGCTTAGTTAGAATATTAAAATTTGTAATAAAACATTTTTAGTATGCCATAATTAACATTGCTTTCACCGAAGAAAATTAGATGAACTTGTATTAAGTAGACTTATACCGGATAACTAGGTAAGTACATAATATTAAATGAAACCGTGTTGATAAAAATGCATAACAGATTACCATTTAGCAACGCAATTATGGTTTCAAAAATATGTATTTCATTCAATCATCCGATATAGTTACTCGTTTGGTCACAGTCATAAATAAACCACGCGACTTGTTTGGTCGAATGCATTCAAAGAATCATCTCAAAATTCTTTGTCTCTTCCAAAGTTTCATTTAAAACACGAGAATGGTCCCTGTTTAACAGAATAACCATAAGCTCAAATAACTTGACTAAGTTACAGTAGAGAGACTTTTTTATTCTCTCTCGTTTCTTAAAACACAAGTATTTGCCCTGAGCAAACTATAGCGAAACCATTTAAAGTTGCTTCGATACATTGACACCACATGATTTGAGGACCAACACGAAGTTTATTGAGGCAACTAGTAAAGAATGAAAGAATGGTAAAATATATTAATAAAGGTGCTCTGAGTATCTGCCTCGCACGGTCGAATAGTCAATGGTCATAGACGTATGGAAGGTACCGTGAGAGGCGAGCGGGTGCAACGTCCTGCGCGCAAGTCGACGCTGACTCGCATACGTAATGCGCCCACTACTAAAGGGTCTGTACCACTTGCACAATCAAATGGATAGTTTTACTTTTGTCAATACACATAGACCTTTATGAAAATAAAATCTTTTAATTATACCAAAGTACCTTATAATCATTTTAAATAGGAATTCAAAGCATTGACAAATGTTGTCTGATAGGTTTTGTTTTTAGTAAGTGGTATTTTGTTTCTTTTTTTATTTTCCTAATTACTTCCGTTTTGGATAAATCTAGTCGCTGCTTTGACTAACTTACTGTCAGTGACACGCCAAATAGTCGAAAATTTATATCTTTACATTACTCAATAAAGTATCGGAGGCGATGAAGTTGATTGACCTTTTAATATTATGCTAACGTTTATTACTATAAAGTCCGATTCGAAAACTTTAAATCGTTTAGCGGTTGAAATGTTTGATGGTAAGGTAATCTTAATAAACTGAAGTGATACTTCATACTGATCTGAGTTTATTTGCAACAATATGTAGTCAGTGTCTGCATTTTAATAGAGTAAAGAACATGTATTAAACAAGTTTTGAATTGTTAGTTTCAAAATGCATACATATTATATTAGTGTGATGTAAATTTGTTAGCACACACGTTCATTTTATCGGTATGGTTATTGAACCGATTGCCACATTGTCAATGTTATTCAATTAGCTTTATGTTGGGGACCAAATGTCAACCGTTCGAGTGCTTGAGCAGCATAATTTAATGGTTTTCCTTGAATTTTTGTGCGTATCAATCAAACTATGGTCACTCATGGCTTAAAAATGTTCAGCGAATCACTGTATCACAAGTTTTCTTCAAAACATAAAAAAACTCGTGTTGTCGGAAGAATTAAAATGCTTTGCATGTTTGTGTAGTTTGGTTTTCGTTTAATATGTGTGAATTCTCAGTAAATTATCGTTCCGTTTCTCACAAGCCACCTTAAGTCATCAACAATCGCCGGTCGAGTTACATCGATCGCTCACTTATTGATATCTTATTCATTGCCACCTTAACCGCTTTATTATTGTACTGTGGTTCCTTTGGTCATAGTACCAGTACACTAATACTAATCTACTGAGTATAGACTTATGACACCGATCATTTTAATGTATTCTTAGAAGATAATATTTTGTTAGGCTAATCACAGTTTAATTACTCTCAATCGATCCTCTAATATGAAGTATGTCAAACAGTGATTTATTCAATGTAAAACGTACCGGAACAGATGCCATACTATTCAGTGAACATTTTGGAGGTAACTAACCAAAATTAATATATGTCCAACATTCAAATAGACGTTTTTCTCAATAATCTTGTGAGTATTTTCGTATGGACTTACAATTATGAAAGTATTGGTATTTTCCGCAAAGCTCTATGCGTCACCGATGACCCTTGTCTGAATCACTGGACTGCCGCCTGCCGCCGCGGTTATGTTAATTACTTAGTAGGTGTATGTCACATGAAGAAGATATAGACAATATTGATAGTTCAAGAAAAACAAGTCCAAGAAAAATAATAACTTGTCTTTGTATCCTATAAATGAGGTTTCATACCTTAGATTGTGATTGTGTCTGTAATAGTAAGTAGGTAGTGGTTGCATGCCATTATTGCTTTGGCTTGCTGCCTTCCAAGCGAAGTTTCCGGTCGTCTGTATTATTCTCATAACATTGACAATCACCATGTACTTAGTGATGTTTTCATGATGATTTTACTTTTCAGTAAAACTAAAATCACTTCACCGTGTCGTGACGAAGTCTTTTTTTGTTCATCGAGAAAACAATAAAAGTTATCATGTTACACGACTAGCTTTTTGACAATAACAATAATGATTGTTTGTTTATGTACTTCTATATAAATATTTTTGGGATTTAATGCGACTGTCTACTGAATAGTGTCATAGAGGTATTTCTCTGGATCGCGAAGGTAATATGTATCTTAACATTTTCATCAATGGCATAGAATCTAGTTTTGTGGTCCATGATTTTCATGAATTTCTGCCTACACTTTAGGCGAATACTTGGCACGATGATATGATGATAGATTATAAATGTTTATTGCGACTGCGCGAAACTCCGGTGTGGCGATGCATGATTGGATGGTAAACTACAAATGAATATGAACGATGATGTGGTAGTTATAAAGGTCATATCGCTATTGTCAGTTTCTCTTGCTTGCAGAGTCCTAAGGACATCACGGTTAAGTTTTCTTTGTACAGTATAATCTACTAAGTAAAAAGTTCGTGTTAATGTTTTAAAGTTTCAAATTCATTGTTTGGTTCGCGACCAGCTGAAGAATTCTGCAGGTATGTAGTAAGTAGTTGAGTTAAAGTTTAGAAAGCAATAATAATTTTCAAGAAATGCCAATAGCTTTGTCCCATTTAAAAGGTTGTTCGCGACAGTTATCGTTTGTCAGTAACTAGTACATTACAGTTAGTGCTTAGACATTTATTATTTACTACAAGTCTTCTGCATTCTTGTGAGGTTAAGGAGCAATTCACTGCCTGTTCGCAGCACCAAATATTTTGTTTGTTCACTTCATTTGCATAGTTCGGAGAAATAAAGTACTAACTTTAAATTACGCTCGTTGGACATTTCCTTACATCACTATTGTCTTTACATCACTGTGAGTTAAGTATCAGTAACATCACGTCTATTACTCTCCTGATGGGTACATGACTAGACGTGAAAGTGGTAACACTTTCGCGTTTTTGCTGCCTATGATGTGTGTCTAGCAATTGTAATCCTTTGAAATGATATCTACCTCTATTATAATATTTATGATCTTTAACTCATATTCAAGCTTAGGTAATGTTTTATACTAATACCATAGTTAATGATTATGGTTAGTGGCCAATTATTAGAGAGCAGATTATTACAGGAAAAAGACTTTCGCAATGTTTGCCTAGCGATGGAAACGTAACGCACGATCGGCACGATTCGCATCTTTTTAAATAGTTGTTGTTTTAAAATTGGGTTATGCAACGGTTGAGGCCGTTTAAGCGCGGCCCAGTGCAACTCGTAGTTGCAGAATATCATGCAGTTCAATTCAATGGTGGCGAAATAAGTAAGGCTTTTATAGTAGTGTCGGTAACCTGCTTGTGTCAATAAAATTAATGCTATGTCATCATAACGTTTTGCTATCATTATTGTTAATACTGTTTACGGTTACGAAATGGTCTTCATAGTGATATAGTAGTTATTATAATTTAAAATCAGTCGATGCTACAAGAAACTTGGACTTTGCAATGTCAAACAATACACCTCCAACATAACTAAATTAGGAATCGTCCATATTTTTGTAAGCAAATATCGACATTGGACAAAAGTGCATCGATTCCAAATTCGAGTAAACGGACTTCCATATTCTATGACTAATACACTTGCGATGTCTGTGGTCATCACAAACATAATAGATTTACATCTACATATATACCTCCGTGGTCACACATAGATAGGATCATGTAGCTTGCGTGTTGATTGCTCATTATTCTTCGTGTTGACTGCGCCAGCTCATCGAATCTAGGTACTTACATGTATTT
Source organism: Spodoptera picta (assembly GCA_038387885.1). Taxonomy (NCBI): domain Eukaryota; kingdom Metazoa; phylum Arthropoda; class Insecta; order Lepidoptera; family Noctuidae; genus Spodoptera; species Spodoptera picta. The sequence goes on from JAZHFQ010000778.1 coordinate 869,987, forward strand.
GCTTGAAAATGAAATTGCCTTGGAGGCGAAAATAATCTTACAAGATGGTTTTCTGTGAGAATGAACCAAAAACAAGCGTGTGACAGGTTGTGTTTACGTTATAGTTAAAAAAACAGGAAGTCAACCTGTTTTTTTGTTTTGTTTATCTTGGGGATGTTTGTTTTTTTCTTCCGTTCTTTTAAAATATGTTTGCCTATAAGGATTTTAGCCTCAACACAGTTTTGATATTGATGTATCAAAACTGTTCAGTACACGATTCCTAAATCGATTTGATTATTTTGACCTAAGTGAAGCACGAGTTTGTTTAAATATTTTGGCAATCGTTTATTAAAAGTTAATTGTTTACTGACACGAAGAGGACTATGAAAGTGATAGTTTAGAAGGCAAGAGTTTTAGAGGTCGTAAGTTCACGCGATCATGATGCGAGGTTTCGAAAGGTAATTTAGAATCTAAATTGTTTAGTGGTTATAGAGGTAGAAACACCGAGTTCAATATGTGCATTAAGAACCTCTTTGAATTGAGACTGTGATGGAAATCCATTGTAGGTTATTAGAGGTATATTACTACATATTCGAAGTTTTAAGTACTTGGAACTTGACTTTACGATTGATATCTGTTTAATTCATGAATAGAGCTTGATGATCTCAGATTATCATTCTAGTCTGGATAATAGGTCATTTAAATCTCTCTGCGTTTTTGTTCCTCTCTAATGATCGATGTGGTGCTCAGCTCTGAATACGTTTCTGATTCAAGTGCGTTATTAAATAAATAAGGTAACAAGTACCTACATTCCCCTATGATTGCTCTTTGATCTTATAAATAAACCGAGACAAATAGGTCATCAGACTTGTTATAAAGTAACAAGGAAGTTCAGGCCAATAGTAAATAACATTATGTCTAACTTAACGGTATATATACTGTGAATCAGATACTCATAAATCATATACCGTAAGTAGAAGCTTCCCGTCTAAATATGTACGTAAAGTACATGTGTAATGTCGCCATTGTTCACCAAGTCTGAACCTTTGTCTGCTTTTCTTTATTCTTGAAGATGAAGGTTATTGAGTTGATAAACATGATACACCTGGTTTTGCTTTTATAATTTCGATAACTTTGTTTTCCAAATAAGGCTCGTGTGAGTTGAAAATACATTTGATATATCTTTCTCTTTCACCTCTTTGTTATCATATTTTTATCTAGTTTAGTGACATACTAAGTTTAAAAGTATGTTATGAATTTGGTCGCTAGTAAAAGCTAGCTCGCATTAGAAAATACTTGCCAATTTTTTAATGTTAATGAGGTTTCAAAAAGTAAAAAATAACTTTCTTATCTGTTCTAACGATAAACGTGGCTGTAAGTAGGTATGTAAGCTCAAAGCTACAAGCATAAATTCTATAACAAAAAGTTGGAGGCAACTTGAAACTTCTTTGGGGGAGTTTCAAAAACTTTAGGTTACCTTATAAATTCTTCCTTAATCTCTATTCACATCAACAACTCAGCAATCTACTGTGTAGTGTTCAAGTGTATGTGTATAAAACTTGTCTTTTTGGTCCTGATTTCGCCGAAAATGAGTGTTTAAATGCCATCTACCTACCTGCTGATAACCAACCCGACCCTTCCGCTGCCTAAAAAGTCCAAAAAGACTTAAAACGCCAGATAAGATTCTTAGAATCATAAACGTCGCAGTTGTTTTTGAGATTCTTTGTATCAAAAAAGTACACGTACATTCGCAATAAGAAGAGTAAATAAACAAGTGGCTAAGGTAGTAAACAGTAAAACATCAATCGATTCATAAAGCCTTTATCACTTCTTATAGCTAAAATTACAACCAGGTGTTAGTCAATGTAAATGTAATGTAATTGTAATAAACGTGTTGGAATGCATTGTGGAACAACAATAACGAAATCTCAAAGTTTTGTGACACTTGTGATAAACAATTTACTAACTTAATCTTACCTTAATTTTCAAATTGGTGCCGCCGTAGTCCTGATATTTAACCAGATACAGGAATAGGTCGACTAAACAAACAACAGAAAAGCTACTTTCAATACACCGAGGACTTAAAATCTGGTTCCGCGATACCGCTATGCACTTAAGGAGAAGTTTACGAACGCATACTTCGCCTGTTTCAAAACTGCGCACACTGTACCGCACTGTTAATGTTTAAAAACCGTCTTGTTGTTCGTTGTGCTTAGAATATAATATAGTTCGTTTGACGGTGGCGTTCGTTCGATCGTTTTATCGTTGAACCGGTAGGACGGGGCGCGATACCTGCCGCGAACCCGTCGACTAATCGACTGTCTGCGCTGTAGGGCACGTGTTTACATGAGATCCATTCGTGTGTGTGCGTGCGAGAAGGCTTCGCTGCGCCTGCGAGTGTGCGGTGTTACCAGCACAATAAAACCACCAACGATCTTGTCGTAGACGCAGCGTCCATTTTAGAAGTGATTTACCATAAGTATTATTTGATAAATCATATATTTTTATCGATTTATAGGTGTTATTAAGAGTAGCGGGGTGTTGTGTGTAGTAAGGAGTTCACAGGGTGCTAGCATATCTATGGGTGTACCGCAGGGCTCGATACTAGGTCCATTCTTATTTTTAGCGTACATAAATTACTTGCCCCATTTATTTAAAAATGAACCGCAGATGGTATTATTTGCTGATGACACTTCATTAGTTTTTAAAATTAATAGACGCACAAATAGTTATGACGACGTAAATAATGCCCTAATGCAAGTTCAAAATTGGTTTACATTAAATAACTTAGTACTAAACAATAAAAAGACAAAATGTATTAGATTTGTTTTGCCAAATGTTAAAAGCAACGAATGTGACATATTATTGAATGGTGAGAAATTAGAGTTTGTAAAAGAGACAACTTTCCTGGGAATTACTGTAGACGACAAATTGCAATGGGGTCCTCACATTACATCATTAGCGGGACGATTGAGCTCTGCAGCTTATGCTGTCTGGAAGATACGACAGTTAACTGACATTGACACGGCAAGACTGGTGTATTTCAGTTACTTTCATAGCATTATGTCGTATTGCATTTTGCTGTGGGGACACGCTGTTGACATTGAATCTATTTTTATCTTACAAAAGCGCGCCGTCAGAGCTATCTACAATCTAGGTCGTCGCGAATCTCTCAGAGAAAGGTTTAAGGAGATCAACATTATGACCGTTCCATGTCAATTTATCTATGAAAACATCATGTATGTTAGGAAAAACCTATAGTTATTTGGTAAAGTGTCTGACAGACACCACTATCAAACTAGACATGGGAATAGATTAAGTCAGCCAATTTCGAGATTAGCGAAAGTAAGTAAATCGTTCATGGGATTCTATGTTAAATGTTATAATAAGATACCAGGCGATGTACAACAACTAAATGAATCCAAATTTAAATTATGTATAAAGAAAACTTTATGTAGACAAGCATATTACAAACTTAATGAATATATAGAGGATAAAAATGCTTGGATGCAGGCTAGTCCGGCTCCACAGGATAACTAAAAACACTGTTGTTTTAATGAAATCGTAAATAATACAGCCATATTGCTAAGTTGTATATTTTTTAACTTATATAACCAATGTAAATGTGAGAGCCCTGTAATTAACTTAATATTAAATTAGATTAGTAGAATTCATTTGTGTCAGCTTGGAGTTGTCATGCTCACTCAAAGGTCTCATTGGCGGTGGTGCGTGCAGTGGATCGCTCGATTCCCTACAATATGGTTGAGTTGGGCGGTGCTGGTGTACGTGTCATGTTCGTGAACGGGCGCCGTCAACTGGGACTGGTCAGCTCCAGACTGTATTATTGTTCTCAAGGTTATTTTCTTTCTTGATCACTTTGACTGGATTTTGGTGTTACATTGTTCTCGCACAATCCAAACAGCAAAACTATGTAACTAGTAAATTGTATAGTGAACCTGATTGAAAAAGAGTAACCTATGGAGTTTCTTGCTCGTTCTTCTCCATAGGAATCTACACCTTGGATTGATGAAATAGCTTCACTTTTAATATTAATTTTATTTTGACGTTCAAAAGTACCATTCTGGCCTAATTGAAATAAATGATTTTGACTTTGACTTTGACTTAGCTCCTAAATATCAGTTACTTGAAAATGTCTTGAAACTTTCAAACTTTAGTTTTTCATTTTATCGTTAGATTCGTGCGTTTGGACATATGTAGATACAATAACGCTGTTTAAGGGTGCTCCATACTTTACCACATTCGTGAATAATTAGAATCTGCTTAAAATTAAATTATTAAGGCGTTTTGTTATTAAATTATTTGGTTTTTGTTCGTGGTTAATATAAGAATACCTATGATAGTGACGTGCATCAACATCAATCACAGTTCTACATATAAATATGGAATAGTACTCACTACTGAACATAAAATCAACCCAACATCTCCCGAAATGCTATATTTGTGTTAAAGAGCTACTTAAACTTTAAGTAGCATCATGAATCGTTACATTACTTACCTACAATTTCCAAATCTTTGGTATTAATTTCACTGATCAAAATATACAATACTTTGTCCAATCTGAGTATCGAATCAGAATATCATGCTCAAAAATCCTTCGGTTGAGATCATGCTCGATGTTTTCTGCCTATGCTGGTTCGCAATATTTTGAAAGTTTATCTTACTTCGGCAGAAATACTTTTGCGTATGGCAACACTAATAACTTAGACAGCTACGTATACAAAATCGGAGGAGCTTTAATAAAGCACTGTGGATCCTTTGGGTTTAGTTTTATTTTCATTTATAAATAGCTTACATACTGGTTTGACTTCTTGCAAACAACTGCGACACTGTAATGGCGGAGTTTCTCAAAACATTCCACCATTTTGATTTTTCAAATTAGGTATCAATTTAAGCACTAAACTGGTTATTCTGGTCGTCTCTGATCCCGGTCGTTGTTCTAAATTGATTAGTCATCATTAGTTGCAGCCTGGGAATACCAGATTAAAAATATTCCTGGTAGGTATCTTGATGATGACAATCTTGAAGTGTAGTAAAAGGAGCTCTTGTTTGTTTTAAATCAGGGAATTGTTGGTCCCGTTTGGGTAGACGGTTCACCTAGGGTTTTTTCATTACCATGTACTTTTAGTCTAGTACTTTTCTTATTCCTTAGTAATTATCAATTCGTATATCTATTTATTTAAATGGTGTTGTAAAGTTGTTAAATGAAAATCACCAATTATAATTTTTAGATTTATTTTATTTTCAATAACATAAAAATGTTATGTTTTTTTCATTTTACACATTTCGAAATGAATTCATTGAGTACCAACCTGTTTGCTAAACTTTTCACATAATGTTCAATACGCTACAGTACAGTTTGGCTGTTTAAACTTCAGAGTCATGGGTCGCATGTTACCTTATTTAGAATTCTTTTTCACTTATTTCCAAATGCTGCTTATATTTGTACGAGCACAAAATCTACTTCACAGCAGTTCATTATAATATTCAACAAAATATATAATAATATTGTAATCATTTACTCACTTGGATGGATCAGTCGATTCGATTTTTGTTATTTTTTTTTAACGTGATATGCTATAAATTTTTTGTGATATTTTCAATTTTATATAAACAAATTCATTATTTTTTAAATTACCTAAATTAGGTAAACATGTAAAAAATTACTATTTGGTCTTACAAAAATCGTTGCGATGATCCATCCAGTAGCAATTTCCACTACAATAAATAGATCTAGCTAACTGGAATTGAAGGTCCCTTAAAATTATGTAATTTATGCTAAAGCTGTGATCAACTAGACACACAATCAATCAACCACGAACGGACGACGACAAAACATTTGACAACGTTCAACGTTCGTTACGAACATTCGTAAATAATTTATAATTTGTTTGAATAATTGACCACGGCTTTGTATAATACTAATTTTATTGTTTTCCGTAATAGTTTGACTAACTCTAAAGAGGCGTCCATATGCATAGCATGAAGTAAAGATGCGCAAATCATCAATTTACACAAGATAGTGAAAGTATCGACAGTTTTACATACGACTCTAAGTTAGAGATATTTTTATAAACTGGTATTAATTTTTAATAACCGTAAATAATGTTTGAAAATTTTACGAGATCTAAATGAGTTTGTGATTGTCATTATTTTACGGGAACTTAATTCCATCTAGAAAGAAAAATGTTGACAATTTGCGCTGCGCATTACTCTAATTATACAGATAATGAAAATTAAATAAGTTAACAAAATAACAAAATAATGTGATTGATTTTGCTTGCGCAACATTACTCGAGAATTTGAAAATTGGAACCAAACATTTGAAAATATGTGAAATAAGATTTTGTCAATTCGATGCTCATCGCAATTTCAATTCTTATGTATTAAATGTATAAATATTTTAAAACAATGTATACATATACATATTAACTCTATTTATTTAAATAAAATTTATTTATCAGCACTTTATTATTATTGCTTTACGTGATTCTGAGGTGGGCAAAACGAAACAAAATTAAGATGAGCACTGATGTAACATATGTATATATAATATGTATTCTTCTATGTATGTTTGTTTATATTGGCGGTTTGCACTTGTAAATAGAAAACGTTTTAGAGCACAGATACAGTAGACTCAACATATGTGAAGTAGACGATAGACATATTTAAGTTATTAATCATGTTTTTAAACTCATAAGTTCGGGTATGTTATGTGACTATATCCAAGTTCAGGAAAGACAAACTAAAAGATAATTAAAAAAGAAAATATTATTATAAAATTAGTTTCTATAGATATAGGAACTTTTTGCCTACAAATCAAAGAAATATCAAGAGACTAGTTTAGTATAATTGAATCATATAGATGAACAAAATAAATAAGTCTTAAATGTTCTTGTATTTTTAATGGTTCTAAAATATTTGACTATTAAAAAATAGTTGTAAGCTTACTGTACTGAGCTCTAAACGTGCAGGCTTGTATAATAGGTATGGTAATTTTGTATGTACATGTAAAACCATGTGTAGATTTTCTTTAATTTAGTAATACTATACTAAACTGGCCGTCATATAAGTATCTGCCATGTTCTTCTCCTGTATATAACTAGGTAATATAATATTCTTATCTAGATTCATATTTACAAATAATACAGTTCATTACTATTTATATAGAAATTAAAATATATTTCTATCATTCTTCGATTCACATAACGCAAAATAATTTAACAGAGTTCATTTTTGCACTCACATTTACAATATACTTTGTAACTAATTTGTTACCATTTATTTGTTTATTCAAACAACTCATTTAGAATATATCACCCAAAAGCGAGTAGCGTTATACTCACGAATCCTATCATATCTTACCATTTAAAAATGCAGAATATGCGAAAACTTGAAGGAATATGTTTACAGTAAATGGCAATTGAACATTATAGTTCGCTCGCATCCAATAGGAACTATAAGATTCACAATGCCTCCGGACGGGCCAGCCGCTCGCGCTAACCTATACGTACAAAGAGCCGCCCGGCTCCGCCCACAGTACACAAAACAACTAGCACAAATAAAATAACTCCTCTTTATTATTTACACCCGGTGAACTAATCACAAATTATGGACACAAATCAAAAACTAATCGATTACAGTAATATCGAACAAGAAGTTGAATTATTTATGAAAATTTGTGTTACAGTTTATGCTAGAGTTTAGAATGTTAAAGGAGCTCAGTAGCGCCACCGTGTGTGCGGCGGTGCGAGGAACTATACATGCACAACACCGCAGTGTCTATGGCCGTTGCCTCCAATACTTTACTTATATACCTAATAAATGTTCTCCAACACCATTGTTTGAACAATCGATGCCTCTGTGTGCCACTGTATTCAAAACAACAGTACGATCGGAACTTCTACTAGACGATAACACCTTTACAAGGTGACAGAGATTCTGAAGACATCTACTGTTGGGACGCTCCGCTGTATTGAACCCAGTGACACGTGGAGAAGGAACTAAAATCTAATATCACAATATCGGGCTTCTGGCTTGCTTGATTGCGAGTTGAACAAACGCCTAGTTTTACTTTCAGACGAACAAATCTCATTGTAACAAGTATTACGTAGACGGTTATAGACATCAGCAAGTTTTTTGTGGATATTCCACTAAACAGGTAGAATATTTTCTGTTAAGTACATTCGAGATCCTCAGTTTCCTTTGTTGGTGGTTTTAATTGACAATCCTGTATGTCTTTCCGTCTACGTATACTGCAGGTCACCGTCTGTTCATTCAAACAGCGCCAGGAGGTCGTCGGAGGAAGGCGCACGCGGTGGATGGCTGCCCGCCGACGATGATGACGACGGCGGCGTCGCTAGTAGTTCACCTAGTGCAGGTGCGTCTAAATACGACAATAGCTCCATCGGGTCCACACTTGTCTCCGGCAATAACTAGAAAGGAAAAATATAAAAATCAGGCTTTGATCGACGCTTCGCTGGTGGTGATTCCTTTTTATAATCGGCTTAATGAACACAAATCAATTACCATTCAGAGGATCAACAATGAAACATCCAACGAGGTAAATATGAACATTTTTAAATGTGTCTACAATATTGTATTTACTTTTCTTTTAATAAATTCAATCGTGATCTGCTGTAGCTATAGCCCTGAAATTGTATGTAATTTTATGGCAATGTATATTGTGAGTACTTACATTGAGATTATCTGTCCCTTCTCCATCTATGACGGCGGCGGGATCAAAATTGAGGTCGGCGGGAATGTCGACATCGGTGAGGGAGTGGTGGTCCACGGAAGGCGGACCCGGCGTATGCGAGGAACCCGGCGTGTGGGCGCCGCCACCGCCCGGTGTGTGCGCTGAGCCCGGCGTGTGCGGCGTGTGCGGTGTATGCGGCATCTGCAATACACCATACTTCAGACACAGATTCTCACCCAGGTATGCTAAACACATAAGATTTTACACTAAACACATTCACTTGATAATAACAACTCTTACCTGATCGTTAAGACTCTTCTCCATCGCGTTCAGAGGATCTAATGAGTTTACACTCTCATTTAGATGAGACAGAGGTCCGTTTCCAGCAAACTCGTTACTGCCAGGCCCATTGTTCATACCGAAATCATAATTCTGATTGTTCGAACTTGAATTTCTGTTCTGACCGTTTTGGTTATAGGAAGAGATCATAGAGCCACTGGCTATTGTGTTCATATCAGGAGGAAGGTATGGCGATAATGCCTGGTTCATATCCCAGTTGTTCATTGTTGGCATGTTCATAGAACCCGGTGATACAGCTTTACTACGCTTTCCTAAGCTGCCGTCACTGCTATCTTCTTCTTGCTGCGGAAACAAAGTAAATAACACTTTAGAAACGATCTACATTTGGCACTAGTAATTGTGTTAACTAAAAATATAAACAATCGTTATTGTGCTTCGTCGTGTGATAAATACTCACCTTAATCCCAGTATTGTTAGTTATTTTAGTAGCCTTCCAGTTGGCGCCACTGTCGATTGTCACTTCATCTACATCTGAACTGTTTAACGTGTTTAGGATGCCCCACATGTATTGGTCGACTTCTAACCCTTCTAATTGTGCTGGTTTACTGAAATGATAAAATGTTTTGTAAGATTTTGTACATTTTGTTATATAATATGGTTAGGTAAATGTATACAATCTAAGAGAGACTTACTTGCAGACTGGACATCGCCATGACCCTCGTTCACAGTTTAGTTGTAAATACGATTCCAGATCGAAACACTGTATGTGTTTGCATTCGTGTCCACGTGCTGGTAAGGTGATCTTCTTACACGTAATTGGACATTTTAATGATACTTTTAAAGCTATTTGTTCAACACTGTCCCTGTCATTAGCAGTGTTAGATCCATTGCTACCGTTTGTCGGCGTTTGGTTGAAGTTCATTTTGATCTTCGCGATACAGTGGTCTGCTGTTAATAGGCGTTTTCTTAATAGGCCTTGCAGCACACTTCGTACGCTCGGCCGGTGAACTAATTGTAATACAAACAGATGCGACTGAAAAGAAAAGACAAATATAAAGTTTCATTGTTTATGAGTTTGCAATTTGCATTAATGAAACATGTATCGGTTAATTAGATGAATTAAATGTAAATACTTACACAGCAACAGGCTGAAACGGTGATCTGTATCGTGTTTCTGCCTGGCTGGCACACTTCTTTCAGGTACAATGGTTTGTGTGATGTTTTGTTCTCTCCTCTATCTATTACTAATGGAGTCGCGTTGACCGACACTTGAACACTTGCTGGCCAGTTTGTGTTCATCTGCCTATCTTCGTGGTGGAAGCATTTTAATTGTAGCTCAAGGTCCGATCTGCAAGAAAACATTATTTAGTAAGCTGTCCTTGTTTAATACATTTGGTTTTACAGTCATTTATGTAACTACAATAATATTTACCTCCATATTAACGTCGAATGGACCGTGGGCTTTAATTGAAATACATGATTGCTAACAGCTAAATTATGTTCTAATCTAAATGGTGGTAGTATAATACCATCTCTTACGGGGAATGTTAACCGGAGCTCGTCATCTGAAAATAATAGAAAATAATATTTAATTAATTTGTTGTCTACAAGAGATATACGTAGTATTTAACTTTTACATATTATTATAGAAAACTTACTTTGCATGCCCATAGAAGGTTTCAGCTCGTTGAAATGAGGTTTCACATCGCCATTAGGGCTGATATATGGAGGCATACTGCTGGCAGGCGTTAGAGGTGGCGTCGGATTTCCAGGAACTGGACTGTGCTGGTAGCTCATGTTAGTGCGCATTGCAACTTCCTGCGCGAACTGACTTCCGTATTGTCCACCATACTGCGCATTACTGCTCTGGTGCTGAGGAAACTGGTTTGGCACGTTACCATTGAAATATTGCCCCTGATTCGAGTAAGGCGGCGTCGACTGCCTCATCGTTCCTCTCATTGCTGCACCGAAATTTCCGCTAGGTCCCAACGGTTGCTGTGGCGGGTATTGCCCCTGGAAGCCCGGCCTACCACCGTACCCCGCTGGGTACTGAGTCGGTCCAAAATTGGGCTGCCCACTCATGTATTGCGTCTTCCGCTGGCCCATCAGCATAGTACCGGACGGATACGGCGTATGCCGCCTCTGGTATCCCGGCCCCATTTTTGCCGAGCTGCTCATTTGTCCAGGCCCCATTTGCGATGGCATCATGTTTGCGTGCATACCCATGTTAGCCATCTGAGCCATTGGGTTCATACCGTTCATACCGGCATTTCCCATTTGCCCCATACCGGTCATCCCATTCATCCCGCTGTTGCCACCCATCCCCATCCCAGTCATTGCTGGGTTATGACTGCGTTGTTGACCATAGCCGTTCATCGCACCATATTGGGGGTTTCCCATAGTCATGTTACTTTGCATCTGTAAAATGATAATTTTTATCTGTAGAATCGTATAGGTACGTGACTTAGAGCATGTTCAATTATTTTTTATCAACTTTCAACTCCTTTTGATTAATTGATTAATATTCAACGAGTGTTTGTGTTACAGGTTTTTTTATTAAGGGTCGAATTAGGAGTAGGATATCAGTATTTCATCACAGTTGAGGGTGTTATATTCGCTTTTGTTACCTGCGAAAATGGCTGCGAGTCCTGCATCGCGGCCGTGGTGGCCGCGGCGACCATTGCGGCGGTGGCGCCGAACTGCGCGTTCTCGCCCCCGCCGCTCATCGCGCCCGAACCGCCGGCGCACCCATAGCCGCTAAAACAATATCAATCAAATTTTTATAAATAAAAATTCACAGATTTTGTAGATCTAGATATGTACTTACTATACTACTTCCTAAGTACCTCATTAAGCATATTCAACATTATCAAAGACTTCCTAAGTACCTCATTAAGCATATTCAACATTATCAAAGTTACTAATAGTGTTAAAATTGATTGTTTCTTATAGTGTATATCAAATAGATACACGTGTACACATTAAATGTGAAATCGGTCCGGTTAATATTATTTCACTCACGATACGAGCAGTTTCTATTGCAAGCGGCCTTGCAGAATCGAACATTCCACACGTTAACGCTTCGATTATTAATAAACTCAGACTCAATATTCAACCCAAATTCTATCGACGCAAGATCTTTTTTAATACACGCCGTGATTTTATTATTTTACTAACAATGAGAGAAAAAATCAATATGGACGTATAGTGACGCGTTGTTACCCCTGTGTTTCTCTCGGGATGTGTTTGATTTTTTGTATGGCGCCGGAGTGGGAGAACGATTCATGTGAACTGCTTTTGGGGCGAATTCCCGAGCCTTCCCGGAGCCCTTTCTAATAATTCCCATTCGACAAATGCACGACAAACACTCGCACGGGCTACCCATTGTTGCGAGCATCTGTAGTGGAGCAACAATATTGGCCCTTTGTGAACGTGTATGAAATTATTTTAATACATGTACATTTACGTGTGTGCGTGTAGTATGTACACAAACAGTAACTGATTACGTACAAAATTAATTGAGTTGTAAAATATACTTTTATATAACAATTCGAAACATAACTCGCTAAAATTAGTTTGCTAGCTACGATTGCATTACCGTACGTCAATCAATTATAAGGTGCGTAGTCTGTGGTATTGTCGATATTTGATTTATTGTTGTGAGGCGGTTACATCTAGATACTACCTTTTAAGTATTCTCGTAAATAGCTTAACAGATACTTAATAGCGCCGACAACTAATAAACACAAGTCAACAACGCTCAACTCGACATCGTCTCTATTCATTGTCGCTGCAGATGATTTACAAGGGTCCTTCCTTAGGTAAACTCGACCCGGCCTGCACTTCTTTTTATAGTTTTGTCTGGACCTTTTTCTTTTTGCCGACCGAAATGTGTAGTCAACAAAAAATCTGTGTGTTCTGTATCCTGGTACACTTTTTGTAAAAGTGGTACCACATCCGAATAATCACTTACGGTCTGTTCAAAATATTTGGGTTGTTGAATGCGAACGTTCGTCTCAGGCATTCTTTTGGGACAATTCTCGGAACACCTTTATGAAAGACTTATCTCTCGGTAAACGAGCCTGCACAGACTTGACGACTGCTGGCGAAATGGTACCCCTACTACCATGGAATATAATACTGATGCTTTGTGCAGAGGGTACGACACGATCTATATGTGGGCGCGTTACACCCGTTCTTCGACATACGAAACTTCTAAATAAATCAATATGAATGAGTAGGCAAGCCGCTATTTTGAGAAGCTGGAAGGTGTTTGGCATAGTATTGAGAGATGTGCGAGTAACGCGTAGGTATTTTGATACATAGGCTGCAGTTAATTTTAGATTAGTGCGCAGACGTGTCGGATTCCTAGTTAATTGGCAGTCGAGATAATCGTGTATTGAAACCGCTTGCTTAAGAATCACGTTTCTACTTTCAAATCTAAATTATTAGGCGGCCAATGTGTACCAGGATTATTTGTTATTTGTAGTAACAGTAAAGATTTATTATTGTAGATTTGTTGTTAAAATCATTTATAAGCGTGTATAACTGAATGTTAAGTTTTATTTGAAGTGAAGTGTTAAATAAGGCATTAATTGTGAGTCTCATATAGATTACTATCGCGGTAGCGTGAAGCCGTGGCGTGTTCCACCCCTGTGTTTCGACGACAGTTGGTCACCCCCATTTAAATGCCACTTCGCATTGTGGCTTGTGCGCACACTGACATAATATAAAAGCGTTAACGTTAATATTATTGGATCGATTGAATCGCGTCTTAAGTATCTTTTATTTTGATTAGTATTAGTAGCATAGTGTTTTTATTATAATCGTTGTATACATTCAAGTGTGTAAATAAGAAATCTTAAATAGAAATGCGTCTGATTAGGAGTCGGTCTATGTAACTAGTATATTTTTGGATTTGTTTTGCCGCGAAGTGTAACCACGGGCCATCGGCGTTTTAATTAAGTACAACACAATCTATCTCTTTCCCATCAATTGATGCGGGGTCCGGAGAATGAATCATGCTTCAAGGAGCGGATTCCGGGGGTTTACAAATGGAACCGAGCGTTCCGGGGTAAATACGGTACAATGAGCGGGGAAGGGTCGGCTACGTCGCCTAGGGTAAGTGGGGCCGGTCACGTCAATATGGGGCTTTATTATGGCGACGCTCCCGATAATAATTTGTTTGGCTGTGATGATATTGAACCGAAAGGAATCGCTAATTTAACAACGTAGATTAACACGTGTATTTAAATTTGCCTTTTTTATTTCATGTCATTGAGGAAGATGTTACTGTTTCGATTGAAACGTTATGTGTTACAAACACTACGGCAGACATATTTAAGGTTTCTGTTGAGAATTCGTTCGGGCATGGCGCACGTGGTGTATTAGTATGTTGTGTCAGTGCATCCGCCCCCAGACGTCTCGCTCGATTCAAACTGACGTTTTTTCCCACGATCACTTACTAACGGTTACAAATCTCTTTGTTACTTACAATGCCCTTATACATTCTTAACACTTTATAATTTGATATTAATTTAATGAGTAACTTTGGTTCAGTTTCTCTAACTTCCCTACCCTTGAAGTTAAGTAGACTTCCTGTGTTCTGTTCACACAATCTCGCTGCCGGTCCCCACTTTTATTATTATTTACTTATTGGTTTTGTATAAAGGCAGCCTGCCATCAACAATATGTCGTTTGTAAAGGTGACTACTAAACAAAGCCGTTGAGCGCTTCGACTTAACACCTGCTCAGAATTTTTTATAACATTGTAATTTGGTTCATAATAATCATTACTAAAAACCGTTTATTTGGATAATCTTCTGTAATTATTTATTTAAAATAGTGACAGTTTAAATAATCAAAGTAGAAAGTATAAACGAAAAAATGTTATTGGAATGAATCTTTAACTGTTTGATGCTCTCGGTTGTGTTGCTAGTTTAAATGTTTTGTTTATTTGTGTTTATTGTAAGCGCTAAAGTGCAGTCACCGCGTGCATTCCCATTATGTGCCTGTGTGAGAGTATCGAGTATTGTGGATGTGTGCGTGAGTCTGCAGTAGTGTGAGTGCAATGAGGTGCGACTGTGTGCGTGCCGGGTGCCCTAAAGCGTTTGTGCGTGTGAATGGAGGAGCACATTTCATTTATAATTGCAGTGATGCGCGGTCGGCAATGTCACACTTGTGTGTACTTTTAAAGTTATGTTTGGTTTGTCGGGGCAATCGAATGCACGAGTATTTAAAATAATTAATTTAGTTCTTATAGATTTTGATTTACGTACGTTTTTTTGTTAGATTGGTTGTGTAATAAGAATTTCACAGTTAATTTAATACATGAATTGTAATGTAGTTGAGATATTTACGTAGATGGTGTATTTTTGATTTTATTGCTTGTTAACTACGATAAGGTGGCACAGGTAAGCCGAGTCACGTTTCAGCGTTTTGTTGAAATGTAAACAAACTTGTTCCGGATAAGATAAAAACAGTTAAGGCAACCGGGCTGGTACTTACACAAAGCGTCAGTTTTGGTAACTGATAACAAATTACAGATCTACCTATTTATCATTTTTGATTCATAATTTAACCGTCACTTAGATAATTTGCTCTCAACTTTATAATTCTGACAATTTTATGCAACGATGTTTCCACAACACAGACAACGATTTTTGTAATATTGTTGACTATTTAAAATTTAGATTTATGCTCATAGCAAAAAAATCTAGCAATTTCTACGTAACCTTACATAACTCCTACCTAATAAAAGTTAAAACATAAGTACTCACCTAGGGGTGTTGACTCTGTATCCAATGGTCCCTTGCAATGGGTTGTGTTTTCCACTATCGGGAGCTTGTGCTCCCCCGTAGGTGATGATAGAGCCCGCGTACCCAGCCGTACTATTGGAGTTCGCCGTCCTGCCGTTCCAAGGCACCCCCTGAAACACGATGCACCTGGTTTGTTGCGACTCAAAAATATCGACGTCAGCTCGTAACTGACATCTCTACCAATCGGCATTAATTCAACAAAATTTCCATCATGGTGAATTCTACTTTTTTCTTCAATATTGTACTCGTGTCAGTCGCGAGCGTACAGTCGTATTTTCTGTTATCGCGTATCGCGCGTAAATTTCGCTCCAGCCGTTCGTCGAACGTCAACAATTGACGAAACGTTCATCGTTTACCTTTGTGAAAATTTCATTGCCGTCATCTATTATGAATCGCTTCTTGTCCATTATTTTCATGTCTGATTATTATTATTTAATTTTCAATCCAATTAAACATTTATCATATTTATTATTTTTAATCAACACTTAAAATCATGATTGATTTTGTCACTCAAATTTTTGCTTGATCACACAAGTGTTCATTTCACATTTTTCATCTGTCAACGATGAACGCTCCGTGCATTGATTAGTCTTCGAATCAGCTGAGACAAAATCCAGCGTGTACGTTTACGACAGGTGGTGTTCTGGCTTTAAACATTTCACATATTTTTTGTGAATACCCAATGTTGTTTCAGAAAAATATTTTATTTTAAATGAATATTTTTCAAAATCTATGTTGAAAAAAATTTTTTTTTAACTTGTAAAAAGTATTAAAACCAGCACAGAAAATTTAGGAAAACACTGATATTTACTTGAATGCCACTTTCACGTAACACTGTTCTTGAATTCACTGCAGAAATATTTAATTCATAATCCAATGTTGACACTTAGAATAAATCCTTTTTTGGTGATCCACTTCACTGTTTGCTCAAAAATCCAAATAGTCACTTATCACAACTCATCAAAATCCAAATCCAGGGAGTAATGAGATAAAACTTGTCACTGTGTTCCAGCATTCGATAGCCAATAAGTTATCGTTCACTCACGAGTCCGACTTTGAAGTCACCGAAACATCATAGACGTGTTGCACGAGTGTCGACACCGACGTCACTGGCTACGACGGCGAACGACCGCGCATTCGACCGTCAAAGGTAACACTGGCTGGATGATGGCGATGGTGAGCCGGCGACGGTGAGTGAGAGGTTGCGGCGCGGGGCGCTCCCACCCCGCGCGACGTTGCCAGCTCGCCGCGATAAGTGGCGCACCCCCGCGTCCCCCGCTCGTAAGTCGTCGTCTCGGCACTCGGCGATCGGCCGTGTTCGGGCGCCATCGTCACCGTATCGGCTCTCTGCCCCACCCCGCGCGCTCGACGTTTTCACGTAACGGTCCTCAATCGAGCGCGATACTGCCACTGCGATAGTTGCAATGTTCTGCCGTCATTGCGATTTCAATGATTAAAGTAGAGCGCCGTCGATAAAAATGTTATTGAATATTTAATAAAATTAAACATTAGGTTTTGAGAATTTTATTCAAAATGTTATGTAAAAAATATTGATGATAATAATATTTAAATAATCTCAGGTAGATATTATGTATCTCAGTTTTTGCGCAGCGGCTCGACGCGCTGCGACGGTCGACAAGCGTCTGCGTTGGGGCATAATAATTAGCAACGATAAACAATGGGCTTGTCGTCCTCTGGCTGCTACCTGCGCATGACGATAGAGGACGAGTGACTTGTCCCGAGATGTCCTTGCGGTGTGCCGCTTTGTCGCTGCTCGTATTTTGCACATCTTTCATTATTGCTGTACCAAATTTTACGTTAATTAATTTGACATACTTAGGTCTTTTTATCTCGCTATGTAAAAATTGGTACCTATACTTAGATACGTAAATAAATTAGATAAAAACTTAAATAAATTAAAAAAAAAACGCCCTTCAAATAATTTAATTAGGAATCTTACACCAAATACTTAACTATTTTATCTTTAGTCATGTCATGATGAATATAAACATGTTATTTACCAAAACAAACAGGACGGTGATCTGAGTATGTACCTAAACCGAAATCAGTAATTTTAGGTTCAACAATAAAATTTTATAATTATAGTACCTGTTTATAATAATTAGGTATGTATATCTGCCTGGTACCACGAACATTTTAGGAAAACTTCTAAACTAAAGTTGTTTACTTGTATCGTAAAAAAATAACACGTGTCATTTACTTATCTATTTAATTATAAAAAATGTTTTATATAAAATGATATAATAAGAAATGGTAATGTTAACATTTGTAAAACGGTCTACATTTGTTTTGTGCGGCACGCACATCGCCTGCGCCGACTGGAAAGTCGGGAAAGCGAACGTAAAGCAGTGCGCGCGTCGCGTCTCGTCCGCGTTCCGATGCGCCCGCGCCGCGCCGCCCTCTACTCCATTCATAAAAATAATTAACTACCTATCCGCTCCAACGGCTCTAAATATAAATGTTGTGTAAATATAGCGATTTTCACATTTGTTAATAAAATAGTAGTATTAGGGTAACTTCATCCTTCGGGAATAGTTTTCCATTCCACGTCGTATGTCATTGTTATTATAATATATGTATTTAAAATAGCTGAAATTTTTGGAAGGGTAAACAATCACTTTGATGTTTTTTTTTTCCTTTTTTTAGCATACAATGAAACTATTTATTTACTTTAATCCTATGAAAATTAGCGTGCCACACTACAGAGTATCCCGAACTTGCGCGTGTGGCCTCTCCCTATGGTACTTCGTACGGTAGACAATTACAAAGTTTAAATTACAAATTAGTTTCAAATATGTACTAGTGTGGCTCGTCTCGTCTATAGATTACTTGAACTTACAGACTTCAGTTTTACTCTAATTTGATTACTGATCTGTTTGAATATGTTTTATATTTTATATCAAGTTTAAAGGATAGTTTAGATACAGTTTTGCCAATGAAAATCGGTGTTATAGCTTTAAAATCGTGATTATAGAAGTAATGGCATAACTGTCGGAAAAGATCGCATTCTTCTTTTTGAGGAACAGGTACAGAGTACCTAAGTATTTGAGGAAAACTACAATTCGTTTTATATAGCAAGTTATAAAAAAATACTTGGCTTGATTGGTGAAAGAATGTTCTGTTAGATACCTATAAACACAACAGAGACGATTAGAACGTGTTTAGTTACCTTTCTTCCGCAGAACGTTATCAATTCAGATAAAGTTTGTGACATAGGACAAAACTGATAAGAAACATGCCATAAATATGTGTACATTTACACACGTAGCACATACTTACCTAAGTACAGATAGGTATGAATGTTTTCATACCTTTTGTGCTACGTGACTGCACAGGAGTGAAGGTCGATCACAAGTATTGGTGGAATCTAATCAGTACAGATCTACCATTCTGTAATATAGTGCAAATAAATTATAACAAAGTTATTTTGATTGTAAAAAATAATGTTTGGCTGAAAAGGTTTCATTTTATTGACTTTTCTCAGCCTTGGGCGGGCGGCTGAAATTCCTTAGGCCTACTTATGTGTAGGTACTTTAATTCTCAAGTTATTTAACGAAACGGGGTTTGATAAAGTCGTATTAATAATTTTGTCTGTCGATTGATTCGTTTGGTGGTTGATATCGACTTGTGTGGGCTTCAAAATAGAAGGCAAAGTTCATTTTACCTCCATTTTGGAGCAGACGCTAAGGGGCAACACGAAGGCGGGAAACCGATTTTGCTTCTAAAGTAAAATATCTCAGTTACAGAAAGAAATAAAAAAGATTATTGTACTTATGAAATCTTATATCAAAGAGCTATTTTACTCGTGTAATAGATATTCTAAAAAAATATTTTAGCAAATAGGTTTAAAACTATGCCTAGTCAAAGTCACCTAAATATTAAATAAACGAGGAAACGAATAATGATAATCACGATTTGGATTTTCCAAAAATATAATTTATCAATAAAATAGGTAGGTACATGAAATCGTTTATATCACGGTCATTACTTTGGGACCCGATCGACGTAGAAAGAACGACAAAGATAATGTGACATTTACATGCTACGCGGGTTGTTTATTTACTACATACTGATTAATGTTTATATTTAATTGTGTAGAGAATCAGCACAGACGATATCGCTCTCGATTTTTTATGTAATACGTAAAATTCACGCACGTTGTAGCAATTACTTTAAGTAGAAGCTCTATACAAATAAATAATGAATATAGCTTATATGCCAGTATTGTTATTGTACTCGAAGCAGCTGTAAATCTTATATCTGTATAATAAAACTTTTTTCTATGTTCAGTGGATAATATTACTATTGATTATTTGAGAAAACAACAATGAGTACGTGGGTAACTACGTTCACCATTCCGATACATAAGTTTCTATTTAATTATGACATAACATAGTATCACTGCCTTTTTTCCTTTTAGGAATGAGGAAAGAAAGATATTTGCTAGTAATATTTGTCCTTTGTAGATACACGACGCAACACTCGTACAGTGTCTCGACAAATAATTTAAATTCAAAATCTTATTAAATAAATAATTTTGTTGCCAAGTAAAGGCAAGTTAATGAATAACATGTGTTCTGTAAACGTCTGTAGGTAGTTAGGTACAAACTGGTCACGTGTCGATGTGATCATGCAATTCCACTCGGTATTACAACAATAGCTCATCATCAAAGCGTTGAAAGCGGAGAATTAAAAAAATCAGTTTTTCCTCATATGTTGACAACAGTTATAAATCACAGTCGCCGTGTTTATTTTATGATCCAGCTATTATCGTCAACTCGGCGGTTTTGCAACGTGGTCGCTGCGCCTCCGTGCTGAAACGCGTGCAGGGTTGTCCAATCACCAGCACATCACTATGTTTTTACATAATAAATACACCATAATTTTCCTCATTACCTTCTCTGAAATTCCCGAGGTCGACTCGGTTATTTATGTAGGTAATTGATTTCTATACGAAGAAATATAACAAATTAATTTTAATTTAATCTTTATGTGTGCTAGAGCTACGTTAGTTAGTGGCATCCCTTGCTTCGTAGAAGTCGTAAAAAACAGATATGTTATACTCGTATTTGTACCTACATGCATCGGCTATTTCCGTATCTCTCAGTACTTCCATTCCTGCGGTGTTTCGCAGCCAGATCTTATGGTATTTAATTTTATGCAGCAATGTTAGAATCTTACTCACCACAAACGAGATGAGTAACGTACAATTTGTTTTATTGTATTGTGTTTCGTGTCCTGCAAGTGAGCAGGTACCTACACTAAGACAAAATAGGGTAGATTATTATTTCTTTTGTTTTATTCGTAACTAAAAATTCTTGTTTAAACGTGTTCCGAACCAGCTGAATGTGGCATTCAGAGATAACAAGTAATTATTGTTACTGAAAAAGATTATGCTTACCTACTATACAAAAAGTGAAGTCATCATTTGGAACAGGACTATAAGATTTCTACTGCGTCCCCATCTTCCGGTCATTTAGTAAAATCATAACCAATAATAGTTCAATAAGACGTAATATTATAAACATTTACTTACTAAATATTAGTATGCATGATTTCAGGTAAAAATGAATAAAAATAGGTATGCCCAATCATAAGTAAAGGACAATAACGCTGATAACGAACCCACGCAATATTGGCAATGTCATGATATGTTGCAATTATTTATATAAATGTTCGATATACCTACTCTTATCAATTTAGGTTATAGCTGAGATAAAAATACGCATATAAAAGGAAGACTAGGTACTTTGTCACATTTCGTCTCATGTTTATGAGCTACTTGTATTGGGGACTGATAAAATGAACCTTTGGACTTTGAACAGTAGGAAAATAAAATTATAATTTCATGCTAAATAATAATTTGTTAAATGCCACGGGCAAAGTACGTAGTGCAAGTTTTAAATATTTTGATAAACAAAGTCAATTGTTTATATTTTTGTATCACTATAGTCGTAGTATAGATAGTTGAAGCAGCCATTGTAGAGGCAAAATCATTAAATGACTTCTCCCGCCCTGGGTGAGTTAAGAGAGAATATCAGAGTCTAACTGACTAAAAACCCCTATTCCTACTTCAAGCTGGGCCCCGGTGACCCGCTAGGTCCACCGCAGCCCCGAGCGCACGGCGCATCGCGTTCCGCGCGCGCCTCAAAGAGCCATCAGACCACCACAGATGGGGCCCAATAGGGCCGATGCCGATTCGGAGTCGCGGAGAACCTAACGGGTAACCGGGGCTCCGGCTCGACGTGCAGAAGAAGGAACGGGGTGGTTTTTAGTCAGTAAGAGTCTGACACTCCCTCCCGCCTCACCCAGGCGGGAGCAGTCATTCGATGATTTTCCCCCTTAAAAAAAAGGTCCACCGCAGCTCCAGCTACCATAGCCTAAAATCACCAAAAATGCGGAGTTGTCTATGAAAGAAATTGTTGTCATCCTATTTGGAGAACCCCTTACTGTAGCTCCTTATGCGCAATTAGAACTAAATTTAAAATACCTTAGATATCATCCAAGGATATTTTCGCCAGTGTTATCGCTTTGTTTTGTAACTTCAATGATAGCAGGTAAAGAAACTTTTGTTTAACATACTTGCCATTCGAATAATTTTTTTAAGAACTACAGAACTCGATCTTACTTTACCAGGCCAGGCCACTGCCAAAGTAAGCAGTTGTTTCGATACAACTTAATGACCAAACCGACGAATTGAAGTAATTTAATATTTTGGATGTGACGTCATTATTAGCATGACACAGCAGATTTCTTAAATCAATGATTAGAGTAAAAAATACCATTGATTCTACCAAAATTATAAGGAATAAGTGTCTTGAATTCATACTCTAAATTGTAAATTTTAGGCTTGAAAGTTTGCACCAGTTTTATTAGTATACAGATTAGATGAGTATGGGCCCCCCTTCACCAATCTCCCCAATCCCTGAATCCCCGACATTCCTCAAATTTCTGATCTCTAAAATGCTGGTAACGGACTTGTAACGCCTTTGGTGTTCTAGATGTTACCATCAGGTGATCCGCCTGCTCGTTTACCGGTTTATCCTGTAAAAAAGATAACTAAAATTAAGACAATAATTTGTTTCTTTTTTTAAAGCAGGAATAATAATGCGAAAATAATGATTTTTAATTGAGTTTATGAAAGGATTTATCCTAATGTGTACATGACCCTATTAACTTGTCAATATCATTTAGAACTTTTGTATTTGAAGAATATAATACTGGTTTTACTAATAAGGTATTATCAAAGTAAATAAGTAACAAAACGTAGGTAATAATGAGGCGCCTAACGACAATAATAATGTCTATTTTTGGAGAAAGTATTTGTGTATTTTGTACTGATAACAACTGCGTAAATACCCATCAATTCAATGTATCATAGTGATTAGCGTGAATCTTTTTTTTTTCAACAAGCATCTACCTAGTTGAAATTATGAGGGAGACCAATTCATTGTTTGTTGGTGTATTTATTACTTACTAGCTGACTTGGCAAACTTTATCCCGCCCAAAATTTTTTTTCTCACCTTTTAACTCGTTGAGTACCGTCATTATAGACACAATTAACTCGTCGAGTACCGTCATTATAGACACAATTATAGAACAATAGGTTGCGGTCACCGGTGTCCTCGCGGTGTTTGACAGTTTAAACCATTCCTGGACTTCTATGAACATTTCAAGACTTAAATTAGCCAAATTGGTACAGTCGTTTTCGAGTTTTAGCGAGACTAACGAACAGCAGTTCATTTTTATATGTAAGATTTATTTAATATTATTATATTTAGTTAAGTACAAGTACCTATCCAAAATCGTCCAAGATGGACTGTTTGATTAATTTAATTGCTGAATATTCTAAGGAGTATTTTATGCTATATAGGTAATTTAAAGAAGGAGGTTCTCAGTGTAATCTGTATGTACGTATGTTTGTGCACGATTATCTCGCGACTGGCTGAACCGATTTTGATGCGTTTTTCAGAAAAGATAATTATGGAAGATTAATAACCGATCGAATTGAACGAGACTGCACGGTTGGTGCGGTGGCTGGGCAGCTGGCCGCCGTGCAACGTGTCGCGGGTTCGATTCCGGCACGAGACAACACTTTGTGTGTCACTTTGTCCACAAATGATTTTTCGGTTCTGGGTGTCATTGGGTATGTGAACTTGTATGTTTGTTAACGCACCCACGACAGGGGAAAATCCTAGAGTGTGGCAACGTTTAAAAAAAAAACAAAAAATAAAATCACAATAGATCGAAAATCAGCGCCGTGGGCTCGAGCCTCTGTGCCCGGTCCACGGTATTAAGCTGAGCTCCAGCCTTTTGCGCTGCGACGCACCATGGGCTTTTTTTTTCGGTGTTTCTAAATTCTTGTTGTGTGTCGTAGCAAAATAAATGGTTTTTCTTTCTTTCTTTCTTTCTAATAGGGGCAGGGTGAAAGATTTTTTAAAAAGTATTTATGAATGAATTAGTATAATGCTTGAATTTGATGGAAGGTGAAAAGTACGCAAGGACCATAATAGATGTCATGATCCTTTGTAGTCTACAACTGCTCACATGAGACAAAAGAGAGAGTTTATGAATGAAGAATGTTCACGCCTGTTTTTATATTTGTGCCCTATATCTGTGTTACAAAACTGATTTTATTTTCAAATAATTAATATCTTAAAGAGAATAATTAATTAATTAATTAAAGTGAGTTATCTAATATTTTAGTACCTAAGTATAATTAATTAAACAGATGTATAATTTACACTAAATTTATACGAACCTTCATATCGTAGTAAAAGCTCTTTTGATAGGTTTTAAACTGAAATATTACGGTTAACATGTCTATTTAATTTGTGCATATGCTTAAATAAATTGTTTTGGACTATTATGTCTTATAACCGTTATTTTATTTTATTGAAATACAGTAAATCTATATCTGTAAGGTGCTGGGAAGAGTAAAGTACACACACTACATAACACCACGCCTTTTATCCCCGAAGGGGTAGGCAGAGGTGCACATTACTGCACTTAATGCCACTGTACAATGTAACACCCGCTTTTCACTGTTTATGTTATGAGTCCCATACTCCCATGTAATACGGGGCGAGCCTATTGTTATATACCGGGCATATTTCCAGACCTCGTGGTACTGCTAAGATTTTTTTTAAAACCAGTAGTATTACTTTGCCTGACCCGGGAATCGAACCCGAGACCCCTTGCACAGCAATGCACTTGCGACCACTCTGCCAATGAGGCAGTCAAAGCAAAGGTGTTGCAAAGAGGTAAGCGTAATTAGATAAAAGTTATATTAGGGACACTTTTTGATTTGATTTTAATTGTAAGATAAAAAAAATCAGGTTGAGGGAAATTCTAAAATCAAGAAAACGCGATGAATAATACTTAATAACCTGTGTGTTATTTTTAAATTGGAATCAAATAACTTTTCCGATAATAATATAGGTACTTACCTACCATTTTTTGATTACCATTTCTAATTTATTTTGTGCCAATTTATGAAAAGTGCGAAGAAAGAGTGACATACCATACATAATATTTACATAGAAAATATGTATTACAATTACATATATAATTCTCAATACACCAATAGGTACTTACTTATCAGTATACATACCAACATTATACTTACCTACCTACATTATGTATATTTTTACACAAAAATATTATTCACGCATACTGATATGCGATGTAAATGTTTCAGTTAGAAGCTATGTATGTACATTGTACATATTATAAGTTATATTTATGTAGTTCGCGGACAAATTCATAACGGCACTTGCGCTCGGTATACTTATCACTAGACTTCAGACGCAGTTCGGTTTCATATAAGCGTTTATAGCTAGATGAACTCAAAATGCACTTGTGTCTAGAGGTATAAGTCCCGTCTGTATAAATTGTATCTATTTGCTTCCAAATAAATGTGTGTGATAGGCGTCAATGGTTTTGGACTAATGTTGATTTTTGGTGATTAGCCATTGAATAATACCACAGTTATGGCCCAATAGGGCTGATGCCGACACGGAGTCGCGTAGGGCTTAACGGGTTGCCGGCCTCCGATTTGAAGTGCAGGAGTAGGAACGGGGTGGTTTTTACTCAGTAAGAATCTGACACTCCCTCTCGCGTCACCCGGGCGGGAGAAGACGTTGAATGATTTTCCCCCATCAGATTAAATTTTTTTAAGCAACTAAAATTTTTTTTTGAGCAGAAATAGCGAGTACCTAACGTGGTAGTTATTTCATTAACATAAAAAATATATAATTTCTTTTGAATGTTGTCTTAAACAAATACAAATTAGACCTATTAGATAATAACCGTTTACAATAATTGTAGATTAATGGTATAATAATTACTTTGGTAATTGAATGTAAAAGAAATTGAATACTTTCGTAAACGAAGTCAGTGCAATGCCTTGTTTTATACTTGAACACCGTTTGCGGTTTTTACCTGGAGGGGGATGTAGAAGAGTGTAAGAATAGTTGCATTTTTCTTTGCCAGTTAAGGTTAAAATTAGTAATAATGAAATTTAAGTCTTGCAACAATAGTCTGGGTGCAAATCCGGTTACTACCTGACTTAAACGTAATAGTATTTGTTGCCAGTATTTTGTTCAATGACTTGAGTTGACCATTGTCTAATTTTTTACCCACTTTTTTTAAAGAATATCTCGTGTAGAATGGACTGGTAACTTCTTAACCAATGTTTTGGTTAATTTTGCTTAAAATTGTCGTGTCTAACAACAAAATTGCTTTTTGCTGTCTGCCCCTATGGTATGCTTAGGTTTTTTTGTGGAATAAGCAGCAGAAGGATCACCTGATGATAACCAATCGGCGTTGCCCATGGACACCCGGAACAAGTGCGTTACCGGCCTTTTAGGGTTTAACTCGTCGAGTACCTACGAGTAAGGGACAACATAATAACAGTCGAATAGTTAGAACATTCGCAAGTGGCACATAACGCAGTGTAGCAAGCAGGCGTATCGACTGCGAGTTACATGCATTTAGGGTTACCATGGTTACCATTGCATCGGAGACTTAACAGAGGTCAATGAATAAAGATATGGATTGCCTAAAATTAATACATAATTGAATATTTAGTTTAGTTTTTGATCTAGTCCTAGTCTTTCTTTTTCTTTGATCCTCCTTGAAATGAACAGTTATCCAAATATTATTAACCCCTGTTTTTCCATATTGAAAATAATCTTAATGTGCTGTTGTTTTCTTGAGGACGATTTCATCAAGTTCTAGAATTGTTTTTTGAAATCATTCTACTGCATCTATTTGCTTCAATACAGATCTAAACAATTCGTATCGTAATGATGTACGACTTAGCTGCTGACATGTAGGTACCTAGTTAAGTATGACAAATTTTCTCGATGTGGTAACCCTACATATGCCTCGGTGCAAACCTGTTTCGCACTTCGGGAAATATGTCGCCGATCACGCGTGCCCGCAGCACTCGGCTTGTTCGCTCTTCGTTACACTAATATGCATTTTTTCGCAATTTTTTATATGAATACATAGCTCAATTATATTTTTGCAAATATTTTATTAAATGTATGACTGTTTAAGTTTAAAAGTTGAATGATGGGTCGGGTAAACAAACTACATTTAATTCCATATTTGCAGCAAAATTTTCCCTAGCTGGAAAATGTGAAAGCGTAGTCGTCATCTGTTTTATTTTCCTAAACTGTATCGTATCGGAGTCATGACCCCGCTCCCTCTCTTCATTTGCGCCGCTCAGTGTCGAGTTAGACATAATGCGTCTATATATATTATTTACAGGCAAGCGATGATTTCCATTCTTCGTGCTCGATGTCGCGGCTACGAGACGAGAAAGCCACACAACATGAAAATATCACATTCTTTACTCTATACATGCGTACGTCTTACAATTTATTTATATTTTATATTCTGTAGTTTTGACCTACGCTACTGATCATATGGTTTTTTATGTTGCTTCCTAAGTATTTTTCTTACAAAAGTAACAATATATTATGTGTCTCTTAGAATTTGCCCTTGACGTACCTGCTTATGTCAACGTCGTAAACATCGGTTTATTAATTGTCTTGTTATGTACGTCAATTGTGTTTATTGTACCTACAGCGACTACACATGCGACGCGTACTGGACACAAAATGACTTCAACTTAAGACAAAGCTCTGACGCAACGAATTCAAACGACGCCATTGTAATTTTAATTAAGCACTACAATAATTAACAAGAGCACAGGTAATGAAACAATGATGCGCGTGAGATGGAGTGTTTTACGAAAATAAAGGCAACAGAACGGGCACAATGACTCAGATGGAATTCAGCTTTGCCCGCCATACTGAGCTTCGTCGGAATCAGAAATACAATCCTAATTATAATCGCACGCATCCGTCCAGCACCTCAATCGGTCGCTAACGTTCCGACTAAACCGCACCGTGCTCCTGGACGCACTCATCTCTGTGGATTGTGTGCAATGAACGTTTAATAATTATTTTCGTAATACACGTCACGTAAAGTTCAAGCGTCGCGCGTCGGGAACACTCGCAGTGAGGGAGTCGCGCCGCGCCGCGCCGCACCGCGCCGCACTCGCTTTAATAAGCTCACAGAATGAACACGCTATTGATATCTTGTTAATTCTTATTATAGCACCACAATATTGTTCACTTACCACATTACTGGCGAGTACAACGTTATTAGCGACTTGCCATCTGCGATTGTGATGCTTAAGCGCTACGCAATTTCTTCAGACCTTAACCTATTTATTTAAATCTGACAAGGTTATATCAAAATTGATGTCGTTCAAATCGACGAATTTAACGCATGATTCGCCAATTTTTAAAAGTGATATCACATTATCCAATCGAATGTTATTCTTTTAGAATAGACACGTACGTCATGTGTATACATCATCCGCTGTTTACTGTGATAGTTTATTGCATCGAATATTTGTACGTTCGTTTAAACGATACATTTTATAAATACGGTGCGATGCGAGTATTAGTCGACGGAGTGGTTCATAATAACGTATGTGTACATAGGAGCAACATTGCCGCATTGCGGTGAGCCGCCCATATGTCGACATATCACTTCTGCCCTTTACTGGAGTGTGCCATACTCAAATACCTTTTAGATCGGCCCGCGCGAGATTGCTAACTTTTTCTTTAGTCACAATCTACATGACCATATCTGATGTGTACGTATATTTACGAATTATTTTGATTGACTCGTAATTAGGTCATGTTCCGCAAACTGTACCTATAAAGTTTTAACAAACAAATAAAATGTCATATCCGAAAATATTTTAAACTAATTTCATCTCGTACTTTTGGCGAATAATAATTATTTTATAACAATGGGTTATATTAAAATCAAAATAACAAAGTCACATGGTCTCATTATCAGCAGAAGCACAGAAGTTGTTATCGAGTGCTCGTTTCCGGGTCAGGTAATTTTGTTTCACACAATGATTTTGATCACTTTGGTGTTAACCGAATAATAAACCGCGTTAAGGAATAATAAAGTTTAAGTTATTTTTAGTTTCACGCCTCAGACGCCATGTATCGGGTTTGTAATACCTACACGAGTCGGGCGTTGATTTACACAGCTACATATCGTGGGCGCGTCTATTCATAGTACTAATGTACTATATTTAGTAGCGATTCCCTATTATTTCTCGCGACTGACTCAGTATGTGAGTTGTTCCGCTTTCAAAAATGGCTTTTAAATTAATGTGCGTGATTATTGAATTTTCCTCATTGCGCATACCCCCGGTAACCGGGAATCTGTCTATACTTATTCGATTATCGAATTTGTAGTTAGACCATGAAAATTACGGAGAATTATGTGGTTATAGCTTTGGTTATATAACCTCCATGATGATGTAAATAATTGAGCTTACTTGTATTTTTTATTATTTCCAGTAATTATGTACCTAATGTATATTAAAATTCTTATGTATCTATTACTAGGTAACATTATTAACTTAGAGCTGACGCGTAAAGTAGTGGTTTCAAGGTCGGTGGGTCTATGTAAATAGCAAATAAGCGCATATGGAGAGGCGCCGATGCAGGTAGAGGCAGCAACGCGTCGGCTGCGTACGCGCACATCTGCCGGTGCGCGCGAGTGGCGCGACCAGGCGCGTGCCGGCCGCGCCTAGCACCCGTCCCGTCGTCACGTAAGCTACGAGCGACATACCGACACATATTCATTCCATATATTATTCCCATCTTAGCAGTTGTAACGATTAACCGCTATTTTTGACTACAGTTGTAATTTGTGTAATTAGATGGTACCTAGATCCTAAATTGATCTTGTGATCATCTTATTTTTATTGACTTAAAACAAATAATTGTTGTGTACAAGAAAACGCGTGTCGCGTGCTATTGTACACATTAAAGTGATAGATGACTTGCTTGCCTAGCGTCCTCCTCCAAAGCTGTGTGTAAACAACTAGTATATCGTAATTTTAAATTAATCATCAACAACTACGTATCATAATTAATATATTTTCCGCCACTTATTATGATGATGGTGTCATTGGTATGTTTACTATTTTATCGTGAATTTATGATTTATTGCTTGTAATGACAAAGGATAAAAACGATTGAAGCTTTCATAAGCGGTATGAAGTCGCCTTCGCTTATGACTCACGCCGCCCTCTGTGGGTTGGCAGCGCGGCTAATTATAATCTACTAAACATCATCGAGTGCTTGTAAGTTAGGGTCGCACCTCGTGTATGTATTTTTAAATACTTTTTTCTAGTCTGACTTCCTCTAAGTGTAAACTGATTTAGATAATGTAATGGATGGATTTAATGGAATTATAAATAAAGCATTTAAATAAACGTACTTATTACGTGGCCTATGTTAGTAAGTATTGTTTGATTTGTTGGTATAATGGAAAGATCAGTTAGTAATAAATAATGGGGTATCAAAATATGTGAATGTTGAAGGCATGTTTTAGCAGCCCTAAACCGGTGTACGGAGGCGGGCGACGTGGCGCGGCGGGCGACGGCCGGTGCGTGCGACCCGATCACCACATCGCACCTTGTTGAAGACTGCACGATGCGTGGCGTGGCGTATTAGCAACGGCATTAGCATTATTTATATATTGATTTATACACCCTGGCGTTCCACATCAAGTTATGATTATGTTACGGCTGCTGTTTCAATCAGCGTGTGCTAAACTTTTACTAATTGCCCGACGTTGACAACGTGATAAAGATCTTGTTATTTAAATGCGTGAATATTAAACAAAGTCATGTGTCATAATAATTAATCTGCCTACTCGTGCTCTATTTAAAATTATCTTGGGCTGTTGCCAGCTATTCTAAATACCATACGTGGTCGCGTTCAAATTTGTCTATAACAATAACGAAGAAATTCACATGAAATAGAAAGGTAATCAAATTCGTGGCAAATTGCATGTATTCGAATGGCGCCGTCGTCGCTGAGACTCGCGAGCCCATTGTTCAGTCCGTAGCGTGAAAATCAAACTTCCGTACTGCTATTAAAGATATTACAAACATTTGGAAATATCTATTGTAGTCTGTGCGATTTTCAACAGATAGCTGATGCCTACATTATTTGCTAGAGTGTTTTTTATTTTTAGTGTTACATTTGCGATTGTTATTGATGTCGACAGGTATGCCACCTACACCTTTTCGCCAAAAATACTGAGCACGTGATGAATCTAAAGCACAATCGCTGCTTCTAATAAAAATGACGTCAAAGCTAAAGCATACACTAAAATAATTATGCCGGTTTGGTCAAATCGGCGCGGGCGCACACGGGCGCGACGTTGGACGGTACAGATTATCCAGCGCCGAATGAGCGCAATTTTTTAATCTGTCGCGCGTTTCCTTGTAAATCTTAATTCGTATGTTCCGTTACAGTAATTCCAGTGTGAGGGCATGGACGCGCATTTTTTTCTCTGGAAACGTATCACCTTGTCGTCGGGTAGCCGGTTACTTACCTACAATTAAAAAGCGAAAAGAGCGCGGATTCCGAGGCGAATTTCGAGAAATATCGACGGGGTCAACGAACCACGTCGACGCATCGTGGCCGCGTCTCCTCACTTGATTTTTTTACATTTTGGAATTATACGGATAATTTAGGATGAAGTCTTATTGACGTGATTTCCTTAATCACCGGTGTAACACTTAACACCGTTTCATTTCTACTATTGATAAGTTCTGGGTTTATTAAGCGTACACTGAAGTTACATACAGTTTTAAATATCAAATAATATGCATCTATAATACAGAATCTTAACCCTTAAACTGTGATTTTATCATACATAAGTAGTCTAACGATCCTGCTTTTTGTTAAAGTGCGCAGACGCTCGTGGTTCGGACTCATCAATTTGGGAACAAAAACGCTACTAATTGTGCAGGTATCGACCGGCAGCCTTTGAAGGGTTAAACGTACACCAAATATTAGGCCGGATCTTTTCGATCTGGCCGGTTTTAACTTGGAGATATGTGTTTTTTGCGCGTCTCGGAGTAAGCCGTGATCGATTCTCAGTAGCTTACGCGGGATGAGACCCGTACTCGTCGGAATTATATTACGAATTTGCAGTTGCTTTGTTCCTTTGAAGTTCGAGTGTATACATTAGCTGCTAGTAGTAAATTCAGGATTACAAGTCGATAGTCCAGAGATTTAGTTTTATATTGTAAAACTGATTTATCATTGACCTTAACGATTGATAGTAAAGTTTCGAGATCTAACTCGAATCCCTCAGTGTTTTAATATATAAACCGCAGCAGTAGTTACTACACATATCAACTATCTACTGCATTTTTGTGAACAATGCAACTTGTCTTCGTTAGTTATTTTTAGATAGAGCTATTTTAAAAACGGTATAAATATCAAGAAAGGCTAGCCAGCCCACTTAACATTCCATTAGCACGAGTCGTTAATTGCAATTGCATATCTGTAGCTTTCTATTGAATTTCTGGATTGTATCGTTCACTAGCCTACAGTGCTTCAGGATTAATACCAATTACCTATCGACTTTAATAAGTACTATTTTTAGATCACACAGCATCATAGAATGTGATCGTATGTAGACAATTCAGTTGACGAGTGAACATAAAAAGGTGCACATACTCGCACCGCATTTCATTTGTGACCGCCATCGCTTGCGAAGGCGAACAATAAAAATATCACCGACGTTGAAATAAATAAAAAGAGCAGCCGGTCCAGGTGCCGCAAGGGCAGGTGGAATAATTGGCAATTCTTTGTCTCAACCCATACACCAGCTACGAAAACCCACTTAAATGTCTCAAACTGATGTCTTCTTTTTGATAAAAACTTACGCATTCTGCATATGATGATTAGATAAAGTCAAGAATTACCCATTAAGTAAATACGGTAGCGTGATCATTCGTTACCTTCTTGATGGTCATTGTGTTGTGGTTGCCTTACTTTTGTGTAGATATTATCAAGTATATTTTGGTAAGATTTTAGTGATACTATTTTTGTTTATTTGAAAACCTACGTTAATCACATTATGTGTAAGCTGAAACTGGTTTATTTTTTATCCACCGGAATTGCTACATGCCAAAAATTTACCTAATTTTTACTAACTTCTAACATAGTCAATCTTTAAATTGGCATGAGCTGGTGAGATCGATGAAGACAATTTCTAGGGTATCTACAGGCGAATGCGACTCGGTAACCGTAGCAACGGTACGTTTTGACAGATCGTGAAACTGGAACTCAGATGCGCACCAGATTAAGCATCAGTAATGGTTCGCGAAGTAGCCAGCGTCAGATCTGTCCAAGATTACGCAGGAATTTTGAACCCAAATAATTACTTTATACAGTTAAGTGATATTCAGTCTGCAGTCAATTAAAAAAATACTGAAGCAATTAGAATGGGTAGATAATACTATGAAATAATAACGTCACAATTATAAATGTTTAGTCATAAACAAAACGACTTGAGAACGTATATCAAGTGAATTTACTCCAATCGCTTTGGCTGCATTGCTAATTTCCATTTAACAACGGCGCAGAATTAATCTGATGGACATCGATAAACACAGTCATTGTATCAGTACATTGCGACTGTCAACGTGAGTGAAATTCCGGAAGGCAGGAATGTGGGTGAGGTAACCCCATTCGGTTTGTGCACATGCGCCATGTTCGCAGCGATTTCTGTTGTAACCCGACCGAATCGCGAAGTGTGCTGGTAACCGTAGTGAGACGTTTACCAGGTTTTTATTTACAACTTGGTTGGATATTAACCTCATTGTGCGAGTAGGTAGCGCAACCCGGTCACTTAGCTAGTACGCATATTATCTCCATTTGCATAGCGCGGACAACTAGCGGTGTCGACTTACGCGCCAGTGCTGCCTATAATGCTGCTGCCTTTGACTCAACTAAATGTAGAATATAGTATCATCTACGGTACTTACGACATTCTTAATTACTCCCGGTTGCTGTTATAATTGACAGTCAACAAACAAGAGAGATAACGTAACACTACGCTCGTTAATGTAGGTAATTAAAGTTGTGTTATAAATCGTCAGAATTCGAAATTAGGACAAAATCTTACGGTGTGCGATGGGCCCTCGGTCTTTAAAAGGCCATCTGAAGGTGATTAGTCCTTATAAGTTTACATACACATAACAGACAATATATCTACACGATGTCAAGTTATTATGACTACAGGACAGTCTAGACAGATGAGCCTGGGGCCTCAAACGATATCAATAAACAAATCAAGCATAATTTCCACAACGTAAGGAAGATAATAGCATCTGTGGCACTTATACAGCATCGACATTGAACAAAACACGCGATCACAATGGTTATGAATACGTACCCGGATAACAACGTTATTTGCTTTTGCCTTCCGTCATCGAGAATCATTGCAGCAAATAGGAACTACATAGGTAAATCGTAATTTATTAGGCGATAAATATATTTTGGTATCTAGAAATCTGCTGAAGTGGGAATTACCAAGTTACGGGATAACTATCTTTCACGGTCTGTGTTATCACTTAATACTCACAGGAAAGTGATTGTATTATAGGTAAGTCCAGATACTTTATTTGTCAACCGGGAATCGGGAATTCCAATGATAAGTACTCCCTAACGGTTCCAAGGTGTCCTGAGCTTATTACTGCAACAATTAGGTTAATGAGGCAATAAACTTGTGGATTGCAATTATAAACATGTAAAATGACGCATCATGCCTATCATAGCACTGTGATAGATGCGTGGGTACGATTAATTTCTAAGTGGACGTCGTATTTGTATATCTACATGTATTATCACACTCACGATATGATACCTATATGCAATAGTGCAAATCAAAATGGTGACTCATCAAGCCAGTCACTCGTTATCACGATGACAGGAACAATTATATCATGGAAATTCTTACTTTCACAATGTTGTATGTCGTTGCGAAAGGCGTCATATGGTTTAGATATAATTCCATGTTTATATTTCTACTGCAATCATCGGATTGTTTCGTAAAGCACATTTTACGCAGTAGGTACCTACTGCTCTAATGAAAAAAAATTGTTCTTTGTAGGTTCATGTGGTAGATCTAGTAGCGTGGACGATGTTTCATTCCCACTTTGTTGATTGAATTTATTATGATTTTGGATATATATATCAGAGGTATTAAAATTATGCGAATTAACTAACTAGGTATAATTTATATTATTATATTCCTACCGACCAATGTCTCTGGTCATAGTCTAGAATGATTAACATTTATAGATACCTACCCAAGTCCAAAGTTCACAACGGATGGACGTAAGTACATTTTGGTAAAGTTCGTTGAATCTCCTATATTTATCTGCCCTTACATAACATTGTCAGAGTGTAGAACTTGTTATAGCGTTATTAATAATTCTTATAAAAATAAAATGAAGACCGTGGATGACGTCATTCATCATAAAGCAACTGCCGTATGCTTGTCGCCTGTCGATATTGTTTTAAACTAAAACGCAGCTGTTTGTGAAAATATGAATAAACGTAAAGTTACACTTATTTAAAAGCAATAATGGATGTCTTAATGAATTCCAATGTCCCAGCTACAAAACCAAAACCTGCTTTATCTTAGATAAACGAACTAATCTTGATTGTTGTCAAGATTCTGAAAGGATCTTGGGACTAACATAAGAAGCTTAATTCCCTACCTTAGGCCCAAGTACCTACATACATAATATATAATAACGAAAAGTAAATACCTACGTAGTGACAAGATGCTCCAATCAATGACATCACTGCGATTTTCTTCTTAACTAGCAGTCATCATCTCGTTTGTTTACTATAGGTAACATACCTACATACATCATTGCATTTACTTACAATAGTACCTAATGTGTACTTCGATAAACTGCGCGTGCTATCTAAATGGAACATCTACTTTTTCCCATTCATTACATAATTATCGTAAACGAAAATTTCGAAAATTGGAAAACCCAATACATCTTTGCATGATTACTGAAATACGTACCTAAGTAAATAGTTGATTCAATATATTTCAGGTGTTAGAAAAATTACATTAAGTATACTGTTGTCATTCATCACCAATTTACCTACCTACATGAGTTTTGTATTTATTTATTTATTTATTAGTGAAGTTTTCCAGGGTTATTTTCAGGAAGGATGCTACAACCATACTATGGATGAGTACAAAATTCCTGTAGTTAGGTACGTATAATAAATTGTAACCAGTATGGTAGTGGGTCAGCTATGGTTTGCAAATAGACAAATATTGGACTTCAACTATAACGTATTCATGATTATAAATATCATAAAATATACGTTTCTGTACTCATTATACTTCGTTTAATTACACTCGTCTGTCAGTACAACTAGGCAACTGTTGACCTTAGCCGATATACAGGTTTTCATTTCATCTTCACGCGCATAGCCTTTTCCATTAAGACTGAAGTATTAATGCTTTTAATTAGTTCTTAATCGGGTCAGGTTCATATTGTGTCAATACTATGTGCCTTGAAAATATCCGCTAAATACATGTGTGTTCGTCACACAGTATTGGCGTCCTTGTCACACTGGTGGGTGTGCATGTGTGTGTCGCGACGCCGCACCGATTGTTATTGTCAAGTATGTGTAAACAAAATCGAATCATGCGCCGATGTGACAGCGAAGCGTTATCGATGTTATGTTATAAATCAAATTGCTTGCATATCTAAGTGTTTTTGAATGTTTTGTGTAGAGATTTGGTGAAAAACAATTGTAACTGTCAGTTTAATCTGAAGATTAGGGAAAATCAAAGGAGCCGAATATGTTGAGTGGATTTTTAATAGATATTTATTTTATCGGTTATGAGAAAAATTTAACGATTTATTTTAAACACTTGTCAGTTAGTAGGGAAGATTCATCGGCGTTTGTTACATTTTAATTACCTTTACAATCAAAGTGTTTACTTAGATAACTATCATTAAGAGAGTGATACAAATTTCGGAGAATCAGAAAACAAGTTTTGGCGATTTTGTCCTGTATTTGCTTAGTAATAAGTATTATTCTCAAAACGGTCGTAATCGTATGAGATCACATGGCCGTTTGGAAACATTCTGGCTGTCTTGACTCACCAATTTCAAGGTACGGGGACATCAAAGCTCAGCCGTGCATTGGCTTTAACACACCGCCAACGAATACGTACTTACCTACATAATTAGAATTGTTTTATTGATTCGTCTTTTTAATTATGCATAGCTATGTGGTCGCCGTGTCAAGATCTACGACTTTAGATAATTATTGATTACCAACGTAGTTTATAGAATTTTGTACGTGCCTTGCATAGACTAGTTCCTACTTAGATAAGCATAAGGATAACAATAAGTTTTCCGCACATTTCAATGTTAATCAATTTTGTATGTGAGGTCTGAGTATGAAGAAAATTTATTGGCTAGTCGGAAATTTAAACAATAATGTTCTCCGCGGTTAAATAACTACGCAATAAAATGCAGTGTTAGTTTATTTGGCTGTAGGTACAAGGCAGTCGAAACATCTATGTGCCTACTGTCCTCTTTAAAAACCGCAAAGGAAACAAAAAAGTCTTGTGATTGTGACTAATGATTTGGGGAATTAGTACCTTAGTTATATGTTCCGAAGTATCATATTTGATGACGTCTGATCCCAAGTAAATAACTTGGAATAAGGACTGGAAACAGATTTAATTAAATGAAAGTTAGTTTTTCTGGAGTCTAAAGTCTTTTGTGTTGTCTTATGGTTCCAAAAACGACATTATGTCTCATGTAAAAGATTGAGTAATAAATTGGCACTCAACCCGCCACACGATCTTCAAGCCACCGGGAGAGACCTGAGTTCAGCAGTGAATCTTTTGTGGCTTGTGACGATATGATGATGATAAAGTAGGTAACATAAAACTCACAACCATGATGTAGTGTCTAAAACCCCTACTGTAAATTCATTATAGTACAGGCCAGCAACGAGCATACTAATCAACTGATGGTAAGCAATAGGCGTCGCCCATGCACAACCGACAAACCGCGTGGAGTTACAAAAGCGATGCTGGCCTTTTAGGGGTTAGGAAATCGCAAAGGTTCATACAATAAGTATTTAACTATAAAATATATACATATTTAATAACGATAATTGAAACTACAGTGCAAACACCAAGGAAATAAGTCATTAGCCACTGTTCACACTTACAAGTAAATTATCGTCGCCATGTTATCGGCTAATTTTATGTTTTGTTTTCTCACTGGTTTATTTTCTTGTTGATATTATGTTGTAGTTTTCTTGAGTGCGTTGAATGTTGAAATTAACACTTACGTGTTCAATATTTTTTCTAGTGTGTCTTCTTAACTTTGAAGAACCTTAAAAAAAGACGATATTATTATGTTGGCCCTTATTTGACACCTCTTAAATGTATAAATTGTAGTAATGTAGACATGATGACATGGAAATAGAAAACTAAGATGAACTGACAAACAGAGTGCACAGTAAGATGTAAAAAAGGTTGCTTCATATCAGTCCAATAATTAAACAATGTCTGCAAAATGAATCTGTGATTGTAGTACATGAATGATAGCTATAAGATATAATTAAGTAGCTAATTATGTGAAAGTGTAAAATAACGTAAACTTGTGAGAAATCAATTCAACTGAAATCCACAAGAACCTACTGCCGACAAACTGCTTTGGCAGATGTTATTTTTGTTAAAATTTTCTTGTTTATAATTCAATAAAAGATTTTCCCAGTTATCATTCAAGTACTTTTATTTAGACAAGTAATTATCATCAACAAATTAATGAATGCAGTACAAAAATTCCGGTCCAGTCTTGACAATGCAATTGTGACTCATTGAGTTATTGAATTAATTAAGTTTATTTGTCCTGATATATTTTTTTACGGGACTTTATGATATAATAGATATATAACAACATACGAGCCTAATGCAAAAGATTGACGACTGTTGATGAAGCGAAAGAGGTATGTAGGAATCGTAGTAATTGGCGTTCTCTTGTCTCTGCCTTCCCATGGGAGACAGGCGTGAAGTTATGTATGTATGTATAACAATATAACACTTTATGGTAAATTGAAAGGTCAACGACAGACGTAATAAGAACCGTCGACTACCTATTATGTAATGGGTATCATGCCGGGTTAAACTGAGAATATTTTGAGGAAAACCTAAAATAATACTAAGCACTTACTTTATGACGTAATACCGTTTATTTTGAACTGATATTTATTGCATCGAGAATGGTCGTAGCCAATTGACACGTATTTTTTTATTTTGTCCTATAATAAAACAATACTTAGATAAAACGAATCAAAGTTTATTAGTGGGGGCTAAAACGTCATTTCTACGTATAAAATGTACATAAAAGTGACGTCACGCGACATTTCAAATCAATATATCGTCGAAAGTATTCGTTTCTGTAAGAAAATAAAAAATACGTGTGTACCTAATGATTGAAAATAATCTACCAGACGGACATTAAAATAAAAATTAGTCGTCTACCGTATTATGTAGGCATGTACAGGGTCCATATTTTGCACATTAGCACATTAACATTACCTACATAATTATAATTACAAGTAGATCACTCAGTATTTTTTAGATATAGAATTGTGTCTGATATGTATTCCAGCAATAAGATCATCCCAACGACAAAACATTATGTAAAAAAAATGTATGACAAAACCACGGACCAAGAGTCTATGGACAATTAATATTTAACATAGAAAAAAAAACGTCACAGAATTTATGGTATTCCATAATAATGTACTCGTCTCTGGAAATACGCGATATTATAAAGTATCACCTGCAAATGCTAAAAAGTATAATTATTTATTTTAGCACTAAACTATATCAGTACAAATTACTTTGTTTTGTCATAGAGTTATCAGTGAATATATTTAAGCCTATGTTAACTGAAAAGAAAATAAAAGGGTTATTAGTTAAAACTGGCAATCGTAATCGAATCAATATTGCAAAACATAACATTGTAGGTCTGTACATATCATAAATTTTTCTTATTTATTTTACAAAATAGGTTTTTGAAGAAATGAAGTAAAAACGTTAGTAAGTAAGCGCGACCTACAACAGTCTCACAAAAATTCAAAAATTACAAAATCAATCTTGATAAGGCGATAACGTCAGTAAATAATAACAAGAAAAATGAAATAGGAATTGCTAATACGCACCGAGTGTTGTGAATTATATAACGTAGGTAATGTCGAAATTACTTTGCACGTGTATAGAAAATACAATAACAATATCTATAGGTATATTTAGAATAAAACACAAACATCACATTTTTCTGCGTTAGGGATGGTTGAAGTACACAATTATAGGTACTGTATTTTTTTTTATTTTTGTAGCAATTAAATATTAATAAACATAAACCAAAAACAAGAATATTTTTGGAAAATCCAATCCAAGACTTCGCTCAACAAAGACGCGTTTGCTACCACTTAAAGAAGTGGTTAAGTAAAATATGCACAGAACAATATCTATGAATGAAACTGCTTTAAACTAGATCAATCGAGTATTTGGCTAATTTTAGTTATCCTCATTGGAATTCCTAAGTTCGTAACACAATATTTTAGACGTGAGGAAAACCGACATGTTATTTAAAATTTATGATAAAATTATACGATTCAACGCCATTGATTCACAAAGTCAAATTATCTAAATATCATTTCATGAAAGTCAGAATTAATTTCCATCGAAGTCAGTCGTGTCGTTGTGGTATTCCTAGGGATGGACGTTGCACTGTTACGATTCCGGCTAAGAATCCTCTAAAGCTGGGTACCTTTTGAGAGTTATACCCGTAATAAAAAAACTGACGAGGCATAAGGGGTGTTCAATATCCTGCTTCCTGACCTGACAGACGTCAACTCGAGTGTACGAGTACGTACATCCTACTATTTATTGATGTGGTTTAGTGATGGATGCAGAATTTCCTCATTATTCTCAAGTATAACTTAAAAATATGAATATTGGAAACTAGTAGTAGTGTCGTTATTTTCTTAAAAAAGTACATAGATAGCAGATGGTGATACTTACTTATCTTTCTGTGTAGAATCAAATCTTTATTTGCAAACCTAGTTCTGAAAAAATATTCACTATCCAATATATCTTAGACACCTTATACCTACTTAGTTATAAACTTAAATATAAATTCTCAACTTTTATGAGCTTGTTGATAGCTTCAAATTTTGGTCCATATTTATGGGCTATAAACTGTTATAAATTATAAATATTATCTGCATTAATTGTATAAACAATCAATCAATAAATCTATTAACTTTAATTATTCGTTTGACGAAATGAGTTTCGATGAAAAGACAGACTTTTATAACAAGAATTATTAAGCCTAAGACGTTACATATATTTTGGAAACTTTATAAATACGAAGGTAAGTTATTTTCAATCATTCTGGAATCGCTTCCAATCAGACGCAATAAGTAGGTAGGTACCAATCATCACTACATGAAGCAATTTTATATTCATAAGTAAGGTTCTAAGCTCCTACATCTCAACATAGCGTGGTAATATTCAAACATTAATTTAAGTGTTAATTTCACCACCTTTCAGAAATCTTTCGACAAGCAGGCACCATATTAACTATTATGACAAAGAGAGGTCAAACTAAAGTTCAATGAATTAATGAACATGAATTTTAATTACGTAGCATAATATAATGTTCATTGGCAATGCGTCGAGTACCTTACTTACTCAGATATACATTGTCGGTTCTGATTCTTCTAGATGGAGACTCATTTTTATGACTTGCCTTTGTGACTCCTTAAAGTTTTAGTGATCTGCAGAAAGATCCACCTACTGCTGGACATCGAATTTGTAACTACTTTTAATCCCCGGACAAGTAGCCAAGGATGTATTTATATAAACCCTATTTTTCCACCAAGTAATTGTGTTGTGAGTAGAGCTATGTAAGCGTATTGTTATTATCCAGCCATGTATCCAAATTTCGTGTTATTACTGAAAGATTTTACGAAAAATCGGCTTATCCCACACGATATAATTCAACCCGAGAAATATTATACCTCTATAACAACATAAATCACGCCTTTTATCCGATATAATCGAACCCGAGACCCCTTGCCCGGCAGTCGCACTTGCGACCACTCGGTCAACGAGGCAGTTTTATTAGTTTTTTCAACATTATCCGAAAAATATTATTTAGGTATTTGAAAATCCATTAATCTTCGAGAAAGTCGTTTTGTAGATTTAAAATTCGTTACTTTTAAATCTACAAAACGAGAGTTAATCAATTAAATTGTTGTTTTATAAATGTAAATAAGGCAATATATTTGTTTACGTTATAATTTACAGATGTTCTTAAGTGTGAAACAAACGTCGGATTATTCTAATGATTTGCTATAAAAAACGCCAAAACTCGTATATAAATGCGCTACGATAATACATAATATGTTAAAATATGCACTAATAAAAGTCGGAACATGCAAAACGATTTGCAAAACATACTGATCAAGATATAGGAATTAAAACCACTTTTTGGGAGGAGATATGTTTTAATGTATCATTTTTGTGGTGGTTTTTGTACCGACACCTTATAATAATTTATCTAAGTTGTATCTATACCTACTAACATACCTGTATGCATCTTAAGAATGTAGGTTTAACAGACCACTGTTTAAATTTTGGAATTCAGCCTCGGGCATTACTTTGCTAGACAAATGTAACCACACTAACACAGCAAAAGTCTATCTAATAGTTTTTATCAAAATCACACCCAAAGTTCTAACAATAATAACAAACAAAAAGTCTAAACTAAAAAGCAAAAAATAACTATTATTAGTACTGATAGGTTACCCACCCACTGATAGGTAAGAAGTCGGTCTAAAAAACGGCGGACTTAATCTATTCTTATGTCTAGTTTCATAATTGTGTCTGTCAGACACTTTACTAAATAAATGTAGGTTTTTCCTAACATACATAATATTTTCATAAATAAATTGACATGGAACGGTCATAATATTGATCTCCCTAAACCTTTCTCTGAGAGATTCGCGACGACCTAGGTTGTATATAGCTCTGACGGCGCGCTTCTGCAAGACAAAGATAGACTCAATGTCAGCAGCGTGTCCCCACAGCAGAATGCCATACGACATGATGCTATGGAAGTAACTGAAGTACACCAGTCTTGCCGTGTCTATATCGGTACCCCATTGTAATTTGTCGTCTACAGTAATTCCCAGGAAAATAGTCTCTTTTATAAATTCCAATTTGTCACTATTCAGTAATATCGTTAGTCACATTCGTTATTTTTAACATTTGGCAAAACAAATCTAATGCATTTTGTCTTTTTATCATTCAGCACTAAATTATTTATTGTAAACCAGTTTTGAACCTTCATCAGAGCACTATTTACATCGTCATAATTATTTGTACGTCTATTTATTTTAAAAACCAGTGATGTGTCATCAGCAAATAATACCATCTGTGGTTCATTCCGGGATAAATGCGGCAAGTCATTTATATAAGCCAAAAATAGGAAAGGGCCTAGTATTGAACCCTGCGGTACACCCATAGATATGCTAGCACCCTGTGAGTTTACCTTATTTACTTGAATTTTATTTTATTATTTTATCATTTTCAGTGTAAAGCTACATAATTATACCCGTTTTGTTACTTATAATCTACATAGGTGCAAAGTTCTAATCAATACAAATTATACAAGCCCAAACACAAGGTAGTTACAGTATACCGTTGAGGAGTTCCCTTAACAATTACACTTCTTCATCATCAGACCCTTAATGACAGCCTCACTCTATCCAGGTGTAAAGTCCTCATCAATACAAATTAATCAAGCCCAAACACAAGGTAGTTACTGTATAACGTTGAGGAGTTTCCTTAACAATTACACTTCTTCATCATCAGACCCTTAATGACAGCCACACTCTATCTAGGTGTAAAGTTCTCATCAATACAAATTAATGAAGCCCAAACACAAGGTAGTTAATATAAACCGTTGAGGAGTTCCCTCGACTGTCTGTCGGCTCTATCATCAGGTCGACTCCAGACCCTTATCAAATTGTAGTGTTTAAAAATCGTAATTGAAAAACATAATAGACGCATTACTCGCCCATAGAATTTTCGAAAGTTCCCCTCGGTTTCCCTAGGATCCCATCATCAGATCCTGACTTCATGGAAATGGGACCATCTCGGGAGTATACCCTTTCAAACAAAACAAGAATTTTGCAAATCGCTTCACGCATCTCAGAGTTATGCGCGTACATACATACAAAAA
The DNA here is from genome assembly GCA_038387885.1 of Spodoptera picta. Classification (NCBI taxonomy): domain Eukaryota; kingdom Metazoa; phylum Arthropoda; class Insecta; order Lepidoptera; family Noctuidae; genus Spodoptera; species Spodoptera picta. The sequence continues at coordinate 914,574 of JAZHFQ010000778.1, forward strand.
AAAGCAACATACCGGCCGAACGTATAACCTCCTCCTTTTTTTGAAGTCGGTTAAAAATTGTAAGTCCAACGACTTCCCATCAGCCATCGGACCATCATGGATGGAGCCCAATACGGCTAATGCTGACAAGGAGCCGCGGAGGACGTAACGGGTTGCCGGGGCTCCGGCTCGAAGGACATGAGTAGGTGGTTTTAGTCAGTAAGAATCTGACACCCCCTCATCTCACCCAGGCGGGAGAAGTCATTAGATGATTTTCCCCCCTCAAAAAAAAGCTTGAAATACAGAACGTTATTCCTCGGTCTTGAACTTGACGCTTAACCCCACAGAATTGACACAATGGTTCAAAATCAGAGTGAAATGAAGAAGATTGATTGTTGGGAAATACGTCGTCGTACGAGTTTTCCATCGCTACCTGTTACACCATGATTTCCATATGAGGTACACTGAAACTAATTAAACTATCAATATTAACATTACACTCGACATGCATAACAGTGTATTAATCGTAACTGAATTAATTAATGCAACTCGCATCCAATTACCGGGTCATTCATTTACGCTAAACAATGGGTTTCATTGATCTCTGAAGTGGATTTTGTGTGATTGACACAACCCTTATTAGCTGGTTAGTTAGCCAGGTTTATTGTTAACTGTTTAACTGGATCATTGTTAACAATGACTGCTACTAATAAGGACCATTTTGGAATTCAAATTACCTGTGTTTATTTTTTTATGATGTGTGTTGATTCCTTAATTATTTTATCTTAAGTCCTCGCCTCTGTCAGTTTTGACTGAGGGCTCTCTTTAAGGTATCATAGCGTTAAAAAGTGTAATAAACAATAGGAGTATCAGAGAAAAGTATTTTTTCAAACCTATCTGGTTCAGCTTTGTAGTAATGAATTCCCAAATAATGACAAACAATATTAAGACTAAGAACATAAATATTTTTCTACTACCGTCTGCTACTTTTGTATAATAAAAAAAAAGCAACATACCGGCCGAACGTATAACCTCCTTCTTTTTTGAAGTCGGTTAATAAACCTCTTTCTATTTAAATAATCGTGTAATGTAATTCGCGTGTCAACTTATAGCCAAGCAGACTAGACGCAACTGAATCGTCGTAGGATTTGTCACGGCTTGATAACTACATGACCTCTGCCACCCAATTGAATAATGGACAATTGGCCACATGCTACTGGTTAGACCAGTTTGCAGACTTTCGGGTCACTGGTTATCCATAGGCATTCGGAGATGTTATTATCCAACACGATACAAATGAATAAAATGTATGAGACTGACCTATAAGTAGGACTCTGTATTTTTTTCCTAAAATACCATTATTATGTTGGATTTTTATTATGTTACATTATTTGCTTTTAAAACGTGTTTAACCCGTCGTCTGTCTATACGTGGATCTATGCGAGACACAATGTATTTTCTATTGTTTCTCATGTACAGGCATTCAAGCGGTTAAACGAAAAAAATATTGATTCTATTATTTGCTTCATCACCATCTACAAGTCCACCCAGAGAGACAATTTTTCCGGGTGAAGGATATAAGTTAAACAATCTAATTGACTACATTAAACTGTATCTAGTCGCCACAATACTCACATATGAATGTCTTGTTTGTGCTTTGTAACAGCGGTTACGTGAGCTTAGTCAAGTTGCGAAAGCACTGTTCGCACTGAAACGAATTTAGCGCGAGTTGAACAGGAAGCCAAATGCTCGATACCATTATAGATTTATTTCTTACTAGATGCGACTATCAGCGTAAAAAGGTATTAGTAATTTTTAACCTTGTTAACACACCTAGTTTACATATCAAAAAAGCATATACCTCTATACGGTCGAATTGAGAACCTCTTCCTTTTTTTGAAGTCGGTTAAAAATTGGTCAACAACATCATTTAAGAAGCTGTCAACAATCCTAATATAAAAGATCAGTTTTTTGAGGCAAAATCTAATAACTACTACCTCAGATGTGTTGACAGATCAATAAAAATCTGCTCTCAATGTGACACCGAAAGATGCTGCCTCTTTCATAAAGACGTTTGCAACATTGAAATAAAAAAAAAATATTTCTACACATTAGTATAATTTTTTTTTATTGATTACTAAGTAATCAGTTACAAACAAACAATAGGTGGATACAAAAAAATGAAACTTACTGTAATTAATAAATAGAAACGTTAGTTTATTCATCGATAGCGCTCAACATTTCTAGGCCACATAACTCTCGGTGCATTTGGTAAGACGCTCAGTGAAAGTGATTGCGCGGATGTCGCGTGCGCTGCGCAGGCGCTCCCGCCGACCTTGCCATATAGGCGGTGCGCGCGACGCATCGTAGTGCGTAGCTACCGGTTGTACATCGCGACTCGCGAGGCTAAGCTGGGATTCAGGGTTTTAAAACACCGGTAGCGAAAATTTTGAGGGTCAATTAAAAATATAACACTGGCCAGGGTCCGAAAATCGTACAAAAACTAAGTCTTAAGCTTGAAATACTCACCACAGATGGGGCCCAACAGGACTGATGCCGATACGGAGCCGCGGAAGACTTAACGGGTTGCCGGGGCTCCGGCTCGAAGTGCAGGAGTAGGAACGGGGTGGTTTTTAGTCAGTAAGAGTCTGACACTCCCTCTCGCCTTACCCAGGCGGGAGAAGTCATTGGATGATTTTCCCCACTCAAAAAAAAAGCTTGTAATACAGAACGTTATTCCTCGGTCTTGAACTTGACGCGCGCATAACCCCATAGAATTGACACATTGGTTCAAAATCAGAGTGAAATGAAGAAGATTGATTGTTAGGAAATACGTCGTTGTACGAGTTTTAAACTTCGTCAAAAAGAGTAATAACTACTTAACTAGGGCATTGAGACGTTTACTATATAATGTCCAAGTATTACTAAGTACGACTGAATATGTTAGCATTCGCTAGGTTTCTCTTCAGATTTCCCTAAGAATCGTAAATAAGTCTTTACGAGCTTGTACTTAGATAAACATACTCAGTTTCACAATTACAATAGTAAAATAAATACTGAAGTGTTTACCTCATCGTCTGAGAGTTGTTGGGTGACATATTTTTCCGTGACTTTAGTACTTATAGTGATACGATCAAGTAGTTCTTGTTCCGGTGTGTCTATTAACGTTGTTGAATATTATACAATTGTGACGTGGCTCAAAATGACGTGTTGGCCTGAATCCTGGCTGTAACTTTATACGCACAGAGCTGAACACTTACCTTGAAACTTTTGCTTCTTTTTCAATAATCAATATATCAGTTGTCTCGCTACCTCGGCCGGGTGCAACACGACCGGCCACACATGAACACCACCCGTCATTAAAATTACCTTTGAATTGAATTACGTAAACGTTAACTCGTCGAGTACCGTCATTATAGACACAATTATAGAACAATAGGTTGCGGTCACCGGTGACCGCTAATAAATAATAAAATAGGTTAGTCGACTAGTTTTTTAGTCGAATAGATTTTAATACGTAATGCGAATGCAAATAAAATATTCAAATAGTTTTTTTAGTGTCGATAATGGCTCACGCTACTTATGTAAACAGCATATCTTTTATACTTATTAATAAAATCTTCACGGCACCCGTGCGAGTCACGTGTTAAATTCACGTCTTGTTTCCTAGAAAAGTATTAACTTACGTAATACTTAGGTGTCTTTCAAGGAAGTTTGTAAGTAATTTGTCTAATTTTCTTTGTCTGAACGGAATCGCCTTGACCTTAATGCCAAAGTCCATTTGTCTTTTGTCATCAATCAAAAGTATTGATAATATTCCGGTGTGAATGTATTGTGGAGTCATGTCAACAGTTTTAATTAGTACCGTACAGGATGGTGCACATGTTGGTGTGCGCATGTGTTCTGTTGGCCGTTATCGTTATAATTGTCCACGCTGTCACGTGGACCTTCGAGGACACTACATCTATGAAAACTGCATTCGTTTCATCATTAACCACTACTACTACATAACATTCAAACTAGTTATGAACAAACTAACATTCAGTTCTAGTTTTCACTTAAACGAAATAACTGGGCATATAATATTTGGTGCACTATCGTAAATTCTTGCGATAATGACGTAATGCAGTTTTGTCTAACAGCATTTCGGCAGTTAACCTTAAATGTAGCCGGTAATAAAGGTCCAGCGGCGAAATATTTCAATGAATCAGATTAGGCATTGTGCAACATATTAGTATAATGCATTAGGTTAATTCGTATAGTAGATACAGAGACAGAGTATTGAGATGGACGTGTATTGGCAAATAAGTGCGCGTTTGTTTGGGGGCCGTCGTGTTAGAACGGGCGACCTCTCGCCTCCGCGGCCCGCGTTCTCCTTACAACTACTAGCATTGAGGCATTTACCTTTCTTAGGTCGGACTTGTCCTCAATACAGGCTAGAAGCGTTGATTTATTACGATGCACGGTATGCCGGCTCAATTTAGAGACAAATTTTGTGCAATATGCGCCCAATCTGCGGTATGTTTACATTCTAGTCCCCGTGTGGCGTCTACATTAGCCCCGTTGGCCTAATATGTCGCTCGGTAAATATTCTCTACTACAAATCGGTCGGTAAATATTTTTATCTATTATGACTAATATTACAAGGCTGTTTACAGATTTATAACTTCCACGCGCGTGTGTTAGATACTAGCGGAATATTTCTTTCAAAATACATGGGAGGGAATTAATTTGTTACTTAAGAACCTACTTACTTGCTTTAATTGATACAGAAAATGATCAAATACTTAATATGGGAATACTCATTATTATAATGTTGATTTAGTTCTAATTTTCCATTACTACGCATCGTTTTATTACAAAACTGTTGATTTTGCCCTAAATTGGACATTTTTCGTCGAGTCGCGGCGCCAATCCGCCCACGTTGCATGTATTGTTCAGAAATATGCTCAAGGCTGTAATAAAAGACCCTGGACATTTGTATAACTTTTAGCTGAACAAAGATGTATGATAAGGTCCAACAAATGAACTATGGCTAATTAGTACATTTTTGTACTAATTAGTGGAATTCGAGCACAACAATTAAACGGTTACGAAATTATTTCTCCTCATTAATAATGTGTTGTTACCAATTTAAATGTTTATAGAAACTACTTGCAGTTATTTGTAGTCGTCGGCTAATGGTTGAAGGTGCAATTACTGAGTGCAAGAGTATGATCGTGGAATTAGGAAATATGTCATTGAAAGATTTCTGCTTTTTATATTTAAACGAATTAATGGTTAAGTTAAGTGTACGGGAGCCATGCTTTAGCACGAATGGGCCGACTCGACCAAAGTGATACCACGGCCTCACAGAAAACCGAGGTGAAACAACGCTTGCGTTATGTTTCGTTGTGTCAGTGAGGTTACTGGAGACCTAATTACCCCCTCCCCCTTCCTTCAATCTCCCCAATACCTAAATCCCCAATAATCCTCAAATTCGTAATCTCCAAAAGGTCGGTAACACACTTGTAACGCCTCTGGAGCTCCAGGTGTCTATAGGCGACGCGGATTGCTAAACATTGGGTGATCTGTCTGCTCGTTTACCGTATAAAAATAAAATCGAGTACTTGCACACATTTGGGACGAGCAATGCCTACCTGCATCAGTGAATGGGGAATACTAACACCCATGGGTAGTGTTACGCGCGGTTTCACGGTTACGTTCAAAGAGAAACAACTAGTCTATATCACCATCTCCGTAATGACGCAAAAGAAAAGTAAATAAAAAAGAAAAAATAGATAACACTTTTGCATTTAATAATATTACATAGTAAGAACTATTTTTCCTAAGCCCTAGGAAAAATAATCCTTCCCAAGTGATTCCCCTAAGACCATTGTGATTCCCCTAGGACCTTTGGACCTACGGGAATTATATAGGCATAAAGAACCAGCCTTCTGGGTACTTTCCCCACTGACGTTGATGCGGACGAATTTTTCGACGCTTTATGTAAATAGTTGTTTTTTTTTCTTATAATTAATTTTAATCTTAAGTTGTATATATTTAATTTAGTAATATTTAGTTGTAATTTTTTTTTCTAAGTAATAGTTAGTTTTTAATTTAAGTTTTTTATTGGCATAAAGATAAATAATAAAGTTACTTAAAAATTACACAATCCAGGTTGAAACATTTACATATTTCATATCATTTATAGTTTCCTTTTTTTTATAATATAAATTATAGGTACTTTTTCACCAACATTAGTAGGAACACTGAATGGTTCACTTATGCTCGAATACTGAAACACCACTCATTAGTCGCGCTATACGTATAATAGGCGTGTCGACAGGGTAAAAAAAATCAAAAAAGTAATTAGTCCGTCATTAAGATCGCACGAAAATATCAGACACGTATTTTTTGTTTTATCAAATTAACAGAAGAGTACGTAGTTATTCCGCATTAAAGTTAGGGAGTGGGGGGTGTTGACGTCACACTTACGGAGAAATCGTACCTAATTGTGACGTCACGCGTCATTTTAACTCAAAATATCTACATGTCTTTTTGGATACGAGAAAAAAGAAAAAATACGTATCGAAGATTTTTGAAAATATCTAAAAGACGAACAAAAAATTAAAAAATAGTCGCCATGCCTATTCTGTCACTACAAATTCTTCTTAAAATGACAGAGATGGCACGATATTTGTTTTTTTCTATATCTGTATAAATCTGTGTATTTAGTTATTTCTTCTTTTCTTTTTAATTCTGTTTTTTTTATATCTGTGTGCGTGCCTACAGTCGAATAAATGCTTTTTATTTCTTTCTTTCTGATTACAACATAAAATTGAGTAGCCTTTCAGTATTCGGGTGTAATTAGTCAATATTAATAACCGACTGACATAAATTCTACGAAATATCAAATTATCGTACCGATGGTAACAAAGTGGATGATAACGATTTTCAATAGGTATCTAAATAATTCCACGTATTTAGTTATATGTATTGTAGTTACTATATATTATATAGGTAGCAGTATACACACGTGCCTAAATAAATAGGTATACCTATACTAATTTATGTTGCTGTGTGATGACGTCAGAATAGACTTCTTTTCAAACAATGACCAGAAGCTAGAACAAAATCAACAGCCCCTGACAGTCTATTGCATTTTATTTACCCTTGGTTAGTGTTTGTCCACTAACTGCCAATCTCAGTAACGGATCTCAATCCTTAATCTTTAGATTTATTAAGATACATTTTTCACATACGTTTTATAGAATTAATGTCAAAAGTTAAGACCGATCCAGAAGATTTTGGTCTGTTATTACAAATCAAGATCGGTTAAGACCGGTGGTAATCGATGATGCTGACGATGGAGCTCGCCTGCCTATAAGCAATCTGTTTTGTTTTTTATGAGATAAGCCGGTAAACGAGCACACGGATCAACTGATGGTAAGCAATCAGCGTCGCCCATGGACACCTGAAACACCAGAGGCATTACAAGTGCGTTACCGGCCTTTTGGGGATTGGGATTTTCAGGATTGTGGGGGATCAGTGGACTGGGGAAACTGGGAAGAGGGGAGAGGGTAATTGGGCCTCTGGTAACCTCACTCACACGGCGAAACACAACACAAGCGTTGTTTCACGTCGATTTTCTGTGAGACCGTTGTATTGCTGCGGTTGAGCCGGTCCATTCGTGCCGAAGCATGACTCTCTCACACTTGTTCACTCGAGATTTGAATTTATCCTTTTGTTAACAGATTCTGGCAAGGTTCTGCTTGGCTATGAGCCTCCTCTTCATAGGAATGGTTTGTCATATCATCTCCTTGCTTGGCACGTTGGTTAAAGATGTAAAGAACGTGAGAAGCAGTTTAGGTAGTGCCCTCAATTTCTACTTACTTATATAGTATAAAGGTATTTTTGTATGGGATAGGAAAGGTGAGCGTTTATGTAGCCATCTATTATACTGTAATGCAGATTTGGAAATCTGAAGTTTCTACATAAGGTCTACCTCGATAGTCGATCTAGGACTATTTTCTTCTCAATCTTCATTTATAGGAAATGTACTCAATACAGGGTATTTTAGATTATATTATTCATTCCGAGAATTGTTCTTAATCTGACATTATGCATACAACGTGTGAGTTTCTGTAAGTACAATCATTTCTGGTGAACATGGAGAGTTAATCAGAAGCGCAAACAATAGGCGTAACGTGTAGTTTAAGATTATCAAGTTATTGTATACATTGAGAACTACACTGTATTGAAAAATGAACTTTTTTTCATTAACTTTAAGATATTTATCAATTACTTTGAGAAGGCACTTACTACAAATGCACATGAGCACTTTAAACTATCCGAATCTGTTAAATTCCTTTAATACATATTCAACCTGAATAGTCTACAATAAAGTAGAATTTATAGTAACTTCAAGATATTTACTATGATAAACATTCTAGGGTTCACACAAAAAATGCAATTTGTCGTACTTACGTCAAAACAGTCAAAATTAGTGTTTGAAGCTCAAGGTCGTGTGATATCAGAGAATCACTATTGTTATCAGCTTAAGTGAGTATTTACTGTAAACAGATTGTATCGGAGGAAGCGATCTTTGTCCTCTTTGAGGTAGTACCTTGTACACGCGTTGGCGTCTTCGTGTGGTCGTGCGTACAAGCTGAAGCGGATAACAAACATACATCCATTCATACATAACTTTACGCCTGTTTCCCATGGGGGTAGGCAGAGACTAGGAAACGCCAATTACTACGATTCCTACATACCTCTTTCGCTTTATCAACAGTCATCAATCGTTTCATGCTCGTCGGTTAAGGGTACTTTTAATTTGGCCCTTCTTTAATGTATCGCCAATCTGGTCACTATATGTCCGTCTAGGGCGCCCTCTACCGACGGCTCAATTCATATCCGGTAACAAACATGTATTGTGAATAATCAATCCTTTGTGCGCTTTTCTTTTCTGGTAGTGGTTGGATGTCTAGAAGTGAAGAGCTGATGATCGAGTCCAGAAGCGAGCTAGATCCATTTTAGAGTTGTCAGAAACGAGTTGATGATAAAATAATAGCGATAAAGACACATATAATTTCATTAAGGTATCTCGTTTCGATAAATTGTATCAAAATAAAGGCTTGATGGTACTTAAGTTAATAAAGTTGAAATTGTAATGACTTCGTTACCTAAGTAGAACGTGCGTAAGACTTTTTTGTTATTGTTACGTAAAACTAATACATTATAATATATTTTGATGATATCAGACGACTGTTTTATTGATTTTCTTATCACTCACTGTTAAACGTTTTCCTGTCATTGACTGATATGCTGCCGATTTAACTACCTTATAATAAAACCTGTTGTTAAACATGTTATTTTGGAAACATAAAAGTTGTAACATTATCAATTCTTTATTGCAGTTGACGTTGAAGATCAATATCATACGTTCTATATTTACTTTATAGAAGATATGTCATATTAAATAACTAGCTACTTCCACGCGGTTTCACACGCTCTGCTCAGCTCCTATTGGTCGTAGCGTGATGTTTTATAGCCTATAGCCATCCTCGATAAATGCGCTATCCAACACAAAAATAATTATTCAAATCAGACTTGTAGTTACGGAGTTTAGCGCGTTCAAACAAACAAACAACAAAACAAACTATTCCGCTATAATAGTATAAGATATAAACCCAGCCTTTGATACGACTCCAAACATAATACGAAGGTTGAAAATTTTGAGTAAAGTAAAAATATCTTGGTCTGTCTAGGGATTGAACCTCAACTTGCACTTGAAGTCAGATAACCTATGAAGCAGTAAAAATAACTCTGTACTTCTTTGTACGGACATCACAAAAATCGCGATATCTTCTATCTTAAATCATAGATGACGTAGTTGACATTGAATGCTCGACCCGATTAAGCATACCTAAGCAGACGATTCGCGAGGCCGCCTCGCCAATGTCCACTAGTCCTACGTTTTATTGTCCAATCAATCTAACACTTATTACACCTAATTAAAGTGCATTTCCCCTTACTATTGCTGTTGAGTTACGGATTAAATAAACATTGCTCATTGAATTTTCACCAGATATCTTCGATGGGATACAAATAGTGAAGAATATTTGTTTTCATCATTTTATTTGATAAATATTGTTTTGTAGTATTTTAGAAGGTTGATAAGAGTATGAATGGAGGACTTTAATTCTAGTGTCAAGGAAATATATCATCGTGATTTTCCAAATGGTGTCACAGCACAGGAACTAGAAATATGTCTGCAATAGGTTTGAACGAACTTTACAGCGGTACTCATAACGTAAATGGTCACATGGTTACTCAAATCTTTGGCTACAATAAACGTGATATCATTATAAATATAGACAAGCCTATAATAATAAAATTTCTCACAAAATTTGAACATTTACAAGACTTCCTTGAGTTACAACAGAATGTTGGATAGATAGATACAGGCGATACAAGTTAGCCATTAAGCAGTTGAAGTGCTTCTAGTTCAATTAACGGCACATGACTGTTAAGATACCAATCTACTATACATACATATTATTTGTAAGTATTGAGGTATAAAGGGTGAACCGCACGCGACTGACTCGAACCTGTGACACCGGTTACGGTAGCACCATTTCTGATGGGTCTCATTGTCGGTCAGTCTGTGTGGTGCAAGATGTCAGGTTATTTATACATTTATTCCCATTTGTAGGGTTTTTTAAAAGGTGATGAGTATTGAGTACTTATTATCAACTTTGTAGCAAAGAAATAATGTTCAAGGTGGTTTTTGAGAATCGATGATGAAGTATAGAGCAGAAATTAATAAGGGATTATGGCTTTGTCCGGCAGTAAGACCTCTGGATTGGCTAATAAAGACGCTAATAGTACGAAGTTAGTCACCAAATTAGGTGTTACGTAATCAAGCAATTGCTCTGTAAATGATGATGGTATGATTCTTAATCTAAACTTAAATACATAATATTGTAAGCTTGAAATTATATCAAGCAAAAACAGGCAACGTGTTAATCAGATTAAATTAAGGCTATTTACGCGTAAAATCGCTTGTCACCGATAACTTATTTTCAATATTGCGACATTAACGCGCTACTGCAGATACGAGGTCCTTTTCGATGGCCTTATTTACACATTTCGTTTTAACACATTAATATATTACAACGTTTCGTTAGATAAGCAAATTCACTTTAAAAACATCCGCAACTTTTGAGAAATTAATTTTCAGAGACCCAGACATTCATATATGAATGAAATGAAATGAAATACATTTATTCGGCATAAGACATGCACGCCAGAAAAGACATATAAATATAAAAAAATATAAAAACAGAAAAATTAAGAGATAAAAGGTAAATTATAAAACTAAAACTAAAACAGGCCAATAATTTAGGTGCGCTGTGTTGGCGGACATGCCCAAACCGAACGGGTCATATAAAGCAAGAACGAAGGTTTTCATAAAGAATTTACTCCAAATTCTCCAATGATAAAGGTTCATCGTAACTAAATATTTGAAAGAGGTCAAACGACGCGTCGACCGACTTAATTTATGATGTCTAGGCCAAATAATACATTCAATCCAAAATCAACAAATTATTATACCTAACGTTTATACTAAACAAACGCTCTGTCCTTTGGCGCCAGAAAGTCTGATTTCACCGCGAAATTTATTTCTTTTTTTATCCTACAATTGGCAATGTCATTACAAGAAAGGTCGAATTAGTATTCATACACGTATGAGCGGCTACATAAAAATATCAAATATTATACTTAGTCGTGTGTTTCAATACAACTGTTACTGACTATTACGCCATTTGTTTTGCAATTTGCTGAACACAATGCTTGTGGTCGGTGGAACGTCTGCTGGATTAGTTCATAGCCACAATGTTACATTTTCAAATTATCTCCACGTTATAGGCGTGATCAGCTTCTTCTGGTTTCAATAACATTCAATTTTATAGAGTAATTTATAGCACGTTTTTGATACGGCGGCAACACAATGCTTCATATTGTGTTGTGTACTATCTACAAACAATAATCCTAGTAAAGTGTTATGGCATTGACAAAAGATCCTTCACTGAAGTTTATTGTCAAGAAACGTAATACCATGTATGCGAATGCAATACAAACTAATCAGCGTGTTCTTTGCAGAACTGATTATAATTGTAATCCGATAAACACTATTGATTTACGAAGCAAAAGTTAAGTTTCCAATTTGATTCCATCGGAGGAATGGATGTGTGCGGCCAATTATATGTTAGCACGTTAAAATGGTAACAAGAATAGTGCTTGTAAATCAATAGGACGATAATGTAAATCGTCTTGATTGTGATCTCGACTGTCGCGAGCATGATGTCACTTGCTTACGCGACAAGGCCTCGGGTAGCGGAGTCTGCCTCCTTAGTTTGAGCTACACAGGTACACGAGAGAATTTATAATAATGCGATATTTATAGATTTATGTAACATTTACTGATATTTTATAAGATGTCTATTTAAGTCGAAGAATTTGCTAGTTTCGTGTCTGTTAATGTTGTTGCGAATGCGTGCGTGTTACGTAGTGGCTATGTTTATACATCGAATGTGTACTTATTGTGGTACTTTACTGTATCTTTACTGTATTTTATCACTTTATACGTCTACACAATGTAGGTATGTTTATTGTTAGAACCATACTTTATTTTTTAAGGGTGGTATATCGTCGAATGACTTCCCCCGCCCGGGTGAGGCGAGAGGGAGTGTCAGACTCTTATTGACTAACAACACTAAAGAATGATGTTTCGATATTTCATCCCGAATTTTCGTGAAAATTCCTACCAACAGAGTCTGTAAACATCAGTCTATCTATATATAACCACTACAAAAAGTTATACGATTAAAACATTATTCACTTTACAACATCGTGGGAAGTATTTATGATTTACGGCGAATGGTTGACCGACTGTCAGTTGTATCAACATATTATTATTCTTTTAAATATAAATAACAATTGCATTAGCATACCAGTCTGACGCCATGGCACCTAACTTTCAGAGTATCTGACCATATTAAGCGTAACAACTCAATTTAGAAGTTAGTATGCTCAAGGCAATTTGTGTTAAATTTTTAAGCGAATCTCTACGTATTGAGAAGTTGCCAACCTGATGTCATAATCATGGCTCGTTATTACCTCTATATAACGACTGGTTTCAAGTATTTTTTGTGTTCTCATTTGCTTTGTTGCGTATTTGTATAAAATTGTTTATCTACCGGTTCTTCCTATTTATTTAGTTCGGAAAGCTTCTGAAAATTTGTCTGTAGATAAGTAAGTAGGAATACTAGTAGGTAAGTAGGAACGTAAGGATAATTTTCCACGCGCAAAATGTTGTTGGTAGGTACTGAACAGATAATTTTTATTAATATTACGATCAATAAAGTGATATACAAAGAATATAATTATTAGCGACGATGACCTGAATCTCTTAAATCCGTCCCGGGCATATTTCCAGGAAGAGCGGCGAACGATCCAAGTTTTTGCGAAAGGTTATCATTGCTTACTTAGGTTATTTAAAATATTAATTTAGGAAATTTGGAGATTAGTGTAATGTGATCTTAGTAGATAACTAACATCTACATCTCTTGTAGATAATTTTATTCTTTGTAAGCACGTGTTTATTTCATACAAAAACAGCAACGGACGCGGTTTTAGATAAAGCCACACCTGAACTTAAACAATATTAAATGGACAATGCTATGCCGATTTTGAATCTTATTAACCTTTGATTATTTTAAAAATTGAACATAATCCTTTGGTCAACCTGAACTATTACAGATTAAAAGTAGATCTTAGAAGTATTTTTACTCGTAATTATAGTTCAGAAAGACTGGTTTACCTTTAATAGATTTTCATCTTCAACTAATTGTAATAGAGTCGAAAATGTCTTTTTGATATATTAGAGTAGCTTGAGGTGATGTATCTTCTAGTAAAACACGTGTTTGTATCATAAATTGCATTGTCACTATGATGGCTCTTATTATTGAGGTAGGAACTAATAATAATACAATGTTGCTTATATAGTACCTAGGGTAAATAGAGGTAAGTAGTTAATGTCCAAGTACCTAATAGTTGATGGAAAAGTACTTGGATTACATCCTCGGCTAAGATAATAAAAATGTAACAATAACTTGATCAATCTTTAAAGAAGGCTGAGGTTAACTTGTTAGTTTGTGGTCAAAGTCAAAGTCAAAGTCAAAATCATTTATTTCAATTAGACCAGGATGGCACTTTTGAACGTGGTGGAGTACAAATTCTAGAAAACAAAAAAAAATCGGAATCTAAAAGTTATTCCCATTAACCCAGAATTGAACATAAGATCCTGATGCTTAGTTCTAAAGACTAAAATACAAACTATATATAAAATTTAAAAAAAAACCTTTATTATTAACTCAATGATAATTTATGATGCCCATAAACTAATATCTGCGAAAAAATATACATTTAAAAGTATTAAAAAATACAGTCATTGAGCAGAGACTTCTGTTCCAAAAGCAAACTGAGAGGAAACTATACTCACTATTTGACTACAATGCTAGCGTAGTGCAAAGGAGGCATAAGCTGTTATGCCTGTTTGGTAGTTCAAACCTTTAGTTTCTTCAGCTAAGTAGGCGTAGGAACGGGGTTGTTTTAGTCAGTAAGAGTTTGACACTCCCTCTCGCCTCATCCAGGCAGGGGCGTCATTGAATGGTATCCTGCCATTAAAAAACCTTCAGTTTAAGCTGTACACCCAAACTGTAGTTTGATTTAGGGCTTAAGAAACGAAATGGTAGTATGAAGAAATTCTGTTGGTGAATTAAGAATCTCTGATACTGAAACTATATCATTGCATTGCTACACTTTAGACACTATGGGCCTCATCTAGATTATTATATAAGTACGTACAACCTTTTTGGGTCTGCTATAATCGCCATTGATTTATTCTGGACAAAATTACTCTGAACCAAGTGCAAGCGTACTTAAAACGATTTAACGTAAACATGATGATTGTTACAAATCTCCGCCAATAGAAGAGTTCCAAGTCATGCTTACATGGCAGCATTAATTGCCAAAACACGATCAAATTACTCGCGCGTGAGTACCTAACGCGCTGAGAACCTAACGGGTTACCGGGGCTCCGGCTCGAAGTGCAGGAGAAGGAACGGGGTGGTCTTTAGTCAGTAAGAGTCTGACACTCCCTTCCGCCTCACCCAAGCGGGAGAAGTCATTCGATGATTTTCCCCCTTAAAAAAAATGTATAGGTTTAATAATTTTTACAATATTGTGTAAGTAAATAAGAAGAAAGTTAATTCCATCCATCCATTTCAGCATTCTTTTCTAGAATGAACAGTAACAGGTCTAGTCTTACCTATAAATTAGGTAACGTTAAAATAAAATGAAACACCACTCAAAAAGTTATTTAGGTCTAAAAATATCGTTAGTTCTAAAGTGTATGTATTACCTAAGTAACAGCCTCTGCCTATGCGAGCTAATTTATTGTGTGGGGCGTTGCCTGACGCCTCAGAAACACCTAATATGTGTGGAATATACACACATGCACACTACTCGATACCTCTCTAGTAAATGTAGCCTTCAATAGTCATTTTCTACCACAAAAGTGTCAGTATAAGATTACCTAAAAGTGATATGAGTATGACTTTTTCTTAGTTATCTAAGTGTGGGAGAGCCATACTTCGGCAAGAATGGGCCGGCTCGACCGGAGTGATACCGCGGCCTCACAGAAAACCGACGTGAAACAACGCTTGCATTGTGTTCCGTCGTGTGAGTGAGTTTTCAGAAGCACACATGGGCCCCCAATCTCCCCAATCTCTGAATCCCCAACAATCCTCAAATTACCAATCCCCAAAAGGCCGGTAACGCTCTTGTAACGCCTCTGGTGTTCCAGGTATCCAAGAGCGATGCCGATTGCTTACCAATCGTTTACCGGTTTATGCCATAAAAAAATCATTTTTCTATAGAGGGATTTTTTGTACAGGCACAGCTTTGCCCATGAAACACATTATACGCCTTTTTCATTCCTGAAGGAATAGCCAAAGATCAGCACCCACTTTTCAATAAGCCAGTATTTATGTGTGTAAATACATCCTCATTATATGTGATAAACTTCACTACTTTTTAATTTTTTTTTAACCGACTTCAATTAAGTAGGTTCTGTGTTTGACCTATAAGTAAGTAGGTATGTATATTTTTGCGCGATTATCTCGCTATTGGCTAAACCGATTTTGATGCGGTTTTTGGAAAAGTGTTTATTGTGTAACAAATTAGTAGTAAGTGTGTAGGAGAAGGTACCCTAGACTAGAAGTTAGTATAGAGGTATTAATTAACCGATTTCAAAAAAAGAGGTTGAAGTTGTTTTTTTTATGTAGTATTGATAGTCACTTTTTTATGGGGGGGAAAATCATCGAATTGCTTCTCTCGCTTGGGTGAGGCGGGAGGAAAGAGAGGGAGTGAGAGGGAGTGGAGTATTGATAGTCATTTTGACTTTTAAATGTAACGTTTTGGTTGACTTAGATTATGTATATTGAATGCAATGTAGTGGAAACTATCGTTATAATATCTTCTGATTCACTTCGTTGCGGGAACCAAGACAGTTATTCATGTCCCCGAGACGCCCGGACTTCAGTGTTCCGGTGTTTTCATAGTTGTATCAGTAGATTCATCTACAGTAGTAGATCCTGGCTTACAGGAGTTGCAGCGGTTTTGGGAAGTTGTGGCGGGCTTGAATCAATTAAAAAAAAATATTGAATGCAATATGTACATGTTCAATTTCAACTTTGCAATAATTGTATCTACTTGAAAATACGGTTCGACTGCTGATACTGTTGGTTTGTGTGTACATCTCTTACTCCTTGTCACACGAAACGTAGTTATGTAAGTACTTACTCGAGTCCTTCACGCCACCGCTCCACGCCGCTGTACTTACGCCCGTCGCCTAGTGCAGGAACGAGTGAGGAGCGGGGAGAATAGTACCGCACAGCTCCCCGCCCACCTCGACTCAGTCTCGCGCACGCCGCCAGCCGCCACGAACGTAACACGTATTAAAAATTATCAAAATACAATGAGAGAGAGATACCGTTACAATTGGACGAAATCACAAAGTAAATTAATCCATCTAGTAAAAGAATATAACATTTATGTGAAGATGCTAGATAGATCCGCAGTTGGTCTTGCTTCAGCGGAAGTAGCTTGGAACAAGTTATCCAATGATGCGCAAGTGAGTGGTAAGAACAAACATTTATTATAAACTTGTAGTATTATATTTTACTTGTTTTGTTTGTTTATTATTATTAGGTTTGCTTTATTGTGTGTGCAAATTGCTTCAATTGATTTGTTGAAAATTTTAAATAAGTGTTTTATTTACCGTCTTTTATAATTTCTGGGGGCTTACTCTTGAATCTAATTCCGATCGATCGACATTGGTATTGTGAAATTTCGTACTCTTGAGTTACTACACCAGCGCCCATTGCATTCGTATTGCGTGTATATTGAATGAACTAAATGGTATTGAGTTTGGCTTTATATTCCGTACTCTGAATGCTATTGTAACAGCTACGGTAAGGGTTGTATAGTTTTGACATTGAATAATTATTGAGATTTTATTGGTTTGAAATTGCATTGACATTGAGATTGGTTTCAAGAGTAAGCACCCTGGTCTGCGTATCAGTGCAAGTGCATAGTCACAGACTGTCATAGTCACGTGACACTTTTTCTTGCATCAGCCATTTTCTCATGGGCTCACTTACTTTGATTAATCTTGTCCCAAAATTGTAGATAATACGTTTAATCAATTCTATTGTTACTAAAAATCATCGACTATTAGATATACACCTACTTGTTTAATCACAAGAACACAATGTATTGTAATTTATTTAAAATCTTTATATGAAGGTTAAATCGCGATTATTTTTTCAGTGTATAAGTGTCGCAGAATGTGGTATAGTATAAGCATGATTTATAAAAGATTGAAGTTAATGATCTTAGAAGGAAACTTGTCCCAGTCAGAAGTCCGCAAGAATTACAAGGTGGCAAAATATGTCGATGGAAGTCTTGATTTCCTCGATCCATTCATTCTGGAAGCATCTCAAAAGCAAATCTCCGAGATAAAAACACATACAAATACTAAAAAAACTCTCTCTAAATTACTTGGATATGACATAGATAAGAAAAAAAGTGATTGTAGTAACGATGACACGTCTTCCGTTTCATCTGAAGAAAGCGTTGTAGAAGAACCAGGAATTTCTACTGAAAGTTATTGTCGATATAGACCGACTAGACGATGCGGACGTAATGATCTAGCTAATTTTATAGTGAAACACAGTTTCATTAACAAAAAACCATTTACATTAAAGACTTACATGGATGATCTAGGAGAAGCTGTATGCAATATACAACAACCTAAAGAACGAAGATTATTGATCAAAGAAATCGATTCAATTGTAAGTGATTTATTGCAAGGATGAATATTTTCGTAATTTACAGCTTATATTGATATAGTCTTAAGTAAGTCGCGTCGAGTAAACATGATTGTTATGTAAGAGTAATGATAATAATTTGATGATTAATCGTCTTAATTATTAGGTGTAAATAATTATTTTGCACTCGTGTAACTGTTCGACGAGGTAACTCGGTTAGTTTCAAGCCACACCGGGGGCCTATAGTTATGAGTAGAATAACACGACAACGGATGGTTTCAAAGCGTCAAAAACATCTCAAATATTAAAAACGAGTTACATCGTCGAACAGTTGGACTATATCTACTTATTTTTTTATGTTGACTGTATAAATAGCTGTCTATTTATTTTTATTTATATATAATTCTAATAGTCAAATCACAAGCCTTGCATAAAACTATTTTTTTACCTGTGTACAGAGGCCTTAGTACAAGTTTTTCTTACGTTTAAAGTAATCGAAACGAGACCTCGTTCCGCGCTCTGATTGGTTGGTTTATTGGCGCCGGCCAATCACAACGCCGAACGCGTACTCGTTACGATTACTTTAAACGTAAAAGAAACTCGTACTAAGGCCTCAGAATTGTCGGTTGCATTATAACTGTATTATTATAATTGCATTACATTTTCATTTGTAACACTAGCTTATAAGTTCTCATAAATGTAACAGTTTATTGTCCCATCAACTAAAAATAAAGAAATCTTTAGTTTCCATTACGCTCATGTATCAGGTGGTCACACAATCTCCTAACATAACCAAAAATATACAATAGTGGCGGTTACTGTCTTTTTGGTCACAAGATGGTGCTAGTGCGCACCTCTTGTTTATCGTCCAATCGGCAATAAGTTAGTGTCACACCATTAGACGTTAAATATTTACAGCTGCAGTGATTGGACCAAAAAGTTTATGCTACGTTTGCGCTATTTACCACCATATAGATGGTTGGCAGGCCACAACTGTGCGCTTCTCACGATGCTTTCTGCCTCGCACAGCAAAACTGTGTAATGATTTGTCGTCGGCGGTATATCAGAACCGATACGACCTTCAAACCTTCAAGAAAAGAGCGTATTCCTTATTGGCCGGCAAAGCACCTGTGACTCCTCTGGTGTTGCGGGTGTCCATGGGCGGCGCTGATCGCTTACCATCAGGTGATCCGTCTGCTCGTTTGCCTCTCGATAAAAAAAAATTGGTGACCAATAATGCGGCAGCCCCCATTGCATGATTTACCTATTAGTTCATTTACGTGAAAATAAAAATTGATAGAATCTTCGGAGTCAGTAACAACAACTGATCAATTACGTTCGTAATGTGCCTGTTTTGTCTGGAAACTTGTTATTTCGTTAATTTCGTTTTGCTATCGCCTTAACGACCATGTGGAATTGTGATATCTAAGTGTTAATGCACTGTTTTTATAACAACTTGCAAGTATTTTGAACTTTTACTTTGTATGCAAGACACTGACTACCTCGTTGACCGAGTGGTCGCAAGTGCGACTGCCGAGCAAGGGGTCTCGGGTTCGATTCCCGGGTCGGGCAAAGTATTACTGGGTTTTAAAAAAAAACTCAGTAGTAGCACGGAGTCTGGAATTGTGCCCGGTATATGGCAATAGGCTCACCCCCTATTACATGGGACTCGTAACATAAATAGTGAAAAGTGGGTGTTACATTGTACAGTGGCATAATGTGCACCTCTGCCTACCCCTTCGGGATAAAAGGCGTGATGTTATGTTATGTTATGTTACTTTGTATGCAACAAGGTTGAAAATGTAATAATTTTGTTAGATTTTTTCTTATGTTTTACTTCTTTTATCTTGGTTTAAGACTAGGTAGGCCAGAGTACGTCACTAACTAAAATAAACACGAATTTAATCGTTGTAAAACGAAATAACTAAAATAAACATTTTATACTTAACACTAACTAAAAGTTTTATATTGTTAACTATTCCCCCAATAAAGAAAAAAGCTAATAAATTCACTCTTTTTCTGATAAAATGTAATTTAGATATGGAAGAAAGTGATGCAACTTATTGACCGTAGTGGCTTACAATTTATCTCCAGTTTGTGTACTTACGATTTAATGGTCACGTGGGTGTTATGGACATGATTAGTAATTAATTCAAGTATATCACAAACTCGTGTATGTGGGTGTTGGTATTCTGTAATAAAAATGGTGCCCATTTGATGTTACTATTAACATCCCGCTCAGTATTGCATCAAGTGAAATGCCACAGAGCCACTAAAATAAATATTTCTCGACAACTATGGTTTTTCTATTTTGATTTCTTGTTTATTTTTTTTGTTCTGTAACTGGATAATTTATTGATGATAGCATGTTTTTTAATTTCAATTCTGAAATAATGTTTTCAGCTTTATGATAGTCGTCATGTTTTATGACGTAAAAATAAGATGATATTATTTGCTTAATCATGAACTTGTATTAATTTCTGCAGCCAAAACAATAATAAAATTTACAGGTAACATTGATAAAGCTTTCAAGTTGACCGTGAATGTCGAATGCCGTATCCAAAGGTAAGTGAAACAGTGTGGGGACGTTGTGTAGGTGGGCGGGCTCGGTCTACTAAGTACAAATAGCTGGCCGGTCCGGTCAACGCGAGTACAGATACACCACCGAATGATCTCTCTACAAATGCAATGTACATTATAATTTCTAGAAAGCACTCACAGACTTGTCTTCATTTCCTTAAACTTTCAATTTGATATGAATTTATGAACGAGTCTCAGTTTTCACTCGATACTTTCTTAGTTTTACGATTTACTCTATCGACACAATTTAATTAATTTTAAAAAGTGACCGTTGGAATGTTGACAGCGCCATATTGGTTCAGCCATTGGCTGATGTTATACGTGTTAATTCACACGTTTGTTTGTTTGTTCATAATAGTTTCTTGCAGGGTGAGTGTAGTGGTAACTGGTATGTATATTTACATACATTAAATACTTGAATGATTTAGCTTACGCTCAAACGGAATATTGATGTTAAAATCATATACAGACGAATAATTTGCCAGAATTATAAATAATTATTAGTGTTATATTAATGTGTTTTGCTGGTGCGTTGTTTGTCACTTATTTATAACTGAGTGTCTACGTCCAACTGACCGAAACTATGCGAGATCGCACTGTGTCTATAGACAATACCGCAGACGTCATCCTCACTATCTCTAGAGGCGGTAATGTTTACAAAAGATAAAATAAATTAATGATAAATGATAATATCATACAGAAGTGTTTGCTTTTAAAAACGCTACAAAACTGTAAATTACAATGGAGCGCGATGAAGAGTGTGTATAAATTTCGCTGGCATTCCCACACACTAACGTCACCCGGCCGCGTACCTACGCAGATGTCCTCTACGTCTGTGTGAGTGCACGTAGCGTTAAAACACCTCCCTTGATTGACTTACTTAACATCCACTGGACTTTATTCCGCGGTAGTAAAGTTCATTTTGGCTTGCTTCTAACAGGTACATGAATAAGGTTGTGTTACTGTACCGTATTGTTTCACGTTTACGCGTCTCTGTGTGCCGAGGTTAAGTAGAGCGGTGTTATCTTTGAACAGAGATTCCGTGGAGTCTGGATTAACGATAAAACAATATATGTTGATGTAATATTTGGTTTTAATTGCATATTAACACTATATTGTTTATTTTGCTCGTTCTATTTTATGGTACCATTAAAGGCCTCTTTATTGTGTGCCAATATTATTCAATCACAGGTATTATGAAATTAGCTTATTCAGAGTTGTCTAGTTTGCGATAATTCGTTAACATCAATTTGCTTACACTAAAGATGTGCCCAAACCACCGCTACTATAAAAGTCGTGACGATTGCACTTGATTATAATATTACATCACACTTCGTACCTGCTGCACAAATAATTACGTTTCATAATTAGCGAGGGCTTAGAGCATTGTCCGTCCAGTCTAAATGTCATCGAACGGGGTTTCGCAAGAGCGTCAATCACGGGCGGTCACCTACTTTCGCGATCGACTCGAGGCGATTAGTCGACTACATTCACCGAGGCCTCGGATCACCTCTACGCAACAATTGTTTCTGTAGGAATCTTTTATTTATGGCAGCGTGGCGCTGCGTCTGTGTGAGTGGGCCGTAAGCGACCGTGCCCGTGTTTTACCTGTATGATAAAAATCAAAATTAATTTCAACCATATTCATATCTGCATAGAGTTTTATTCTGTCGAGCACGACAGACACAGAAATGCCCTACCGGCAATAAGTCAACGCTCGAACTCGCCTGTTTGACAAGATTCCAACCGCGTCTGTCCTGTTTGTTTATTGTAATCGGTTTGACAATGAGCTTAAGGTGCGGTTTCGAGTGATCTCCTGGCTCGCGCTCTCTTGTGATTGTTCTCGGCTACTCGGTGCGAGACTCTGTTTGTGTTTGTATTATACGTCATGTATACCGGCTTACTGTAGATTCGCCTCTTAGCATTCATAATTGCTTGGCGACCGAGCGGCTTTTAAAGCTTGCCGTTGATTGGTTTTTATTCGCGGATTGAATTCAGTTTTATTTACCCGTAATTATCGAAATCGTTACAATGAGTTATATGCCTTAGGTATACGCTTTGTTATTCGATGTGAATGGTCGGTGTTTCAGTTGAAAGGCAACAAGCAGCGGCTGATAAGCCGAAGACAATCCTAGTGCAGATAACGGAAGGTCAATGAGGGATACGTCAGACGATTGAAATGGCGCGCTTCGGCAGTTGATTTGACGTTGCGTCGCGCGCGCGCGGGAACGAGCGTGTCGTGCGCGGCATAGCGGCGTCTCTGTCGCGCGCTCCACCGACCTCCTTGGATGTGCGGCCTGCAAGGTCGGCCGCCTTAATTAATAAACTCACCGTAAAGTATTTGAGGTCGATCGGAGAAGCGTCTACAATCTTACTCGAACCTTTGTCTAGTTATTGACCCGTACGCGTCCAACTATGAAGGCTTTTTATTGCTGTATTCTATGTATAGTGGGACTAAAAATAAACGCTCAACTAATTACTTAAATATTTTATTCAAACAAGCTGTTTGTTAACGCTGGTTGTTTGAAATGTATGCGCGCAGTCTGGTTTCTTATTGTGTAATGAAAGTTGGTGGTACTTACCTGCACACATTATTTTGTTTTATAAACCTACAATTGTGAGATTAAGGTGAACGATATCACTTTAATAAACGTGCTTGTCGTTTATAAAAGGTATTAAATAGCTATAACAATGCTCAATCTATGCAAATTGTATATCGCATAGAGTTCCCAGTGAAACTGTTGGCGGAGAAATAAAAAATGAAAGTTTTTTTACTTACCCCTTCTGTAGTTGAAGTAAGACGTTTCGTCATATCCGTGTCTGATTAAATCTTTAATGCATTGCTGTCGCAACTAAATATTTATTAACTGACTACGAACGTTACTATCACTTACCTGCATGGTTTTTATTAAACGCCACGTGATACTTAGTTAGTGGTCATCACTTGTATCATGGTTCATACGCGTATAAAATTAATATTAATGTGTTTTTGTAATAACAAATGACACGGCTATTTTTTTCGTTTCCGAAAGGGAATAAAGGTCATGAGCATTAATAGTAGAAATAATTGGAATTTATATTTATTATCTATGATCTGATAACGATTAACGAAAGTTTAATTGTTTTATTCCATACATCTTACTTGAAATTTATGCTTAATGAGCTAGAAAATTTCAAATTAATACACTCATGATTTTTCATGAGATTTCCGAGGTTTTAGAAATCGAAGTACCTAGTTAACAAACATATTTTAGATGTTAAGTTTCGCAGTTACGCACTTATGTAGCCAGTTGATAAGTAGGGAACCAACAAAATAAAATATTATATGGTGCTACTGTAAGTGTACAAAGTGAAGAAAATGGCTTATTGTGGTGCTTACGACCCACGCCGGTCGGCAAGTCTTTATTTATGCACCATTGTGACGTATGGGCTCAACTATTTATTACATAGGCTTGAAAGGTGCCGACATTATTGCTAAGCTTTGATTCTCGTTTGCTGTACCGAACCAACAAACCTTTGCTTTAGACATGTGGTGTAATAGTATTCAAAATCCAACCTTCATTGAAACGAATCGTATCTTTTGTTTATGCGAAAATAAAATAAAAATATCTGATACAAAAATAACTTAAAAAAAAAATAGCTGTCAATTATGTAAATGTCAAAGCTTGTTCTAGAATCGGTCGTTGGTTGATTTGAATACTGGCGTTCCATTTTTGAACGAAGCTTTGGCGCCAAAACTAAACCTGCTACAGGCACCACGCGCGATGTTCAAATATAGAATAATGTAGATAGTGAAAATTATAATGGCCAGTTTTATTTAGGTATTTTTTTAGGCAAATATTTAACCTATGCAATATTTTAGTCTAGTTACTATGTCAATTGTGTTGGCATAGCGTTTCCGGCAGTATGGAAGGGACAGCGAAACGGTCGGTGCGTCATAATGGGAACGAGGTCTTGTACATACATTACTGCTCTTAGATTTACCAACCGAACTAACTAAAATAAGATCGATTATGTAGGAAGCAATACGTAATTTCTGTTATCATTGTGAAATGCGTCATTAGGAATATAAAAAATTGTATCAGTTTTCTGTGATAAGTACATTTTATTGCGAAGATAACAATGTTTTTATTACCCAAGTACATAATGTACGTATGAATTAATTTGACTTTGAAACTTCCAGATTAAATTGATATAAAAATTTCCTTATTCGCACTTCAATGACATAACTTTTTACGATAGGTATTTATATTTGAATATTTGGTGTCGGAATAAAATTAGATTGATCTATGACTGTGTCTAATGTCTAGCTTATGGGATTGCTATAAATAGCGGTTTTGCAAATAACTGGACTGACTCGAAGAATCATAGCCGTGTCGAGACGTGAATTCTGTATAATTCCCATAGATTACTCTGCAGATACGAGTTTAGGCATAATAATTTTCACCGTCTGACTATCGCCAAGTGATTTTATGAGAACGGTACTTCATGCGGTATTTTTAATAATTGTTTTTGGCGGATAAATACTATTCTAAAACGTACTTAAGAACTTGTTTAATTACGAAGTGGAATGACTCGATTTATTTTTATTTCGTGTGTTTTTACAAGCATTAATGTTTTTTTGAGGTTATAGTAGTTATTGCGTACTGGTTAAATATTTTTGTGGCAAAGTTTTGGTAGTGGAACATTTTATTGTTAACTTCCTCTATAGAGTTTTATAGTATTTTTGTTTGAAGCACATCGAATGACATCGCCAGTCTGTTGACAAATAACAATTATAATCTATGCGTGGCGTTCGGCGCGGGCACATTGTTGCCTGGTTATGTAAGTTGGAACGTCTTCCACTTTCGAATCAAGTTTATTGACACGGCAAGCTCGACAAACGCAGACGCTTCACAGTTATATCGGCATCGCTTTGATTCTTGTACTTACCAGTCACGGACACTGGAATACTCCGTATAAATAATTTTGACTCACAAATTTTTATGATTCGATGATGAAACACACAACGTAAATTACTGGTACCAAACTTCAACGTAGGTGCTTAGCATAGACAACACAACATTCATCTGAAAAGTAAACATAAGCTGTTAATAAATTAATTCGCGTACAATTTAGAGGTATATACTTTTTTTTTTTTTTTATAACGCGATGGAAATCCTCATGGACTTCCCACGCCGTGAGGACGACGGGGGTGTGTGCCGGACTCTTACCGGCTAAAACCACCGCGGTGTTCCTCCTCTGCCTGTGGCCGTGACCCTGGACGCCCTTGCGGATTCACCGCACCCGGCAGGCCTCGACCTACCACTACATTGTGGCAGGTCCCATCACGTAGCAGCCCTCAAAAGCTGCGAATTTCATCCTCGAGTGGCGCGCGTGAACACACCGCTAACGCCTACTAGCCCATACAGCGGACGACTGATTCCCCTAATCAGTCGCCCGAAGGTCTCTCCTATGACGGTCGCAGATCAGCTACCACCTCGCGGCGTTGACGGCCGGCGCGTCTACGGCGGTAAGGGAGAGAGCTGGACGCCTCCCTGTCCCTTTCAGCCGCCTCCTTTGCCAACATGACACGTTCACAGAAGGAAGCGACTCCATCCCATGCACTCTCACTGTCTACCATAGCTCGCACTACGGTCGGCAATGAGAGATCATTCCCTCCGAGCACTGTAATGAGTTCACGACGCAGCTCTGCCCATGTAGAGCACTCTTCGAGCGTATGCCGCGTCGTATCCTCCAAATTGCCATTACAGTGATGACACGCCGACGTCTGCTCCCGGCCTATACGACACAAGTACTTTCCGAAGCAGCCGTGTCCGGAAAGGACCTGTGTCAACCGGAAGCTTAGGGCACCATGCCCTCTGCCGATCCACGCCTCCATAACTGGACTTACCGCCGCTACTACGGCGTGCCCTGCGCTAGGTTGCACAAGTCGCATCTTCCACTCCGCCATTGTTTCACGACGTAGTTCTAAGCGTCGTGCCTCAAAATAACTTAAAAATTAACCTAGAAAAAACGACGTACATTTCTTTTGAACAAAGAACGATTTATAAAAATCTAAATATTCACTACGGTGACCAAACAATTTATACAACTGATAACACAAAATTCTTAGGCATAAGTATTGACAAAAACATGACATGGAAAACTCACGTTGAAAATATATGCAAAAAGCTCAGCCAGTACTCGTATGCATTATACAATCTAAGAAAAGTGTCAAATCTTCCAACATTAATAATGGCGTATCATGGATATGTTGCATCCACTCTAAGATACGGACTCAAATTTTGGGGCAACTCGCCAAATAAACAAAATGCATTTAAAGCACAGAAAAAGTGTATCAGAGCCATATGCGGCATACAAAATACAGAGAGCTGTAAACCACATTTTCAGCGGCTACAGCTGCTTACGCTTCCATGTCTCTACATATATGAGGTAGCCACTTTTGTTAAAGCAAACCTACACATATATACCCATCCAAAGAGCACACGACACAAACACGAAATATGCATAACACCTCACAAAAAAGCCATATTTAATAACAACATTTTGGGTATGGCACCCAAAATATACAACAAGTTACCAAATGCTATAACTAACATCAGCAGTGTAAACGAGTTCAAAAGGTCCCTACAAGTACACCTGGTATCAAAATGTTACTACTCCATCAAGGAATTTTTGGATAAAAGATGACTGCCTGCTGGATCCGATTTGCATTGGTGGCATTTGTTTTGATTTATATAGGAACAACGAAATTATCAGTAAAACTTTTAGTATGTTGTACCCACTGACTAGATAATATGCCTTAAAAAAAATGTACTGTTTCACGTTCATCTTGACATCCGCTAATGATTAATAAGTATTTAAAATTTTCATCAAGGACATTATCTTTATTTTTATATACATTCGTGACTATTGTAATAATTTATTCGAATGAAATTAATATTAATGACGTTATTAAATTAAATACTTAAATGTTTAACCTATTTTGTATGTGACATATCACAAAACATAGATGGTCAATATTATACCATGAAATGTAACATCCCATTGTACCTATGTTTACAAATAAATATTTTCAATTTCATTTTCATTTTCATTTTCATTTCAAGAACTTGTGGCGGGTATCTCTCGCCCCGGGCAGTCAACTCCCCGCGCCACCTATATAGTGACGCGAGAGCCTTTGTTTCTAGGTCCCAGGGCGGAGATCCAGCTAGAAGGGTGGCCGCTTCAAAAGAGATCGTGCGGTACCCCCTTATTACTCTGACGGCCATCGCGCGCTGCGGACCTCGCAGCAAAGCAACGTTGCGTTCCGTCAGACCGTCTGCCCAAACTGGTGCCCCGTAAAGGGCCATCGACCGCACGATCCCCATATACAACCACCGGCAGGAGGAATTAGGGTTTCCCAAATTAGGAAGCAACCGCGAAAGTGCCCCGGCTGCCACCCTCAGTTTGGGAACCAACTGTCGAAAATGGGGCCCAAAGTCCCACCGACTATCAAGGACTATTCCGAGATATTTCATTGTCGACTTGACAGAGATATGAACCCCTCCAACTATAATGTGTGACCCTGCAGGTGGACCACGCCTAGGCTTATGAAAACATAAGGCTTCAGATTTATTGAGAGCCACCTTCAGGCCCAGACGGGCGATCCTCGACACGACTTGCGCAACACCAACCGTCGCCAATACCGCAGCGTCGCGATAACTCTTTCCGCGTGCTGTCACCAACGTATCATCCGCATAACAAGTGATAGCAACTCCATGAAGAAGAGCACCGCGAAGTACCCAGTCGTATCCGATGTTCCACAGCAGCGGTCCTAGGACCGAGCCCTGAGGAACACCGGTTGACACCTTGTGCTGACCCCATCTCTGGGAACCCGGGTAAATAATTGACCTCTCTGAGAGATAACCCCGACTGTGCGGCGGAGGTAGGCAGGCACTGCATGATACCTGAGTGCCTCCTTGATGCAGCTCCAGGGCAGAGTGTTGAACGCATTGGCGATGTCCAAAGACACCGCCAAAACCACTTCACCCCGAGATACAGCTTCCTCCGCCAAGGCGTTTACGCGCATTATAGCATCCACTGTCGAACGTCCCTGGCGAAATCCGAACTGGTCGTCCGCCAAATCTGGCCCTATCAATGACAGATGTCGGATGAGACGATCAGCGATAATTCGCTCGAACAACTTGCCCGCTTCGTTCAGCAATACAATGGGCCGATAGGCGGACGGGGAATCAGCCGGGTGTCCCGCTTTCCTGAGCAGAACCAGCTTTCCTATCTTCCAACACCGCGGAAACTGGCCCCGCTCAAGGCACGCACTCAAAAGACCTCGCAATCGGGGCTCAAGGGCCTCTATGGCTAGTACCCAAGCCCGACCTGGTGTTCTTGGCCTTGAGCCCCATAACCGCCACGCTCAGCTCTGCCCGGTTAACCACAGGCACTTCATTGTCACTGTCTTCGTCCATTGTGTTGGGCGCCGATGGTGGAACCATAGGTGGCGGTGGATGGTTTTCTCCCGCCGGGAAAAGGGCACTCACAACACTATGCAGCAGCTCTGGCCGCAGACTTTGAGTCAGTGGGGGTGCCCAAGGACGCAGTTTACCCCGCACAGCGAGGTATGGGCGTCCCCACGGGTCTCGATCCAAAGAATTAAGCTGTTGCTGGCGGGCTTCAGCCTTAGCCTCCCCTATCGCAATTTTGAGCGCCTTTTTTGCCTCCCTATAGGCGTCATATAGTTCCGCCTCGACGATGTGCGCGTCCTGTGCTCGACACCGTCTCCTCCGATATCTGGCATACTGACGTCTCGCTGCCATGCAGGCAGCACGAAGACGCTCGATTTCTTGAGACCACCAGTACACTTGTGGTCGAGCAGGCAGCGAGCGCTGCTGGGGCATCGCAACATCACAGATGTGCGTCATCGCCGACTGGAACCACTCTGTCTCAGCATTTATGTCAGCCGGTTTGTCTGGTGCTGTCACCCAAGTCTGGACGATAGCAGGTTCAAGAAGCAGTTCTCGATTGAGTTTCTTCAAACTTCAAATCTGGTGGCTCCTGTTGGGGTTGGTCCGCCCAACGCGGACCAACCCCAACAGGAGCCACCAGATTTGGCTGAATCGACATCTGGGCAGAGACGTCGAAACGGATATAACGATGATCCGATAGCGTCTCCACCTGATCTAAGACTCGCCAACCCTGAATACGACGCGCTAGAGCAGTGGTAGCGAACGTGAGATCCACTATCGACCCCCCGCGCATACGCACACATGTGTTAATAGAGCCTCTGTTAAGTAAGGCTAATCTATTCTCAATGGCCCACTCCTCGACCTCCTGGCCCCGAGCGTCTATCGCCGGAGATCCCCAAGCCACAGATTTAGCGTTGAAGTCTCCAAGGATAACCACATGTCGAGGATGATTGCGACCGATAACAACACCTAACTCAGCTAAAAACGCCTCAAACTCGGCGAGAGGTTTGTTCGGAGACAAGTAGATACCAACAACTACTATCTCTCCGAACAATGCTGAGACGTATCCATGTCCCCTGACGACTTCTTTGAAGGTCGGGGAACCTATTGCGACCCGCGAGATTAGGGCCACTAAGCCGTCTGTATCACAAACCCAGTCATCTCTCGGTGGTATAAACATGGCTCGGCAACCACCGCAATGTTTATTAACCACTGTGCCATGCTCTGGAGTAGCAGATCTTGAGCCCGAGCACAGTGGTTGAGATTTGTTTGAAGAAAACGTAAAGCCATCACTAAAAGTCCATGATTTGAGCCCCCTCCGTGTGCTGCTCAGCTGTAGCATCAGCAAACTGCGTTGGCTGCGCGGGTGTTTTCGCTCCCGAGGCAGTGATGTTCCCAACCTTAGTGTACCCCTTCTTGTTTCCCCTGTTGTTGGAGATTTCAGCGCATCTTTTGCTATCGATGCGATGGTCTGCTGGTCTAGCCGCCGCTTCACACTTGGGACAATGCGGTAGTGCATCGCAAGTACTGGCTTTGTGCCCAGGTTTACCGCAGCGGTAGCACAGGTCGCCAACATTGACACTGCAAGTGCATTTAACACCCACGTGTCCTTCTTCTAGACACCTGTAGCATCTGCCAGGCCTAGGCTCCAGGACCTTGACCTGGGCTGAGACCCATCCCACCAGTACCTTTTGCCTAGAGGCTAACTTCCTTGCGGCAGCCACTGGGCAAGAGACTACCACTGACCGCATTCATCTGCGACCTGGAGACAACTGCAGCACGTACCTCATCTAAGGTCACTGAGTCATCTAGACCCGATAACCGGACATTTACTCTAATGCTCGGTCGGGACACTTTCACATCTTCAGATGGGAAAGACGTACGAAGCTTCTCTGCTAGAGCATCGGCCTTAGGACCACTGGAGGCGCCAGGAATTTGCAGCAAGCGAGCACCTGTGACTGTTTCACGACAGCGGATACCCTCTATTCCCAACTCCTCCAGTTTTATGCTGATCTTGGCCTGTGTCAAGATCGAGGCATAATCATTACAGGCAGGGTAATCATTACTGCCGTGGATCGAGGAGGACGGAGCCTCTCCTTCGCGGAGGTTCGCGCCTTTTTGTTTGCCTTTTTAGCTATTTTCTTTGTCCCAACAGTCTCCTATCCACCATCTTTTGGCTGCAAAGTCGATGTGGCCGTAATTTTGGCTTCAGGAGTAGTTTGTTTCTTCTTTGTTTTCTTGGTTGCAGGTCGTCATCCATAGGAGCTTCCAACTCCGTCACAGCGGTATTCGCTGCATAGGTCAGTGGAGACGTTGGGGCCCGTGGCACTACTACCCTATCTGCTGCCAATGGTGGGCGTAATAGTCTGCCCTCTATGACAGAGAAGCGAGATGAGAGGCTTGATATCTCCGTCTTAAGAAGCCGAATAACCTTTGACTCCTCAGATGAAGACAAACGTGCTGGAGGTGGAGGTCCAGCCTCGTTTTTTCTCTGGTTGAAGAGCTCTTTACGAAGCTCTCCAAGCTCCTTCAGGAGCTCCGCCGAGGAACACTCGAGGCGAGTGTTCGCAGCCTCAAGGCGTCGGACTTCTTCATTTGAAGTCCGTTGTAAGAGCTCCTGGGCGACCTCAGTTATAGATGCCACTACCTCTTTTAGAGCTTTCAGAGATACATACATAACTTCACGCCTGTCTCCCATGGGGGTAGGCAGAGACTAAGGAACGCCAATTACTACGATTCTTACATACCTCTTTCGCTTCATTCAACAGTCATCAATCTTTTCATGCATGCTCGTCGGTTAAGGGTACTTTTAATTTGGCCCTTCTTTAATATATCGCCAATCTGGTCACTATATGTCCGTCTAGGGCGCCCTCTACCGACGGCCCCATTCATATCCGCTCTGTATACTTCTTTCGTTACTCTACTTTCATCCATCCTTTCTACATGTCCAAACCAGCGTAACATTCCCTTTTCAATCCTTGTCACTACATCATCTTTCAATCCACACCTTTCTCTAATAACACTATTTTTCACTCGATCACTCAATTTTAGTCCACACATACTTCTTAGGGCTCTCATTTCCACCGCATTAATCCTGCTTTCATGCTTCTTCTGCCACACCCATGATTCACTACCATACATAAGCGTTGGTGTCAATACACACTGCATTACAGCAAGTCGAGCTTTGCTGGATATTATTTTACTCGACATGACAGAGTGTAAAGCACCATTAACACTATTTCCCGCTTTCACTCTCCTTTCAATATCCCCGTCACACTTTCCATCTCTCGTAAATAGTGATCCCAGATACACAAATTCATTCACTTGTTCCAATTTTTCATCACCTATCATTACCTGACATTCTGTTATCACCTCATTTCTTTCTATCACCAACACTTTCGTCTTGTTCACATTTACTTTCATACCTTTCCTTTCAAATGCATCATTCATAGCAGTGATCATTTGTTGTAAATCTTGGGGGCCAACGAGGCAACAAGCACCTGGTCGTCGGCATACAACAATGTTTTAATCACTGTGTCATTCATCCTTAATCCAGACTCTCCTACTTTCAGGTCGTTTAAACAGCTGTCCATAAATAGGTTGAACAGCCAAGGAGATGCTACACCTCGATTAATGTTATTCTGATACGCCTGTGGGGACTACACAGACTACACCGGTGGCCATCCACCCCAAACATGGACAGAGTTGACCACAATTCATCCCTCACCACTCTGTCATAAGCCTTTTCTAGGTCTATAAAGGCACAAAATACCTTTTGGTGCTTTGATAACACTTTCTCTGAAATGCAGCGTAACGAAAAGACTTGATCCGTACACCCCATTCCCTTTCGAAATCCCGCTTGCACATCCCAGATTTTACGCTCAGTTACATCCATCACTCTTTCGATCAATACCTTGGCATACAACTTTCCTACTACGCTTAGGAGGCTTATACCGCG
Source organism: Spodoptera picta (assembly GCA_038387885.1). Lineage (NCBI taxonomy): Eukaryota > Metazoa > Arthropoda > Insecta > Lepidoptera > Noctuidae > Spodoptera > Spodoptera picta. The sequence goes on from JAZHFQ010000778.1 coordinate 947,999, forward strand.
ATAATTTTTGCACTCCTGCTGTGATCCTTTTCCTTTATACAGTGGCACAATTACGGCCTTGGCCCAGTCTCCAGGGACACGACCGCATCGCCAACACTTATTAAAAAGCAGATACAGCAGGCTTGCAATTACACCTCCACCCTCTGTTAGCATTTCAGTAGTTATCCTATCACATCCCGCTGCTTTACCTACTTTCAAACTCTTAATGGCACTCACAATTTCATCCATATTTATTTCTCCCACATTAGCACTTTCATTTTCATCGTTTACTTCCTCTTCTTTCAAATCACTCCTTTCAAATAAATTCTCGAAGTATTCCTTCCACTGCTTTAAAACATCCTTACTTTCTCCAATGACACTCCCATTTATATCCCTTATCGTACTTACTTTCGAGTCCCCCACTTTGCCTCTGGCCTTTCTTACTAAATGTCAGAATAGTTTAGCATTGGCTCGAAAGTTCCGCGAAAAATTCCTTTCAAACTTTTCCTTGCATTCATTTTTCTTCATGTTAACTACCGCTTTTGCTCTCTTTTTGAGACTAACGTACTTTTCTTTCATACTTTCTAGCACTCTTCACTCTTTCTCAGATGTCTTTAAACACTTAGACAGCCTTGCAACCTCCTTAATAGCGCCGACAGCGTTTTGGATCCGACCGTCTAATTGCCTGGCGTGTAGGTCATCCACCTCTATCACGGAAGATAGAGACGACTTCGTTTCGAGATCCTGCTGGCGCTAACCTTTCGTGTCTTCTCGGCAACAGCCGCCTCTTCCTTTGTTAGCTGTTCCTCTTTTTCAGCAGCTTTTTTGGCTGCTGCCAGTTCCTTCCTCGCCTTTGCCATGCCAACGTATTTGCCTGTCGTCGGCGGCCGACCCCTGCCCCTCTTCGGGGCAGTATTTGACCTAACAGTCGAAGCCGCTAGGTCACCTTCTCCGTCACCGCTAGAGCCCGTTTCCGACTCTGAGCGTGACCCACGTCTCGGCCTCTTGAGCCATCTCGAAATATCGGGACGACTCTCATCCATCTCCACTGATTCAATGGAAGCCAAAGTGTCAACGTCTGACACAATGGCAAGCTCCTCCACTCTCTCTTCCTCTACGATATTTTTATTTTTATTATTAGTAAAATCTTCCATGCGGTTCCCACGAGTAGTAAGGAAATAATAGTCCATCTGAGCAGAGCCTTATACTCAGATAAGCCTACATACAACCGGGTGCGGCAGGTACCCGGAGGTTGAAGTGCTCACGGCCTGGTTTTTCCCCCAACCGACCATTCACCCCTCACCACACTTCTGAGCTTAGGTTGTAGGGATAGGGACCGGACAATTAAGCCAAGTCCCGACGACGGCAGCATTAGACATGCCTCCGTCCCGCTATCCAGCCACCCTGGCTTAGCGAGACCCGTCGCATTTGCACCTCCTAAGAAGAACAAATATCCGCCGGACCAGTGCGCCCGCACTAGCTCGACGTTCGGGCCGAACGGTGATCTGTGTCAAACCTGTCCACTAATGCCGTGACATAAGTAGACCCGTAATTTTTTATACAGGTTTTCTTCCTCATAACCCAACCTACCACGTGGACAAAGCTGAGTCTCCGTCTCTCTCAATGAGGATTACGGATTGTCCGACGGTGACAAGAGTCACGATGACTAGCCCCAAAAGACTAGCCAACAACGCCGCTTAACAATCGCACTTACTAAACGCTGACTAATCGCTACTACCTCTACAATCGCTTAGGTGCTTTCATAAGCGCCAGAATCCACGTGCGGACTGTTAATGTCGAATGTGGGAAGTACATTATTTACGCACACGCATAAGGCACCTGTTTCTACTCATAATAAGGAATTAAATCAACACAGGTCAATAATTGTAGTTTCTTTGTATGTCATCTATTATTACTTATCAGGTATTGTTAGGTATTTGACTAACCATTTAAACTGTTAAATGGTTTGCCAAATAATATCGATAATTACTAAATAAAACCAAATAAATACCAACATTAATTCAGTGATGATTTAAATTTTTACACCAAACCTTACCAACAATAATAATACTTACCTCTAGATGCTAAATCATTGATCTCAATTCGTCATATACGAGCAGAACCTTTAAATAACTGAGCATGTTTTGGTGAACTCCGCTAACCACAAAGTGTGCTTAAGTTGGTTGTATTTGAGCACAACAGACTGGTGTTATGATAAATAAAAATTGTTAGGCCATCCGTATCATGCTTTGTTTGTTTGACTGTGTGAAGTAAGCACTCCACAAATCTGGTTACACCGGATTCCTAGGTCAAATTCTATGAGAAAAAGTGTTTAGCGGCTATAAAAATCTCCTAAAAATGGCTCAATAGGCTTAATAACACATACACATAACATCACGCCTTTTATCCCCGAAGGGGTAGGCAGAGGTGGACACAGAAGTAACACCCACTTTTCACTATTTATGTTATGAGTCCCATGTAATAGGGGATGAGCCTATTGCCATATACCGGGCACATATCCAGACTCCGTGCTACTACTGAGATTTTTTTTAAAACCCAGTAATACTTTGCCCGACCCGGGAATCGAACCCGAGACCCCTTGCCCGGCAGTCGCACTTGCGACCACTCGGCCAACGAGGCAGACAATAGGTTTAATAACTTTCTCAGAATGTCTATCAATGGATAATAATAGGCTTTTGTTTTTGTTCCTGAATCTCTTGAAAGGATCGAAGAAGAGATATCTGGGAATTTTATTGTTGTAGATACCGAAACTTTATTGATTATTACCTAAGGTAAAGTCAGAGGCTAATTCCAGAAATCGATAAGACTAGTCGCTAAAATTTTGAAAAGTTCTCAACTCCTTGAATGAATATAAACCTTCATAAATGTAACACATTTGTTTTTACTACTTGCATCAACAGCCTGTTCTTGCCCTCTGCTGGACATAGGGCTCTCCAATGGCACGCCACTGAGCTCCATCTTCAGATCTACGCATCCACCCACTATCAGCCACTTTGCGTATATCGTCACTCCACCTGGCTGGGCTCCCTACACTGCGTTTGACTAGACGCCGTCTCCACTTCAGAACACGTCTACCCCAAAATGTAATACGGGGATTACGGGGTGAGTCTATTGCCATGCCCCAGGCGCAATTCCAGACTCCATGTTATTACTGAAATGTATCAAAAAATCAAAGAAACTTTAATTCATGAATATATTCTGCTTTACCCAGGCATCAACTGCGAACACTTAACTGACAAGGCAGTCTTGAAGTCTATTCTATTCTAGAAGTCTAGACTAGTAGCTATGGAAACTTCTCTAGTTCCCACTCAAACTCAGACTTACTATTACCTAACATTAGGAACAAGTAAATCACTCATTCATTAATAAACGAAAAACTGTAAAAATATGGAAATCAAACTGATTTTATCCTGTTGAATTATCTGAAATATCATCCCCTAAATTTGTTCATACAGAAGTAGTCTCTAGACATTGGAAATAAGGCCTATATTGTAGTTAGTGGAGAGCGGTCACCGGTGACCATTTGGGGATATATGGGTCTTGAAAATCATAACAAAATTAAAGTTGAATAAACTTTAGTCGACATGTATATTTTGTACCATATATCTACACAGATAAATAAAATTGGAATGTCTGATTGTACTATTAAAATAACCGCTTTTTACTACATGAATATGAATATAGAGGTACATACGGTACACATACCAAAATAATATTACCTATTTATAATTTTAATTATCTGTCTGTTTGCACTGGCTTATCTCTGCAATGGTGGGACCGATTTTGTCAAGACTTTAATTGGCAGATAGCTGATGTGGTAAAGAGTGACTTAGGCTACTTCTATTTTGGAAAATTTATACAAAAAAGGTTATGTCCTAAAATTCACATACGCGGACGAAGTCGCGGGCTAGAGCTAGTTATTTATACATATCTTAACGAATCCCGCTCTTGAATATCAATTAATGTTATTTTACACATTAAGACAAATAAAAATACTTTCACACTGATTTATGGCGTAAAGTACTGCGCTAATACTGACTCCGTGGGTCATTGACCTCGTGGCCGCGGAAATAGTTTCATTTTGTATCTATGTATGTGACTACTGTCTTTTTAGTTTAATGATTTTAATAGAGGTTTCTATATAAATCTGTGCTTGATAGGAAAATCGGTATCTTTTATTTTTCATGCAATGGCAACTTGCAAACAGCTACCTATAAAGGGCTACCCGCCTAGATAACCGGATATCTATTACAATAATTTTAGTACATAATATAATATAATAATTATTTGTATGTGAATTAAAATAATATCATTTAGCCAGTTGCACAATTTTGAGTTCTATTTCAAAGAGGGTGAGTCTATTACCCAAAAAATCGATTTAATCTCATTTTACATGATGACATAAAGGTTGACTGGTGGGAATTCCGTTCGCTTAAAGTCCGCCATAATGTTTAAATAATAAAAAAAAATTGAGAACTGCAAGATAGTCTTTATACATCAAGGATTTACACCAAAAAGAAAATATAGATTATAAAAGTTATAAATAAGTAAATTGTGCTATACTACAAATCATTGGAGCTCAGTTGAGACCACAGATCTCACACACACAAACATATGTACTGTGTGTTATGCGTGTGGATGTCTGTAAGTATATATAGACAATAGTCTGCGGTAGAAGCGTGTTTGTAAAGTAGACTGTAATCGTTAGTCACTGACATCGAAACGCATAGATTAAATAAATGGCGTAGATGTGACACTTTTGTTTTGAGTAGGTACTTCGACTGTTACAGTTTATATCTTATTTGCAACTGCAATCAGCCATCGATCGATGGGCACTGGCATCCTCTAGTTTTCGATCACCTCACTGATGCGGAAAAACCGAGGCCTTAGTACGAGTTGGATTTATGTTTAAAGTATTCGAAACGAGTATGCGTTCGGCGCTCTGATTGGCCAGCCAGCCTGAAGGCCTCTGTAATATAATTTTTGTCTTGTTTCCATAGCTACAATTTTTATAATACTCCAAGAGTTCCGATGTTATTAGTTAAAAGTTAAACATTACTAATTTAAAACAAAGTTTGAATAGTTTTTCACTGATCTCAATGGTCACTTTATTCTTCTTTCGTCTTGATAGGTATGGTCATTTTTTTTTATTGGGACAAGCCCGCCACATCCTCCCAAAACCGCTGCAACTCCTGTAAGTCAGGATCTACAGTAGATACAACCATGAAAACACCGGAACACTGAAGTCCGGCGCGTCCCAGGGACATGAGTAACTGTCTTGGTTCCCGCAACGAAGTGAATCAGAAGATATTATAAGAGGAGAAGAAGAAAAAACTATGGTTTTCATTTCCCTCGGTGAATTACTGCAGGAGACAGAATGAATTAAGCCTAAAGGCACAAAGAAGAGACTGTACAACTGGGTGAAGCCCAGTCGCCAAGCACCACGGAAATTTGACAAAAAACTTAGTGGGTCCTATGTGTGAGCTGTTATACTTGCTTCCAATAATAGGTATGGTCAGTGATCACTCACTTGATCACTTCACCATACTAGGTCGAAATGCAAATGAATCTCATTTGAATTTCAAATAACAAAATCAACAAACACTCGTTTAGTTAATTGTTATATTGCAATCAACGCTTTATCATAAAGGCAATGAATGTCATTTCTGCGCGCGCGTCATCTTTGATATCATCTCGAAAGCGTACCGAGCGTGTAGGCATTTACATAGATCGCGCCCACTCGGCTTCATCCACCGCGATTTTTACTCAGATACAAACAAGTATTACACGGCCGAGTTGTTAAGTTAATAGAATGAATGAGACAATGTACTGAGGCCGGGTGCTTCTTAACTTGCGACTCTTTCATTTCACCCGTTGGGACAGGTTTGGAGGCCGGAATGCGCGCCGTGCCGTACGCCAGAGGTTAATAAAGCGCGCACTTGCTCGCTACTTTATTGCTTTTTGTGGTCATAAATAAAAACGCTTTCGAGAAATAAACAATTTATGCATTATCGAGTCTGTCAATTTCGGTGCCTGGATCGTTGGATATTTATATGGAGTATCGAGAGCTCCTAATTAATTGAATATTCATACAAGAAATATTTAATCAATACGTATGGACTTGACTGTATCTTTATAAATAATGAGGCGAATATTGTGTCGTATGAGATGCTACGTGCCTACGGCACTGCTGGAAACATCAAAATTACGGAGTAACTTTATCCGGAATAATTTATGATTATAAATACTGTGGTTGAATATAAATGTGTACGAAATTGTAAAAGTTAATTGAATAGTAGCCGTCTTCCTGATAACGAGGATGCCTACGCATTTCGTAGCAGTCGTAGGCGCGCGCGTCACAGTGACGTCACGGCCCTACGAGCCGCTACGAGATCGCACCCACGCAGTGACGCGACACACCCTCCGATTTTAATCCACCTTCACATTTTAACACAAGTATTATTTATATTGCTAATATATTATTATGTATGCGTACATATCAGAAGCAAGCAAAGAGCTGAGGACTTAATATGAGTTTGTTATATATGTTAAAGCAGATCGGAACGAGATTTCAGTGTCTAGTGAATCGACCAATAAGAGCGGCGAACGCGCTCGGTACTATTACGTTATGAATGCGATAGTAATTCGTGCCTAGCACTCTGATTGGTTGGTTTATTGGAGCTGGCCAATGACAGCGTCGAATGCGGTGTCAAACTCGTACTAAACCCTTTGGTAAACTGACCTTTCCTGTTAAGTACCTAATATAGAATTAAGTTATTACGTTGCACTTTACATATTTGTATTGTAACTTTCATGAGACAGTCAAAATAGATTATTATGTTTTCGGCTTACTCACGTAATAATTTGACGAGGAACTCGACTAGTTTCAAGCCATGCTAGAGGCTCGTATTCATGAGCAGCATTTCGCGACCGCGCTACTGTAGTAGCAGCGCGACAGTCGTCGCGTCGCGGCATGGCTTGAATCTAGTTGAGTTCCTCGTCAAATTATTACGTGAGTAAGCCGAAAACATAATAACTTTACACATTGATTCCACACTCCATGTTACAATACAACTGAGGATATTTCAGAAAACTAAAAAAAAAACACGCTCGTATGTCGTCAGTCATCCCTTTTCGCTAGTGAAGTTAGATAGGCGGAAGAATGTTTTCATAAATTGCGAATATTTGTAAATACTATTCGCAGCCCAGAAATCGAACTCCAGACTTGACTCAGTAGTAGCGCTGTGCAACCACTTGGCCAATAGGGGAGTTATTATTTTTTTACTTGATTAAAATTATATTTTCAGGTTTGGTTTATTTTATAGTAAGTTCTGTATTTTCTGTATTCTGTATTTCTGTATTCTGTATTTGAGTCAGCAGCTTCGCTCATGCAACACGTAACATAACGCCTTTTTTATCCTTAGAGGAATCAGTAGACCGACGTCGTGCGTATATCACGTACTTAACCAGGTAACACCTACTTTTCATTATTTTGTTATAAAATGAACACTATTGATATTAAATTTTTTACTGCCAATAGAAAACTGTTGAAGGCAAATTCTCCGCTAACGTCGGTCACCGGTCACCCCCATGGCGTTTAACGTGTTAACGTATCTACATAAAGCTAAACATCAAGCTACGGAGAACTAGCATAAACTGATTGTTAAATGTGTGAAAGATTATACATAAATAATGGTAGACCATTAGAAATTGGTATGGTGTATCTTGATATGCAGCCATGTGTATTTTATATTTTCCCTTAAATATAAATCCTAAAATATAAAATACACATTTTTACAAATATCAAGTAGGCATTCAAACGTCTCCCCGCGCTCCTCAAACCGCGCGCCGCCGTCGTCGTCCGTCGTCCGCTCCCCGCGCACCACGAGCTCTCAGTCCCGCGCAAGCCGCCACGAACATAGCACGTATTTCAAGTTATCAAAATAAAATGGATTCCAATAACAAATGGAAACCAAAGGAACAACAACTAATCCAACTAGTAAAGGATTATAAAGTATGTGATATTGAGTACGATACTCCAATTTCCAAACGAACAACCATAAAAAAGGTTATCTGGGGTAGGATATCGCGAGATTTAGGTAGAAGTGGTAAGTGTAAATATTTATAATTCTCTTTTTATAATAACTATCGTACAACATATTATACTTATTGAAAATAATGGTTCATTCACGTGAAATGAGAAATGGTCTGCGGCTGCGCGACGTCGTTGCGTCTTCGCACGCTGCTCATGAATAAGAGTCCCGTTGGGACTTGAAACTAGTAGACAGCAGAGTTTTTCTAGTTAATTCTTGTGAGCAAACCATTATTTTGAACTTACTTGTGATTATTTTACCAATTACAATTTTGTGTTATTTGAAATGCTATATTTATGTTTAAGAATTGCTTCCTGGTCGATTAGCTTTCAATTTTAAAATATTGCTTTATTAATCGTTTTCTAAAATAGGCATTTCTTCGACTTACTTCAACAATCGGTGTTTTGCATTCCAGTGTAACATTGAATGTCCTTTAGTACCTAGCCACGTGTCAGTTGCATGCCTGCATCCATAATTTTGTCGTGGGCTAAACTATACTTCTTCTGTCTTTTGGCTGATATGATGTGGATATACCTCTACGATTGTTATGTAAAATTGTTATAATTATGTTATACCAAACAAACATTGTTATTGTTTCAGAGGAAAGATGTCGCAGAATGTGGATAAATATAAGCATTATTTACAAAAGACTGGCGATAATGATCAATGAAGGAAAACTGTCCGTGTCAGAAACTCGCAAGAATCACAAGGTGGCAAAATATTTCGACGGATCTCTTGATTTTCTTGATACCTGGATTAATCACGCGACTCGACACGACGTCATAAAAGTAAAACTACATGCAAGGACTAAACTTACTCTCTCAAAATTACTTGGGTATGACATTGATATGGAAACAAATGATTCAATTAAAAATAAGATACGTAATGATGTAAAAGGCGTTGTAGACAAAGCAGATGCAGAAAGCATATCCAAAGAAGAGTGTCATAAAAATGTGGGATTGGCTAATTTTATGGTGAAACACATTTTTAGTAAAAGAAAATTTAAATTGAAGACTTACTTGAATGATTTAGAAGTTGCTATTGTATGCAGTGTACAACAACCTAAAGAACGAAGATTATTGATGAAAGAAATCGATGCAATTGTAAATGATTTATTGCAAGGATGAATATTTTTAAACGACTATAAAAAAGAAGAAGGTTGATAAATAGTTTTTTTTAAACGTAGTTTATTATTTGCGATATTTATAGCTAACGTTGAATTCATCTTACTATTCAACCGACTGATTTATATTTTAATATTTGTACAAGACAAATAATAATCATTTGATTATTAAACTCTTACATACGTAACTGTTTGGCGAGCTATCTCAACTACTTTCAAGCCATACTGTAATCCTATAACAATGAGCAGACAATCTTCCAATAGGGAGAGCTACATAGCTAATATCTCGAGGATCGAAATTGGTTCAGTTATGTCCTTGAACAATTGATTAAGTCATTTATACTTTAATTAAGGTATCCATATTTCATACTTTGTCAAAACAGTTATAACACATAAATGTTTTAATGTTTGTGTATTGTTGATTATTGCATAAATTTGTCTTATCTTTAAAAATGATTCAATGTTAACAAATTGGAAATTTTTGCATGTGATCTTAATTACCCGACTGCTTAATTAGTAAGCATGCATTCATACATTGTATCGGTAATTAGAGGTAAATAAAATTTTTTGAATCAAATAACGCTTGTTTTATATGTTATATGTATTTCATTAATAACACTTTAGATCCATAACAGTAATGTCTATGTCACACACAATTGATTCATTGATTCAGTCTATCTGTGGATGTCCTAAAACTAAACAAACAAACTGAAACTACTTAAAATTAATTAATAAAATAGGTATGTTTATTTACGTTATTGTATCGAGGTAACTCGACTACTTTCATATCACACTAGGGGCTCATATTAACGAGGGAACTTGACTAGAAACGACGCGTCGTGTCGTCTACTCAAGTTACCTCGCTCAACAGTAACGCGAGTAAGCCGTTAAACATAATTAATTAATTTAAATATACATACTTATTTAATTTATTTGTTATACTTATGTACTCAATGAAGTAATAATCAATACAAAAAATAAATAAAACGTAAATTAGAGATAACGAAAGTTATAATACAAAAATACTGAATCTTATTTCAATGTGCAGAAAGCACGAGTGTGCGATGTCGAAATATGAAATGTTTGTTAGGAGGAGGCACAGAATGCGGCGCTCACAAGCACCGTGACGGATTGGTCGCCGTGTCTTTCAAATCGCCGTTTCAATTGTTGTGAACTGGTTGTGGCTTAATATTTGTGTTACCAAATTTCTCTGCCCACGAACGAGTTGTATGTACCGTAAGTGGTATGGTTCACCGAGATACAATCAAATGGACTTATGCTTACTACAATGAACTTTCTAAATCACAATTTTTTACGTTCAATACTATATTTTTGTATAATAAGATGAACCATATTTTTAATTCACTATTTTACAATGTTCTGACGCGTAAACCATAATGAATTATATCCCAAGTCGTTGACTCGTTATAAAAAACGTCAGAGGTTGTCCAATCTCCCCTAAAATGTGTGTGGCATAAGATAAGGCTGCACTAGATTGGTAAATATTTCCCTTGATAAATGTTTTACTTACCTGTCGCGACCGCAGCGCGCGTTTCAATAATAACCGTGATATTGCGATGATACGGACTGGAAAAACTCGTTCGGCGGATGTCGATATCCTTAGCGCGCTCAAATCGACCACTGGCACAAACATCCACCAGCTTTTTATTTCATACATGGCCGGTTTAGTCCACACAGCGTGTGTGTACACCTGAGTGTATGAAGCAGTGTATAGTTGACAAGTTGAAAAACTGGGTGTTTATTTGGTGCGAGTACCCTGGCACGATCATAGTGTGCTGTCAGTGAGCGGCTTTCATTCATGCCGCCTCGGGCCACGTTCCACGAGATCTCATCTCCCAATTACCAACTTTGCTCGAGTGTTCTGTTCCATGATTTTTGTCATTTTTTCGCCGTTGAATTTTTGCCAATTCGAAATATTGATTTATTTATTGTTTTGACTAATTTTCTAAACTGTTCGACATTTGATCCTTTCAATAAATGCTGCTGATGCTTCGTACAGGGTGACGTTGTGTTCAGGAGCTAAATGAACAAAGGAACACTGGTGGTTGTCTTGCTACTTATATTTTGATGATCACTTCCATCATAAAATCTTGACTCTTAATGTATATACAGAAGGTTTTTCATTGGAGAATAGTTATTGAAGGCTTGTTTCAACACAGGTGAACATTTTCGAGGGCCAGTTGATTTGGTGGAGCATTGTGCCGGTGTATTACACAAACAGTACTGAGCGCAATCGCTCAGCGTTTCACAATCGCGGGTTCGCCGACCGACACCAATACCTAAATTAATTTTCTTTTCGGTCCCGCGTCGCCGTCGTTCATTGTTCAATTTGTACCTCCGATTTTGGAGCACCAATGTACTATTAGGTGACACGAAATCCATCTAGAAAGTCATCTCCAAAACTGCCTACGTCAAAACTACTGTTCAGTAATAATAAAGCAAACAAGTAAATCACACAGCGATCTACATTATAAAAATTAAACTGACTGTCAATTTGGACACCAAAGAGTTTTGTCTCACATTTTTTGTTTATGATAGCACAAACCAGTTCGGGTTGCTCAAACACGAGCATGACATTTTATAACTGTAACAAGGTCATTTACCGTTCATATTGGGGAATAACTACATTATAACGTAGACCTCAGTATTGTACATGGTCGAAACGAGATTCTCTGATGGATTCGAATGTCACAGTGAAGGTCCGTGTATATTTTTGTATCCGCTTTGAATGCACACGATATTAAAACATTGAGAAACATACGTTCATATGAATGGCGATTAGTTTAACAACCTCGAACTTCAAAATTCGTAAACAAGTCGCCATTTTTCATATGGGTCCGATTTGACAACATTAAAATGTAGATCTAGGGATTGAAGCTATATTTACCACTGGGTGATTGGACATCAGAGCTGGCATAGTTGAGATTCCCGTGTGATTGGCGGAATTATGGTGCTTTCCCAGCGATTTGTCGGTTGCGTCGGCTGCAAGGAGCGCGGCCTACGTGATCTGCGCTTGCGACATTTTGACAATCCGACTTTACGTAACGGTGCCGCAACTGTCGCGTTACTTCTTTACTGCAATGTTTGGGCTCTGATTCGTTCCGGGGTAATGTGTAACTTACGTACGTAAATAGAACTTAGGTATCATTTCTAATTAAGCTGTCCGTTAATTTTATTGATTTTGAACATATATAAAATACAAAACAATATGCTAATTAGTATAGTAACATCATAGTTACCAAAGCAGAGCCAGTCAAAGTCTATTTTCTATAAATAATAAGTATTAACTGTGCACGTATAATTTAACCTGTTTTATGATCTGCCGATGTAAGGTACTTTGTTTATTGTTTCTGGTTATTACCTAACCAGTGCTATTACTTATTGAAACAAAACTTGTTCATAATGCATGTGAACATTAGTTATTATTTCTTAGTTTATGCAATGTTCGTGTTCCCGAGTTGGTACTCGTGTCACTTGTGTGATAGTGCGGTGCCCATGCGCCTGCGCGGTCCGCTCGCATCAAAACAAACGGAGTAAGTCACGCTATATTATTTATACGCGCGCTTCGCACTATTTCCTACTTCCCCATGAAGCAAATAATTGTAATAGAGAATAGAAAATTAACAATAGATGCTCAAACTGCAGTGTTACACGCAGCGAATAAAATTACTATGCTACTTACTCTATGTTATTACTGTATTATTTTGAACGTTGCTCTTAAAACACAATCTATGTATCACATAACAACATAATATTACATATATAACAACATAATTTATTACTCCGGTACATAAAAAGGGTCATAAGAATGAAATTATAAACTATAGACCAATTTCTAAACTATGCATATTGGCTAAAGTATTTGAGAGAGTGGTCTATGATCGAGTGTATGCAGCACTGAAATTGTCGTTCAGTTCATCCCAGCATGGGTTTCTTCGGGGAAGGTCTACGGTTTCGAATATATTAGTTTTAAATGACTATTTGACGGAGAGAATGGACAATGGTGAGCAGGTCGATGTGATTTACACGGACTATAGCAAATATTTTGATAGAATCGATCATTACATTCTAAAAATGAAACTACACTTGAATGGTATTAGAGGGGACCTTTATCGTTGGTTCTGCTCTTATTTGGAGAATAGGTCGCAGGCCGTAGTTGTCAGTAATTATGTTTCAAGCTGGGTTACAATTCCCAGTAGGGTGCCCCAGGGATCCTTAATGGGGCCATTACTGTTTATAATATTCGTCAATGACATAGACTCTTGTTTTCATAATTCTAAACTTCTTTGTTTTGCCGATGATATGAAGATATTTACCTCCATATCATCAACTAATGATATGCTGTCACTACAGTCTGACTTGGACAGTCTGACCGATTACTGTCAGTCCAACAGGTTAGATTTAAACCCCGCTAAATGCTCTGTCGTTACGTTTAGCAGGAAGCGTGTTTCATTTCAGACTACCTATAGCTTAAAGGGCCAAATATTATCTAGTAGTCTTGGAGTGCGGGATCTGGGCGTTTACCATGACTCAAAACTTTTATTTAATACTCACATTGAGCAAATGGTGGCAAAAGCCTCTAAAGCACTGGGTTTTGTACTAAGGCTCGGGGGCTGTTTCAGAAAGGCCAAAACACTTAGGATCCTGTACTGCACATTCGTCAGAAGCCATCTTGAATATGCTTCCCAAATCTGGAACTCCTGCTATGACAAGTACATAGACCGCATTGAGAGCATCCAAAAAAGATTTATTCGCTTTCTTTGTTTTCGTCTGAAGATACCGTATCGATCGGAGAATTATATGGAACTATGTAAAAAATTTCATCTCCACCCACTTTAAAATCGTCGTCGCGGTTTGCACTTATTTTGCCAAAATACTGAATAGCGAAATCGATTGCTCAGACCTTTTGCATAAGCTGTCATTTAATGTTCCGAAAAAGTCGGTTCGATTTAACCCACCAATTGCTGTCCCAACTTCTTCCTCAAATTATAGACAAAATTCCTATACCTATTGTGCGAGTGAGTAGGAATTATAATAGATTGTGCAAGGATTTAGGACTTGATCCATTTACCACAAGCAGTTCCAGGGTGCGTAGGCGACTAAACCTAAAATTTTTTGAATGACTATCCATGTTTTATACTTTTATGTGCATTGCATTCGCAAAACCTCTGTAAACATATACTATAGCTAGGCGTGGAAACCTATAATTGGCTTTGTATTAGCATATTCTGAAATGTTATTATTTGTTTTATAGCTGTTGGTTACCCGAATTAAAATAAAAATAAATAAATAAATATTACGCCTTTTTTCCCCAAAGAGGTAGGCAGAGGTGACATTACAGCACTTAATGCCACTGTAAGTACAATGTAACACCTACTTCTTACTATTTATGTTATGAGTCCCTTGTAATAGGGGGTGAGCCTATTGCCATAAACCGGGCACAATTCCAGATTCTGACCTACTACTGAGAATTTTTATTTAAAAACCCAATAATCTTTGCCCGACCCGTGAATCGAACCCGAGACCCCTTGCCCGGCAGTCGCACATGCGACCTCTCGGTTAACGAGGCAGTCTATCTATGTATCTAAGTAGTTTATAATAGAAAGCTAAATAGGACATGCATATATCCATCAGGATCTATCAAGATTGATCTAGCATTTAATTAGAGAAAGTACCTACCATTTTTTTTAAATAAGTTGATTAAAAACCGACAAAAATTGTATGGTGGTGTTTATGTAAAAATATATCAAAATAGTTGAACCAATAGATACACAGATGGGATTATTGTTTAGTTACATTGTGTAATATTGGCGGCCATGATTAGATTACCTTCCATCGACTCGTTTCATAAAACGATTGTTGCTTTCATTTCACTGGTCGGTGCAATCATACCTCTATTGTAGTGTCGGGTAAAGCATAATTTTAACATAACACTGCGTTATGGCATAGACAGGAGTGTATGTAATTTTCTACTGTTATAGTACCTACTATATAGATATTTGTATTTTAAATCAAAATAATCACTAATCCAAATTAGCCTTAATCGTTTTAATCAGTCAAAGACTGAAGGATTTACGATTTTACCAGATTACTAATGACAAATCTACTAAGTAATTACTAATATTGTAATGTTCGACGTAAACATTAATTCGTTCATAAGCAGATAGTTATCTCGAAATTGTAAATAAGCAGTTTGCAACGACTTCTGTCCAGCACAAATTTTACTAATATGCAGTTGTAAATGTTACAAATTCACGTATAAAATTCAAGGAGACTTAGGTTACAGTTATTTACGATTTGTTTGGCCTCAAAGCTTCCTCGAAAAGCGCTAATTATTTTAATGTATTATTATTTTTGGTTGTTGTAAACAAAACAAGATACTGTTCATACAAATATATCGGTATATATTAGTTTTTCCGTAACTTGATCTGTCTTAGATCTTCTTTACAAAGATATGGTGACACTTCAGGTAATCGAAAGGCTGGCTACTATCTTGGCCAAAGGTTAAAGCATTGCCATTCAACGTGGCAATACTGCCAGCCTTTTGGGCACCATACCTTAAGACAATGATGAGGATAAATGTTATAATGCGATATTTTAGTTTTTCTTTTTCTCTATCTTACTTTTTTTATTTCTTATGTTAGTTTGAGTTTTAAATACTTTAGTTTTTATTTATCTTAGCCCTAGTTATTTTTTATTTAGTTTATATTCTATATGTAGCTTAGTTTTATTACATTCTTAATGTATTATTTACC
Source organism: Spodoptera picta (assembly GCA_038387885.1). Taxonomy (NCBI): domain Eukaryota; kingdom Metazoa; phylum Arthropoda; class Insecta; order Lepidoptera; family Noctuidae; genus Spodoptera; species Spodoptera picta. Next base: position 963,991 of record JAZHFQ010000778.1, read on the forward strand.
AATAAAATTTCAATATCTTTTAGTTCATGTATCTTTGGGTTACTGGTGCGTTACAGTTTAAGTACAGCTTACATTAAGAAGCATAAATGAGTTAAGTTTTGCATTTAGAGTTGGACTATATATCTCCTCTGTTAATAAACATGGAGAACCCTAGTTACTACAAGTTAGTGCTGTTAATGACCGCGCAATAGTCTCGATATAAGCGCACAAAATAGATAATACTGTCTTTATCGGGTATACGCCCGCTCCAATCCACAGCATAATGGTAGGGGCAAGTCCATATCTGTCAGCCACATATCGCACTGTACCTACAGCTCAAATAATGTTTATATATTCCTAAGTAATTCGTCACGGTTGCCAATACTGAACGCTTCCATATATTTGTGTTCGAACGACTTTCTTCAAGGTCAGTTTGAAATAAATCATTCGATTTACGTGTTTCCATATTCTTGTGACGCACAAATTATCTAAATTATTTGCTAAATTATGTATGTAAGGAAATTTATAATTTGATTATTTCATACGTTTTGGTTACATTGATAGAGATAACGTTATCTAGAGGTATATTGTAACTGCTTCATTTGTTTGTTGAGATTTGACGTTATTTCTTTCGGTTAATACAATTTTTGACCATATTGCAATCATCTATGTTTACTTGTCGACATTTATTCTTCATGTATGAAAGGTCAACACTGCAGAAAGACTTCGTGACTTAATTCACACATACACACAAATGTTATGCTTACGATCATTACTTACTTAACTTTTTACTTAGGCAGGTAACAGACACGTAACCAAGAAACGAGTTGGTAAAAAATACTTTTGACAATTTTAGAAAGATACATGTGACTGAACTTCCACTGATACTTACTTGCCAAAGATTACGTGTGACAAAACGGCTATTATGTAAAATGAAATGACAAAGGCCATCTTACGCAATGAGAGTATGCATGCATTCGCAATATGTTTTTTTTGTCAACTCTTGCGCCGCGACCTTAGGTTGCAAGGAAGTTTGATGCCAGTGTTTCCCTTCTAAAGTGGGCTACGACTACAATCGGCAACAGATTTAGTAACAAAATAACAGTAAGACAATTTTGTTTCAATAATTTTGCAAAGTAGTTAATAATAATATCCATAACTTAATTTTTATTAAATGGGTCTATAATATTTGTGTGGGTTTAATTTTAGTAATGAAATCCATTTCCGAATTATCTAAACGTACTCTTACCATCCGTTGGTGATCTATCTGGTATTTGGGGGAACATATTCCATGAAAACATCAATGGTGATATAAAAATTGGATCATTCAAATGCAATTGGCCATTGTGTGCATCGTGATCACAATAGGCTTACTGATCAATACCGAATTGTTATTGAAAAAAAAATAATTGACTATAAATACGTGTTCTAATCGATGTCTGATTTATCAAATTATTATTAATTACCAGAAAATCCTCGTGAGTTTACTTTCTTCTTGTCATCATCAACAGACTATGAATGCTAATTTCTGATCAATGGCCTCTTCTTACACAGAGAAAGAATTAGGAATTACTTCACTTGCTCAAGGTGGATTGTAACTGTTTAAAATTGGACGTCCGAAAATTAACCATAGGTTAATTTTATTTGAGGAACCTAAGTACCTACCTACTTAGTAAAATAAATCAACCAAAACAATATGCGTAAAATAACTTGCAATACTCATGTAAGCTTCATTTAACGTCACATTGCAAGTCCTAACAAGACAGTGACGACGAAATATTTCAAGAACATACTGCAGTTAAGCTACTGTTTACAAATCACAGTAATACAAGTAAGCGTTAGCCTGTGAATGGTTAGGCTATTAGTCACTGAAAGCATTCCTTGCGAGCCGATGGTCTGGCTCGATCAGTTTGGCCGGAGGGAGGAACTTGAGGGGAACGGCCAAAGAAATGCAGCTCTTTGTTCATTTACCGTCAGCTTTGCATTTTCTGTGTAGCTGTGAGTTCTGGTGCTCATGTTGTTTGTTGGTGCTGATTGATAAATTGATTTTTGTGTGTCGTAATGTTTATATTATGGCTGTTTAAATTTTATGAGTAGGTTGTAAACGCGATTGATTATAATAAGAACTTTTGGGCATTTCTTGATGATTGTACAGTCCGGAATCAGTTCTTACGACTTATTATTTTGTACAAACTTTTAATTTACCATGCAAACGAAAACCCTATTTGAACTATCGTAGAAATTACGTAGGTAACCTTTGGTTGAAAACTAGTTCGAAAGCAAATGACGCCATTATTCTATAATAAAAACATATTATTGAATGTTTATGATAGTAATATTAGATAAATATATATCTCTAACTTAATAAGTGAAACAAAGCAATTGGTCTAATGTTTATCTGACGAAAGGCGTCAGGAAGCAACGGCCCGTGAAGGTGGTGACACACTGCGGTGGTTACTCAACGTCACCGGCGCGAATCGCAGCGCAGGCGCATACCGCCCGTCCTCAATTATTTATACAGCCAATAGACAACCATATTCGTCCTGTTTCCTAATTCAATTACTAGAAAAATAATTCTAGTAAATACTGAATTCTGAGTTTAAAATTTAGGTTTAAGTATAGCATAATTTATGTGTGAACTTATTTTTTTTAGTAGAGCCAGTGCCGCAGTGGTATCTGTTTGATTAGTGGTTGAGTTAGTCATTTGATTTGGTATTACGTAATGCTGTTTATTAACGCCTTATCTACTTCGATACACATTGAAATTAGACACAAAAATCGATTAACTCTCATATTAACATAAAATCATTGATTACCTAACGCCATAAACAACAGGTCTAGGTAAATCACAGTACGATTCAAGCCAACAAGCTGTAGATAAACGTAGAACGTGCACACCCGGCATCTGCATAACTGAGTCGCTCCGTTCTCATTAGCCTCCGCCCGTTAGCCCGACCCGACTCCCGCGCAACGGGACCGCCCGACCTCGTCGGTGCGCAAGCTGCCTTTTAGTGTGTTTACTACACTTTACAATAATAGAAACATACAGCATTAATGTCGCTGTTTTCAATGAGAATCGAGGTTACTTTTTACGACTTTACCAACGGAAACTCGCATTTGGGGGTCCTGGTTTTGCAAATTCATACAGAATTACCGTTGAGAAAATTCGCAATAAACTCTAAACGTTGGTGGTCTCAAATGAATGTCGCATAAAGGGACATATATGTCTATTTATGTTTTCTTTTCAATTACTCATAGTGGGGTGCTGGTAAAATGTCAATTTATAAATAGACGCGCAATTTATACACGGCAGTGGCGCGGGCACGCAAAAGTGCCACAAATACTGCTTCGTAGTAAACAAGCCCTGTGGAGGTGGAGGTCAAAGGCTTTCTCCATGGGCAGTTAGGTACTACAGGGGGAAAACTGTGGAGGGGGAGACGCACGCGCGAATAGAAAGTCCTAAACTCATTGTTTTCATCATTACGACATTTATCAGTCGTCACTTCACGTTCGCTTATTGCATTTGATATGCAAATTAATTAAAACGAACTTGATTAAAGACAAAGATCCTCAATCTTATTGAAGTTTATTGGTACTTAAATGAACATTTTAGTCACGTAGCCATGGTTTTCTAGAAACTTATGATTGTTCCAAATAAAGGAAACTTTCTGTAACTAAAGAAGCAACATGTTGAATTTGTTCATTAATCATTGGGGCGTGTGTTGAATTTTTTATTTAATAAAGTTGTCGACGATTTAAAATAAATGTAATTATTGTAAGTAAGTTGCAGGTACGGGTACCAGATATGAAGGGGCTTGTGGGGCGACCACGGACCGTAAGGCGAGGCGTGGGACGATGCTCCACTAGGTGAATTTGCGACCTGGGAAGGTCGCGGGGAGCCGTTGGACGTAAGTCGTTCAGAACTCCATGAAGCGGAAGAATTTTGAGAAAGCTCTGCGATTCTTGAAGCGATACATACACATACAACTGTACCACTTCATTACCTGGTACTAATCTCATAACACTATAAATATATCTAGCTACATAATAAAGGAAGCCGTACCAAGTAACGTATAACCTAAAGTTTTATAATAGGTAGAAACTACATAAGCATTTCATTAAAGTGAAAACACGGTTGCGTAAACGAAACGATAATTACGAAAATAAAATCGACGAATGTTTTGTTCGATCACATTGTTCGGGAGCGGAGTCTATCAGGGTCATGAGAGACGGTTTCGAGAATAAAAAGGCCATCGTCTAACATAGAATTTAAATCTCAATTTGTTGTCTGTCGCATGCGTCGTAGGAGACAGACCGTGACCATAGGATTTCGGGTAACACATCATTTGTAGTTGCCAAACAGATTGGGTCATTCTTTTGTCCGCGTGGGAATGATGCAAATGAGCCGCTTCGCTATTTCTTTGTTTGATTTCGTGAAAGTTTACACGATCGACGAGGAAACGCGGTCGACGACGGCTCGATGTGAACGCCATTTTTATGTAATTGTTACGTCGTGATGTACGGTCGGCGTAAGTTAGTAGCGGCAGGCGGAGAGTTTACGTGCGCAGTGCGCATGCCTCTTTCTACCAATGTCTTCGAATATTGACATGGTTCTTTATGTTTTAGACTTTCTAATTGTGATAGCTAGTTACTTAACTTCCTTGATTAAGCCTGTTTTTATGAAACAAGAGAAGGTTCTAGTATTTTAATGCTCCCATTGAGAAACAGCATATAATTTTACAGATATCCTCCTGAATTAGAAATACCTACATTTTACCTTGAATGGCTAGTTGTTACTTATTAGAATTCTTGCTTAAATATACTTACAACTTTTATCTATATCTATAACTTCACATATTGAAAGATTACTTACTGTAATCGCTGTCAGTCATAGAAAATTGCGTAATTAACTAGGTCTGATACCCGCTATTCTCTTGTCACCTGTATCGCTGCGCGCTGCGGAGGGGAACGCCCTTTATGAAATCAGCTGCACTCGGTCAAGCAGACGTATTTTCGTGCTTAAGGGAATCAAATAATATACCTGTTATTATGTCTCATTGTTTATATACATCCAGGTTCAACATCTTTTTGTGGTACTTTCCATTCAACGGAGAAACAGTTATCCGAATTTAATTCTTTGTATCTTCGCAGGTGTCATTGGTGTTTTGATTGGGTACTTATGAAGTTAAATGATTGCTTGAGAAGTCTGTAGATAGGTATTTTGGTGTTATAGAGTTTCGGGTCAGCATCAAGGGTTAGCATAGTAACAATTTGACATCTAAAATACCTCCTCCTGATTGGTAATTTGGCATTTTAGATATTAGGTGTATATCGTCGATCGTCCAGGAAATAAAAACATAAATTTTTGTATGTGTGCTAAATATCATCAGTCATGACAGTCAGCGACAATCATCACTATAAAGTAGCGCTCGTCTGCGACTCTAACGTATAATTTTGGAAAGACACATTCATCATAATATTTAGTTAATTATCAGACTAGTTACGAACTGGAATATAGCGCATGATTAATAATGATGATTCTGTGTCTAAAAATAAAATAAAAACTGCTTCAAATATAGTACATGAACCGTGAGCGTAGTCATAATAAAACGTCGCTTACCTATAATTAAACAATTTACAACAATGTATGCGCTTGCGTTATCATACGGACCATGCTTCAACCTTGCATCGAACTGGCACATACTGTGATTACCAGCCCGTACGGATTCCGTGACCTAATTCCCTATTTGTTACCTTAGAATATCATTGTGTGACATTAAAGTAGGCGAGTTAGCCAAGCGACTCATTAATAAAATTGGAGTTGCGCTTTGTCGTGATTATGATGCATTTTTGAGTAATGAACTTTGTGTTAAACGTGTTTAGGTGTAATTATTGATAACATTAATTGCCGACCGATCATAATTAGGTACTCTTGCTGATTGCTGCTACTTTGTTGATAATAGCATTTTTAAGTGTGGTAGCCAATATTAATTCAGTATTTACGATTAAGCTTATAAGATTAATAGTTTTTACTTATTATGGTTTCCGTTAAGTGCTTGATTATAATGAGCAAATAAACTATGAAAATTTTACAATGTTTGTTAACCTAAAGTCCAAACCAAAAGCAAGACTGAACATCTTAATAACTGAATACAAGTAATTAAGATCCCTAATGATTCTAGAGCAGACAAAATCTAGATGTTTGCAGTCTATCACGGTAAAAAATAGAAATAATAATGACGGCAATTTGTTAAAAATAATATCTTCATACATATTTTGATGTAAAAACTGAAGCGCAAGTTCATCAGAGGTCACGGGCTTTCCCCATACTTTTGTTCGGAGAATCCATCAGACGGATCGGAGATCAAAAACTGATATGTATAGCAATAATAGATCTAAATAATAGTGATAAAGGAATGTCAGAAGTTTATTAGTTAGGCAGATGATTCATACGTAGGGAACAAATCGTTTTAGCTGAATCATTGTCACTCATTTAAGACGGTTAAAGACATGGTGGAGCTAATTAAGTATAAGATAGAATTGGAAGTAAAAGAAGGGTAGAAGGTGAAAATAAGGGCAAATATTGTAGTCTAAACACAGAATAAGCGCATGATGATTAATTGGCAATAGTTGAAAGAAATACACAAGCAGATTTGATGGTGAACAATAGCATAGCAATAGACTAATAGTCGTGGTAGCCAGGAGGTTAAAGATGCCCGCGTGTAATGGATGATGGTGCGGATTCGAAACCTACCAATGGCAAGTACAAGTGACTTTTTCCGAGTTATATATATACTTTCTAAGATTACTTAGACACCACTGACAAACGGTGAAGGAAAACATCGTGAGGTAACCTGGACCTATAATTCCTAATTATAAGTTTGAAATAGTCAACCCGCAATCAGCAAACGAGGTGATTAATGCTCAAACCTTCTCCGTGTTAGAAGAGGCTTTGCTCAGCAGTGGGCGTTTATAGGTTGTTGATGATGAATAGTAGTACTACAAGTAGCAGATACAAGAAGAAAGATTGGGTTAAAATACGCTTTCTTCTAGTGACTTCTAGTGAGACGATTCACAAAATCATGGGCATCTAGACATTGAAAGACTTAACTAAAGGAGGGTTGTTCTAGAAGCATGTTACATGATCAATGCACAATCAAAGTACCGTGTCATTGGTTGATTGCAGAAGATGGATGGCAGTAACTCCTTGCATGTTATCTAAAAGTATCATCATGCGTCATTAAAACACCAAATCTGGAAAAAATAGAAGCATAATTATTCACTGGATTAAATAAATCGATTGACAATGAACAATTAATTTAATCTATTGATTGATGGACTCTGTAAAGATATTGTAAGAGACTTCACAGGTGATGCCTAAGAAAATAATGCAGAGCGTGTAGCTTGAATTATTCCACAAAATATTATATTAGCTGATATGAAAGACTATTATCGTCAGAACAATGATAAGGGACGAAAAGGCTTGTTACACGCTGTATATCGATGTGCGATTTTTTACGGAAAGCTATTGTTGATGCCATCGAGAAATAGAAAAATTCACTGAGAATTTTGATGCAAATTACAGCTGAAAGATTGGTAAACGTAAAAAAATAAATGATAAAAAATAAGAAATCGTTTATTAAACACAAAAATTTGCAAAACATGTAACACTAGTCCAATTATTCTAAAATTATGGTAAATTATAAATACTATCTAATAAATTATAAAAACAACTTACATTGAAGTAATCAAAGATAAATTTAGGATGAGTACAATTATGTATTTTTTTAAATACGTGAACGCGTGAACGTGAACTGAATACTTACTTGTAGTCAAAAGAGTGGACGTTTGTACCATAGTGCCATTTCATGTAAATCACAATTAGGTTATAAAAACCAAAGAATGCTGCAGCTCATCGATGTGGTATATATTTTACCTAACTTTTACACATCATCATCATCAGCAGCCTATAAATGGTCACTGCTGACTAAAGGCATCTTCTCGCATGGAGAAGATTTGAGCATTAATCACCACGCTTGCTCAATGGGGGTTGGCGATTTCAAATTTAAACAAATTATTAGTCCAGGTTTTCTTGACATCTATTCCCCGTTTGTAGATAGACATTGGTGTCTCACACGACAGTGGTGCTACTCATTTTCTCAGGCTGTTAAAAACGAATGGCACAATTTATCACTTAAAGCTTCGACAGTCTGATATCGAATTGGAACTGTGACTAAATCTATATTTCTGTTCTATTTAATGTAGTTGAATTATGCATTATTTACAAGCCTTCAAGGTGCTTTGATAAGTGAGACAGTAGAACCAGATAATTGGGTTCGAGCACAATTTGAATTTCTGTTAAAAGGCCGACTCATTAAAGCGAAAGTAACATTGGTTTTATTGCTAAATTCATGATAAACTATTCATATTTGTAATATTCAAATAAGTTTGGAATTTATTAATAGTTAGTGTTAAAACGGAACTAAAGTACTAAGGAATTGACTGTAGGGTTGGCGCAGTGGCTGGGCAACTGGCACGGAACAACTCTTTGTGTGATCCACAGATTGTTGTTCCGGGTCTAGTTGTCATGTGTATGTGAACTTCTACGTTTGTTAATGCACCCACGACACAGGAGAAAATCCTAGTGTGTGGTAACTCTGTTTTTTTTTAAAAAGAGTATTTGGTTTTGAAAATCTTATACGCTCTATCATGGGTTATTTGCATCTTTATGACTAAAGGTCACTTCTTCCAACCTCCAATGGGTAAGCAGTACAATAATAGTAACAACCAATGATAATACCAATGATGTATCTTGATATCAATGATGGTAATAACCAATAATAGTACTGAAAAATAAATGAATCGTGAAACCTATCACCCAAGCCCAGAACTGAACCCGAAAACCAGATCCTTTAAGTCGTCTTTGGAATTATTTAACGGGAAAGTTTATTTTGAATACACGTAAAAACTAGAATTCCAAAAAAATTAAATCATGAACGCACCTTGGGTTTTAATGGCTATTTAAAAAAAACAACATAATTAATCCAGTCATTAAGCTACTGTATTCTGATACGGCCTATGCTATTATGATAGCCTATGGGCTATCTAATAAAAAATCAAAGAATTCTTAATGTTGTTGCATAAATTTTTTGATTATTGTCATTTCGCACGCCAATTTGAATTAAATATACATTGTTTTACTCAAGTATAATTTAAAAATCCTTATAAAATAATCTAATCTTTATAAATATTTTTACAAGTTTAGAGACGCAATACAGACTTATTTTTTTTTGTTTTTAATTATATCTACAATCTACAATAAAGATCAAATTACTTCTTGAATCTACGAATTTTAAAAAAGTATTGGAGACTCCAAAATAATGTATCTTTGATGAAATCTGATCGGTATCCTTTTTAATTCATTAAAAAAATCATAAGAATATTGAATCCCATAATAAGTATTTTAAGGGGGGAAAATCATCGAATGACTGCTCCCGCCTGGGTGAGGCGGGAGGGAGTGTCAGACTCTTACTGACTAAAAACCACCCCGTTCCTTCTCCTGCACGTTGAGTCGGAGCCCCGGTTACCCGTTAGGTTCTCCGCGACCCCATAATAAGTATAGAGAGTGAACGTATAGTAACTTTTTCTTTATTTCTTGAAAAAACGCAACTTTTTAATTGATGTATGTAGCTGGCCTAAAATTGCATCGATTATTTGATAAATCGTGTTGTTATCGGTCCATAATAGCGGTTAGTGCACGTGCACACGTGAACTTAAGCCTATCACTCATATCATATGTTATCGCTACGGTGACCACACGATGGTAGGTACTGTTTTTAGGACAATTTATTTAGAGTACCTAGTAACCTACTATCGATTTTATTAAAGAGGTCAGTTTAGGACTGTGGTTTCTACTGCTCCTACTTGGTGATGTAAATTTTTATAATTCACAAGTCAGTTTTTTTACAAGTTACTTTCGCAACTTTTCTTAGGTTCAAATAATTTTAAGGTTATAAGGTTTTAAGTTGATTATAACGGGAAACAAATACTGTACCAATGTAAATACCTAATTAGAGTAACATTTTTTAAGGGGGAAATCATCGAATGACTTCTCCCGCCTAGGTGAGGCGGGAGGGAGTGTCAGACTCTTACTGACTAATAACCACCCCGTCCTACTCATGCACTTCAAGCCGCAGCCCCGGTAACCCATTAGGTTCTCCGCGGCGAATATAGTAACAACACAACCATGAATAATTATTACTAATTACTTGAAGACAGATTTATAAATACAAAGAAAGAAAGTGACAAACAAATGTCCGAATACTGAAAGGTTACTCAATTTGAAGCTGTACTTATATCGTGCCATCTCTGTCATTTTACAAAGACTTTGTAGAGACAGAATTTAAGCGCAACTTAAAATTGTAATTGAAAATAATACTATAATATTACTATTTATATTTTTGTTTGTATATTTAATTTCTCTTGTTATCAAAAATATTGTATTGTATCGTATTGTATGTACATTCTTTTCTTATCTTTACTCTTTTAAGTTTATTATTAATATTTTGTATTTATGTAAGTATCTGTATTTTTATTTGTTTTGTGTGTCAATTGCCAAATAAATATTTTGTCTCTTTCTTTCTAATAAACGTAATATTATATATATCCTGGTTGTTTTACCAAAATCATGGCCAACCCAGCTTAGTATCACCGCGCACCATTATCTCAAGTGTGGCAGTCGAATTTTATTGAATGTGAATAGTTGAATACTGTGAAATGGCACTTAGTATAATTTATTGCAATATTGATTTTTAGTCTGCTCAGTCTTTCTATGTAATAGATAATAATGTACACACGGCTACACATCAAGCTTTACTTAACTAGTATAAACTGAACGTTCAATGTGCGGAAAGATGATGCGACGCGATACCAGGATAAACTGGATTTGTATAGATTGATGTATGGCCGTGTGTACCTATGTACCTATAGAGAGGTTTCTAAGTGGTAGATATTCATATTATAACTAGTTGTCCCGGCAACCTTCGTACCGCCTATACATTATTTTTACTTTAAACCTTTCCTGGACTTTCACGAACATTTCAAGACTAAAATTACCTAGATCAGTTCAGCCGTTCTCAAGTTTTAGCGAGACTAAGTAACGGCAATTCATTTTTATTTATATACAGAGGCCTTAGTACGAGTTTGTTTTACGTTTAAGGTAATCGTAACGAGTACGCATTCGGCGTTGTGATTGGTTGGTTCATTGGTGCCGGCCAATCAGAGTGCGCGTACTCGTTTCGATTACTTTAAACGTAAAACAAACTCGTACTAAGGCCTCTGATAAAGAGGAACAATTAAACATTTGCATTCAATAAGCTCCAAAACTACAGACTGATTTGATTTTGGAACTTTTATATTACCTACTGTTCATCCTAATAATAATAATGTAAGTTCCAGATAAGCGAATTTAAGACCTTAGTACGAGTTTGTGTTACGTTTAAATTAATCGAAACGAAACCGCTTTCGCTGCTCTTATTGGTTGTCTAAACGCAAGGTCTCTGTAATAGTACTAATTTTATAAAAATCCTGTTGTTTAAGTGGAAAATTTCAAATAGAGTCAGTTTTCGACGAAGACTAATTCTAGTTGTGCGAGGTTGTCAATTAACAATAACAAAAAGTTTAATTAATTAACAATTTATTATAATTGGCTATGCGTATAATTAAATTCGCATACGACTTAATACTAACATGCGCATTTGTGAACTTATGTATTACAAAGTAATTATAATCTAGCAGTCAGATAGAACTAAAGTGGTGTTTATCTTATCTATATCATGATGAGAAAGGCCATCGCATTTCGATCTACATATTACGCATACCTATACATACAATTATGTCGCGGAGAACCTAACGGGTAACCGGGGCTTCGGCTCGACGTGCAGGAGAAGGAACGGGATGGTTTTTAGTCAGTAAGAATCTGACACTCCCTCCCGCCACACCTAGGCAATATCAGTCAGTCGATGATTTTCCCACCTTAAAAAAAATACATACAATTAACTACTGTCGCGCAGTATAACTCCCTCGGTTCCTATTGATCGTAGTGAGATGTTTTATAAGCTATAGCCAATTTTGATAAATGGACCATCCAATACGAAAATAGGTATGCAATTCGAACCAGCAGTTCCGGAGTTTAGCGCGTTCCAATAAACAAATGAACAAACGAATTCTTCAAACTTAAGTTAAAATGTAGAGAGAGATATGTGATATAACATTACGCCTTTTATCCCCGAAGGTTTAGACAGACGTGCACATTACGGCACTTAATACCAATTTAAAATGTTACACCCACTTTTCACTATTTATGTTAAGAGTCCCATGTAATAGGGGGTGAGCCTATTGCCATGTACCAGGCATATTTCCAGACACCGTGGTACTACTGAGTTCTTTTTTTATTTAAACCCATCTTTGCCGACCCTGGAATCGAATCCAAGACCCATTCATTACCCGGCAGTCGCACTTGCGACAATTCGGCCAACGAGGCAAAAGCGATACATACGTGATATGAATGTAGTAATAAGGAAGGGAGATTATTTGTTAAAACATGGTTCTATATTTTGCGACGTGCGTGCGACATAGGCAGGTAATTAATCAATTACGGACATCGTTATCAATCTATTTCCGCGGCGACTAATAAGGAAGTTTAAACTCGGCCACTCGGACGTTTTAAATTGCACTTTATTGATATTACATAGAATGTTCTTACATGGGTTTTATAAATGCGAAATTTTGGACTTCGAGAGGCAAACAGATGAACAAATATGAATGGACTTTTGTCGAAATTGGATGAACAATTTAGAATGCAGTTTTTTATGTTTATTGGTCCGGGCAATTGGTCAGTATCTCGCCTGGTGGTAAGCATTGATGCAGATCATAGTTTGTCACAAGGATAAAATTATTGTCTGCAATAAATACAATACATAGTTTCTATCCCAAGAAGACAGTAAGAAGGATTTTTCTCGTGAAATTCGAAAATGCATAGGACAACTAGCCAACTCAAATCTAGACTACTAGATTCTAATAGACTTTAAGTAGACAAATATTAGGTATGCATTCTATGGAAGAAAACTTGATGACAATTATTTAAATAATTATTTTAAATTATCTATACCTACCTCATATAAAAATGAAACCCGTTTCCCGATGTCACGCCATAACTTGTGAACGGCTTTGGCTGATTTTTTTGTTGTGTTTATTATTGTCAGGAGAAAGTTCTTATGACAGAAAAAAGTCTTGAAAATCCTACGTGAACGGGAGAAAACAGGATTGCGCATACGAAGTCGCGAGCAGAAGCTAGTTTTAATTAAATATTAAACACCAGTTCAGATTTATTGGCGACAGAAGAGTGGCGATGTAACAGAAGAAATAAATTACACATCAATAAATATGCAAAACTTATCATTTCATCTAAAGCGACTTTGATTGGTATTATCTGATTCGATTGCGTATAATAATAATAATAAGCCCGCAGGGCACCTTGAGGCGAGGTGACGGGCATTAGCGACCCCGCGGGCTACCATCATCCCGAGTGCTCCAGGGAGAAGTCACCGTTCCTTCTTCTCCGGCTTGCCTTAATTGGCTGTCCAGAGTGGAGTCGCGAGAGCAGTGATCCTGCTGCTCGGAGGGTAAGAAACTATTCGTAAGTCGCGAGTGGGCCAGGGATGCAGGAGGCTTCGGTTGGAGCAGATGATCTGAGTAGAAAGCGGTGGTAGTTTCTTAACCCTTCAGCCACTCACATTCTCGTTGCCCCTCTGTTGCTACATCTAGCAACCATTCCCGGGGCCCGGTCGGTGAGTTGGCGAGTCTCCGCCTGCCATTTTTACGTGTAATAATTACATTGTTTCGGCAGGTACCATAGTCATCCATAGTTCCCAATTTCCTATTTTAGCCCTATTTTTTTTCCATTATCCACAATAGTTCTACACTAACCGGGGACTGTCCTTGAGTGCATTTCCATAGTGTATACAGGGATAGTCGCCGGTTTGTGTGTCCATTACATTTAGATTAAAGTTGTCTAAAGGGCCTCTGCGCAGTTGGCTTCGGCCCCTCGTACGCCTCCCAAATGACCGGGACCCTGTGGTCCCGTGAATGGTAAAGACATACATAATAATAATAATAATAATATCGTTTATTTCTCAGTATATGGTACACACAGATCTTAACAACACAGCAGTTTCACATACACAACCGTCTCCGGTGTAGAAATAATTACATTTCATATTTTACCAAAAACACTGATTCTATTTAGTACTATCTAGCTTATTAAATATCTGGACCACCTACTTTATAATATAAAGTGTCATTGATTTTTCTAAATGTTGATAGATAAAAGTCATAAGTAATTAAGTAGGTAGTTCAGTAGTCAATGTAAGATGTCAAGGAATTCAATTATTAGATATAATAGTCATAATAATATAATAAAATGTCGAAATACAACACAATTCATAAACAAGTCAAGTAAGTACCTACATACTGTAATTTATAAAAGTCTAATTACTTTATTATTTCCATGACTTATTCTCTAAGTATTCTCTAACACTGTAATATTGTTTTTCTACAAGGCGTTTAAACAATAACTTTTTGAATATTAGGACAGGCAAATCTTGAAATTTGTTTGGTAAATTGTTATAAATGATAATAGCCATGCAGTAAACATTTCTCTTAAATAACATTAATTTTATTTGGGGTAATTTCAATCTATCTTTGTGTCTTATTCTACTATTTGATTTTAAACAGTTTTCTTCAGATAAACTATAATTCCTTTTTACAAACATGCATGTTTCAAAAATATAAAGACACGGTAAAGATAAAAACTTTCTAAAAAGTGGGCTCCACACATTGCTCGGATACATTTTTTTTGTGCTTTAAATAACGTCTCGACCTCGACCGAGTTTCCCCAAATTATGATTCCGTATTTGATTACCGATGCCACATAGGCATTATAAGCAACTATAGCAGTCCTTAGGTTTATTGTTTGTCTCATTCGTCTCAAGACATACAGAAATCGATCCAGTTTTTTTCGTGTTTTATCTATGTGAGGTTTCCAGGTGCAATGTTTGTCTACAGTTATACCTAAAAATACACATTCATTGACCGTGTTTATGGTGAAATTATTAAATTGAATGTTGAGTAAATGATGTGTGTTTGTGTTAGATGCTTGGAATTTTATTACATTCGATACTATCAATCAGTAATTCGATACGATTTTACATTTCATTAACATTTTGACAATGTCATAGTCTGCTGCTTAACATAGTGTTGATGGATATCGTTAGTAATTGAAACGGTATATCATGTTATGTGGAACCTAAATTAATTTTTATCGATTCTTCTTCTTTTTGATACATGTATATTTCTTTTCACAATTAAGTCAGTTTTAGAATTAGTACCTACTAAAAGCAGATGTTGAAATTCTGTTATAAGTTAGTAATAAACCTTTGAGGTCAAGTAAGTTAGTAACCTATTTCATACAACACTTGAAATGTTATTTTATACTAACAATGAGCTTGTCACCTGAAACTACTGAAAAATAGTAAAAATGGTGCTGAAAATTAGTAAAAACACAATGCTACCACTACAACTACTAAAACATAAGTCCATTCAAGAGGAGGATATTGGGATGATAATACACTCGTTTTTCTAGGGCACCATGATTCACCCAACCAATGAATATGAATTAACCATACATAGATATATAGAAGTACATATAAAACCACATATAAATCATACAGTAGCAACTAAAACATAGTGCAAAACCGAGTTGTAAATACGTGGGAAACAACGTATTAACGCGTGAAGATCATCGGAATTATTAGCAACCAAGGCGGCGCGTGCGCAGAGCAACCTTGTGAATTAGTACGCTAGGAACTTGCAATCATACTGTACATATTATTGTTATGACGAATGGATGACACCAGCTTTTCATACGAACGGTATCTTATAACCGTGTAACTGCGATTAGCCATTGCAACCGTTACTGCAACTTTGAAATCGTTTATCAGACATGGGGATAAACTCCAGAAATTTCGGTGACCTAAATGCGATGCACAAGTCCTTTCGTAGCGGAAAATCATCAAATGAGTTCTCCCGCCCAATACGAGGCGAACTGTGAAGTCATCAGACTCTGCCTGACTGAAAACCATACAGCTCCAAGTTTTGCCTTGATCCAGAGCCCCGGTAACCCTTATAGTCCATTACAGCCTGTGGATCAGGGTGATTAGAGTAAACCCGTCATAAAAATAAGGGTTTTTTTAACACTGGGTTAATCTAGCTGATGATTATGATGATAATAGTGATAGAACCGCCGACATAAATACATGGGTACAATGTGTTTAAGTAATTGGACGGTAGGAGATTGAAAGATTCTAAAGCGTTGAAAACATAATAGATAAGTGCACGTCGTAAAGTTTTAAAGCGTAAAGATTTAGATCAGTATCTGCTTTGGATGTGCTTAATAGAATTATGGTGATTTCAATTGAGTTGGTTATTTTCTTGTATGTGAAGTATATATGGAAGTATGGATATGCAAATGGTAGAATAAAGCCTAAATCAAGTTTTTCTGAAGAAAAATCTGTGACTTATTTCTTATTCGGTTTTTGCAATAACCTGTACATACATACAAACATACATAACTTAACGTCTGTCTCCCACGAGGGAAGGCAGAGACTATGGAACACCAATTACTACGATTTCTACATACCTCTTTCGCTTCATCAACAGTCGTCAATGTTTTCAAGCATGCTCGTCGGTTAAGTGTACTTTCAATTTGGCCCTTCTTTAATATGTAAATTCTCCTTTTTTAAACTTACTACTACTATTAGCATACCTACACTCCTAAATGTAACAATTTTAATATGGAATGAGGTATAACAAAAATTGGTCTTTTGATATTAAACATTATAAATTAATTCAAATTAATATGTACGAGATAAATGTCACTTCAAATTATATTTGACGAAATTATTAGCTTTGTATTCAAAGATAAACAAGACTAGTGAGTCACATTTTGTGCGTATTTTCTTAGACGAGACTATCGACTGACCTCTAGAGGTCAGTCGATAGATTGCGGATATTTTGGCCGAATATAGATTAATTGGGATCTAGATAAATATGACCAATACATTCATTCAAGGTCGTTTCACAATTTTATTATTTGAGAAGAACTGCATTAGACCGAAGTCATTTTAACGGATATCAATTGTCAGCTGTACCTACTCGTTTTTGGTCAAGGTAACACTATATACATTGATAAAGTTATATTTGTTAAAGTGCATTAAATTTTAATTCTATGGAAAATTTGAATTGCCTACATTTTTTTAGATTTATCCAAAGACATCGTGATCATTTTAATATAGCTCTTGCGGCTCATGTTTCTGGTTAAAATTTTTTAGACAACAGAAATCATACCTCTAGAATCCAAATCAGATGTTGCAGGACAGAATTCCGATCGCAGTGTAGAGTACTATTCTAAAGACTGAAATCCAACCAATAAAGAAGATAACGATCTGAAATCATATTTTAGGACCAATAATCCTCGTCAAAATCCTTGTCTCCTCTTTTCTTCTACTTTTTCACACATGTCAATTGATTTGAAGCACACAGAAGGAGAATAAAACTAATGTGTATCCACCGCTAACCCACCCACGCAACTCGTAAGAGTTAATTAAAAGAAATGGGTCACATGTCCGTGGTTGCAAGCGGTCCGTTTATTCGTCACGCATCATTCACTATGGGGGCAATTTTTAGTAGGTACTATGAGGAAAGAAGATTTGTATTCACTTGATTGTTTTGGTGCATTTGTGGTTGTGGTGTAACGCACTCACTTTAACACGATAGTACTTACGCAATCTTAAATTTCATCCTGATTATTTCGTGGATGTGGTAAAACTGACAAAGAGATTGCATATTTGACGGAGATCAGGTGAAATCGTTCACCGATTATTTAAATAGTTGTTTCCAACCAGTATTTTTTTAAGGAGGGAAAATCATCAAATGACTTCTCCAAATTCTTTTTCTTCTATTCAATGACTTCTTCTCCAACAAGTATAATAAATCAATGCAATAAGGATGTATCTCCTTTTAATTCATTTTATTCTTAATTTTACAGCAAGCATAGAGTCCACATATTATGGCAATATTATTGATGGTAACAGATTAATATCATAGTATCGCGAGAGCATCAGTAGTTTTACAGTACGAAGTGTTACAATATATCGGTTATGAAGATTATTTCTCAAAACTTCTCCATGACACAGACACATACAATATTCTTCATTTATGAGAATTTGCAAAAGACGCAATAAACATATATAGAAACCACTGGACTGATTTTAATGAGATTTTTAACAATTAAATTGATAAGGATTTCTGAGGAAGATAAAGATGTACTTAATAGAATTATTATGACAATAGAATTTTGACTACGCGGCGCGAAATCAAGTATGTAATAAACTCATAACTGTTTAAAGGTTGAGTGACATCATTTCATCCATTAAAGGACGCACACGCAATATCTGTAACCAAGGCAGTAATCCTAGTTACTAAGAATAACTATATTTCAACACAATATTGTTTATAGGTAATCCTCAAGGCCATTGCTTAATGATTTATTACATTCAATTACAAGATTTTTTAATAGAATTTATTATTTTATTAGTCATCGGAGGTAATTTTCACTTAAGAAAATTCTGCATTAACTAAGATCGAAAAGGATACAAACTTCGTCCTATAATGTAGCATAATATTTTATAAACATACTAAGGTACAAAGTAACAAGAATCAATATGAAACAATCACACAGTATATTTAAGAATAAAATTAGTAATAAACACAGGCCCGTTACGATCAATCAGTGGTCGGTACTAAACAGTGTGGGAGCCGAGATGACCCGTGAGAACTGCGCGAGAGCATTGTTTCTTGTTGCCCGCACATGAGCTCATTCTGACTTCACTACTTGATGCCGGCGATTCGAGGGTAAATGCGTGGGTTAATTCGAATACAATAGCTTTATCGGACGTTTTTAATTTACTATATTTGTTTTGAATGACGATAATTTGAAGTAAAGTTGGTGTAGAGGTTGGACAATCGACTGCTGCATAACGTGTCGTTTTGGCTTAATTTCTTCAGATAGCAATTCTTCTGTGATTTAAAATTGTCGTTTCAAAAATCCCTCTTGACGACGTAGGAAATAGGCCAAGTTTAATAAAAAAAAAAGAACAACGAAAAACGAAGATGCTTTGGGTGACCTTTTAGCTAGATAAAGTAATATTTATATAGGAAGAATTAATCAAAAGAAGATCGAGTTAACACATCAATATCAGTAGCAGGTACACTATTGTACTTAGCATTACCTACTCTAAAACTCAACAGGACTAACTTTTTGACTATGAAGAGGTAATGTGGAAAAGGAAATGTGCTGGTGATGATGATGGCGACAAATTTAGTCGTTATTAATGTAACACGATCACATAAACAGCATCGTCATCATCACTATCTGTTACTGATAGTAAAATTTAATATGCAAACAGTTGTGGTGGACTAACTGAATAACCATGTTCTAGAGGTAGATATCATAATATTTATTTTCTATCGCTAGTAAGTATGACGTAGAAGTAAGTTCGCTATTTGCTAATAAATTTGCTAATTGATTGTTTGTTACAGAAGATTAGGTTGGAGAAAAATATTATGTTTCCTCCAATTAGTGACACGTGTACGCTAAATCCACGTTACCTAAATATACGTTAGGAGAAATGTTTCATTTTCGGAGACAGGGTGATATAAGTCTTGCTTTAAAAATAAACGTATTAACATATTTATGTTTGTTCTTTTAAAATGTTCGAAACCCATTCTTTAAAGATTTATAGCTTAAACACCATGTCGTAGGATTTAAAAGAAAGTAGTGTCCTTCTCAAATTTGTTACCAATACTTATCACTTAGAATTGCTTCCAGCGCCACCCACTTATAAACACAAGTAGTAAATATGTTTATTTGTCCTGAGGCACAGGTAATTAGCAGTTTACTACACGCATTTCTGACCTTAGTACTTGCTGGTTCTATTTCCTACTGCCGGACAAGTGGTCAAGTGGTCCTAGCCACTTGTAAGGGGCCAGAGGTCAATGGTAACGGACATTTTCTTGTGAAATATCGATATTCAGAAACATTTATTAGACTGCAACCACTAGAAGATGACCCTTGCTTAACTAAAGGTTGATAGGAGGTGTTAAAATGACGTAGATAGTAAACAGAGAAATTTATATTTATGATGTTATGGGTAGAGATGGAAACTTTGCATAGAAATTAATGTTATTACCTACAGTTTCATTAAATGACTTTTTGAAATATTTAGGCATTAGATATCGTCGCGGAGAACCTAACGGGTTACCGGGGCTCCGGCTCGACGTGCAGGAGAAGGAACGGGGTGGTTTTTAGTCAGTAAGAGTCTGATACTCCCTCCCGCCTCACCCAGGCGAGAGCAGTCATTCAATGATATTCCCCCTTAAAAAAAATGACATTAGATATGCCCTTTTTTTGCGGTGCTATATAATAAAATAATGTTTGAATTTGTAATTAAAATTTTGCATATCGAACATGATGTCGATTGTTTGGCGGTCGCGACTGCCAGACTCATAAATCAATCGCATAATAATAAAATATTTAATTCATTTGTCAAAATAGATTCGTCAAGTTGTAAGTTAGTCGTGATCGTTCACGGAAGTATGTCATCTATCGAGGTCTTCAACATTTACTTGTTAATTGCTCTCATTATTATTTAAGCAACTGGTTTTGATGGGGCTACTCATTTGAACGTCAGGGACTTACTGTTCACGAGCCTGCAATGGGCGCGGCTAATACGACGCCTTTTTTTGCAAATTTGCAAATGTTTTTTTGGTGCCAATTTTCCGTCTGCAGTCAACGATAGTTTTAAATTTTTTATTTTTTTGTGGTTTTGTTAATAATATGGTTTTGGAGCTAGATATTCAGACATGGCAAACTTTAATATCTATCTAAATAATTATGAAAACAAATCAACGTTATTGTGATTATAGAAAAGTAAAAATAGTTCTCTAACAATAAAGTTAATGTATTGAAATAAATAACAGCAACATTTTAAGCTCATTACTATGACAGTGGTCATTTCTGACGACCGCGTCTGCTCCCAACTGAAGTCGCCTACGCAAAACAATGGCCAAACACTAAAGACCCTGCGGGATCACTCACAATTTCACTTGCAAAACTAATCATGCAGACCAAGATATATTGGTTACTGTTATCGCCTACGCCGTCAATGTTACTATGGCGCCTTTTTGCTTACTAATTAAACCTATCGGTCTTTGACACCCGACTGATGTTTGTATAACAATTTAGCTTGTCTATGACACATACTTTCGTTGCTAACTTCCACGGTCATATTCAGGTGCACGTGGGTGGCGCCACCAAGTTAACTGTGCAGGTGGACGAAATTGGAACTAAGGAAAGTTTGAATAATGTATCGATGTTTAGTTCTTCTGACGGGCATACTAAGGATTACGTCAGCTCTACAGTTAAATTGGTAATTGAGTATTGTTGTAGTGATGACTAGAAGCCTTCTGTTGACATTTGTTAAAATGTGACTGACATGTTGTAATGACGTTTATCTGTTTACAACTGTTTACTTAAATGCTTATTTACAGAATCTTGCGTGGACGTGTAGCGTATTTATGATGCGCTAAAAGACGCAGGCTGATAGCGTTTTGTGGGTTATTGACAAAAAGCGTACATATTTCGATGAAATGTTTCTTATTTATCAAACTAAGGTGATAGAAGGACAAAATAGGAGATAGTAAAAATATGAATAATTCTAAAGTAGTTCATAATCTTTTAATAAATCGCCAGAAGGTCGTGTCTTGAGCGAAGCGTCGGATATGAGGTCTCCGCGCGGCCATGACCAGTAATTGTGCCTCGAAGTATGTAGGTGACCTCTCAAGTAAACCTTCGAAATTTCGGTCTCTATACATTGACATCCCGCCAAATAATTTATGACCACGAGACAATTCAGGTACGATGATGTAGTCGCAAGTACTTTTTTTATTTAAGACTGTATCTTGTAAGTTTGTAACGTGACTATTAGGGGTTGCGATCAGTCCTTTTGTGGAGTCGCTGAGCTGTCACTATTATTTTAGGCTGGTATCAGCATTAAAGTTTTGTTTTCAACTAAAAATGATTATATTCAGAAAAAAAATAAGTACGCTTGAAATTCGTTTTCATTAGCTACCTATGGTATAGGTTCCATTCCAAGTTAGATCATTGTCGTCCTATTTCCAAATCTAGAGTCTAAACTTACTTTGAGCAACGACTGAAAATGTCTACCTTTATACCACTGAGGAACTATACTTATTATTCATTCTTCATTGCATAGCTGCATTAATTTGTAATGTGACCTGAAGAGGTAGTCCATACTAACCTCTAAAGAAGTTCTGAACTCTTTTTTTATTCGGTAGTGTTTTGTTTTACGTGGGTACTTCTTGAAGTCCTTGACTTGTGGTTCATATCCAAAGATAAAAGTAAACACATAAATATTCACAAACCAAATAAATGAGTCGTTGATAAAATGAATAAAAATATTAAGAAGCTCTTTAAAAAGGGTGCATTAGTCATTAAAATGGTTTCGAAGTTCGACTACATACATAAATTGTAAGGCAAAATATGTTCAAACAAATACAATAAAGTTTATTTGTAGCACTTATGATTCAAGATTGACTGAACCGAATTTTCATGACCTTGAAATTGATGGGCATGTCCTTTAATCGTTGTTTAAAAAACACGTGTTGGCACGATAACCTGAGTCTTGATTTTAAATAATTATCACAAATTCTTATTTTTTGTGACCTTCTCTACGGCTTAGGTGTGACAATGAATACCAAGTAAATTCAGTTGAATGTCAACGTGTATCGCGGGACGATTGCTATCTGCCCTCCACGTCCTAGCTCGTGTGACTTTGATGTGTAATATTTTGAAAAGTTTTAATTGTAACTGAGTCATTTATAAAGCTTGGTATTGATTCCCTTATCTTATGAGTTTTAGTTAATATATCGCTATTTCAGATTATCATGAAGATAATAGAATCAACTGGTTTACGTCTGCTGATGAATAAGTCTTTCCAATGGTACCATTCAAGTAAGTTTTTACCAATTCTCATCCAACTCCTGCTAACTATTTTGAGAATATAATAACTCCACCTTTTATGGTGACAGGGAAAACTTTTAAAAGAGACTTAGGTTTTTGGGGGGTAAACCGGAGGTAAAGGGGAGTGTTTAGTGTTCTTATGTCGGAATACTGAAACGCTACTCAATTTTAAGTCGGAGATGGTACGATATTTGAGTACGACTTAAAATTGAGTAACGTTTCAGTATTCCGGCATTAGTCTTCTAGCTCACTAAAACTAGCCTGGTAGCCACCACCACTGTACAGAACCCCGCAGTTCCTCTTAATAAACCAACCCCGGAGCCTATCATGGTGTAATGCCTGTTACGGCACAGCCCCACAGTGCAATACTTGTGACACATCACTAGAGAAGTAGGGAGAAGTAGGGACTTCTCACATCTCTACCCAATCGGAAGACGGTACGTTTAGTTAATGAATGACGTAACGTTTTCATTATCGGCTTACTTCTTTATAGTACACAAACGTGTCAACACTATCATAAACATAAATCGTTCTCGCAGTTGCACAAAAAAAAAAATAAAATTTCCTTCATTTCCATCACACTTCTACATAGTTTACCTAATAACAAAACAGCAACATTGTGATTGAGGCAGCGATAACAAATGCGCGATTGTAAAGGTCATTTACTATGTTCAAACAAACAGGCATAGTGTAAAACGCAGCTTATTTTTTCAAGTCTTCAATTATTAAGTACTATGGCAATATGGCGGACCGCGGTGACATGTGCCAGCGCCACGTGATCACTGTCGCACGTGCTGTACAAATCTGTCGATTCTCGGCCATTACCTGAGAGCTATAACTGAGGTAAGGCGGTTTGCACATTCGACTTACTTTACCTGGCTGGACGAACTACTAACGACTTATTGACAAGGCAGTCTTCGGATACCAATCAAGGAGCTAAGGGGCTCGTGTTGGTCATCGTTGAAGTGTCTGTAATTTAGAATAAGGACTCTGAAATTGTGCTCACCATAGTATGTAATAGGTTAATCCCCTATTAGGTATATGGCAGTCATAAATGAGCGTATATGGTTGTTGTGAAATATGAAGACGATGTCGATGATAAGTACAATTACTGTAGTTTATACTACCGACTTGCCGTCATCTGGATTCCTAAATTGTATGCAGCTAGCCTTAAGTATATTAATAATAACGCTTTGATGTCCCTAGAAACTAATACGCAATTGCAATGCGGTTCTATGTCTATTTGTCATAATTCTCAGTAGCTTTATACAGTGCCACATGCTCAGGTAAATCTAGAGGTATATCATAAAGACGTTGTAAATTATGCATTAAGTGATTGAAAGTAAATAATTGATATAATACCCTATATGTAATTTCAAATTATACCATTCGTATTGCTCAAATACCTATTTTCAGACGGAGAAAGATGGACATTCATCACCTATCGCCATACTCGCTTAAGGAGACATGCAGACTCGTTACAGATATACTTATTTACAGTTATTCTAAAAAATCCATTTAAAAGTATATTGCGCTCAATTTATTTATCCATTTCATTTATTACGTCATAAATACTGATACATATTTATTTGATTATTAGAATTGATCATCTTTCACTAGATGTTCTTTCTTGACTCGACTAGATTGCAGGAAAATTGATTGCATACATAAATTAATTCGTTACTCCATATCAAGGCGATGTAATCAAGAAAATATGTTTTTACTGTAACTATAATTATTTACGATTTCTTTGGCCTACACAAACATTTCATCGACAAACGATATCATTTGTCGAGGAGATGTTTCTGTAGACCAGTTGGTAATGCAAAAGAAGTTTTATTTGATCTGATGAACCGATCATGTGATCAAGTCAAATCTGTACTCAGTTTACTATCGAGTGCAAAATATTCTCACTTCGGGCCTGGTAAAATTATGCCGTTGATTTTTGGAGACACTTGTGGCTGACTATAAATAAAGTAAATATTTTATGTTCGTTGTGATATAAAAAAGTATCTATAAGGTGTTTAACTAAACCATAATAATTAAATTGTTTCTTTATACGATCAAGTCAAACCAGTATTGTAACCGTAATAAATGTAATGATGTCTTTATCGGACCAGATACCACCTTTCAGTTCACTTACAATGTTGAAATGTTTAAAAATATCAATCGAACAACACTCGTAAAATATTTCAATTTTATGTACTGGAGTCTATACAACATAATATGTATGTTTTATAATCTATTAATTTAAAGATACATAAAAGTATATTTATTAAAGATAAAATTTCTTGGTTTGTCGAAAAAAACAATTGATCTATTTATTTTTTCTTCACTGATTTCCTATTTTCGTCCTGAAGTATTTTTTGTATCTATATTTAATTCATATTGTTGTATGCAAATATCCAGATGGAACTTGGGTCTTAAAAACGTCTGTGCTATAAAATAGATATCTTTTTTACATACACAATTAATTTGAAAAACACTTGAGACCTAAGACATCGAAACCCAGATTTTTTTGATGACATGCAAAATCAGTAGCGTTTAGTTTTTACCTGATCTGATGATGGCCTTGTTGGACCCTATTCGCGCACTGTTTAATGGTTTTTTCAATGACGTCGATTCATTGTTGATATGACAACAGCAAAAAAGTAATAAGCTTAAATGACCTTACAGTATATTATTCTGAAGTTCCCAGCAATTCTGAAGTGTCTCGACACACGTTTTTGTCTATTTCTACCTGGTTACCTTTGATTAGAGCCTTCCGGGATTGTCCGATACCATCACGTTTATTTTTGAAATCAGATGATAGGGTTTGGTTTTAATTTTAAATTTCTATCTGGTTACTTTTGATTAGAGCATTCCGGGATTGTCCGATACCATCACGTTTATTTTTGAAATCAGATGATAGGGTTTGGTTTTAATTTTAAATTTCTATCTGGTTACTTTTGATTAGAGCCTTCCGGGATTGTCTGATACCATCACGTTTATTTTTGAAATCAGATGATAGTGTTTTGTTCCAATTTAAAAGTAGGTATTGCAATATAAGCCTTAAAGGAGAACATTGGGAGAAAGACTGTAGATATCTAAAAGGTAGAAACACAACGTTTTTTCAAGAAGAGGCCTTAGTACGAGTTTGATTTACGTTTAAAGTATTCGAATCGAGTATGCGTTCGGCACTCTGATTGGTCGGCGCCAATGAAGCAACCAATCACTGCGCCGAACGCGTACTCGTTACGATTACTTTAAACGTAAAACAAACCCGTACTAAGGGTACTGAACTTAGAGCAAGAGTGACTTTGAGGAGTAGGTTCTTACTTCTGGAAAATTTAGGAAGATCCAGGGCCTAGACATTAACGGGTCATAACAGTCTATTGCTCAGTATATCTAAGCTGGGAAATAGCTTCTTATAAATCACCTATGCTTCCAAAAACAAACTTATTAAAATTATTATTAATAGAAATGCCCATAAAATGACCGTCTCACAAAAAAGTTTCAAGTAGCACTAGCTCTCATCACTCTCTCAACTCATAGTTTGTAGAGGTTTCAAGTGGTTCATATATTAGACGAACTAATCTAACTAATCTCATGAGTTTAAGTTCAAGTACTGACTATTACACAATGAATAATGTTAGCTTTTTGGCCTCAATGTCACAATCTAGGGGCTTTCCTGCATCATTCTGTTTGTATACCAAAGTTTAGAAACTTATTGAAGATCTATAAATATTAGGTGCTATAAAACTAGTAGTGTGATTTTCCTGTGATTTTTAGGACGGAAAAATGCCATAAATAATGTATTCATTATTGATGGAATTGAACAACCGTTAAGGGACCGCTCCCTTAATGATTATTGTTTTTTTAAATTGATTAATAGAGAATAGTAAATATTCATATTATGTTTTTTAAATAACATTTGTTTCACGTCTCATATACCCATAAAAGCGGGTTTAACATATTATTATTCGTTTAAAAATTTACAGTTATAGAAATATGTATTATCCTTGTTGAAATACATTGTGCACTAAGTATTTATTACATCAAATGAAGAATGAATTAATTCACAATAAAAAAAGCAAATACATCTTCCATTAAAATAGAGGTAGACTTGTAGATTACCGTTTTGAATTGATCAAACTTTCATTTTTGAAAGTTGTGTTACGTATTTACTATTTATTGAGATCAATCAAAGCGATTTTAGTGAAGATTTTTGATATGATGTTGCAACATTATTCGTTTCTTCAATTACCTACTTTGATTAAAACCTTGTTAGTAGAATGATCACTATTGCGACTGTCAAGCAAGCGGTTTCGGGTTTGATACAAAAATAACTCTGTATTTTTGAGTTTCGGTAATTCCTTAGTAAAGCGGAGTTTTGAATTATGTCCAGTCTCGGACTGTAGACTTAACCCCTAATACATAAGAGATACAATATAATTAGTAAATAATCAGTACAAGCCTTTTACATTTTGATCCCCTTGATAAGATCCCCACCGTGTCATCAGGTCTTTACCTGATGGCAAGAATTACTATACAGTAAGTAAACATTTGGCCCCTACTCATAATCATATTTTGAAGTTTACAACCAAGATGGCGTATAAGGGTTTAAGTTAACTCTGTCTAAGGCTTCAGGGTACGGATGTGGTGTCTATTGATTGGTTACAGCTTACCGAACTACCGTGTATGAAGTTGTGCGTGAAATTAGTTCATATCTAGTATGCCATAGATCAGATTTTCATAGTATGAAATTAGATTATTCAAAGAAAAACAGGTTAAGTGGGAAGTTAAAATGTTATATAGGGCAGATTTTTAGTACTTACCTAGTCGGTAATCTATAACATATTAAGTGGACGATCTTTGATTTCCGAGATCTGGTAAAATAGTATTTAGATTTTGCGAATATATTGCTCTGCGGCTTCAGCTTTTAGCGGCGCCAACCACTGGACACGACACCACATCGGGCCCCGCACTAGGACCGACTACTCCAACTCCTCGCTTGCTGTTGCAGGCAGCGATGGATACTGCCGAGACAGGCAGGGACGGTGAGATGACCACGTCGCGTCGTCGTCGTATCGACATGCCACAGCCTACATGACTGCCGAGTTCGTTAGCCGAGTGCTCAAGAGCCGAGAGGCTCACCCTCTCTATTACATGGGACTCATAACATAAATAGTGAAAAAATGGGTGTAACATTGTACAGTGGCTTTAAGTTCCGTAACGTGCACCTTTGCCTACCAATTCGGGGATAAAAAGGCGTTATGTTATTTATTGCTCTAATTGAGTTGAGTAAGTAGGTAGTATAACTTATGAAAGAAATGTGAAAAAAAATACATAGTTACATTGAATTATGTGCATCTCTGCTCACGCCTTAAAGGATTATAATTATATAGTTAGTATCACCTCCAGTACTATTTCCATTTATATCCTTCATTGCTTTATTAACATCATACTTAGGACGTAGAATCCAAAGTTCCCAATGTTTATCCAAGAAATACCCAGAGTCCAAGGAAAACCCATTGACTGCTTTCGTCATTGGCAAATAACCAAGTTTTTAATAGGTGTTGTTATCAAAAGTACTGTTTCCTTCTACTAGTTAAAAATAGATTTCTATCCAGGTAAATTAATGTTGTTTAATTTATATTAGTATTTAGTTACTATGTAGAATGACTCGAGTTTAACGTAGGTAACAATGCGTTATGAGGAAGTAAATTGACATTACATCAAATTTTCGACAGTTACGTAATTTATTATTCCGCAATATCTCCATAAATAACGTTACACTTTTTTTAGTTTAATCAGGATATTATTTTTTAATTTTAGTCATATTGATGTAAAATTTCTATTGCCAATAATTTGGGAAAAATGATCATTATCGAGTGAGCATTTGTGACGCCGTCATCACATACAATAAATACCTAAATGTTTAGCATATAACACTCATGTTAAACTTCATAAAATGGTTGTAGCCAGGTAGCTGATGGTATGAACATATGGTGGATCATAAAATAAATTGTAAGTGTCGTGTGTCATAAGTGTCGTGGTGGCCTGGAGGTTTAAGACGCTCGCTTCTCATGCATGAGGGTGCGGGTTCGAAACCTACCAACGGCAAGTACCAATGTGACTTTTTCCGAGTTATATGTACTTTCTAAGATTATTTAGACACCACTGACAAACGGTGAAGGAAAAACATCGTGAGGAAACCTGGACTTATAATTTCTAATTATAAGTTTGAAATCGCCAACCCGCATTGAGCAAGCGTGGTGATAACGCTCTAACCTTCTCCGTGTGAGAAGAGGCTTTGCTCAGCAGTGGGCATTGATGAAAATAAATTGTACAAGACAATACTTTTGTATAATTTTTTGTTGTATTCGCGGTGATTTCATAATATTGTTACTTTGTTGTTTTGTTTCATTGTAAAATTAATAACCAACTAAATAAAGCGATCGGACGTATTTTAAGCAATAATGAATACGTAATATTAGATAATGTTTACACGAACAGGATTTGAATTATCGTCAAAAATGTTAATAATATTACAAAAGGCATCAAATAGAAAATTAGATTCGGAAACTGGAATGAGCTTCAATGTACTCAGAACGGTAAATATTTAGACAACAATTATCAGTAAAGCGTGATCCTCTAATAACAGTTCCTACCTCTTCATCTAGCGCGAGATTATCTCCCATGAACAGTTTGAATGCTGTTTTTGTAGTTGGGAAGTTTTCTGAGTGCAGTACAAAGCGCGTAATGAATGTATAGTTTTGCGAAGTTATTGGATAGTGTAGTGTATGATGTGTTGTTTTGGTAACTGGTTTGATTACTACGTAATCGTCTGGTGTTGGTATGATATCATTTGTTGAACATCGTGGTCACGCCCGCACCGAGATTTCAAACGCACCAAGGCTGATTGCTCACTTGGGCACTTGCCTCATTGCAACTCGAATTATCTCGATATCCAAAATATTATCACATACATTTTATTTGTAGCTGTTACAACACTGTTTAACCAATGGATTGTTTTGTTTTTGCGTCGTGTTATTGTGTGTGTGCATTAATCTGGTGTGAAGGAAAATCTACGTGGCGTATCGTATTGTAAAATCTGAGTCAATATTGACATGTTGATATTTAATTTTATTAGATGTATTTCTAGTAATGTTCAGACCTTAGACTAGACAGGATAGAACAAAAATGTCTTATTTGATTTCCAAAATAAAATGGAGGTCTATTTGTAAAAGGAAGAAGTTAGTTTGTCAGTATATAGTAAGGATGGATTGGAGTGGCTTAATTTATTCATTCATGCATTTAGTGTCAAAAATGTTAGCGGTTCGCTAATACGTTTTTGTTAAGCTTATGTCTCAATTCGTAGTTAGGTGTATGCTAATATCTTATCAACATCCTGCCTCGTGCATGGCATTCAGAGTGGAGTTAAGTCCATTGTACCAACACGTAGCCACACGTCATGCGCATGCTTTCGTCAATTGACGATTGCAAGACAAAAATGTTTGCATCTTGCGTGCAAAACTATGCATGTGTTCGTCAAATAACGTGTCGCGGGCAGTAAGGCCTACTGTGCA
The DNA here is from genome assembly GCA_038387885.1 of Spodoptera picta. Lineage (NCBI taxonomy): Eukaryota > Metazoa > Arthropoda > Insecta > Lepidoptera > Noctuidae > Spodoptera > Spodoptera picta. The sequence goes on from JAZHFQ010000778.1 coordinate 994,759, forward strand.
AATGCATATAGCCTACATTTAATGATAGGTGGATTTCTATTAGGAGTAAGTGATGCAACGTTGCCCCTTCGTAGACACAGTTTTAATTGTATCTACACAAGATGCAAGCATTCGTCTTGAAATCGACATCGAAACATGAATTGACGATAGCGTGCGTATGACGTGCGATTACATGGACAATGGGCCTAAGCGTTCGCTTCTAAATATAGTTGGCGACATAATCGTTGATACGGTCGTGTCTCGTTCCACATCTCAATTGTTATTTAATTAATGTCGTCTGTACTACGGTTTCGGTGTATGATCACACTGGCTTTTGTTTTAGACGCTACAATGACATCTGAATCGAGTTTGTCTCCCTCTAACTTCTCGTAATTACTTGTTGAAATAGTCGTCAGCTAATTTACTATTGTTATTTTAGTATTCAATTGTAGAACAGGTTTTTCTTAAGTAGACACTGTCATAATGTTGCTGATATGAAGACAGTCAAAGATAGGCCATTGAATATTTTGAAAGTAGAACTGAATATCGAAAGTAGATTTGGTGGGTTATCGTTATTGCGCTATATTGCACAATACTTTTTTTCGTAAGTAACAACTATGAACAGAATAGGTTTTATTAGAATTCTAACTTTTTTGCTTACAGATAATAATACCATTTTTACCAACACACCAATGGTGGATGGACAAAATCATCGATAGAACCCTCAGAGTTGATTTTTCTAACGCCATATCAGTGCAATAAAATTTTGAATATTTGACAATTCTTCCATACTAAAAAAAGTCATAGTTAAGAATTAACTGTTGATTGAAAAATCGGTCCTTAGGAAGACAAATTGCTTGATCGGACAAGCCAGTTACAATACGCAAGTTATCGATACCACACAAAATTTTGCACCAACAAAGACCATGTAGATTGTAATGAGGTCTACCAAAGGTATCTCAGCAAACGACTGACTCACTCCACAGATTGCTACTAAACAAATTGTCCAGTCTTGCAACAAAGTATACCTTATTGTGTATGTGACATTTATAAGAGCATTACAAAATGAATTGTACATTAAATCATATAAGAGTACAATTGAAATGTATAATATTGTTCAGTGTGCCAGTAGGTTTCTGTTATTGTGTTTCCTGACTAGAAAGTAATCCTATTACGACACCTGAATGATGGTAACTGTTATTGTTATATCTTTACACTAGACTACTAGAAGTATGATTTTCCATCTGTACAGGCTCACACTGCTTTGTTCCATTGAAAAGGTTTAAAAAGAAAACTGCTTCAGATTTAAAATGGAAAGTGGATTTGTTTTGCTTTGTTGTATTTTAAAGGTTAAAATTTTTATTAGGAAATAGGAGAAAATGTTTCTTTTTTCCAAAAGTGACATTATCTCATGTCTGCCATTTTGTTTCAAGGAAGTTATTGCGCCGAAATATATTTTTGGTTTACTTATCTGCCAACGTAAATAAAAACTGTTGACTTTGACCTGACGTTTGGTACGGTTCACACGCAATGTCCTTGTGTATGTGTTAATGGGTCGTAAGAAGTCGCCTCATATTTGATTGGCGGCAGGTTCCGCGTCACGTCATTGGACCACACAAGATGCGTGCGCGCAGGTACTCGCGCCATACCGATCGCCCTTTATAGCCGCTGGGTACTGCCTTCCGATTTCAATCGATTGTTCCGATTAATTAATTTTATCGTTTAATTACGATTGTTTGTTTACTGTCATGTATCTTAGATTAATAATGTAGCCATTTAAGTTTGACTGTTGCCTGCAGTATTTTTCTTTTTTTAATGTCTTATTAACATTGTTCAAACATGACGCCATGGGAATACCTGTATTTTGCGAAAACCTTCCAATTATTCTTGACCGCGGTAGTCAAAGGGTAAACAAAAAAATCTTAGTACCTACTAGAGGTGCCTCTGATGAGTCGCATACAGACATCGTCTAAAGTTTTAATTTTAAAGGGAGCAGGTAGTAAAAAATTGTCTTACAGACACCGCTCCGATGTCGGTCGGCATCTATCAAAGTACAAGATGCTCCCACGACACTATTTATAAAATATCATGAGATTTTTTAAAGGTTTTACAACTCTTTTTGTTGTTCGCCGTATGTGACTAGTATTTACTTGTGTTTTTTGCGCCGTTTGCTATAATAGAATTGATGGGCTCGCTCTGCTATATAATCGCTGTACTCATAAGTACATAACATCACAATAGGACTACATAATGCATGTTTACCTACTTCAAAACACATTGCGAATTCCCAGTCTCATTTGTGTTGGTGCTTTTCGCACGCAGTTGACACCTGTTCCTAAACCATTATTGTTATTACAATCCTTCTCTGAACAGTCTAAAACATGTCTGTGTACACACTGTGAGGCAATAAACCTTTTAAATCAATTTCAAAACTATCTATTGGGTAATAGTAATAGAATATGTTGAACCCAGTGAATAGGTAATGTCTAAATTCCACACTGCATCATCATCATAAGCCACAATAAAATAAACCACGCTTACTAATCGTTGCAGGTTAAAACCGGCTACAAATGGTAATAAAATAAAGGTACACACATACACGTGAAGTGTCGAAACGCAGTTCTCTCTTTCCGATATAAATAGTGCGAGGCGAGGCGAGTCGAGCGCGGCGCACTGACCGACCATCGACAGCGATCCCGATAATCGGGCGAATGTTTGAGTTTCTCTATTTTCAAATCGGGCGACTGCGAGTCCCTAAACGGAAACAGAGGCAACGCGCGCGTTTGCGTTGTACGCGCTGCGCGTGTAACTTGCGCTGGGACAGGTTAACGCTCGTTACGCGGATGGTGTGCGGGAAGGGTATCGGTCGACCGGGCGGTCGTGTGAACGCGCCGCGTTAATTGGCGTGCGGAGTGTCCGGCTGTCTTCGCGCCACGCGCCTGCGCGCGCTGTTCATCTCGCGCCCGTTTATATTTGAATTTAGAACAATAAAATATTATTTTATTATGGGTAAAATGTAAGTTGGCCATATTTAATTGGGGGACCGTATAAAGCGCATGAAATGTTAAAAGCGTAGATGTGATGGTCGGAACTAAAGTCATTATTAAATAAACGCGGAGCTTTGATGACCTAGTATGGATGGTACCTATGATAATATTGAATAAAAACTGTATGGGTATTTTGGTAAACAGGCACGTTTATAGCAATACGTTATCAACTCGGAGCAGTTGTTATCGATGCTGTATGTCGAACAAGGACGTCGATAGCACACCGCACTCGTCCTGTTTGGTTAGAACGTATCGTATAGGTACCATCTGTCGTACCTAACTTGTTATCAGTATATTAGAAACAATGGTATCTGTCGTTAGGTAAGCATGCATATACATACTTTTAGCAGGAAAAAACAATTGATTTCGTTTTTTATTCTAGAATAATCTTCGTCGAAACAAGTCAATCTTTCCAGTATTTGGCTCCATCAGATACGTTTATGAGTAGTCTATAATTTCGATATCTCAAACCTTCAAATATCACAAGTCAAAATCAGCGGCCTTAGTATGAGTTTATTTTACGTTTAAAGTAATCGTAACGAGTACGCGTTCGACGCTGTGATTGGTTGGTTCATTGGTGCCGGCCAATCAGAGTGCCAAATGCGAACTCGTTTCGAATACTTTAAACGTAAATCAAACTCGTACTAAGAAGCTTCTTTTTTTAATTCAAAAAACTTTGCCTTACACTAGGATTTTCTCCTGTGTCGTGGGTGCGTTTACAAACATACAAGTTCACATACACGTTGACACCCAGACCCGAAACAATAATTTGTGGATCACACAAAGAGTTGCTCCGTACGGGAATCGAAACTGATACACGTTGCGTGGCAGCCGTTGGCCCAGCCAAGACGCCAACCGTGTAGTCAAAACCATGCTTTAACAACAGTGGTCAAAAATGTATTACAACCTCTTCACCTAAGAACTCAACACCTGGTGTTCAGAAGTCACTTCTAAAGCCACTGAACCATTAAGTTAAATAAAATTCTGAAACCGATCGTTTCTCAATAAAAAACTAACAGTATTGTTGTGTAAATAGAGTATTTAATAGTGTGCACTGTTTTATTTACTACGGCCGGGGTCAATGACCTGTCATTTGATGTTTTCTTTTGTTTTATTTTTTAACCGTTAGTGTTTATTTAATTGTTTTTTTTTGTGTTTGAGTGTTTTTTAATTGCTTAATTTGTATGTGTTGTAATGGTCTTGAAATATAGATCTAGACCTAGCCATAGACCTATTTTGCCATTAACGTTTTCGTAGTAAAATGAATAATAAGTTTTTCAGTTCATCAGTAGGTACTTAACTTCTCTCAAATTGAAAAGTTTGTGTTCCGAATTTTCCTGAAATGTAACTGATTGTAGCACTTGTCTGTGTCGTAGAATTAAGACAAAAATATTGAACATCTATCTATCAGTTCACTACAAACAAACAACAAATTAGATAAACACTGTAAATTGGCTAAAAATACCACCATTTTCCAGACTTCTAATCAGTCTAGACTAATGAAACGACACAATTCGGAAGAAATATGCACCTTATCAGATATGGTATTAGGATTCAATTAGCCTGATTACGATCGTTTCCGCACGTACATTACTTTTTTAAAGTGCCTGAAACGAAATACGTTTTCCGATAGCAATTACGTGACTTGTTTTTTTTTGTTTCCATGCAAAGGAATTTAAAGGAAACTTGATGTTACAAGATCAGCTAAAGGAAAATGTTCATCAAATGTTTATTAAAATTATAAATGAATATAGTAGAGGGGGTCTGAAATTAATAATTGTGTTTTTCGGCTTACTCCCGTAGTTATTCGATGCGGAACTCAATTAGTTTCTAGCCATGCAGAGGCTCATATTCAGCGCGACATTCGCCGCGTCGCGGGTCGCGGAATGCTGCTCATGAATATGAGCAATCTAGCATGGCTTGAAACTATCCAGTTCCTCGTCAAATAATTAATAAGCCGAAAAACATAATAATTAATTTATCTCTTTAAAGTTATGATATAAATATAGTAAATTGTTACGGCGGGGTCTGAAATGGTCCTTACCATGTAGCTAAATGATTGTCGTACATAGACAGACCTGATTTTCAATAGAACTTAAAATATTGAAACTTTTGGGATATATCGGATTAATTACAGTGTATGTTTGTAAAAGTGAATCTACTTGTTATTTCTTTAATTTCAAATTTCTTTCCCTTTATCCTGGCGCCATCTGATTCTGTTTTCAAGCTGGCATCGCGTAGTAACCTTTTATCGGCATTATTAGTATCTATGACATTATTTGGTAGCTTTATTTCAAGAAGTTTTGTCATGTTCAGGCGTTTCTAAACTCTAGGAACTAAAGGGTGGTCTAGGTAATAAGTTCCAGTCCAGTTTATGAGACTTTAACGACACGACGAAGCCATTGTTAGTTTAACGGAACAGTTTAAAGTGACAATCTCTATGTCTAACTAACTGGACTACTAGAGCTTGACTCCCGTAAACATGGTCCTGATATTATTAGTATAAATGAAAAATGTAGATATTGTTCTGATGATGATGTTGATCTTGTTAAATCTGTCGTTTCCTTGGAGAGAAAAGGGTGATATTATAAAATGTGTAACTCTAACCATAGATGTAAAAGGCTAACAATGATACAAAGTATTAGAAATACAGTTCTTTCTTCTTTAAGGTTATTTTTTTTCGATCTCTTAGACTGGATTTTAGTGTTTCATTGTTCTCGCACAATCCAAACAACAAAACTACGTAACTAGAGAATATTGTATTGTGGACCTGATTCCAAAAGAGTAACTTATGGAGTTTCTTGCTCGTTCTTCTTCATAGGAATCTACACCTTGAATGAGCAAGTAGCTTGACTTTTAATTTTTTGTTGACGTTCAAAAGTACCTTTCTGGTATAATTGAAATAAATGATTTTGACTTTGACTTAGAGACCAAACTGACTTAAAATAAACAAGAGAAAATCGGAAAGCTAAAAAATAATCCCCATTTAATACCAACCCTGTAACTGAGAGTGAACTACGGGCTAAAAAAGTGGAAAACACAGACGATAATAACAGAGATATTAAAGTCGATAGATGTAGGTGGTCATGTGGAAAATAACCAAGAACCAAGTATCCTTTGTATACGTATGTAGTGAGTCTGTATGTAGTGAGTCTGTATGTAGTGAGTCTGTATGACGCAGCGTCTGGGCGCGATCGGGATACGAACACTGCTGCTCCAATAACTACGGACTTTACATTTTATTTGGATTTACGATCCAAACTAACTAGTTACTTAGTTAGTTCACTAACTTCTTGGTCACGTCAAACAATATTTTTCTAGTTCGCCTACCGTGAGAAATGATGATGAATAAATGAATCTCTTTTCGCTTAAACCGCCGAATAGATTTGAATCAAATTTGGCCTGTAGACCTAGACCTAGATTAATAAATAAGACATGATCGTCCTCGAAAATGTCAGCGAATAGGTTAAGCGCTGGTTTCTTCATAAGTTAGAATGATAATTAACACATTCCGCATCAGTAAAGATTAAATTGATTCAATAAGTCATACGCGTCTTATATGTAAAGACAAATCGATGAAGTTATTAAGCTAATTGGTAAAACGGTTAACTTTAGACGATGTGGAATTTTATTAGCAAGTTTTTAAGTATTTTATTCAAAGTACAGTTATCTTTTTAATTAATGTACTTCCTGCCTATTAGCGGGATAGTAATTAAAATAACGAGTTATTTAGAAATCGACAAATGTTCTATGAATGATTACAGTTTGTGTCACGATTGCGATTAACACATTGAAATTGCTCAAGTCGATAGTTTACGCAGTGGTCTAACAAATACTTGTAGTGAAGTCGGTTTTGTAATCTGTATATTGAGGTATGTTTAAGTTCAGCCGTGGTCGTGGTTCACAGAAAACTGAAGCTATTTATACTGATGCAGCCAATATCGTACTATTTGTTGTAGCACATCACTATGATTCGGCGCTAGAGCAAATATTTATTTGTTCATTGTCACGGAGTACACAGATGTGTACTGTTCTCAAAATCTGCACATATTTCTTGTTATATTAGTGGTTTTTTCTTAGTAGTTATTTGCTATTATGGGTGTTAATTTGGTTGATATACAAAGAGATTCACAAGGACGATTCCAGCTGTATGTTTTTTTCAACGCTGATTTTTTACTATAGAAGAAACAGATACCTATTTGTTTCGAGAAAGTACCTACGTTTTGTTTACGTATTCTGAGTAATTGTATCCTTACAAATAAATATCGTCTTTGTATCAAGGAAACCATATTAAGACGTATTGATTAATTGACCCCTCAGTAGTTGGATGTGTTTAGACAAATATGTCGGTAAATTGGGGAAGAATTTTCGAGCATAGTCTGTTGTATGGCAGACACAGTATATAAAAGTACATGAGTAACAATGCTTGCTTAGCTTGTTATGATTACGTAGGTATTATGTATTACATAACATAACATCACGCCTTTTTATCCTCGAAGGGGTAAGCAGAGGTGGACATTACGGCACTTAATGCCACTGTACAATGTAACACTCACTTTTCACTATTTATATTATGAGTCCCATGTAATAGGGGGTGAGCCTATTGACATATACAGGGCACATTTCCCGACTCCGTGATATTACTGAGATTTTTAAAAACCCAGTACCTAACACCTTGCCCGACCCGGGAATCGAACCCGAGACCCCTTGCCCGGCAGTCGCACTTGCGACCACTCGGCCAACGAGGCAGTATTATATATTACACTGGGATTAAATTTAGATTGTGTAAATACCTCTAGGATAAAAGATAACTTAGAATTTCTATATTCAAATATTTTTCGAATTGAAACTCTTTTACACATCGTTCTATTGTAGGAAATATGTGTACAAAGAACACGAATATAACTAATATGCATGTGTGCAAATGAGCGTCATTGGCGATTCGAACAACTAGTAGTCGGCCACTTGAAATAAATTTATGATTATTTTGAAGTGCCATGCCAACGCGTCGTTCAAAGAAGGATGGAGGCCCACAATGTAAGATGAAAGCCCCAATAGCTTTGGATACGCGATAATCGCCTTGTAATCTCAAATGCCAAACAATGTCTCGTGAGTTGCCAAATGCCATTTTATTACAATGTTTATTTAGTTTTGAAGTCGGGAAACAAGTCGACGAGAAAACTTTCAGAGAATTATCTCGGAAAATTAGTTTTATTTATGACAATAAATAGAGATTATTGAAACCGCATTTTTGGAATGTTTGCTTTATTTTTCTGCGTTTCATTAACAGGGCTGGCAAAAGTACCTACTTTTAAATATTTTCGATTCAGGAGATCATTTGTCAATAATTCTTTTATAAACTATGTTTAAACTTCAACTCCCTCTTTTTTTGGAAGTCAGTGAATGAATAGGTACACTAAAACCTTCTATTTTTTATGAATTATGAAAACCGCATGAAAATCTGTTTAGCCAATCATGAGATATTCCCGCACAGACATACATTACATACAGGCAGATCAAATTGAAAACATTCTTCCTTTTTTAAAAATAGTAGAAGCGTATATTGTGAATTGAGGAAAAAAAGTGAATATTATTAAAAGTGACTATTGGTTGGCGCTACAACTTAGCCACAATGTCTTTCACCGGAGCAAAATACCTTCTCCAAATGCTTCAGTCGGTAAACATTTCGCACATCAATGTCAGCTAGTATTGACTATGCAATTCTGTTATAGTTTAACGACGAAGTTGACATTTTGAAGAAGATCACCGGATGCGGTATACGCTCTAATACTTACGGAATTATTAGTTATATAGAGGTAGAAGAAAGGAAGGAAAATTTCTATTAAATTATTTCTTTCCTCAGAAGCCAGAAATTTTTTTTTTTTAAGTACGACTGCCGGACTAGGGGTCTCGGGTTCGATTCCCAGGTCGGGAAGTATTACTGGGTTTAAAAAAAATTCTCAGTAGTAGCAGGGAGTCTGGAATTGTGCCCGGTATATGGCAATACGCTCACCCCCTGTTACATGGGACTCATAACATAAATAGTGAAAAGTGGATGTTACATTGTACAATGGCATAATGGACACCTCTGCCTACTCCTTCAGGGATAAAAGGTGTGAATGTTATGTCGCGTTTATTCTGTATATACCTAAGATTAGTCAAAATAATTATACCGTAGCCTATTACAACATACGTCCAATAAATAAAATAGGTGTACCATAACATTATATTTATATCAAAAACACAACAAACAAATCAAATTAAGAATTTAAAATTAGAACAAAACGGATTTTACGAAAATATTGGCTCTATTTTTGTCATAATTGAGTACCTTTGTGTAATAGGTCTTTGAAGGTTGTCTGTGTATCTATTTAAAGTTGAAAATATGACACAAATAACGTATGAAATTAGATTTGACATTCTAATATCGCGATTATCGAGTCCAGAGTATGGAATTGTCGGTAAGTTTTACGAGTTAACACGTTAAACGTCATGGGGGTTACTGGTGACCGACGTTAGAGTTGGAGGGTTTGTCTTCAACAGCTTTCTACTGGTAGTCAAAGCCTCAAGAAAAGTATTGGTGGAAATTACAATGTAGTTTAGAGTTTCTATAATAATTATCGGCAGTGGCGTAACTACAGGGTGGCAAGCCGGTAAAATGCCATGGGCCTCCAGCTCTCCCCGTTCAGAGGTTTTCATCTGAACTTCTCTGTTTCTTATTGTGAACGGGAGAATTTGCCACGGGCCCCAAACGGTACAGTAACGCCTCTGATGCCTGGCACTGGTTTACCTTGTTTACAGCATAAGACGGTAACAGCCGGATCGTATGATGATGAACAATGGGCGTCACCCATGCACGATCATAACACTAAAGGAGTGACAATACTGACAAGTTCGTTCCCAGTCTTACGGAGATTGTGAAAATGGGTATCGGAGATTTTGGGATATAGAGAAAGGATTGGGCCATATTATTGTAAGTGTCCTGATTAATAGAATACTTTTTTTATATATTTGATGGAGCGACGTTTGACCACTATCTCGCCTGGTGGTAAGCGATGATGCGGTCTACGATGTAGCACGTCGTAGCACTTAATTTAACTGACAAAATATTTATTACTGTAACATGTGCGTCTCTGCCTACCCCTTCTAGTTATAATAGGCGTAAGGCAATGGATCTTAATCTGCTAAGTATAACAGTTGGAAATGATGTAATAACGTTTCACTAGATTGATTTCGATCAGCGTTCAATACTAGCCAACTGCGCAGGAGTATTAGAGTGCACAAGTACTAAAACAATGTGAATAAACATAAATGCATTCCGTTTCATTCTTACTAATGAGATGTCAATTAATAATACAGATATCTGTGATATTAGGATCTGGAAATAAATGTTAATCTAAAGTCTTACTTTAAATATTAAAACTCCTATTTTTTCCAGAATAAAAAGTCAGTAGATGGAGGGAAAGCTAGAAGTGTACATTTGGAATGTTGGCATCCTTTTTCAGTTCCATGTAATAGGTCCGAGCCTAAGGACATTTATAAACTATAGCTTATAGGTATCGTCCCTATTCAGGAAGACATTTATCAAAAAGGTATTTACATAAATAAATATGTTGCATGATATTTAAAAAGTTATGTACATGTACAATGTACATAGTAATTTCCTAGGTAATCCGAGTATAAAAATATGCGACGTTATCAACTCTTTATCAAAAGAGTAATTTGAATGAGTTGCTTGCATACATTGAATTGCATTGTTGAAATTTTTACTGCGGATTTTTAATCTGATCGTAGGTATAACTTTGTTATAGATGGTCTTTCCCAGTTCTTTGATCCTACTGGGTCGTTTATTTTACTAAGTCCACCTACTGAAACTGCTTTTCAGTTCCTTGTGTTAGAGGTAGACAACAGTTATCTAACAAACGGCGAAGAAAAGCATCGCGAGGTAACCTGTTTTATGATGGAAATTTGAAATCGCCAACCCGCATTGAGCAAGCGTGGTGATTAATGCTCCAACCTTCTTTGGGTGCCAAGAGGCCTTTGGTCAGCAGTTGCCACGTATGGCTGTTGATGAACTCTTAATAAAAAAAATATGATTTTCCATACAAGAATAAATATTTTTGAGTTAAGACTACGTCTAGGTAAACTCAGTGTAGAACAGCGTGTGCTCAGTGCAGGTAAGAAGAGTTCTGAGACGATATCCCGATACGATATCTCCGAGAACTCGGCATCACAAAGCGTCTATCAACCATAGTACAGACGCGCATACTGCAGTACTTTGGCCATGTCTCCCGTCGTGATAATAACTCCATAGAGCGGCTGGTCTTTCAGGGGAAAGTAGAGGGAATCAGATCACGAGGCAGATCACCTATGCGCTGGACTGATCAAGTCAAACCGGTAACGGGATACCCAGTGTCAGACTGCGCCAGACAATCTACAAACAGAGAGAGATGGCGGGAGATCCTGAGGAAAGCTGTATCGGCCACCAACACAAATACGGTCGCCCCAACGTGACCACGACCGCTCTGCCAAGAGCGAAACGACAGAGAAGAGAAGAGAAGAGAGATGATATCTGCAAACTAGCTGGTAGTACAGTGCCTGGAGACGAAGATCGGAAAATTAAGCTGAATAGCCTATGCTACCTATTTAAGAGTCCTATGTCCTGTGTAAATAAAACCAGGTAGACCCAACAGAGGATGATACACGATTGTAGTTTAATTATAATTAATACCACCATAACTAAAACAACAGTGACAATGTGAATCATCAACCACATAAGTGCCCACTGCTGAGCAAAGCCTCTTCTCATACCGAGAAGGTTTTGAGCATTAATCACCACGCTTCCTCATTGCGGGTTGACGATTTCAAACTTGTAATTATAAATTATAAGTCCAAGTTTCCTCACGATGTTTTCCTTCACCGTTTATCAGTGGTGTCTAAATAATCTTAGAAAGGACATTATAACTCGGAAAAAGTCACACTGGTACTTGCCGTTGTTGGTAGGTTTCGAACCCGCACCCTCATACATTAGAAGCGGGCGTCTTAACCTCTAGGCCACCATGACCTTTGATAATGTGAATGATAATTAAATAATCACTTTGTCTTGCCTGCCTGCCTGACTGCCTCGTTGGCCGAGTATTCGCAAGTGCGACTGCCGGGCAAGGGGTCTCGGGTTCGATTCCCGGGTCGGGCAAAGTGTTACTGGGTTTTTTAAAAAATTCTCAGTAGTAGCACGGAGTCTGGAAATGTGCCCGGTATATGGCAATAGGCTCACCCCCTATTACATGGGACTCATAACAACTAGTGAAAAGTGGGTGTTACATTGTACTATGGTAGAATGTGCACCTCTGCCTACCCCTTCGGGGATAAAAGGCGTGATGTTATGTATGTATGTACTTTGTCTTGGACCTCTCGAAGTTTATTGTTATTACGGTTATATAAATGATGTTAAATTAGATTCTGATTGATAGAGATTAGCGTTCAGCTAGATTTAATAATATTCCCTCACTGGAAACAGTGTTGACCTACCAAGTTGAGATTAGAGAAGAGCAAGATACGAGTGCTATTATCATCCTATCTCTAAAGATTAATACAGTAGTCATTTTTATCCTATCTGGAAACTTAACTAAAACAACCTAAGCACAATAATAAAATAACGAACGCGAGTGAGGAACAAGAAACGATATAACGCAAATTAACATAATTAAATTTTTTGAACATCTACAATGCAATGCAAATGACAATTTCTAGTAAAAGGATAAAAAAAGACGAAAAATTATAAGTTTTGTTGCTATTTAGCAACTGTTGCTGAGATGAGAAAAATTCCACAAATGACCTGTTTATTCGGTTTATTCTCATAACGGAGACAATAGCATCATCACTATCACGTTTTTCTCCACAAATATATCAGTTAATAAGAGATATCAAACGTTTTTAGTAAATAAGAGGCATAAAACATCGTTGCATGTGCTTATCGCATAATACGTGACTATGTTTGAGTGCTTGCGTAATAGGAAATTTTACACCGTATAGAAAGTAATGATTTCTAATCTCATTGCCATTGTTATCTTAAATGTTCGCCAGATGTATGAACGTTTGCTTTTTACGCAAATAAAAGTATTTTCTTGTTAATGTTTGTTGATAAAATTCATGTGCTAAGCGGTACACCTTCGCCTACTTATTATAGGTCTGCCTCGCCTTACAAGCGATGTATGCTGTTATTATGTCACATATTTATAGTTACGGTTTATCAATTATAGTGTGGTTTATGGAAAATATAAGGTTTTAATTTTTACTCTGATTCAAAGTAGATAATATAATTATGTTGTATTTGTAATGGATTGACTCTATCAGAATTAATGACTATATCAGAATCGGGACACGGATTATCATGTCTGTTTAAAAAATGCCTAATACTTGTATACTTCAATCAACAATGTATTCCGTTCAAAGTAACGATTTATATTTCAGTGGCAGTCAACTCAAGATTTCATTAAATAAAATTGTGCCACAAATTTAAGTTTTAAGTAACTACTGCATTTAAATTATACTTATTACAGTACAGTACTAATTACCTACAGTTATTAAATCCTTTTCACTAAATAACGTACCTAATGAATTTACGATAAAATAAGTAAGTAGGTACAGAAAAAGTAAAAAAAAACAATCGTTGATGTGATGTTGTTTACAAAAAAAAAACACGAATTCCTGTGAACTTAAAACCGCGAAATAAAGCAGCAAAATATCCTCAGCCGCGGTGATATCGATAATTGAGTTGTGCCCGCTCGTTATCAGTAAAGTGTGTAACAATTAACCATGCTGTTAGAACTGACATGAGTTTCACTTATAACTATTGAAATAGAGGTTTGGTGTAAGCCGATTTTTGTTCATAGAAATATAGCTTTTCACTGATGCAATGATGCAATAATTACGCTGCTTTCTTTTCTTTTTTAAATTATGAACGTTTTGGTTTACTCACGTTTGAAGAGATAACACGATTATTTTCAAGCCACACCAAGGGCTCATATTCATGGGCAGCATCGCCCGCCCGACACGGCGACGCGTCGAATGTCGTGCTGATGGATGATGGACAAATGAAGAATTAAAATTTCCCATATATGTCTACATCTGATCGGTGATAGTATCCTAGTTCAAATTAGAATGCCACAAAGAAAGGCACAATGATGAAACTAGGAGAGTGTTTAACATTTCTACAAATCTTCGGGTCAATAACAAGAACCAGCCTACCAGGGCGAAAGGTCAGGCACTGTGGTCATAAACCCATATACCAAGCGAAGTGATTACCGTCATTACGTCCTTATTTGGTAAAGTATGTTCAATAGACGAGTGCAATAAGCTGACTAAGTTGATTGATGATCATTATCATAACTTAGACTGGTGGGTCGTTTGACCCATTCGATATTTGTTTTAATGAATAATGTGAAAAATTTACTGCTTTATTTACTGCAGTAGGTACTTACTGCTGAGCTCTGGGTGTCCTGATTTCACTATGGCTATAGGAGTTTTAGGTTTGATAACCTGGTTAGGTAGGAATCGTACCAAATTCCATGGAATTGACCTCATAATGATGGGAATAAGTATCAAATTACATGAGTCTCTATTTGCCAGCATTTAGCCGAAGGAAATAAATACCATCGCTACGAATCACAGTATAGAGGTACACACAAACATCAAAATAAAAAAAATAAGTAAATTAAAAAAACCAGATATCACACAACTCATTAATCCAATGAATACAATCACAAACGAAGTAAATCCGACATCGTTTAAGTACATAAACATTGGAGAGTGTCGGCGTTTCACCGTTGTCAGCACAACGCGATCTAATTCGAAAGCGATACGCCTTTCACCTTCCGACCGCGTGCGTTATGACTCGAACTGAATATTTACGTGCGGTGAAGCGATGCGTTGAAGAGATCAGGGTTTGGGAAGACTCGGGGATAATTGTGGAAGAAATAGTTTTTGTGAAGTGAAATGTGATAGTGGTTTAGAAGTAGGTGATGAAGGTACTGATAATGGTTCAGTTGGAAAAATAAGGTTATGAGGAAAAGGGGGAAATGAGTTATGGTACAGGGATACAAGAAAGTTAAAAGATACACTCAGGCAGTAAGTAAGTAAGACAACTGGGAAGAAAGGGCAATATCGATATTTTTATTTTACCACTAATAATATTAGTGTCATCTGCCGTCGATGCGGACAAATTTTTCGATGCTTTGTGTAAATATTTTTTTTTGTTTTTCTTAAATTTTTATCTAAAGTTGTATATATTTAGTAATAGATAGTATTCATTTTATTTAAGTTTATATTATTTGTAAATAAAGAATATTAGTGTTAGTTTAAAGTCGATTTATTGGGCATGTAAGGAATGTAAGTTTCAATAGATGATTATTTTTTTTTAATCTACCTCTACTTACCTTGATGTAGGACAGTGATCATGTACGTATATTTATTAGAAATCACGCACGCACTATTTGTGGTTGGTAACAACACATACTGGCCCAATTTTTCCCTCGATGACTCCATAAGTAATGGAATCTCCAGCCTTTTTGATGGTATTGGGGCTAATTCTGAATCAATTGAATTTGTTATCACCCGATTCAATCAGGGTTTCCCACACGATTGCTCAGCTTGCTATGGATACTGAATTGTAAGACGATGATGCATTGTTTTACTTTCACCCATGAGGTAAGGAAAATGATCCATCTGCACACTTTCGGTTATATGGGTATTGAACTTAGATGATTGTTTTATGTTTATTTATCCCCCAAGATTATTACAACCTGCTCTAAATGATATGTTCGTTGTTTTGTTTGTTGTTGATTGCATACATAACTTCACGTCTGTCTCCCATGGGGGTAGGCAGAGACTATAGAATGCCAATTGCTACGATTCCTACATACCTTTTTCGCTACATCAACAGTTATCAGGCTTTTCTTGAATTCTCGTCGGTTAAGGGTAGTTTGTTGATGGCTACCTATTTAATAATAATAATATATGCTTTATTGTACACCACACAATCACATTATAGGATAAATATTAACAAAAATAGTGTTCAATGCGGTCTTATCGCACAAGGCGATTTCTTACAGACAACCTTTGATTAATTGTGTTATTAAATAAAAATTGATCTAGGTTAGTTTCGTTTCGTTTCGTTTTCTCCTAATCCCAACCTGATCCAATTTTCCTCTACACTATGCAGCATCGTGCCAATTTCACTTTGCTTTCTTTCAAACATGATGCCAATCCCGGAAGATTTGCTCTGAAATCTGAAACATCTGCCAGCAAACCATCAATATAAGATGTACAATATTAGCAGTGGAATATTTAAAGTGTTCTAATAATATAGCGATGGAGCGTAAAGCACTAATAAATCTGATACAGGAAGCGTGGGCCGATCAACGTAAGAAGCGATAACTGGACTGTGAGCTACAACGGAACTTATGTACGCAACGTTAAGTATAACAATGCAGATGGTTTCTAGGAAGTAGGAAGAGTTTTTGAACTAAATGAGTCATTTGGTTAAACATGTAGAACATGATTAAGGTAGATGTGTTAAAGTGAATGTGCTTGGGCTAAAATAGGATGAACTTATCAATAAGCATTCGGCATCCAGATCCAGTTTTGATGATTATTTTATTAATAGAGTAAAATGAAACATTATACTATTACAATCCAATAAATGTGCAACATCGAATAATGAAAATGAAAACATAACATAAACAAGATGCATTGCTATTGCAGCAATGACGATCGGAAAATTCCACAACAACAATACACTTTTCAAGAAAAATCTAGTCACTTATTTAGCAGACACAGTTAATATGCACACTTAAGGTGTCTATCTAGCTATTAACGAGCGGAAACATACCGAGTAATAACTAAGAATATCAATAGGCTGACAGGGACAATGAGAAAACTTAAGGAGCAGAGTACTAAACAATTATTATTTATAGTATGTTTTAGCTCTGTGCAGACGCTTCCATAAATACGTCCATACAATCCATACTCGCATATACGTTACAAGTACATCGTCTAATTATAACCTGAAGTTTGACTTTGACGTCGCTCTCGATGTAACTCATTGTTAGAATATGACACGATTCGTTGGAAATGCGCGTAGGCACATCCGACACGCGTGGAAATTCAGTTGACGATGTCGAACAATTCAACGTGAGACTGTGGAACGTAATTGGAAAGGTATTTAAGTGGTTCAATCAATGAAGTCTTCTACAATGTAGGGATTATCTTCTACTGCCTGGAAGATAATCCCTATCTCAGCCTCTTTCTGAGTTAAAACTTTCCATTTCAAATACTTTAAAATTCGAATGATTAAATTTTTGGTTTAAAAAGAGTTGGTACCTAGTAAAGATGTCTAAAAAAGAATAAAGGTATCAAAACATTAACTATGCGCCTGCGCATCTGCTTAATTAACATTCAAGTAAAGATGAAAGATAAATAAAAAAGTTATAAAAAAACAAATACGAGGAGATCATAAAACAACTAATACGTTGTTGCCATTCAGAATAATAACATTTGAAGGAGACGAGAGTTGAAAACATTGCTGTAAAGGACTGCACACACATAAATACTATGTACAATTGGAAAAACAACAACAAATTCTACGTCATAGGTGTCGGTTCTGACTGACAGCTCCACATTAGAACTCCTTGTATTATTACTGTTACACACAAACATTATGCGGTTGTTTACGAACAATCATCAGTAGACTATACAGATTTTTTCCTGAAATTCTTACCTGTGACCTTGGAGATACGCTGTTACGTAATATTACCGTATTTTCGAGGAAATCGGAATGAAATAATATTGTTGAGTACAGAGATAGAACAGGAAAAAGAGAAATTTTCTCACACTAAGATTTTTTTCTGGGTGTGTTTACAAACATAATTAGAGGTATAATGTCACAGTATGTGCGCATTCAGGCCTCGAATAACAAATCAAATTAAATTTACTTTATTGCATCTACAGTGTAGGTATAGGGTGGTCTACAATTTTAATATGTTCCAACCCAATAATAGTCCCTAAAACTACTGTTTTAATTACAAAATAATAGGAAATTTTGTTTATAGTTAGTAGTTATATCAATTTAAAAAAAATATGAAACAAAAAAGATGTTGATAAGATTATAATATTAGAATGGTCCTGATTGACTGCTGGCTAACACATATGGAATGTCCGTCATTCCGAATTCAAAAAGTCACATTGAACTCAATATAATACGAAATAATAAACTTAACGTGTAATGACGGATTGAACATAATCTACTAAATCATCAAGTTTATTTTGAAGCACCTAATCAGATCAAAGAGGTGATCCTCAAAATAGCACAATATGAAACCCATTAAAAATGCCGACATAATATAGGAGGACGTTGATACATTTAGAACCATTTCTCAATTTTGTTTGTGTTCCATTATTACTTGTCAAATAAAAACTAAACTATGACATTTAATTGATATAAAAATGCAGGGTTCTATGATCAGCCTAGAAATCATAAACTGCGATGTCTAGTTCGCTTGGTGTGCCTAAATTTTTCGAAGTAGAAGGGGTCGAGTCCAGTGGTTGACAATCTGATGATACAAAATAAAGCTTTATTCCATGAAGGATTAGATATAGGTACCCAAAGAACACCAGTTCTAATGAATACTAAAGATGTCATTTTCTTATATACTTGATGGGCCGACGCTTGACCACTGTTTCGCCTGATGGTGAGCGATGACGCGGCCTACAATGGAGCATATCTGCCCATATATCTATTCACTGGGCCTTAAAGATATTCAGATTTCACGTAAGTATTGATAGTTTTCATGTATAAAACGTTAAATATTACTTCAACTGACTATCAAGACAGTTCATAATATTGTACCTCTGTTATTGTATATTATAAAACTGTTCGATAGACTCCAGTGCGTAATAGAAGCAAAAATAAACTGTTACTGCTATGTTTATTTACGTGATTACAAGCAGCTTTAGTAGGAAACTGTGTAGTGATCTCACTACAGCTAAATTTTCCGATAAATTTTATTAGAATTTTAATGTCGCTAAATGGCGTCATTCTAGAAAGACCACATGTCGGTGAAACCAAATTACGGTGTAAATTTAAACCACATAACTTCTTTAACTCTCTGAAAGAGTAGACGAAGGAGAGGTGCCCATTTTATTTATGTTATGCTAGTTGTGCAACACTCACTTTTGCACCAGTTTTGTTATGAGTCCCTTGTACTACGGGGAGAGATGCCATAAACCAAGCCCAATTCCAGGCTAGTAGTAGGCTAGGCCAGTAATACCCGGGATTGAAACCCACACTCCTTGTTCAGCGTTACACTTGCGACTAGACCAACGAAGTAGTACATTATGGAATGTAGTTATTAATTAACGTTGGGAGTTTAATCGAAGATATTGGGACGTTAAAACGTCCGATGACCTACAAAACAACGGTTTATTGGTTATTGGTGCTAATCGCCGTTTAATGCGTTGCGCAATAGGTACATTCATCTCTATTATTATGGGAAGTGGGTTTTGTTGATGAGCTGTTTGTGTACTCGTAGTTGCATGGTGGTTTATTACTTTTGTCAGGCAATTAATTCGGTGAAACAGATTTTTGTAGTATGACGTCACTGGTCGATTTTTTAAATAGTTACACGTACCTATTATGTTAGAACTTAGAACGTCATCATCAAAGTCGGAAACAGATAATAAAATATCTTACAAAACCATTTAATTTTGAAACGTGCGTAGTTCATAATCATAAAAATATTTATTACATTAAAATGACTGCCTCGTTGGCCGAGTGGTCGCAAGTGCGACTGCCGGGCAAGGGGTCTCGGGTTCGATTCCCGGGTCGGGCAAAGTATTACTGGGTTTTTTAAAAATTCTCAGTAGTAGCACGGAGTCTGGAAATGTGCCCGGTATATGGCAATAGGCTCACCCCCTATTACATAGGACTCGTAACATAAATAGTGAAAAGTGGGTGTTACATTGTACAGTGGCATTAAGTGCCGTAATGTGCACCTCTGCCTACCCCTTCGGGGATAAAAAGGCGTGATGTTATGTTGTTATGTTGTATTAAAATGAATCCAAGTTAAAATGACTCTATAAACATCTTTACTGCTATCACCTATCCTCTCTAGAAATCTAAAACTAGATAGAAAAGTTGACATTAAAACTACTCAATTAATGTATAGAGATTCTTGTTAAAAATAATTGCAAACGATTTCCTAAGCAATTATAAATAGTTAGTTGTTTACATGTAATAAAACTAGACCCTTAGAATCAAATGAGGTGTGATATAGTAAGGAGCGAGCATCGACTGACTGAGTGAAAGTCCACTTTCTTGCCGCCTTGTCTCAGTTGCCGATGATAAACGAACCTACTTGCACTGGAAGAGACATTTAGATAGTTGTCTCTGATTGTTGAATATGTTCATGTTGTTGTTTTCGTTTTTGAGACATAATTATTGTCTACCTCGTTTGGTTGGTCAAAAAGTATTCCAAATCTTTATGGCACGAATTTTTCGCAAGAGTATATGTAGACTGCTTTAATATTAGATACTTTATGGGTAACACGGTATCTTTATTTCGCATGCAAATTATAGTCGTCGTGACGTTAATAAAAAGAATACACCAATAGTTATTTTAAATATATAACAAGTTGTTTTTTTATGTCCTTTCGTTGTAAATACCTCTGTTGATTAAAAATAAATAGACCATTTCTAGCAGCTTTAAGTTCACGTTACTCACTATAATTGAGCAAAACTCGTGTGACGGTTTTCCCTACGACACTGTACTAGGTTAATGTATTGTCGCTTTCTTACCTTCGTCCAACGCATCTCTAATTGTAAACCTTCACTCACTAATTTAAATCTCCTATTGGTTTTAGAAAATGTTAAACCAATTCTAGTTCAGTGTAATTGCCATGTTTCTCTCGTATGACCAGTGTTTTAATTAGTTGGAGAAAACTCTAATGCTCCGTCTTAACACTAAGTAGAATAAACTTACCAACGTTCGAAAATAATACGAAATAAATAACTTCTTCAAAGTAACCTTAAAGACAATTGACGTTATAAATGAGAGATTGATAAGTACGGCCTGAAATAATAATAAAGTGCCGAGTTGATTGGTAAATTATTCGACCACAATAGCCGTCAACGCAAAAGAGATGTCATCCGCCGAAAATAGTATTGATCTGGTAAATTCACAAACAATAAATTAACGAAACTGAGGTCTCTCCGTCGATTGAAGTCCAACAATCATTGGCATGGATTCAAGTACGTACGATGTACTAAATATTTACCTGTCTGCAGCTATTCGGTGTAAGTCTAACAAATTGTATGCTCGCAGCACTTGGTTCGATCGTTTTCTGATCCGTTGCTTCTGTATTTAGACGGGTGTTGATGTACTTTTTTTCTGATAGCTGTTTATAATTAGATTGCTGGTGTTTGGCATACATTTCATTGAATTCGTCACGTTGGCGAGAGACGAGAATGTTTACAAATCGCGGACAGGTTGCCAGGCTATTAATTTTTCACCTTTGTGTGTCTTCCCTATCAACGAGCGTCGTTTGCTTTCAGCGTTTGGTTTAATTTTGACATCGTGGACATGATGTGGGACTTCTAACTACACTCTGTACAAACGTGACAAATTGTTCAAGTAGTTGGACACTATTTTCGCTAACGTTCGTTGCTTACGTTTATTTTTACAGATAAATCTGTTGGGGAGTGTTGTTTGACCCCATTCTTATTACAAGGACTTGTGGAAAGAAGTTGTTATTCATTTGTTTTTTTCGGAGTAAGTTCGTTTCTCTTTATCTGGCTGTCTCAATAATAGGTTGTAAATAAAGCTGAAGGATGGACGCGGAGGATTATTGGAGGAATCGATGGACAATGAGGTTATGAGACGAGAGCTCGAAAGGATCGCGTCACTACAGGCGCCTTTGTCGAGAAATACAAGTTGGTTTAGTTCCTGCGAAGACGCACTGAAATAGACACTTGAAAATGAATTTGATTAATATAAAAAATAAATCTAAATTGAAAATAGAGTAAAGTTCCAAAGCTCTGTCTTTTAGAATGTTATTTATACGTTCCGAATTCATCGTGCTACTTACAGATTTAAAGAGATCGGCCGGAAGTTTTTTATGTTTCTCGTAGTTCTGTGTCCAATCATTTATCGTTAACATTTTGCGAACTATGTATGTCACCTATATTGGTTTCACCTGCATAGTTCTAGTAAACATTTACATATTCGGAATTAACTCACTATTCGTTATTCAGGTCCAAATAAATACACTGAAAAAAAAACGATTCATCGAAAAATTCTTGGCCCAATTTCGTTTAAATAGTTTTTCAAAATTTTAAACAAAAGAATCATTATACATTTCACAGAATTTTAAAAATGAAGGTTAGCAAACATACAATCCGTTATTTTTAATATAAATAGGTAGGATAAAGTTGTATTACTGTGTACAACGTATCAACAGTAGAAGACGCGTTGTAATAAGGTCGCGGACGCGGCTGCGTGGCGCCTCGGGTCGACGCCCCCTTCTACTAAGTGAATTATATTGTAATCTTTACATATTTATTATTTTGATCATGATTCTATCCTCGTGCAATGTTAATACAGGTCATGTTATAGGTCCTGGACAATCCTCAACGCATTTATAACCACGCTTCATTCATAAATCGCTAACAAAATTCATGAAGTTTTTTTCAATCAAAATGTCAAGGATTTCAGGCTAAAAGGTATTAAAATAGACGCTTTTTTCAGTGTCTGGTAAATATTATAATTGAATCGTGAGACGACCTTGTGTACCGTCATATACATACCTGTATGACAACTTGTTTTACTAATATCAACAGATGCACTCACGCGCATAGCGCGCGACGAGAAATTCGTCAACCATACATCTATTTTTTCTCATGCTTCGATTAAAACGTCTCTCAGCGACCTAGTCTGACCGACGGGACATAAATAATCGTATTAAAATAAACCGTCTTCCGCCGATTAGAGGTGAGAATAATTTCGCCCACATTACATGTCTTCACAATCATTTGTCGACTGATGTATAGCCAGCCAACTGAACAACACTAGCTTTCATATGTTACACGCTCGTTACATATTTTTCTTAATAATTACAAGTCTTTGTAACTATCTCTATGATTAATCTTAAATCGAAAGTCGCATTTTAATCTTGAAAAATAATTATTATTCGCTGTTTCTTTTCATTCCAACTGTATTATGTGATTGTGTAAAAGTTTGACGTTATGCATTACATCGATGGTTTCTAGATGTATTTTAATTTAGTAAGATAATTATTATAAAAAATACAACTTCCTCTTATAAGTAAATAAATATAAAATTCGATAAATTGAATAACGCGTTGCATAACGTCGAAATATGGGACAAAAGACAATCGTATAACTATTTGCTTATTCAGTACTAGGCGTGACTCGCCATTGTTATTCGCGTGGTATTGCAGACTGCTTGCAAATGACATCTTCGTAATCACAAATTGGGTTCCATGACCTGCATGTGTGGAACCCCACTTCCGGCGGAGTGGCGCGTGCGTCGCCGGCGAGATCACTTCCGCCCCGCCACTTGCGCGTGCGCGCCACTGATAATGATAAGAAACTGGGCCACCTACGAGTCGTAAGTGGTGTTACCTGTTCTTTATTGGTGTTTGTATTTTTTTGCGACATTTGAAGACGTGTTGGTGTTGACAGACAATGATAGTCGAATGTGAACAATTTATTTCGTTAGATAAAGATGCCATTATTTATGTGGGTTTAAATGAATTTAGTACCTTCTATTAAAGTATTTGTAAATGCTTCAACATCATACTATAACAACCGTCGTTGATAGATAGTCTACATAACATCATAACATAACATCACGCCTTTTATCCCCGAAGGGGTAGGCAGAGGTGCACACAGAAGTAACACCCACTTTTCACTATTTATGTTATGAGTCCCATGTAATAGGGGGTGAGCCTATTGCCATAGACCGGGCACATTTCCAGACTCCGTGCTACTACTGAGGATAGATAGTCTACCGCTCACATTATGCGCTTGCGATCATGACTCATGAAAGCGTCAAAGAAAAATCTGTATGAGTACACTTGAAAGCTCATAGGATCTTTATCAACAGCTATGTGTCAGTAGAACAGTGCAACATACTACAAATGATAGTATTTATAACGTACTACTAACTGACAATGATACTAATATTCCAAAACATCATCATTCTGAATTATAGGCTCTAAAAGTGTCCTATTAAGTTCAAAATGGGATGATTTCTGTATTACAAACGAACGGTATACTTCGTATGACGATGACGGTCTTGAACCTCATGATTATCGACACATTCTGAAATCATCGAGTTCGTGCTAAAGTCATGAGTCATTGTGGGAAGCAAGCCTTACGCCAATGACTAATGACCGAGGTACATCGGTGAGTAACAGACGTTTTGGTTTATATGTCTATAAGATTGATATGCAGATGAATTCTGATGAAGGCTTGGTAGTAAATAAACGTACTTATAATATATACTTTTAAGTGTAGGAGAGCCATGCTTCGGCACGAATGGGCCGGCTCGACCGGAGTGATACCACGGCCTCACAGAAAACCGACGTGAAGCAACGCTTGCGTTGTGTTTTGTCGTGTGAGTGAGGTTCCCGGAGGCCCAATTACCTTCCCCTTCCCCAATCTCCCCAATCCCTCAATCCCCAACGATCCTCAAACTCCTAATCCTCAAAAAGCCGGTGATGCACTTGTAACGCCTCTGGTGTTCCAGTTGTCCATGGGCGACGCCGATTGCTTACCATCAGGTGTTCCGTCTGCTCGTTTACCGGCTGATGCCATAAAAAAAATATATATATACCCTACTAATATTGTTAACGGAAAAGTTTGTATGTTTGTTTGTATGTTTGTTATTCCTTCACTTCAAAGCGGCTGAAGGGATCGGGATGAAATTTGGAAAAGGATAGATTATGGTTGGCAATAACACAACACACACGGGACTGTGGGCGAAGCTGGCAGAAGCTAGTAATACATAATATACATTAAACAACGTACTAAACGGCCAAGAACAATGTTCCCGAGTCAGTTACTGTTGGTAAAGCGACTGATTTCTTTATATCTTTGGGAATATTTATATGGGATAATTGTGTATGAGGATACCGGAGCTCCAATTACCCCCTTTTCTAATACCTGAATCCCCAACAATCCTCAAAACTTAACGTAACGTAACGTACTTGTAACGCCTCTGGTGTTTCAGGTGTCCATGGGCGACGCCGATTACTTACCATCAGGTGATACGCCTGCTCGTTTACTGGTTTATCCCATAAAAAAAAGAATATGCTGATTACTCTTTCTTTAAGTCTACTTTAACTACTCATGAGTCGACGTCCAGCGCACAGGCATTACTTATAGAACCAAAATGAGCAAATTCAATCAAATCGGCTGAATTCTGATTAGTGGCAATGTCTTTGTGTCTCTTACTTATAATCCCCTCGTTTTTAGCAATTCAAATGTCATATTATGCAACTACTATTACTTGAAAATGCACATATACTTTTTGTTAAATCAACATGATCTTATTGTCCTAACATATTTTAGCGGTACAATGATAATTGCCTTCTTAATACATCGATGACGAGATGTTGTAATTAGTCATAAAGACCGGAAAATAATTAAGGATTTCTCCGGTACTCCCCCAGAATGTTTGATTTTCCGTATGATATGTGAATATATACATATAGTAGTGTTGTTTTCTTAGCGACATACTTCCTACATTGAAGTACCACACATACATGTTAAAACATATGGAAGGTTAATGGTGGTTCAAGAGGAAAATCTTTCAAGAAAAAGAATTATTGCATAAGATGTTTTATTCACGTTCTTATCATAGATATACAGATACTCTATACATATAGGTCTAGACAGCCGCGTTGGTGAACCGATTGAAAGCACAACTTCGGAACAAAATGATTTTTTGCATAATCCTACGAAAATTCACTGAAAGCTATCTACCTCTAGATTATGATAGATTATCTTTACGTAAATTGTAGTATTAGTCATGGTGAGTTTTATTCTAAAACGGAAAAAGGACAAATAAAATACTTATAAGTGCCTAGACGAAACAAAAAAAAAGACACATTAGAAACTTCAACAAGTTGCAATCGAAAATTGCGGTTTTAACTAAGTAAAAGGTGATAATAAAATTGCATTGCACTCTGTCTAGAGTAACATTTCAAAGTAAGTCTTTTAACCGAAAATGCAAACGGAGAAAGTAAAACATTATTATCTTAATGTTCTAACTGTAACAAAGTTTGTAATTTTGCTTTGAAACAAATATAATTTGGTTATTTATAGACAGCAGAAACCAGAAATATTGTCTACATGGAGGGTATATAGTAGATAATTTAATATTTTATTTATATCGGTAATAGTAAGTGCTAGGTAAAAAACTTAAACAATAGTATCTAACATTGAAAAACATTTCAGTTTCAAAAATCTTCCTATCTGCCTTCTCATGGTGTCATCACTGCGAGGACCGCCCTGAGGACACACAGTGGGAGAATGCCCTGCGTGGGCTGAGCACCGCCGTGCCCTCAGGGAAGTGATCGGCGATGGCGACCTCTCGCGTCCGGGCCTAGTGCAGGCCATGATGCGGAGCGAGAGGGATTGGGATGCCGTCTCCTCCTTTTGCGAAGCAGTCATGCTAGCTAAGGAAGAGGCGGGACGCGTGAGGCAGCGAAGCGCTGCCTCCTCGCAACCCAGCCATCGCGAAGGACACACCGGGCGTCGGGGATGGCGAGACGATCTCCGGCCACCGTAAGCGCGGGCCTGCGGACGGCGAGCATGGATGGCTCCCCGTCCGACCAGAAACAGACCCGAGCGTACGGCGCGTCGCGTTCCGCGCGCGCCTCAGAGAGCCATCAGACCACCACAGATGGGGCCCAATAGGGCCGATGCCGATTCGGAGTCGCGGAGAACCTAACGGGTAACCAGGGCTCCGGCTCGACGTGCAGGAGAAGGAACGGGGTGGTTTTTAGTCAGTAAGAGTCTGACACTCCCTTCCGCCTCACCCAGGCGGGAGCAGTCATTCGACGATTTACCCCCCTTAAAAAAAAAAAATCTGCCTTCTCATGATATACATGATACACCAAACACCATCAAGTGACACTTTTAAGTAAGTATGAACCAAATAAGTAAAAGAAAAATGTGTTATGTAAAGTCTATATAAGTCTAAATAATATTAATGTACCCAGACGACCAAGCAAGGTGTGTAAGTTGTCAGTCCCGCAGTCAATTATAGCAGGGTTGCGGTGCCACCTTTGCGGTCTATACGCATGCACCAAACCCTAATGTGT
Source organism: Spodoptera picta (assembly GCA_038387885.1). NCBI lineage: Eukaryota > Metazoa > Arthropoda > Insecta > Lepidoptera > Noctuidae > Spodoptera > Spodoptera picta. Next base: position 1,022,190 of record JAZHFQ010000778.1, read on the forward strand.
TGTCTAGACAATTTCAAAGACTTCTGACTTTGGTTATAGGCTGAACGTAAACTTTAACTTGTGTGGTTCAGATCTACGTCATGGTTTAGTTACGTAAGTTAGTTTATTTAGAATTTTGGGTTATATATTTTTTTAATATTCTTTGACTATTTGGGTTTTATAAACACACTAAGGAATGGAATTGCTTGTCGGAATCTGTGCTTCTCGATAAATATAACTAGGGTGTCTTCAAGTCCCAAGTGAACAGGCTGCTCATAGGCAGATGTTCTCCATCATCGCTAACCACCAGGCGAGATGGTAAGCGATGATGTGGCAGACAGCCAAACATCAATATACAAGTATAGAAAAATCTGGTGGTTGAGATAAAGGAGGATAGTTTGAGTATGTTGTTTTATTGAAGTTTCAACTGGTTTAACACGTGGTTTTATTAAATTCATACTTGCATGCTTACAAATAACTAGGACGATGGGTTCCATACAAGACCACCGTTTTATTATACCATGGTTTTCCAGGTATTGGGTTCAGTTAGATTTTTATTAAGTTATAAAATTGTACAAATATTATCGATTATGTTGAAGGCACTACGCAAATGACGTGTATGACGCAGTTTTGACAAAATGACAAAAAGATAACGAAACTTACATACGCACATCCGGTTTAACTTATGAAAAGTAAATTACAATGCATACTTCTTGAAATACTATTAAAATATTTGATTTACGAGGTATTGCCGAATTAAAAGAAGTTACAAACCTGAAAAGTAAAACCAAAACACATCGGAGAAAACTAAAAACACAACCTCTTTGTAAATGCCGTTTGCGAAAGCACTTACAGAAATGACCAAATTGTCCAAAAGATTGATTTATTTATCATTTCATGTACCTACACCACACAGACAATATTACAAAGGACAACACATTACAAGCATGAGGTACATAGGTACTGCATATCCCTTAAGGGATTTCTTCCTGCAGACCAGCGACAGGAAAAGGAATTTGAACATTAGACACAGTGTAAATGTTACATTCAATGAATACCTCTAGAAAAGAAAATAAAATAACTGAAAGAACTTAAAACTAAAATGACCAGAACATAATAAAATATATCTTATTTTATGATAAAAGATATTTATCTTTTATCATTTTGTGTATTTACGAAACTTCGCGTCATATTAATATTTAATACTTAATAGAACTTTTAGCTTAGCAGTTGAGTTCCAGATCACAATAACAAACAATATTTTTACATCCAAGTACTTACATTATTTTGGTCTAACAAACATTACCATGAAATTTGGTTACCATCCATTGAGGAGCAATGGCATTCAATGGTCAATGATAGAATCTTGATATAGCTAAATATAGGCTTATGATACAGCCATGCAGCGTATGGGAACTGTTTCCACAAATACGCAAAGGCTCGTCTGCCCACGAGGATTGGCCCGTGACGTAGATCCGATACCAATTGACTGTATACAAAATTATTTCTGGTCACTCTACGTCAGATATCTAATTAAATGTATCGAGATATGTAAAATCAGACTTATTATAACGTGTTATATTTAAAGACGTGGTGGCCTGGAGGTTTAAGACGCTCGCTTCTCATGCATGAGGGTGCGGGTTCGAAACCTACCAACGGCAAGTACCAATGTGACTTTTTCCGAGTTATATGTACTTTCTAAGATTATTTAGACACCACTGACAAACGGTGAAGGAAAAACATCGTGAGGAAACCTGGACTTATAATTTCTAATTATAAGTTTGAAATCGCCAACCCGCATTGAGCAAGCGTGGTGATTAACGCTCTAACCTTCTCCGTGTGAGAAGAGGCTTTGCTCAGCAGTGGGCATTTATAGGCTGTTGATGATGATGATATAAAGACGATTCTTAGGTGCTGTGGCTATTTTTTCCTTCGAAATATTCCTTACTTTTTGTCATTTTTTGACTATGTAATTTTTCTGTAAAAGCAGAATTAATCAATCGTCAGTTATGTTAATCTTAGGGGACTCAATCACAGGGGCGAAACTATTACAGATTAACACAAGAATATAAGCTACACTTTACTATTTTAAACTATGGAACGGACACAGGACTTAAGTCCTCATAGACTCTGGAACTAACATAGACAAACCCAAAACGGAATTCACATCAATGACTCGTGTACAAAGTCAATAACATCATCGGTACGTCACTTATTACTCAAGTACAGTGTGTAAAGTACGCTGACGTCATAGCGATGACATAAAACATCTTACGAAGAACAACATATACTTACGTTCTTAGTAAAGGGATGTGTTCTACGAATACGAGCATCGAGTAGGCTCCTAAGTAAATGAAAATCGATTTTCCTCGACCGATTTTTTGTTGTTCAAGTTATCGATATTAACTTATTTACTAAGTACTTTACGAGTGAGTTTTCCTTGACATACGTATGTACTTACGTTACTGGTGTTTGTGTTATAAATATTATATGAGATATCTGTTCTTTTTATATTGGATACATTTTGTTAGGCTTTGTTTAAGAAGCTTTGTATTGGATTAGTATTGGGAATTTGTTGAATGATTTTTGTGTTGTGTTTTGAATATTCTGTTGTTATTTCAATAGTTTTAATTAGACCTGTCAAATGCGCTGTGTAGTATCTAGTGGATAGTAGACAGTGCTGGGTCAGACATGATGACAGATGTTTATGGAAAATAACAAATTTGTTTTGTCTTTTGTGTTTTCTTATTAAATGAAGTTTTTTGTCAGATTTCTCTAGTAAGATCAGGGGTCAGTTTCTACAGTTATGTCTGTGAATCATACACTTGAATACGTGAAGCTGCAGTTTTGTCGTCTATCATCAATGCCATAGCTCATCATGACATTCCAAACTCCAGAATCAGACTAGATCAAAATTTTCAAAAGTCGTCTATAGACGACTAGTTATAACTTTAAACAATTTTTTTACTTGATCAAATTTGATTAAGTAAAAAATCATCCTTAGGGCATGCCGATACGGAGCCGCGGATGACTTAACGGGTTGCCAGGGTTACGGCTCGAAGTGCAGGAGTAGGAACAGGGTGGTTTTTAGTCAGTACTCCCGCTCTGACACTCCCTCTCCCCTCACCTGGGCGGGAGAAGACATTGGATGATTTTAGCCCCTCAAAAAAGCATGAGGAAATAAGTGACAATCATACTATAAGTTACAGGAGTATAGACATGTAACCTTCTTTACAGAAGGCAACCAAAACAAAATCGACCTAATTAGTAACTTCTATCAACCAAATAAATTAAAATCGATTGGCTGGGTAAAATAATAAAATCAATAGTAATGAAGCGCATGCATTATTAGTGTCCGATCATATCAAGGATCGTGCTTTCGTCACGCGTTGGATTGAGTCATTGCCTGTCGGGTTTGCTAACTGTGTCAGTATGGCCGTCGCGGAATAGAATCAAGGCCTCGTGATATGGATCGGTACGCCGTAAAACACCTGTGTAACGCCATCTTGGATTTTTTGGGGCTATTCGGTTATTTTGTCGTTGTTAATATGATTAATTTTTGAAAATGATACATTTTTATGTCATTAATTTGTAGATAAAGAATTTTATTGTGTGATTAAATAATGAAAATGGATAATGGTCGTCATGAAAACTGTTAAGTAGTTGATTTTTGTTTTAATGTCGTGTTGGTGATAATTAGAACAATGGGTTTGCGGGTTTTCGTTCATTATGATAATCATGTATTCACTTTGATGACCTAATTTTAAATAATAGGTAATAGCTTTAGTAAAAAATATGAATAAACTAGGTGTTGCCCGCAACTTCTTCCGCGTATAATGTAATTCTTGTTTTATCCCATGGGAGCATTTACTCGGGACAAGAACTATCCTATCGCCTAAGTCAGCCCATACCCTGCCTATATACCAAATTTCATCAACTTTCAGTAGTTTCAGCGTGATTGACGGACAAATATCTAAACAAAGAAACTTTCACATTTGTAATATAAGTGTGATAGCGTGATTACTATTAGTAAACTTGTATATGATCATCAAAATTAAAAAATCAGTAACACCAAAAAACTATGAGAACGATAGCCAAAAAGAAAACAGTCATATAAAAAGATGTCAGTGAACCCTTTACTACATTCATCAATAAATTACTAACGACAGTTCTCAAAATCATGATCAGCATACAGTACTTAGGTATACATACTACATGAGCAAGCTTAGGTATAGTAAGCTTTATAGCTGCGTTATCGCTGAACATGCGAATCAAACAAGGATCCTTCGACCAATCCGTGACAATCACCACGCGACCTCAGACCTCGACCTCATTCCATTGAGGATATAATTCACAAACACCAATAACCTGTAAAATATTTTAAGGAGGATTATTGTGGACGTATTTGTAAGTGGTAGATGGTTTGACTGCAAGCGTAGAATATAGTTTGGTATAGCTCTTAAACATAACATAACTTCACGCTTATTATCTACGAAGGGGTAGGCAGAGATGCACATTACGGCACTTAAAGCCACTGTACCATGTAACACCCACTTTTCACTATTTTATGTTATGAGTCCCATGTAATAGGGGGTGAACCTATTGCCATATACCGGGCACATTTCCAGACTCCGTGCTACTACTGAGATTTTTTTTTAAAACCCAGTAATATTTTGCCTGACCCGGGAATCGAACCCAAGATCCTTTGCCTAGCAGTCGCACTTGCGACCACTCGGCCAATGAGGCAGGTGTAGCTCTTTTTCTGTAAATTTTATAGTTTAATGTATCTCTGCTTTTGCCGGTTCAAGCTTCTATTAAATCCATGTAGATAAGTCACTATACTCATTAAATGATGATACGTTTGATCCAAAAGTCTTGAAGGAGGAATTTTGAATTCATCCAGATTTCTGTCCCTTTTTTCTCTGATCAATTGAGAAAACTCAACAAGTTTGTAATCACCGCAATTAAGAGATCATCCGGAATATAAGTATTGTACGTAAGTATATCACATAGAACAACGGTAGACAAAATACCTCGGCACAAAAAAGGAGCAAGTTCCCTTAACTCAAAGTCGGTTAAAAATGAGAAGATTACGAACTCGGTGGAAACAGTAGCGCTGGTTGATTAGCTCGCTCGAACAAGTCTGCAAATGTCTGACTTTGTCACTTGGCTAGTCTCCCTGTTAATATTTGAAATATGTAGGTAGAAGAGGGTATTTATAGATATTTTCGGCGAGAATCCGGGTGGCGGTCGAGGGTCCCAAGATTTATGGCAAAGCGGGTGAGTCCCATCCAACAGGGATATTCGAGGGTGGGCCTCAAGATACTGACGGGAGCGGTGTATAAAATGTGCAGAGTTGCAAATTTATTATCAGGGTCTGAAGTTCCGTAGAAACTATTTTACTAAAGGCTACTTTTGTATATAAAAGCAAAGAAATTAATTACATTATTATGTATGAGCTTAAATAAGTAACTAATTCAGTATATTTTTTATTTGCAGTCAACAATGTAGGAAAATTAGTTTAGGCTAAAATTTTAGTAATAAGACTCATCCTTTACGATTAGGAGATCAATGACGTAAAATATCACTTAAACCACAAAAGCAACTCTCGATACTTAGTTCGCTGACTGCTCAGGGCGCACACCACACCCCAATCTCGTCTGCCTCACACCCTCTCCAACTAAGGGCAACTCATTTCGCCGCTCAGTTCAGTGCTATCTGCGCCCCAAGATATTTTTCTTTGTAATGCTATTGTTGAAAGAAATTGACGACGACTCTCATGAACTTCATGCTTTACGATTACTTTCAAGCTAAATATAATGAATAAATCTACTAATCAGAAGGGTAATTAATTAACTAAACCATTCACAACAATCTTGATAATAAAATTAAACCCATAAGTAGTACTTGACTAAATTGTCAAGCAGTTTAGTTTTACGACAAAAACAGGGAACTTTATTTGAATAGAAGTACAAAGATATGGCTCTAATTGTTATGTCAACACAAAAAAACAACAGAGTCGAGGATAATGCGGAGTAGGTGCGTTGTTAAAAACGTTGGGTACAAGCTGCAGTCGCACGTGGCATTGGGCCTTTCCGCTCTTTAACAGGTAAACATTTTTTCTAAACCAATTACAATTTTGAGAATATTCCGAGCGGGTATTGATCGAGTTGTGTGGATTTCCATTCAAGTTTAGCGCATTCCCACATTTTGTGAGACATTGAATCGCGTTGTTACTTTGTGGAGGTAGTCTTGTGTCGCGCCAGTTTCTTTCCCACACGCTGGAGATCACGTACACAGTGTGATAGGAGTGCATGTCTTATAATGTATTTACTTTGATTTCCTGTGTGCGAATTTGATGAATGAACAAAATAAGTAGTCAATATGCAAAAATATCACATATTACTGCGCAGTTTAATCTAATGTAGTCATTCTATATGCAGTATCGTGTAGTCATTCTCAAAACTTAGAACGGCAGGTGCAATATTTAATACTTATTGACTACACCAACTCAGGCGCACGTCACACATCTACGTCAACACATAATAAAGCCAGTCCAAAACACCGAAACAAGGCGCCATGGTGTAAATAATAAATAACAGAATAGTTTCCGATGTTTTTTGCATGATCAGGTTCCATCAATCTAACTTGAGGCAAGGACAAAAGGGATGCGCCATGCTTCGAGGCTATAATTTCAACGATTTATAATAAATGCCCATTTTCATGTTACGGGTGCAACATTCCGATGCCGATTCTCTAATTTGAGGTCCTTTCTTTCTGTTTTACGTTTTTTGCCGGCAAGGGTGGCGGTGTGGCTCCAAAAGGCCTTTTTTGCTCGTTGCGACAAAAGGCTGCCCTAACGATACGTTGCCTGCGCCTGGGCATCATTCTGCCGACAGTCCGTCAGCTACAAGCAAGATGTTAGAAATATGTCGGATGGGTGCAGGGTAAACAGAAAATAAATCAATTTGCTATTGTCTTGTAATTGTTTGGTGCAACTCTGCATAGTAATTTACAAATATTTGTCAGCGGGCTGTCCATCATTATTTAAAATGTGAGGCAACTTGTGTCAGCATGTTATTGTTAAGTTGTTAAGGGTTCAAAATATTTGGAGACAAGTTTGTGGCTCGGCAGTGGGTCTGAGTTTAAGAAGAATCGTGGCTACTTGAAATTCAATAAATAAAATCTGATCAACCAAGAATGGCATATCATCTCAAATAGATTGAAAAGCAGACGCCAACTTATATAATATCCTCTAATTTGATATTATGCCGAAATACAGACAATACACGTGTAAGTACTAACCTGATTTTAGTGAAGACCTTAGGCACTAAGACTTTGTACGAAGTCTTTACAAGAAATAAATATAATCAACGATAAATTCATCGTAGGCGTTCCTCCGACATCGACAATACCATCTCGTTATAAAAATTTTTGATTACATAGTATTTTCCTTTAGAGGTTACCTAAAATCATGTATCTATTTACAAGTAAAAATAGAAATCGTTATTTAGCGATGTATAAAAATAAACCGAGTTGAGATTAATTTATTTACCTTTGGGAAATCGGATCGGTTCGGAAGCAGTCTCGGAGGAATTGAATCGAGTCTAGACGAAGCTATGTTTGATTTTCACTAGACTTCATGCCACCTACATGTTTGGCTAAACGTGGGCTCGCTCGGGGCACTGTCGTGATTTATTTCCAAGAAAATATACTTTTTTATTGTTCTTTTTTTCATTGTCTTTGTTATATTGTTTTTTTTTAATGTCTGATATTGCTTAGATACTAATTATTTATCGAAGTCTAGAACGCCATAGCAATTTGAAAAGAGATGTAGAAAATAATGTTACCTTTTTCATTCACTGTTTTAGTTAATTTTAAGTTGTTATATATTTATTTATAATTGTGTTATTAATTTTCAAAATGGAATTATAGCATCAAAATTATCACTTCAACAAAGGATAAAGATAGGATGAAAGTAGGACTGTTAATAAAACTTCTGATAGAATGTTATTTGATGCACATTGTAAGGAAAGCCATAGTTTTCCTCTGCGGTTTCTCTCGCCACCCGGTGTATGGGAAGGACTGAAATAACTTTATTAGTACACAAATAGAGCCGGAGTGATCGCCCTCTTATTACTATTTTCAGTTTTACACTAAAATAACTACCCACTGTTAACCGTAGACCAAACTGTTAAGTATCGGTAACAGAGTACTAACTGGCCATACAATGAATTAACACAAAATATTTAACTACAGTCGTGTACTATTTAAGTGTAACTACATCACTTTTTAGTTGTGGGAATGCCATGCTTCGACACGAATGGGCCGGCTTGACCGGAGTGATACCACGGCCTCACAGAAAACCGACGTGAAACATTGCATTGCGTTGTGTTTCGTCTTGTGAGTGAGGATACCGGAGGCCCAATTACTCTCCAGTATCCCCAATCCCCGAATCCCCCACAACCCTCAAATTCCCAATTCCCAAAAGGCCGGTAACGCACTTATAACAGCTCTGGCGTTTCAGGCGCCGCCGATTGCTTACCATCAGGTGATGCGTCAGCTCGTTTTACTGGATTGTCCCATAAAAAAAAACTACAAAATATGATTGTTCTAAACTAACATGGAAGCAAGAGCAATGTATTTCATCTCAATTAACAATACAATGAACACAACTGTCCTCAACAATAAAACAGTAGGTAATATCATTATTGTTATTTACTAGCAATGGGCACGCACTAAACAAAAGTGTTGACGTGTAAATGAGCTGTTTATTCAAAAAAAAGTTAGTTCAGCAAGTTTGTTGCATTATGAAGTATAATTGTCTGAAAAGGACAGCCATAAAATAACTATAGTAAAGGCATCCGCGTGAATAAGCGAAACAAAAACAGACGCTACGGGTGTTGGGACAAATTCGGTAAATGCTTGCGCTGGAGCGTGGTCCAAATTGGAAGTGAAAGGCGATGCTCTCGTTTAACAATTTGCTTTTTATTTGATTTCCTTATTGATCTACCCGGGGTCTATTCTGAGGTGCAAGTCGATACCTATTAGGTTTTATTTTTTTATGATAACAAGTGGCAGACTTGTCAAAGTTGAGAAATTCGATTTATCGACTTATGAGTTTGTAAATACCAGGCTGTGTTGTTGTCATTATAAAATAAAAAGCATTTCGATAACCAAATAAATAAAAAATGTTATCTGTCAGTATCTTATTTCAGTATATTGTTGTATTTTATTCAATTACTATAATCCTATGTCTCAATAAAGCAACAATCAATTTGGTATGGTTTGGTATGGACCAAACAGTTGCATGCTTGTGATAACTTTAACTTTAACTTACACCTGATAGATAATAGGCGAAAAAATCCAACATCCTCTGTTTTAAAACAAGTTAATTAGTAGGCCGATATTGTCAAAATAAGTGATCACTTACAGGCACCCCGTGGTCAAGGGTCGGTGTCAGTTACGATCGTCCGAAACAATTGCTCTTTCATGCCAGTTTCGTTGTTTTGTCCGAACAACCAATGTTTCGGCGTTTAGTAGCGATTCCTCTGTTCCATCGAGTAGCATTTGTTTTTTTATGACCACTCACTTGCTTTACTTCAAGCCAGGCGATTTTCATTTGGCGCAGCGAAATAAAACAGACTCTTTATATTTTAAAACAATGGATTTCGTGAAATGGTCTCATTGAAAATCTGGAGCACACTGATTGCTTTAAGGGGTTAATTTAAGACGTACCTCCTTTAAAAAAATCTCAAGATTTAGGGCACAGTAATTTGATAAATAAATTTTAATTACGAACTGCGACCGCGGCGGTGTCTACCGGAAAAACGAGAGCTAAATAGGGCAGAGAAATGGGAAGCTACCTAATTGTAAATTAAAAAGTTCGCGGAGTTACGACACCACAGTCCACAATGACACCCCACTGGTTGAGCGGGGGTGAGCGCCCTCTCCCTGCCTCCCTCCCCCCTCTCAGGCCGGGGTAGGAGCAGACACCCGTGGAAAGCGTGTGACATTTTGTTTTAAAATATTGTCCGCGCGAATACATTCACGTGGATCATTTTTAATCGTCTCTTTGCTTTTTCTTTTTCGTCCGTTTCGCAAAACAAAAAACGATACACGGCAAAAATGACATATTTCAGCGTTTCTATTTTTTTTTTTGTTAACTGCGATATGGTTCAGCTTTTTGCATTGTAATAAAAATACACTCTGATAATTGAGGAAAGATTTATGAATTTTGTAAAAAGCCGTATGGTAATCGCAGTTACGTGCGTCTGTGAAGTTAGTGTAACAGGCGCGACCGCCTCATCTTAATTACCGTGCAGCGATAAGAAGCGCCGGCGCATTGAGTGTGAAAGCTCAAAAATAGTTTACGTCACCCTTACTCCTACAGCCACAGAGTGGGTGACTTCTATCCAGAGATATTGAGCGACTGTTACTGTGAGCGTGTCTGCGACTGTACTTTGCTGGACTGTGTAGTCTGTGTACATTTAGGTAGGCGCACCAAATATTGTCGTGTCAAGGCCGTCGGCTTTCCTCCGGCATTCCGTTCCCGCCGCCCACAGGGATATCTCACGCTCACGTTATGTAACACCTTACCAAGATTTGGTTACAATTGATACAACTAAATGTTGATTCTATCGTCAACTTAGGTATAAGTATGTGAAGTACGTACGTCTACGTATATTCCGGAATACAAAGATGATATTTTTTATGAGCAATAAAATTCGCAGGTCATACGGCGACAAGTTTGTCAAGGTCGTATAAAAACCTAGCTAAACGACTGGCGACTAATCTTTGGACTGTATAAGAACGTGGTGAAGAAACAAAAGAGTATTGAATTTAGAAGTGTATTAGATTGTTAAAGCGTTGGTGTAAATAAAAGAGACACAATTATCCCTAACGGTATTTGAGTCGGTGCGCCTGTTCACACCCTTCGACCCGTGGAGAATCTCATCTCCTCGCAGCGGCGAGCGGCGGTGTGGCCACACGGTATGCCGACCTACCCGCTACTGTATTTTAACTCTTATTTTATAAATGAATGAATGAGCTGAACGTGAACATCGGTTTTTGTTGTGTTTAGGATTAACTTTCATAAGATGATTTGATATTGTTTTACGGTTATCAAATTGGTTGTGAGAAGCCTTTTAGCTCGATATAGTAGGTTAAATTAATTGGAAATATGCCATTATCGTTGTATACCCATTTATAAATTTAAAATTGTTTGTTTTTAATTATAATTAGATTATTGGAATTGTAATTAATGTAACGACCACAAAATGCAGTAATAGGTACCATAATAATTTTATCTTATATAGAAAATGTTATGTATTTAGTTTATTTCATTATAAATAGTTATTTAATAATTTATCTAAAAATAATACCTACGTCACTTATTTATAGTACAAAATGAACAATAAAAAACAAAGTGTTAAAATTTTCGCCCGTTTCGCGGGAAAATTCCAGTACGATCTCCTTGGTCCAGTGTAATGTCGAGTAGGCAACTTGGGGCGGCCAATGCACCTTATTGACTGAGCCCGACCGCACCCGACCTCTCCCGACTCATCCCGAACATTGCCGACGATAAGGTTGTCACTACAAGAGTTTTAAAGTTATTTGAAAACTTTGTTGTGTTGTCCCTGCCGCCGAATTACTAATTAACTTGAATAGTTTGTTAACTTAGATTAATTGGTTAATTGAAGACAGATTGTTGAGATATCGTATACAACGTTGTTTTATTGGGGGAACAATACGGTGATACAGGACTTTAGTAGGTAGGTTTTAGAAACAAAATATAATGTTAAAATTGATAAAGTGTAATGAGAACAGTATTGCCCACACCACTCAATTCGTTTATAATTCGAGATTCATAGCGGCGGCTTATTCTCATAAAAAGTTGTTCCCTTCAAAATGTAGTAATTTCACAGAGGGTGGGCGACCCCTCCCTCCTCCTTCGTCTACTCCGGCTGGCCTTTTAACGTCGGAGATATTGTCTCTTTAGTTAGATCTGTATTTACTATAGTACAAGTGAGATTTGCAGAGAAACCGTCGCGTGTAATCTAACACGTAACATATGTACAGTCACGTGGAAAAATATGTATGGAATTAAGATTTGAGATAGGCGTACATCTCGAAATTTTCTTTGGAAAAATTTTCGCGAGCTATGATCTTATCGTTAATGATTTAAACTGCAATAATTGTTATGACGTGGACTGTCATATTGATCTGATAATTAGTTCTTTTGTCTATCTACCCAATTACTAATATGTATTTAAAACAGTATTATAAACTAATTAAACTACTATTTAATATTTGATTGACGCCCCGAAAATATTTCAAAGAATTGAGTCATAAAAATCACCTTTCAATAAATTAATTCTAATATTTTGAACTTCTTTTATCTTATTTTCTCTAAATTATTAGATATTTTCCAACATTGTACTGTACAACAAAACTGTACCTAAGTACGCTATGGTTTATAAACAAGGTAAATTCATGATAATATTGGTTACATACTTGATCTCTCACCACTGGTTTAATGTAATTCTGTCCCGATGTTTATCTTATTTTATTATTGGATTCCGCTGCATGGAATCTTATTGATCCACCTGAGAAACTAGAAAAATGTTTCATTGAAATAATTTCGTTGGCATTTTTCCCATTTAATATTTTTTCTTGATTAGTTATGGTTTTTTCATAAGTAATAACTATTGTGAGACATACTAAATCAACTACAAATCGCGGTTTACTCATGTGAATATACTGAGAAAAGCTCTACTAATTTCGAGCCACATAGGGGCTCTTCCTCAAGAGCAACGTGTGCGGTCGCCGAGATGTTGTGCAGCCAATTGTAGCGATCCGCAGGTGATGTAAGTGAGTATGAGAAACCGGCGATTTTTAGTTAATTTAGTTATTAATTGACCAGATTTAACTACTGAAATAATTTATTTCTTGTTGTAAAACTGTTTTCAGTCACTAAAATGAGTGATATGAAGTACAGACTGATGTTTGTCTGTCCTTGTATCTGTCAGAGCAAAAGGTTTTCGATTACATTTCTAAGGCGGGGAAAGTAAAATTCAATGTTGATATTTTCAATGCTAACAATGAGTTTGAAATTCTAATGAAGTTAATTCACATTTTTTGATTATTTTCGTTCTATATTATTAAAAAGTCGCTGGACTGTACTTAACCATCTGCCTGCTCCTGGCTATTACAAATTTGTGACAACTACCTAATTAGTTAAACGTTACAATTGATAAATGATTGTATTAAATAAAACAATATCAAGTGGTTATGAACCTGTATCGCCTCGACTCATGAATTCAAAATAGCAATAGTAGAAAGTCATTTGACACACGCACCTATAGTATGGACAGCAAACAATTTCATGAACTTGTTGGAAGAGCTCAGCAATTGGTTAGAATGTCTTTTTCCTATTTTATTACTGTTACGGTTTGGTTTTGAATTTGGCTTATTTAACGGTTATTTTAATAAGATCTGAAATATTATACCTCCTTCTTATTTTCTATATAATTCGCACATTTATCGAAAATATTTCCCTACGAGAATATAACTATTTGTAAGTATTTGACTTATTTGTATAAAAATCCGTATATAAAAAATATGTCATCTTCTTTTTAACAGATATTCTCTTACTCAAATCTACATTACCTCTACTTTTAAGTAAGTATCTTAAAACACAACGACAAATATGTCACCAATTTTTTTTTGTAATAGTCTGAGTTTATCATTACATAAAATATCCAACTTCTAAGACGTTTTAGTTAACACTGTGTAGCCAGCCTTCACAAAGGACGAGTCTGGTCGAATTTTATTGACCTCAAAGTTCATGACTTTATACCCGTTAGAAAAAGGTTGCGCTCTAGAAGTAGGGGGGGGGGATTGTCTACAGAGGAGACGCATAACTTACGTTTATAAACGTAAATGCAACTCCAGAATTTGCCCTTCAACCTTCAACATGTTCGTGAACAAATTGACCGGGATTTTTCTATCGATTTCGGTATTAAAGTTAATTTAATAGACATATCGAGAATTGCTTTTAAAACTTGCTGATTTGTTTTTAGTTCATAGTCAAAGTAGGTTTTCTAAAGCCACTTGAAATTTAGGTCCACAAACATACACCTACATAAAACCTAAGCCTGTCTCGGTTCAGAATAAGAGTCCACTAAAAGTTCCTTCGGTTCCCACGGGAAGTCGTGGGTTATTCTCAGTCGGGGACCACACGGCGATATCCCAGATCTACACCAAAATTATATACAAAATATCTTACACTTGAAAATTTTGTAGCCAAGTTTGAACGACCATGGTTTATATGATGCTGACGTTACCCTTCTAAGGTGTTTTTAGTGTTTTTAGTCAGTAAGAGTCTGACACTCCCTTCCGCCTCACCCAGGCGGGAGCAGTCATTCGATGATATACCCCCCTTAAAAAAAAAAACCCTTCTAAGGTCACAAAGAGAGAACAAGTGAAACTCTTACAAATTTAATTAAATCGCCCAATTTATAATTAAGTTGAGGCGCGTTTCAAAGTGAAATATTTCTAAAACTTCAACAAGTTTATATCTAAGGCCCCGTGGAACAGTTTGGCTAATTTTAATATTTACTTATCATGAAATCGTTTGAAGTGTTAAGATTACGCAAAGTCTGTGATCGGTACCAACATTTGTTTTTTTTGTTTGCTTAACCTGCCAATATTTGTAGCAAAAAGTTATTAAGTTCTTAAAATCATATGACTAATTACTCTTTCAAAATATTACAGACACCACCAGGCATTTTGACAGTTATTATAAACATGAAAGATTGCCACAAACATCAACACAATGAATGACACGTTACAGTTGATAATATCATATTCCAACAGTGACATGTCATTTACACGGATCACTATTCAAATTAAGTCATTTAAACGTTTAAAAATCACATCGGTTAACTTTTAAATCTGTCCCAAAGCTGGTAATACGTTATTGATATTTGTGAAAAGGCTGGATAATAATATTTGTATATTACTTTCCAGTATAAATTGAACCTATTGGCTTCCCGCGTAAAGTTTAAACAGGGTATGGGAGGGGGATGATTGTGTTTCGGCAGGGCTCAGGAAATACTGGACACGTTATAGTGGTGTCCACAATGGATGGAGTGGTAGGGTCGCGCCACAATGAGCCCTGCCGCGTAATTGTTAAACTGAACGGGGGTTGAGCGCCCTGTCAACTGTTCCGTCACAGAATAAGTAATTGAGAATGTTTGGAGATTTTGTGCCTACAGCCTGGTTAATTAACACTCTGTTGTAGGTTTAAACACTAAGATTTAAATCTAGTGCATGAGTAATACGTTTTTATCGCTTTTTCTATAAATCAATTTTACGACCCTTAATTATGTTTGTTGTTCAAATAAAACTATCGATAGACATCTTTGACATCACTAATAACGACATCAGCGTGCCGTTTCATTCATGTGGCGCGGTTAGTTAACAAGTAAAATTATGATCGCGTCAATAAAAATATTACTGCTGTTTCTGCAAGTTAACGATTTATTTTATTAACCATTTGAATCGATTGAAAATATTTGTATTTTTTTTTAATATTTAATTAAAAATATGTTTAAGGTTTTGGAATTAAACAATGACATATGCATATACTACACAACAAACTCTACTTTTACTAACCAATATTTGTAGACCCAAACCACTTAAGGCTACATCTATTGTAGCTGTAAAACAATAAATAAAATACCAACTTAAGTGCTAATATTTTAATTAAACGATGCCGCCGCTATTAACTAAAGAAGATGGTAACAAACTTTACCTTTTTAACCCATAAATCCCCAAGCGGTCACCGGTGACCGCTTTCCACTAATATTACATTACATTATAGACCTTATTTCTAATGTTTAGAGAATACTTTTGTATGACCAAATTTAGGAGATGGATATCAACGGGCTTCAACTATCTCGAACGAGCCGAGTGGCTCGATACCGAT
The DNA here is from genome assembly GCA_038387885.1 of Spodoptera picta. NCBI lineage: Eukaryota > Metazoa > Arthropoda > Insecta > Lepidoptera > Noctuidae > Spodoptera > Spodoptera picta. The sequence goes on from JAZHFQ010000778.1 coordinate 1,038,163, forward strand.
CAAAACTCCAGTTTAACAATACACTTCATCCCTTATTAATTATTTTATTGTAAGCATAAAGGATGTCGTAATCGTCAGAATAATAATATCATCGTGCCGCATAAAGAACCCCAAGTAGCGACAACACAAGCGTAAAAATGACACGCCGTGCCACCAATATGTTTGTGTGTAATATTAGATTTATTCGACTGGGTCACGCATACAAGCGTAGGCAGGCTACCCCGAAGCGGGGTGCGCTCCGATACTCCGGTGTGGGGGCAACACTAGCACAAGCGCAGGGCTGCCGCCCGCCAGATGGTCACGCACACAGACGCGTTGCGAAAGGGAAAGCTACACTGTGTAAACAAATCGCGGGAGCGAGTGCCGTCCCTCTCAGTTACAAAGCCCGTGTGTGTCACATCATTGTGTGCTGTCGACGCGATCCAACGTAGATCGTTCTGTGAAATTGCCAGGTAATAGGCCGAGGGACTATAGCATTACACTTACTTATCGGTGGGTTTAGACGCTCAACGGCCTAATCGAATTGAATATAGACGACGTATTGACTTTTTCAATGTTTAAAGGATTGAGACATAAACTTATTCTGAATTGAATTGATTTTTACTATAATTTTACAATCAGAGCAAAATGTAACATGCCAAAAATATTTATTTATTTTGTTTTTTTTTGCAACATACTGTAAAACAAACTTGCTACTAGTTTATAATTATTTATTTACTATCATACAATAACCATATAAAAACAAACATTAAAACCTATAAATTCTTATAACAAAAAGTTCCTAAATACATCTGTAATTTGAGAAGAAAGAAGTTCAGTTATGATTAGGTGACGTAAATATTGATACAGTGGATGTTTGGTCGAAGTGTCACGGCGCGTCGCTCCGGGCGTGACGACAGAGATTAGAATTGATCCAAGTAAGACGCCAGTGGAGCCCAACTCGACACCTATTCGTGTATACGTTATTGCCGTCTGAGCAATGCCACCCCTGAATTAAGTGGCGTACGCTCCGTCACTCGACTAGTGATGTAAGATTTCAAGAATGGATTTTATCGATAGTTTTGTTACTGATATTTTTTGTTCTTAAATTGTATTCTGAATGATCTATGTTAGTAAAATATTACTTTGTTAATATTCGAATATAAGTAGAATTTTACTGTTTAGAACGTACACATAATATCTAATTAGCCATAGCACTACAAATATATTTTAAGAGAATGTAGAATACATGCTGATTTTTAGTTTCGTACTTAGCAATAATTTTAATAATATTTTGTAATTTTGTATTCTACTATCGATATAAAATGACGTATTTTATATACCTCTACAGTATCTATTACAACTTAATGTACAAAAGTCAAATAAGATCAGGAATCACCCAATTAACGAATACTTTTAAAACTTGTTTACAACTACATAATCCTTTTTGTGCATCTAATAGTTAATACGACGTTAAATAATAAAATAATCGGCAAACATCCCAATGAAGGCGCCGCAACAGGCTTGCGAATTATGACTATGGTATTGTTAATTCAGAATCGTCCCAAAATTTATTATGGGTCGACGGAACGAGACAAAACATACCATTTACACATACAAAAGTAAGAGACAGAAGACGGTTAAATGAGGGGGTGTCGTAAATAAATTTTTGTGCTTATGTTTCAAAGATCTTTAATCAAGTACTGCGGTGAGGTGAATTGAGCTTTGTTTTGTTTGTGTTAAATTCTATATTCTTTCGTTATATGGAAGTTGAGGAACAATGTGGTAGTCTAGAAAGAGGAAGTGGATTACGAGCGAGTGTCGGAAGCTTCTACCGTATTTGACGTAGATTACAATACTTTTTCGATATCATGTTTAAAACATAAGTGTTGATTGTTTTGTTAATGAATTCCTTAATTACTGGTTTTATGTCAGAATGTGTTTTACGTGCTCTACTTTCATCGGTTTTATGAACTTTTTAATTTTTTGGCAATTTAATTAACACCATGTATTTTGATCATAAAGTTATGCAGTGTTAAGGTGTTGTAATAAAAGGCTGAAATTTTAATCTTCATTCATAACATATTTGTAATTGTATAATATTTTTTTTATGGTATAAGCCGGTAAACGAGCAGACAGATCACCTGATGGTAAGTAATCAGCGTCGCCCATGGACACCTGGAACACCAGAGGTTTTACACAGGGATTGGGGAAAGGGAGGGGGGAGGGGGTAATTGGGCATCCGATAACCTCACTCACATGACGAAACACAACACAACGTTGTTTCACGTCGGTCTTCTGTGAGGCTATGGTATCACTCCGGTCGAGCCGGCCCATTCGTGCCGAAGCATGGCTCTCCCACACTTATTGGTTGATTATATGGTTACAATTGAGATAAACAAACCAATGCTAAAAACATTTTCTTTCATACACGTCAGTTTATTGTTAAATTATTTATTCCAAACGAATTTATTTCATACCAATTTGACCGATGACATCGACCCATTCATGCCGAAGCATGGCTCTCCCACACTTAAAATAAATAACTTTCATTTACAGAAATATAATATCTTATTTTTATCTAAAAGAAAAATGCTTGAAACGTGTAAATATTAGGTAATAACACATCTTTACGTAAATACTTTACAAAACTAACTTAATTTTTACAAGCTTGAACTTGAGACCCCTCATTGACGAACTCACAAGGGACGATTGTCAATGCCGATAGCTGCTAATCATAATCGAATCTCGACTCGATTCAAATGAAGCGATCAATCAGAGAACAGCTCGCGGTGACATGTCTGCGCAAAAAACTCCGTCTTTGTTCTAACCAAGTTTTTTAAACGGAGTGATTATGTTAGATTAAACCTTACTATAGACAGATTTAGCTTCTGTTTGCAAGAACAAAATTAACATTTTTAATATTATTCTAATAACATTAATGTAGAATCAGCAATTATTTAGAAAGGACTATGTAAGTTACGTGACTTGATATCTTAGAAAAGTCAAATTAACAAATAAAAATATTTTGGAGAAGAGAAACTGTGTCTTATCTTTAAATTTGATAACAATTATATCAGTCCATGACATAGGTCCTAATTAAGTTTTGTTGGTATATGAACCGATTATATTATTGAACCAGTTTTCCTATAAATAAGCCATATTATAAAGCATTAAAATAATAAATCATAGTATAAAAATGACAGGAAATAAGAAAGAACGATATGAAATGATGCACTACAAGAAAATGTTAAGATGAATGATATCTGATAAAGGAAAATGGAAATAGAAAAATAAGAAGGGGAATCAGAAAAATACTTGTTGACTCATAAACCATAAAAGGCAAAAGAAGAAGGAAGACCAAACAACCAAAAGAATTTTAAACTAAACGGACCAGAAACGGGAATACTTTATTCAATAGAAGAACATTCACACTACGTAAGAACAATGGTGGCTGCAATGCTAACTATTTTCATTGCATTTCCGCATTAATCAAGGCGTCATCTCAATTAGCCAGGCAGCTTATAAAGCGCTTTAATCATCGCTTTATAAGGTATAATGAATCTATTCGAGCTTTAATCGAGGTAAAGAGTATTTCGCTTTTGTTTTTTTATTAACATGTCTATTTTAATCTGTATTCATTTCATTCAATCGTTCATTCATTTGTTTATTTATCTGTAGTTCGATGGTTGATGTGATTGGTATTATTTTTGTTTATTATGTGATGATATTTATTTTTATTTATTTGATTAATAGGTTCAAAGGCTGCTTGTAATTGTTTTTGCTGTACAGTATATACTTCCTCATTGTCATTGAGAACAGTTGCATTGCATCCAGAATTTATGCTAAATAGTATCTTAACTTCGATTTATATATTTAGTGATGACAATATCTAGAGGTAACAACATTTGCTTATTTGGACAATTCTTTATCTTTTGATTCCAATGTAAATTTTTAATAAATTATTTGGACATTTTTTATGGAATAAGCCGGTAAACGAGCAGACGGATCACTTGATGGTAAGCAATCGGCGTCGCCGTGGACACCTGGAACACCAGAGGCGTTACAAGTTACCGGCCTTTTGGGGATTAGGAGTTTGAGGATCGTTGGGGATTCATTGGGGAGATTGGGGAAGGGGAGGTTAATTGGGCCTCCAGTAACTTCACTCACACGACGAAACACATCGCAAGCGTTGCTTCACGTCGGTTTTCTGTGAGGCCGTGGTATCACTCTGGTCGAGCCGGCCCATTCGGGCCGAAGCATGGCTGTCCTACACTTTTGCAAACAGACTGTGCAGTGGGATAGTAAGAAGCTGATTAAGTTGAACATTTTGTTTTGAAATATAAAGCTTTTCTTTTAAACGGCAAAGACTATAGGTAAGTACATTGTGGTCGTTGCCACCATTAATTTTTGAATCACCCCAAACTGTAACAAAAGTGCAATCACATACGAAGACTCATTTTCTAAGGTCACTTAGAAAATGAGTATGAATAAAGTGAGTCATCACTTTATTTCTATAATTTGTAATTTGATGTAGGTACACGAATTACCATATCGCTCCTATGAATAAAATGTCTAAAAATAGGTGATTGTATTTACATTTTTCCAGAATAATCTTGTCTAGTAACGGTTTTGGTGGTGACAAAATACTTACTATCAAGTAAGTTAAAATGTCATCGACATTTAAAATATACCGTAATATCCATTGTTAAAAATTGTTTGTATGTAAAAGTGTAATGTACTGCAAGAAATAAAAAATAAATAAAAATAAAAATATTTTTATTGACAAAAAGCTTCACATTACATATTTATATGGCTCTGGACCCCACACTAGGATTCCCTGTGTCGTGAGGCCCAGTCTCTTTCAGTCCGCAAAACGTTATAATACAAATGTGAGACAAAATAAAAAAGAATTATAAAAAAAAAAGGAAATTAAATGAAAACGATAAATTTACAGTATTCTTTATATAATACTAGTTATGGAAGTGTATGAATGTATGTGTGATTTTTAGGTTTGTGTATGTATGTATAAGTATGTGTGTGTGGTGTGTGTGCGTGTGTGTGTGTGTGTGTGTGTGTGTTTGTGTGTGTGCGTGTGTGTATGTATGTATGTATGTGTGTGTGTGTGTGGTGTGTGTGTATGCGCGCGTGTTTATAGTTGGGATATGTCGGATGAGATGTAATACCAGTGATAACTGTTCTACTGTGGGATATTGAGTATAGCCTCAGTACTAGAATAGCTAAGATTCAATAACCAAATTGTGATTTTTTTCTTGCAGGTTTTCCGCAGTAGTGTAGCGATTTTTAGTTTAGATTGTATTTTTCTATATATGAAAGGTCCCATGAAGAGAAAGGACCTTCTACCAAACGATTTGTTGCATTTAATTGTTTGCCACTTAAGCAGTCGTTGAGATCGCGTCATAACTGCCTTACTAAGGCTATTTTTATGGAAACGTAATGCGACAGATAGAATATACAACTGCCTTACCCGGAGTATTTGAGTATTAAATAATATAAAACCTCAAAAATAAAATAAAATATTTTTTATTAACAAAATTTGCATATTGGCGTAAATTACACGGAACTAGATAAAATGTAACGTTATTTCCAATTACCGTTATGAGTTAAAGCTTGTAATCCAAAAATATCTTGTAACAAAAGTATTTAGAACATTATTCTTTAAATTACAATAGATACAATTTTCTATAGGTAATTATCTGATAACACTAAATTTCGCCATAGTAGTACCATATTTGGTAAAAATAGTTCATGCAAGTCAAGTATTTATTTACAATTTATGCAACATTTTGGTACACTGTTCACAAAATCTTCTTAAGATATGGTAACAACTTGAATTTAAAATTTCAACAAACACGCCTCAGAAGGGGTCGAAAGTAATGAAATGTCAACAATAAGCAAAAAAAGGTCATAGATGACGTTGTCTGATTTTCTAGTCTAAGGAAATGACAACTTGTCTATCGCATAGGGCTATACAATTCACCATACGATTCTAAATAAATTTAATTGCTAAATACTGTTTGAAAAAAGACCAGGGGCTTACTCTTGAATCCAATTCCGGTCGATCGACATTGGTATTGTGAAATTTCGTACTCTTGAGTTGCAACACTAGCGCCCATTGCATCCGTATTGCGTGGATATTGAATGGACTAAATGGTATTGAATTTGTCTTTAAATTTCGTACTTTGAATGCTATTTCAACAGCTACGATAGGAACTGTATAGTTTTGACATTGAATAATTATTGAGATTTTATTGGATTGAAATTGCATTGACATTGAGATTGAATTCAAGAGTAAGCACCCTGGACACAAAATTAGACGTCTCGTGCTGAAGCTATAAATATGTCCGTAAGGAAGGTTTTGTAACACAATAGACCATTTCAATTCATACATCCCTACATTATAATGTCATATTTTTTTCAGATCAAAAAATTATCCAGTTGTCCTTAGAATTTCTAATTTTTGCCTTATCCATGGACTGTATTCAGAAACCCTTGTATATACTCCAGGATAATTAGTATTGGCGCAACCTTCACCCCAAGAGACAATACCGACTAGAACATTTCTTACAACTAAAGGTCCACCGGAGTCACCTTGACATGCATCTTTTGGTGGGTTACTGCCATTGGCACACACCATTCCTGCCCCGATAGTTGCAATGCGTAGATAAGCACGGGCGCATACACTCTGAGAAACGATGCTGACTCGAGCTGCCTTCAGCACTTCAGATGATGAACCTTCGTACTGTAAAAGAATACATGTTTATTAAAATTGAAAAGGAATATGAACTATTTCAGCAAACCAAGTAGCATGCGTGATATAATCTAACAAATATTTTGAATAACAATCGCATTTATCGCTATCTTGATTTGGCAGTGATAAAACAAATCTTACCGACGTCGTCCCAAATCCTGACACGACAGCTCCGGTACCAGCAGGCAGAACATAGTGTTCTGAAGCAAAAGATACAGGAGCAACGGATTCGCTAAACTCTATGACCTTTGAAGTGGCCAATAATGCAATGTCATTTTCTAAAGTTGTAGCTGAAAAGGCTTCATGCGAGTAAATAGCCGACACATCGTAGGTCTTTCCACCATTAAGACGGGACGAAGTACCGACTACCACTCGTAATAGTGATGGTTGTGATACGAATCTGAAAATAAGGAGAAATCATATTGAAATCTGTCCCTAACTTGTTTTTTGAGAGATCAATGCTAACTGTAAAGAAGAAAGTCGGTTGATAAGTATATATCGTAAGATTCGATTATCAGTTCAGGAAATACTTGTTAACTAACATGAAAATTTATCAATAGAACCTTTTACTATTATTAAACGTGTACTCACGCCTCAACACAATGAGCAGCAGTTAAAAGTCCTCTGTTTGTAATTATGACTGCACCACAAGAGTGTGCCCATCCTGACAGAACTCTTCTTCTAAGAGCTGCCTGGTATGGAACTTCTGTTATATCAACTGCTTCTCCATTCACAATCCTTGCGAGGTCTGTATTGTCAGGCACCGGGATTGTGATCACACAGCTGAGAGAAACTGTAATAGAAGATTTTTTGATTAAAAGCACCAACAAAAACTGTTTAGTGGAAACTATTCATTGGTTTTCAGAAATGAATTTGATGATTATTTTTTAGTATCAGTCAATGGAAAATTATAAAACATAAAAAATATTAGGTTGACGCCCACTAACCTAAAATTAAAATGATTTCCACTGACAACTGCATTTTAGCAAACAAAAGAATGGACTAAACATCCCAATCGAAGTACCAAATGCCTCAGTATAAGTAAGATACTTTATCTCATGTTGTCAAGATCAAGTGTTGTTTATCTTGGGACTTACCAAATTATTTATCTATTGCCACCTAGGTATAGAAATTTCATGTCGCGTTCAGTTACTGATTCATATAATTTTCCTGCTTGTGAACGAATGTTTTAGTTTCATTATGCATTATTGAGGTTGATAGATTTGCAATCTTGAGCTGATGGCTTTTTCATATTAATATTAATACTAGCATCGCTTTTAATATTAGCAACACCAACGTACAAACCATTTGTTTTCGGTGTAACAATACTCAGTTATGGGCATTCCCGTTCAGTTATCATGAGCTTTATCAATATCGATAAAACGATAACCGTAATATGAATTCATATTACTGGCTGTATTCCATTTTACAGAAAAACCCTGTTTTGAGTTGTGGATTATAGATTTTTCCACTTGTGAACTTCTGTTTCTCTTAAAAATGGGTTTGCACGTATAAAATTATCCTTTGTTATGTAACTTGATTATGAAGTTTTGTTTTTATCGGTTCCTTATTAGTAAGTTGAACCTCTTACTATGTATATGAAGATCCGATTGGTTAATCTCTTATGATAATATGAGGCTATAGTAACAATAATATATGAAAATTATTATCATCTTACCTTCGCAGAATAAAACAATTCGTATTACTTCACTTGAATTGTCTATTTGCGTCAGGCTCACGACATTACTAAATAATACCTTTTCTATGTTTAGATATTTGGATCAGAATTCTACAGAAAAAGATGTTGGCCTTCGCTAAAATTAGTCATAGAGCCTAGCGTTGCCGTCACATATACATCACTTCCCGACCATATTTGCACATCTATAGAAAAACATACGTTCGCTCCTGCTGTTTTGTCTTTAGTTAAAGCCTTAATTTTGTATAATAAGTTGGGTTCGGCCTTCAATTCTTGTTAAGCATGCCTTTTCGATTCATTATTGGTGGGACTGATAACTTTCATTATGTGTGTTAGTTTTTATATAGTTGATATTATCATTTTCTGTGTATGGTAGTACTTCAATCACACATTTATAATCATTCGTAAAATGAGGCAAGTGTATACCAGCCGGAAATAATATAGATCTCAAATCGAAATATTTAGTTTAGGTTCGATTTTTGACATTAGTTATATATACGAATTTTCTCTCACCGTAATCAATCCAGAAATTTTAGATTTAAACTGTCAAACACCAAGCGGTCACCGGTGACCGCAACCTATTGTTCTATAATTGTGTCTACAAAACCGTACATCAAAAATGACGCGTGATGAAGTAAAATCGATAATAATCGAAGTATTTAATTACACATGCACATCTGAAACAGAACTCATATAACCACCATCGACCATTTAATTAGCCATGATATTCTCAGGACGAGTCGATCATAACGAGGTGCAAATTATATTAACAGCTTTTTAATACAGAACTGCCGTTGCGGCCGAGGTTTTATCGGCAATCAAACCGTTGTCCCGAACTCTGCAAATTTATGGACACATTAAACCATCGGAAATTGCTCAGTAATGAGCTTCATTGAGCATAACTTTACAATATCGTTTAGAGGTAACATATTCGTTATTACACTGCTCATACGTTCACAGTTTTTAACTTCATTCATGAAATTCAATTCTACATAACGTCCGTCTTCTCTGATAGTAAGGAAGCTAGGACATTTAGATAACTATCAATCATTTATTTGTGGTCTGTATTAGTCCTATTTTATAATTACAGGTAGGCTATTATTTATAGGTACTAGTCGTAATCGGTACACTTTATTTTCTTGACAATAAAATTGGATATTTCGTTATTGTGTTGTTATTCTAAGTACACGTTGTGAATTAAACACACACGTCCAAACATTGTAAATAAACCAGTTCATTAAAAATAGATTCTGATGTTCTTATAAAATAATAAATGTCTAAACTTCATCTCGACATGAATAGCGCGTTATAATTACTTAGTAAACGATCCGCCTCAAATTGAGTAGCACAACACAAACGAACCGAACTCACGCGTGGCGCCATCTGTTATCGATTTAATGTACGATTTATATCGCAATTATTACGAAAACCCATGTAATTATAATTTTAATGTTGTATTTTATTGTAGATTAATTACTCGATCCATTCGATATTGCTTTGGGCCCGTTGTTCGGCCATTAATTGGGTGAATCAACGACGAAACGCGTAAAGTGAGCGTAATAAGCCTATTGCCTAAGATAAGATAGTGTTCATTAAATCAATAGAAAGCCGTGTGCATGGGAGTGTATGGCGGTGTATGGGATCGGTACGTCCACCCACGCGGGGCGCATTCCGGTGGGAGCCAAAGACCTCTCGCTTCCTGGATGGCACACAAATGAATAGTAGATCAATTTTACCGATCTCTAAAACTGGATTGTTTTAATGTGGCTTGTTTTGTACGCTATGTGGGGGACACTTGAGGTAACGACATTGGGAAAGTGTGCTCTTTAGACGTCGATAGAGATGTGTTATATGGATGCACTATACACGTGTCAGCGGCCCTTGACTGAAGGTCAACATTGTCAAGCCTTAAGTCACAACTCGTAATTATTTTATTGCTGTAACCAACGTCCTTCCGTGTTCAGCTTCACAATAGATGCTATGATTAGAAAAGACCACTTCAGCTAGTTTTTTAGCACATATCATGTGGTCAGAACAGGTAATGTTCTATTAACAGCACCTATGATTTTCAGAGACCGGACTTACCTAATTATAGACATGATTTTTGTGTAACATATTTTACTATTTACCATTTGTTCAACACCGCAAAATGATGAAGTCACTATATCCGGATTGAGGACCGCGGATATTCCCCAGAATAATTGACTGTCGATTAAATATTGTAGAACCTGTGTAGGTACTAATTAACCCAATGACATTAGTATAAATGTGCTGTTATTTCATTTACGAAAGGGTGGCAGGTTTAAAGTTACCCGTTATAATCTTAACGATCATTCTAGTATGTTAAGTGATACGGAATTATTTAAATAAGGAAACAAGTACATGTTTAAATACTTGTGTGTTGACGTCAGAAGTTTAGTTGTAATGAGAAATAGAAAACAGGTGATTAAAACAATGCTGTAAGTATGTATATGTTGCTATGTGCATGCGCGTTTCGCGTCTTGCCCGTTCAACCGTGAAGGACGCTCGCGCGCCGCGATTTGACGGCCGACTTCTAACCGCTGCTCAGTTATGCGTTGTGTCGAGGTAGAAGAGGTAGCGGGTTTAATTAACTAAATATCATTATTTCACTGATAGCAAATAATCCAGATAATAATTTTATATAATTCTTTGAACAATACGCATTTATATCGAATAAGAGTATTCATAATTATCACATAAATAAAGTCGGCAAAGCAACAGTCATCCGAAGGTTTTTTATAGTTATTCAGTAATTTTATAAGTATTGACTATTCCTAGTATTTTGATCGAGGTGTTCAAACATTAAATTCATCATTTTTTTATGGCATAAGCCGGTAAACGAGCAGACGGATTACCTGATGGTAAGCAATCGGCGTCGCTCATGGACATCTGGAACACCAGAGGCGTTACAAGTGCATTACCGGCCTAAAATAATAGGCAGTCCAAAAGCATAAGGTCCATGGACAAATACTGCAGTTAAAAATTGATTGTCCTATGTTTTGACGTTAGCAAATGCTATACGATCTTAGTTCTTTCCAGCGTTTGATGCGCAAATTCTGACGCGGTAGCCCGTATTAAGTTCATTAGGTATTTTTTTAAGAGTAAACAGTACAATGATATATTCCGTTCAAAAAAAAAACATCTAGGTACTCGCTGATCTCTTAAGAGCGATACCACAAGCAAACTCAGGTATCAGATGTCCAACAACTTGTTATTATTATCATTATTGCGACTGTTGGACGTTTTATTGACAGTTATTATGTTATTTTGACATATATAACTTGTTTCGGATTTGATTATTCATAACTTAAGATATTTAAATCTATCAACACGACTAGGTGAGAGTCGGCTTAAATTATTCACAAATCACTATATTTAGACCACACGATTATTTTACGATTATATCTTTTGATTTTATGTGACTTTCATTACATCATAATTTCTTAAATCTTATTTATACTCTAGTAGGTATCGTATTCTAGACTTCTTTTCGATATATTTAAAGCCTAAAATACGGTGCAAGTCTATAAAAAATGTTCATAATGATATATCGTATATTAATAACATAAATCTTTGTTTAAAGCTTCGTCGCGTTCCGCGCGCGCCTCAAAGAGCCATCAGACCACCACAGATGGGGCCCAATACGGCCGATGCCGATTCGGAGTCGCGGAGAACCTAACGGGTAACCGGGGCTCCGGCTCGACGTGCAGGAGAAGGAACGGGGTGGTTTTTAGTCAGTAAGAGTCTGACACTCCCTCCCGCCTCACCCAGGCGGGAGAAGTCATTCGATGATTTTCCCCCCTTAAAAAAAAAAAAAAAAAAAAAAGCACAAAATCCCATTAAATTACACATTTCAACAAAACATTATACGCGTAACAAAACACATGATAACTTTGGAACAATAATTGCGTCGTAGAAACTGAGCTAATCACCTGACCAATTACTGTACAACATTATGTAGGATCACGAAAGTACAGTCCGTCAACCTATTTAGTATGCAGGTAAGGAAATAAAGTTAAGTTTTGAATTAGTACAGAGACAGTAACCATTGCCATTGGTTGGAACCTAAGACAACAATACTAGATAGCAGTATTCAACAACTATACAAATTAGAATAGCAATAAATAGAGTCTCAATTTACTGAATCATCTTTATTTTCTTGTCTGCATACCAAAAGATTAAATGTCGAAAGTGGAACTGGATAGGCAATACGCTCCAAAGGGGTTCCACCCATATGGGTGGAACCCCTTTGGCTAGCCTTGGGCTAGAAACCCCAGGCGAAAAAAATCGTGGTCGTCCTCACAAACCTGGCGTCGTACAGTAATGAAACAAGAGGCATTATCGAAATGACAAAGAGCAAAATGAAGCAAGAAACTCAAGACTGGTCGCGATGAAAGACCTTTGTGGACGTCCTCTGCCATATCTAGAGGACATAGAATTGAAGGACATAGGATTTAAGCGAAGGAAGTAGCAAATAACGTGGTTGACTGTACCTAGCATACAGTACATGACTTGAATATTTATATAACCTTTGTATGAAACGTAAGACTCAATGATATTGTCGCGGTCCACTGTATCTTCCGTGTAATTAACTGCCTCGTTATAAAGTTGTCATATTATAAACATTGAGATTGGATTTCCTTTTTTTGTATTTTTGTGGTGTTGTTACAAGTTTCGGTTTGGTTGAGTTGTTTAGTAATATATGTTAGTTTTATATGTATTTGTTTATACTAGTTTAAATGGGCATTTCAAATTGGAATTTCAGATTAAAATGTGTAACTTTTGGACCATTTCCATTCAAGAATTTGATTTGAATCTAATGAGATATAAAGTATGCAAAATTTAAAGCCACAATCGTAATAATAATCGCATTCTGAACTCTTTCAGAAGTCATTGTAATACATTTTGACCTTATCGAAACGTTCTAGAACCTTCTAAAAGAAACTGGTAAAAACAATTTATACTAAACATGTCTATTTTCTAGACTAGGGATCAAATAACTAATCGTGATAATTGTTTCAAGAAAATTAGCAAATTATATTCATATTTCAGTTCAATTTCACCTTGTCGGTATTTAAGAAGACCTTCAAAATATTTAGCACATTGTTTTAAATGTTCAAAAATCATACATAGACGTGTGTGTATCGAATTGGGCAAACCTTCTTTTTTCTGCAACGAGACAAAAAGGTCATTGTTAGGTACGTAACATACTTGAACGTACGAATATAATGTCAGAGAGTAAATGTAAGGTTAATCTCGTCAAGTAACTACGGTGATTTCAATTTGCATACAAAATTACAATTTTCATGTGAAACTCTTGTTCTTAGTGAATTATTCGAGTCAGTGGAGCGACTATTTCCTATTTATGCCTCTCCGCTATTGTACCTTTATTTGTATCAAGGTAGTCAGCGTAAAGAAATACTGAGATGGTTGACTTTTACAATACGACTATATAAGCCAGTGTGCTTCACTTTGTCCACTGAAAATACTGGCCTTGTAAGTTCGCCTTTTATTTAAAATTTTAATGTACTTATTTCAAAATGGTATCCTTGTGTTGTATTGTCCTGTTTATTAATTGTCTTTGAGTTTACCGTCCTCGCTCATAAAGAGTCTCAGTTTTTTTTTGTATAAAATATAATCATAATATTGCCTAGAACCATATTCTCTGCTCATGAAAGTGTCTATGAGATGATACTCAATTAAGAATAATCTATTCCAATGATATGATTTTAAATTGCAAGGTGAAACCCTATGCTTATAACTACATGATGAAAACTGAAAAATGTTTACGAATAGGACTACTTCATTTGTTGAGACATTTATTTTACCAAAAGTGCAAAAACAAATCTTGCTGACACCGCCTTTGCGAAAATCATATCAGCTTCTGCTAAACATAGCCAACTAACAAAGTTAAATAATTACCATATAAGCTTACTAAATTAAATACATTAAAATATTGTTCTTTAGTCCGAAGTGTTGGTAGTATCGAGAGTGGGATCGTCCGATTCGCTCTAACATACGCAGGCTATATAGTGCATGGCGCATAGCGCGGCCCTCCCGCTGTCTCCTCTCTCCCACCATTTTCTAACATTAGATATATGGATTAGTACACATGATATTTGTATATGTATAAAAATATAAGTATTATTTGAAACGTGCCCAGTATATGGCAATAGGCTCACCCCCTATTACATGGGACTCATAACATAAAATAGTGAAAAGTGGGTGTTACATTGTTGCATTAAGTGCCGTAATTGTACACCTCTACTTACTTCTTCGGGGATACAAGGCGTGAAGTTATTAAGTATTATTGGTGACTTTGAAAGGTCAGTGTTCGTAAGTTACTTCTGTCTCAGTGAGAAAATGAGAGTTCTGTTTTTAGGTTATGTGTTTTGTGCCTAACCGAGTGAATCATCAGCTGAAAGTCTATAGAGGAAAAGTAATTGGATTGATTATATGCCATACTTAGTAGATTATTCAGATTCGGTTTGGCTTTATCACATAATTGTAGTTCAAAATCAGTATGAAAAGTGGTCCCTTGTACAAAGCCATAAAAGTGATGGCTACACAAAAATATGTAATTAATTTGACCAGTTTTCTTAGAAACAGTACGACAAGAAGGTTCAGAGTCCTGTAAACATTCCAATCTAAATACGAGGTGAACAATGCAAACAAATATCAATAGCGGTACAGACCAGCATTTAAAGCTACTCCTTTGTATCATATTTCTATATTAGACTTTCAACTTTATTGTTTTGATATATAGGGCCGAAAATTCAATGGAAATAAATGACGGTATGGAGTAGCTTGACCTGCTTGCGTCTGTATAGACGGAAACCTGTGAAATGTTTTCCAACTTGCAAACTTTAACCCGTTTGCTTTAATGTTTTAACTAAAATTTATATTATTGATATTTCTTAGTCATATAACCTAGTAACTGGATCGTTATTATAGTCTAATGTCTTATGTTTTATGGCAAGACTTGTTTAATTGTGGTTTAATACAAATATTTGTCTCTAATTGGCAAAATTTTTGAATATTAAGAATTGATTATAATCTCTTGTTTTCATCATTAGGTTTAAATATGTTTTTGTATCGGAATTTTCGAGTTAGGAATTATTTACTTAAAATTTTTAGAAGTGAGATCATAGGGTAGTCTTTGCTTTTAAGTTCATCAACCTATATCTAATCCCAATGTATTGGCTGATTATGAGATTTCCAAATGCAATAGTTATTGCCAATATTTTAGAGACATTTCAATATTCAATTCAATTTAGATTTCAATTTAAAATACGCAATACTAACCGGCGCCGGCGTCTAAACCCTTGTTTTTTAATAAATCGGAGGACAGTTTAATAGAATCATGTCAGATACTTCCTCCATAGCATAAACGGTGACAGTTTTGTTATTTACATATAGAACATTGTGCGCCCACACGTTTTCTATTTTTCAATCGCGCCGTTCCGCCTTTCGATACTTTCCTATACTAATACATGCACTAAACCAGGTTCGAGAGACCTATCCTGCCCCTCTCCTGCACCCACCAGTGATAGTAATGAAGAGAGGAGACGTGTAAAGTTGGGGGTCTGTGGTGAATGGTTATTTGGAAGCGGAAGGCGCCTGGAGCCCGGACAATGGCCGCTCGACGATCACCGCTACGTTCCCAGCTCATTACGTATTTACTATAAAAACTTCTATTAGTTTAGACCTAACTCTTTATGTGATTTTGATACAGAATCTCGGTTTGTGATTTGTTAATTTTAAATATTAATTTAATTTTGATAATATTTTACTCGGTTGTTGCATTTAGGTATTTATATTTCTTAAATAATAGACTAGGTAAGATATGCACATAATATTTTTTATAATAAGTAGTTATACCATTACCACATGTTCTTCAGCTTTATTTTTGTTTACCCTCGGCTATGTTAGATTACAAAATACTTGTAAATCTCATAAGAGTGGTCATGCATACTTTAAGATACAGGATACTCTAATCTCTTTTCAATAATATTATCATTATGAAAGCCTGAAGTCTATAGTATACGTAATTGTAACATATTGGCCAGTGCAAGTACCCACTCAAACTACCTGACTGCATTGACGGTCTGATCAAACACTTGATTATGCATTTCGTAACTGCAGTTAAATCGATTACCGATCACTCGGTATACTAATCGATAATCGTTTCGAATACGATTTTAATACTCGTATATTTGTTTTTGTAATTATTTGATCATTTGTTCGTTGATTGTAATGAACTTAGAAGTTAGATTAGAGTGGTTGATTTAACATTAAAGGGGATCAGTTTTTTTTTAAAGCGAAGGTCTTTCTACGTAAATATCAGTCATAACCTAAGGTCATAACCAAGGATGATCTTGTTCACAGTGACACCTACACATCCACAGTGTCTTAAGTCATGTATTTAAGTGTCAAGTTTGAAACTCAATATAATACTGTTTATCAATCAAGTCCTTTAACTTTACAAACATAATATTTCCAAAATGTATATCTCATTACGTAAAACATACAGTCTAAAATTTACTAACCAAGAACAATGCCCAAACATCTTTGAAATGACTTGTAAAGTTTTAAACATTAGATGGAATACCAAACCTATTAGCAAATAAAACCTACTCGATTAATACCGAAAATATGTCTACAATTATATCAAAGGTACCAATTAAATCGAATCACATTGGACTTTCGCAATCGGTAAAATCGGTTATAGAAATGACAGAAACGTGACATGTCCAAACATTGACCAATGATTTTGATGTTAAAAAATAGGTAACGTTTCTATGATGGCATTTTCGAAAGTTAAATTACTTAATGTTTTATATTCATGACCTCCAAATAATGTTACCAAGTCATGAGATGAGATCGTTAATTGTGCAGAAACAAATGACTTGGTGAATGAGATGGCGAATTGGTGGTATTGAAATAACGTCTTCCGTGTGAATGAAGTAATAGACACTATTTGTAATTTTACACATGTTCTGGTAATCATTAATATACAGAATAAGATACTTATAATATGACAATAGAAATAGTCACATAGTTAAATCACGACTGTAGAAAAGGGCTAGCGAGAAAATATGTGACCAACCAAAAGTGATGTCAAATTATGACCATATATCGGAGTACCGTTACTTAGTCTCCATGAACAAAAAAAATAAAATAATTTATAGTCTACATCCAAAATTAAAGAAATATATATTGATGACAGTTTCCGATGAACAAAACCTACACAAATGACTAATGGTGACCAGTCGATGTATTTACTCGTTACGGAGTTAATTGGAATAGAGGAGTCTATTGAACCCTGCTTGTAACCTAGCTGTTGAGTAATTTTACGCTTGCAATAATTGGATATAATTATTTGTTAGGGAGCTCGGTGAAAATATTGACTTGAAGTTAGTAGCACTGTCTTGATTACGGAAGCATATAGTACCAAAGGTTTGGACCTGGAAGTACAATGAGTGGTTCTATTTTTCAGCTTCTGATATTAAAATGTTCAAGAAGAAATATGGGAATTAACATTTCATACCTATTTGAAAATTTCATCGCTTTTATGATACTACATTCAATTATTTGCGATCTTAATTGTTACCGAAACAAACCCAGATCACTTTGGCTTGGTTTCTTCATAACTTAAGGTCCATATTTCATACAGACCAAATCAGGGCATTAAGACGAATTTGCCCGATATCCAAGAAACAATTAAAGAGATTTAATTGCACCATACGTTTCACAATCAAAGAAACCGGCACATCGTCTTCCAAAACCATTTTAATTATCACACACACATCGATATTTTTCTATTCTGTGTACTCTATGTTAATGTTACGGTTTACGCAGACTCGTTAAATCAAGAGACCAAGGTGCCACAGAGTGGGTGGAAGTAGCTAACTTAATGAACCACATTGTCTTATTACTTTAAATGGGTTGTGCGAGTTTTTTTCTTTGTCTGTACTTTGGACACATGTAAATAACGCTGTGGGCGGGTCGTATCCGCTATCTTATACGTAGGTAGCGAATTCTGTATTACCTCTACATTGTACTTTTTCGTTTTGGAAATTGTTGGTATGAAGATATTTTATAGTAATATCGTTTTATTTGTCGTAAACAGTTTACATTTATTCGCATTGACAATGGCTTTTGACATTAAGATACAATTACGTTCTTCCTGTGAAAATGAAACAACAAACCGCGGAGAACTTAACTAATTACGGGGGCTTCGGCTCGAAGTGCAGGAGAAGGAACGGGGTGGTTTTTAGTCAGTAAGAGTCTGACACTCCCTCCCGCTTCACCCAGATGGGACAAGCCATTCGATTTTCAATTTGATTTTCTCCACTTAAAAAAAATCCTTAATTTGTAACACCTCCAAACCTTAAACATAAAAATGTGTCACATGTCCGAAAAAAGCAGTGTAAAACAAGCATAATTTTTACGTAGCAAAAATAAATATTGTGCTTATTTAGAAGCGTAAACAAAAAAAACTTATAAGAATAAGGACAATTATCAGAAATGATGCTAAACATTCCATTTTCTCTCTATGTCTGATCTAAAATTCTGATAAAGACCACCCACTCATTAGCTGATTACATTGTTGAGTTTAGTTTTACAAACTGTGAGTTACCTTTCATTGTTTTAATGGAAACGATTAAAATCATCTTAATTATAACTAGCAACATCTAATTACACTGTTGTTGTGGATAAGTCGCTTACACGTGTCTCCTTTATCTGTGAAGATCATAATAATATGGTATTTACCTTTAACACCTTCTTGTTTACTCTTGAGCATATTTTTCTGTCATAACGTTTTGATATATTTTAATGATCCCTCTTACCTTCGCGAACGTTTTTCCTTTGCCCGCCCTCCTGAGGCTCTTTCCCGATCTCATCTTAAATCTAATCTTTCTGTTGTCTAACACAATACTGATTTTTACACCTATTCCTTCACTGTTCATGCAGTGCGACTTTGGAATTCCCTACCACCTAATATCCGTGACTCTAAATCCATCCCAATCTTTAAAAGACTCGTAAGGGAGCACTACCTTTCCTTATCTTGTTCAAATTAGTGTCATATATATATATGTATAATATGTTTATTTGTAATATACTCTAATATGTGTATTATTTGATGTGTATCTATCATATGTATGTATAGGTTTATGTATTTTATTGTGATCTATTTATTTAATACATTTTATGTCATGTTACGCACAGTGTCTCTCTTTTTACCGTTTTTCCTGTCGAAGGACTGCAGGAAGAGATTCCTTCGGGAATATGTAGTACCTATGTACCTCCAATATATTTATATATGTGTTCTCCTGTGTACTGTCTGTGTGTTGTCCATAAATAGATAAATGATGTCTGTCAAAAATACGAAATTCGTGCAATTGCTGAACACAAGTAATAACGTTACATAAATAGTTAACAACTGCTCATTTGCAATTTTACAAAATTATCATCTACATTAAAGGGCTTCCTCAGGGCAATATTCTAGGTCCACTCCAAATTCAGGTAAGTACATCGAAAACAGGTTAATTTTGCTATATCCAGTAGCGCTATTTATAAATTACCATAAATAAGGTAAATACAAAAATAAATCCACGTACAACACATGTTAAAACAATGTCAACAGATTTATTGGCCGGCTTCACAAAGGGGTTATGTAGTGATATGCCGGTGAGACAATTTTGCCCAATATGGTCCGGAACCTTGGTGCCCACACGAGTCGGTATTGGATCTTTTAATGTGCGTAATTGCGGTCATATTAAGACCCCAGTCCGACTGCTCCTCCCACGTTTGACAGTCCAGCTAATTGTGTTTTACTTTTTTATTGGTTTCTTAACAATATGGATAAGACTCGAATGGTATTGTAGGAACTACATACTTGACGAGATTGAGATGGCCTTGGCCAGATAACACTGCAAGTTCAATTGCAATGATGACTTGACGATTGTTAAAATCTCAATCATGTCTGCTTTATTAGCTTGCAGTTTTATTTTTAGACAATGACCCACATGCACTCGAGTATGTAGCTCCTTTAAGTTACGTTTGATTAAAACTTGGGCTGTTTAGAGTATAATTGAGAAATTTCGTTACAAATAATATTTCCTTTCAAAAGGCATTTTCAACATTAATTACTTCGACACTTAATAACTTTACATGTATTTATAAAGCAGCTAAATAATATACCAGCCACTATTATCAGGTGTAAACGTTTTTATTTCTTAATTTCTACCCCGTATTAATGTTTTTAAGCACTATATTATACTTGATAGTTTATGCTTGTTTAAAAAGTTATAAATTTTATTGAATCGATATCATTAATGTTTCTTAGTTTCTCCAGTTATATGCCAAAATTTCATTCAGTTTACATGTTCAATATTGGGAAAAGCTGAGACGACTCAAGTTTTAAATATTTATATTTCTTGTTTTCAGATGTGTGCATCATGCAGTTTTCATCGCAAACAAGCCAATCACAGCACAAGAGGACCCAGTAGATTGACCCTAAATAAACCGCAACGAATCCATTACCCATCCATCCACACTTCAATACATTTGTCCAGATAAAAGGAGAGAGACATTTGCTGGAATCCATTGTATATATGATCGATTACCTGAGCCTATGTGACGTCATAGTTAGGCAACGCAGCGCTCTAAAGGTCGTTCGGCGCATCTAATCATTCAGCGAAGCGTGGCTATTGCGCAAAAACTAGTTACAAATATGTACCGAGTGAATAATTCTGTTTTGACATCTTTGTTCAATAAGGTGCCATAATTATTTATTATATTAACGAATGGAATTCCTTGCCAGAGGCTGTGTTTCCCGTCAAATATGACTTGGGTGTCTTCAAGTCCCGAATGAACAGGTTGCTCATAGGTAGGCGTGCTCCATCGTCGGCCACATCATCGCTTACCATCAGGCGAGATGGTGGTCAAACGTCGACCTATAGTGTATAAAAAAAAATGTAGTAAACATAAGATCATGGGTTGTATTTCGTATTTTAAACTCATCAGTAATTTCATCCATGATAAGTAGGTAAAATGGGAGAAGACGAACGCCATCATCTTTTTTGAACTCTGTGGAAGTACTGGGAGTTTAAAAAATCGACAAACCGAATAATATTTTACCCTACCCAGAAATGGAATCAAGAATTATGCATCCATACTCACATTTAGGTGACAAACAAAGCAATCAGCCACATACATATAATTTGTATTTAATTGTGTGGTTTTAACAAACTGAGTTGTTCAAGTAGAACGAACCAAAAATGGTTCTGTTTGTAGTAAGCATCGTATGTGCCAATGCTAAATGACTAAGCGCCTGCTTTTTAATTGGTAAGATGTTTAAGACCACATAATTAAATAAATAACATAATTTAATTATAGCACCGGTCTTAGGTACTTCTGTTAGGGTATTGTTTGAGTCATCTCGATGGTCTAGCTAGACTCTAGATTATAATCAAGAATGCCAGGACATTTTTTTTATATGTTTCAACGTCTAGAATTCTTAGGAACTTTTCAAGGTATTTGGTCATAGGTAGAGGTAGGTATAAAGCTTACATTTACTTACGTATTTGGCGAATTGAGTTGCGAAGTGACTTCATCATACTGAGAAGTAGTTACTAAGGTCAAGAGATTACTGTCTTTTTGGAGAAAAATACTTTTTATACTTTATTTGCATATTTTAGAAAACTAACTTTTCGTCAACTATTTTGAAGATTTGGCGAGGTATCTTTGTAAGTTTCTCAAGTTACGTTATTAGTTGAAGTTCATAAACGTAGCCCAGTTCTACATTAAGAATCAATCCATGATTTTCGGAACGCACAATAAACACAACTTGTACCTTTTCTCAATGAAGATAAATCGATTAATACTAATGTTGAAATTTCCTGAGGTAAGCCTCAGGAAATTTAATTCAGTAGCAAGATTCTTGTACATCTAAACTAAAGCAATATACTTTAACGTATACATATATCAAGGCATAGTATGTCTACATCTACTTAACATGGCGCTTAATTAATAGCCATCGGGCGATCATCGACATATATGAGCAGATAGCAATCAGAACGGTGTCTAGCAGACTAATTCACATAAATCTAGAAGGCCTTGTTGTCACGCGGAATGAGAGGCACCAACCAGGAGAGTATGAATTTTAAACAAACATAATATTCTTATTAAATATTAAATTAGGAACGTTTCTGTATTCAGTGCCTTTTAGTTATTTTTAGATTTTACTGTCTTTGAACTCTTATGGCTTGTTTCGGTGAAATTTTCGCGCTCGTTGAAGTGGGTCTTTAAATATATGGTCGTTTTTGATATCATTATATTGAAGTTCATTACTTTTTACTGACTCTCTCCATTCATAGGTACTACCTTCAATGGTATGAAATTGCAAAATATTAATTTACAAGAGTTCTATGATAAAGTTGTCACAATAACCACTTCTGTTGGTCCATTCGTTTCTCTAATACTAACGCCAGGGTCTACTAACCATATCTCGTCAAACTAAACAAGCGTAACACAGGATTAAAGCCATCCCACGATATAACGATGAGCTATCTATCATCAGTGGTATGTAGTACCTTTGTTATGATCCTTGTGTGAGTTATGTGATGGTCACGTGCAACCATTTTGTGTCATTACCTGCCTCACGGGACAGCCGCCACTGACGCGCCCACCTCTAAACGTGAGTTTTTAAAACATTTAACTATTAGCATGTTTTGTTGGAAGTGCGAGTATGAAAATGTGGCAAATTATTGGTTTAAGTAAGTAGTTTAAGGATATATATTGGTTTTTGCAAAGTAAAAATTGTTAAGCTGATAAAAATAGTAAAATATACGTTACATACACTTTAGTCCTATGGAAAAGGCTGATACCATAGAGCGCCACCTACCACGATTTTGCGTACTTCTGTAAGTAGTTTCTGTCATTTCGTTAAGAGTAGATCTTGAGAATAATCATATTATTAAACTTTAGTTGCACTAAATGTAAATGGTAAACGAGATAATATTTAAAGATGAAGGACATTGTTGTTATAATAACAACATCATTTCAACAGCAATTACATTTATTACTTGAAAATATTTTTCTTATCAACTTTCTCGATCTCAATACGTTTTGTGAATTTAAATAAGTTTAAAGAACACAATATTTTATTTCATAAATAGAAACCTGATGGAGTTGAATGCAAAGATTACTTAAACGTCAATTTTACTTAAGTTATTTTATTAAGACATAAGTACAGGATGCGTACCTTATTTGTGTATTTTTTTAAGTTTCACATTTACAATACAAATGACTAATAGACTTCTCATCCTAATTGAAACTTAATGTCACTTATATTAGATTCAATAGTACCTAGGTAAATCGAATAAAACATATACAGACAGAGCCATCTATCGACATGCAAAACCACAAACAAATGGAACAGCGAAACATTTGAAATTCCCGCGTCAAACAGGCGCACGAGTAAGTATAAAACCACCGAATTTGTCTTATTGGCCAATAAGAATGATATGCAGTAACAAAAGGGTTCCAAGAATCACTCGTCCCGACTTGTCCGTCCCATTGAGTCATGCATGCGTGTTTGTTAATAATACTTCGCTTCCTTTAACAGTCATTTCGGTCGGCTAACTATTGTCACGCTCCGAAGGATGTTGCAACGCAAAATGTTACCGAAACCTGTATTCGTTACGAAGTCAAAAATCTTGAGTTCATGTAATGATTACGTTGAGGTGTTGGTTGTCTTTCTGTTTTAGCGTTTTGATAAATAATGTCTATTTAACTGATTTACACAGTTTATACGTCACTGATCCAGTCGCTACCTGCACTAGAGAAGAAATAAAGAGTATTCAAGAGTACCTCGAGGATATTAACTATAGTAATAAAATAGTACCTCGATTGTAATTTAAGATTTTACTTGTTGTGTATTTATCCTTAAATTACCTCTATAATAATTAACTATTTATTATATAGTGCATTTTATTGTAGCTCAGGTGAATGTGATAGGTACATATGTTCCTATGTTTTGCAGTTTGATTTTGTTATGTTTTCACTCACTTTTCGGTTAAGTTTTATTATTTGAATTCGTCCAAGAATTTTATTGATTATTAGTTTTTAATTTTAATGTAAACAATTATAGAGTAGTAGTATATTGTCTTTATCCTTAATTTTGAATGTGGCTCTCGACGACCGAGCCTGGACACAAGCTACTCTGCCTGTCCGTATGGGTGGGCTTGGCGTCCGTAAAATTTCCAGTGTAAGCCTACCAGCTTTCATATCTTCCGCCCATGGTACTGAAGAATTAACCAGGAAAATTCTTTCTCAATCACTGGTTAATTTTGATGTACCATTTTTAGTGGAAGCTGTGAAAGCTTGGAAAATCGCTTGCCCAAATATTTACCCCCCCGTCAAATCACTCTCCCAGAGACAATGGGACGAGCCGCTCTGCAGGAAAGTGAGCGAAAATCTGTTGAACTCAGCTTGTTCAACTGCAGAGCGAGCTCGCCTTTTGGCTGTGGGTGAGTGGGAGTCAGGGTTATGGCTTCTTGCTTTGCCTTCGTCCAACTTAGGTACTTTGTTGGACGACACCACATTCCGCGCTAAAGATGGGATGAAGGCTTCAGCAGTGAATGTCTTCCGACTGATGAAGATGATGATGATACCATGAAAAAACATCTTCCTATTTCTTCCTATAAATACATAACGTAACATAACAACACACCTTTATCACCGAAGGGGTAGGCAGAGGTGCACATTACGGCACTTAATGCCATTAAACAATGTTACGCCCACTTTCCACTATTTATGTTATGAGTCCCATGTAATAGGGGGTGAGCCTATCGCCATATACCGGGCCCATTTCCAGACTCCGTGCTACCCCTGAAAATTTTTGAAAATTCTCAGTAGTAATACTTTGCCCGACCCGGGAATCGAACCCGACACCCCTTGTCTAGCAGTCGCACTTACGACCACTCGACCAACGAGGCAGGTGTATAAATATAGATATACGTGTAAATACATAATATAGGTATATTCTGAACAACAGCAAGGTCTTAAGTACCTTCTTGATAGAATTTCCACGAAAAATTTACGTAAATCATCTGAGACAGTTTCTAGAATCTGTTAAAGAAAGACAATATTTTTTATAATTAGGTACGGTGTTTCTCGAAATATACCTAATGTAATTATTACCTAAGTTAATTATTTTCACAGGCTTTTCGAGAAAAAGTACATTTCAAGTAAGATGTGAAACTTCTCGTTATGTGTGAATGAAGAGTATTTGAGAGTGCGGAACATGTTACGTTGCATGCTATTTATTCCCCCATCTCGGAACTGTTATTGCCTAACACTCAATTTCTGAGGGCAGCCATCTTTATCGCGATTACTTTGAATATTTCCTCACATCGCTGCTGTGTGGTGTTAATTTCCAGGCGGCTTCAATCATGGACCTATAGAGGGCGAGTGTGAAGTTGCCAGACTATTAATTGATAGTACCCATATCTTTCTAAGGGTAACCCTGTGTGTATCATTAATTATAAAATGTGAATGTTGTCTAAAAATTGAAACTATTAAAAATCTAGGTAAAATAATGGAAATTGTCAGGCTCCATCTCCAAGCGCTCGAACTTCTTTTATGACGATCGACTGGTGGTAAAGTTTGCTACCAAAACCCATCTCTTTATTTCTAAAATTCTATTTTTTTGTATACCACGACGGTGGCAAACTGGCTGGCCCACCTGATGGTAAGTGGTTACCGTGTACCTACCTATGAACGCTATGAAGTTCACCAGATCACCTCCAAAAATCACTTACAACGTCTCAATCCAAATGGAAATGCACTTAATCTAGCAACATTATCCGTCAATTCTGTGATTTGCGGTATACACGGCAGGGCGCTTATGCAATACACTTTCACCATGCGTTTAAGCGAGGAGAGAGTCCCTGAGATTGCCTATTACTAGATTACCTTGTGAAGTCGGGAAAATAAGAAAGTGTGTAATGTGTCCTCGTCTGTATAGGACGTAAACGCTGATTTCACCAACTAAACATGCAATGAAAACTGTTTATTTGTATAATCAAATTGTGTGTCTGTATGCAAATGTTGACATTCTGAACGGTATTGCGAACTTTCAATCAATCAATTGATTTAGCTACTGCTAGGCTTAATGCCCAACCTATTGAACTTAAATGCTTTGTATTGTGCCCTAAATTTGGATAATTTTATGCCCAATGCAAGGCTTCTTGATTGTATTCGTGAGTTTCTTCGACACCTACTGTTATTGATGTAAAATCCTGCGACAAAATTAATTAATTTAGTTCTTGTTGTCGACTATATATAGGTATAATAGGTTACGATTAAAAACTCATGTTGTTGAACGCAATACAGAAAGAAACAGACACATACGCGAAAGTCGCAGATTTATGAAGAAAAAGTTATTTTAATTAGGGGCATGTTCTCAATAATATGTTGTCTGTATCATACTCCAGATCTGTATTCAAATGCAGCGTTTAAATTATACGTATCTTCGTATAAATGCTGCGATCAAAATAGTGTGGGAGTATTCCGGTAGTAACTAATACGGGTGGCCCAAAGAAAATAATTGACAGTAAATAATTGAGTCTACGACTGAATGACGTCAAGGTGAAGAGTTTAAAAGAAGTATTTTGATTAAATTATGATGTCCTCAGTATTAAATACAGAAAAAAGTGTCATTAACAAACAAATAATCTTGTGACTTGCTATGTAATAAAAAATATTAAATATACAAAGTTTACAAAAAACAAACTAATACGCAACAATTAAGTACTCGGCGGCGAGCGTCAGAGCTAGCCGAATCAATGTTTTCCGAGTATAATTACCTATATATTTTATTTTTCATGACATGACAAAGAGCGACAAAAAATGCTTACGTTTATTTGGGTGGCGACCTCTGAGCGATGAGCAAGGTTGTTCCGCTGGGCTTCGGGTAGGAAGGAGGAAAAATGATTCTCAGTTGTCGCCATAAACGGCAGCCTTGGTGTGACAATGGTCACCGCGATGCACTACACAACACGCTGTATTTGGTCGCCAACCTCTTTCACCCACCTGTTCGTGCCTTCAGCTATTTTAAAACTGTTTAGGTAATTTCGAAGCTGTGTAACCTTTTGTCTGTTTATGTGATTTATGATTGTTGATATACGCTCACCTAGTTCTTTATATTGTACTTTGAGTCTGTTTTTCTATTAAAATGCATAATTACAGAACAGTACATGTCCAGTAGATTCCTAACTTGGATAAAAATCAAAATGACTTCCTATATGTGAATATGTGAACTCTTATAAATCTCCTCCATATTCGGTCGTAAATCTTGACTAACCTGAAATACCTCGAAACAAGTCAAACAAATAATTCCTTGCAAATGAATTTCTCAGGCTGTACAGTCCTAATTACTAAAATCTAAGAGCTATGCAAATGGTCAGTCTGATATCTAAATGCTACTAAAATATATGTTCTGTCGCATTAATTACAAACACTTTGGTGGTATTTGTACGGTGTTTGCCAAGTTATCGAATACCAGTTATCATTAAATTAGTTGTGGTAATCAATGGACTATTTGTTTGGCAAGCTGTGATAGGTAGCTGGTAACCGGTTTAATGAACTACTTTATATTTTATGAGCAAAAATTATAATAAAGGTCTCGCTAACCTTTTATGGTATTCAGTACTCATACTGATTTAACTCAACTCTTATTTTGCTTCTGATTATGAAGTAACAGACCATGCATATCTCACAAAATGCTAAAAGAGTCGATAGAAATAGTTTTATTTTCTGGTGACTTATTGAATATATTATGTTCATTTCAGAAGATTAAGCCAGAAGTTAGTACTAGAATATTGAGTTTTAGTAATTTTTGCTGTGAATAGCCCCAATAACATGAAACTAATACCCATTTCAAAAGTAGGTGGCAGCACTTTCGTGGAAACGGTACCAAGAGGCTTTGCAAAAGATAACTCAGCCAACAAACTTCAATATAAATTTCCCTTAACTGTCAAAGGAGGCTACAGGATTTACAACCTACCTAGCAAGAAACTGGTCACAGAGGCCTTCACAAACAAATATACCTGCATCTCATAATATTAATTAGACAGGTTGTCTAAGACCTACATTTAATACGAACCGTGTGTGAACGTACAGACCTCATTACCTTAAATTGAATACTTACGTACGCTTGCACATAAGCGGGTCGCGAGCACAGATGCCGTATGATATTTCGTAATATCATCTATTCTACATGTTGTTTATTTTATAGGATTATATACTACGCAATTCTATCTGGATGTCTGTGTTTGACCTCATACATAAATGAGTTTTTCTGTGACAGACGGCGAGAGTCGCTTGAATTATTAGAGGCAACGTCATCTAGTATTTAGTATTCAACACTAAATGTGTCTGGTTTTGTATTCATGGGTGTAATAACTGTGAATATGACGGGAACTGTTAAGATTTCATCAAATTCTGTTCGTATAATATGATCATGGTTTGTAATTGAAAAATCCTGTGACCAACACCTGATTTGTCATCATCACTATCTTTTGTAGGTAAATTTCAGAACTAAATACAAAATAAAACATTGTCTTCCCGACAAAACCAATTACAAATATATATTTATTCTCCAATTACAAAACTAGCAAAATAAAATCACGATGTGATTGATGTATGTCAAGGATGATATCGTTACCTAACGAAGAAACTATAAGCCAAACAATTCATTAGTATTACAAATCACTCAAGAAAAAACATTGTTATTTTCCGATCTCTGAAAAGGACGTGCGCAAGAGTATCGTAACGTTAATTTATACAGCCTCGATGAGCATTAAGTGTTTGAAGCAGTAAACAATATTTTATTAAAATTA
The DNA here is from genome assembly GCA_038387885.1 of Spodoptera picta. Classification (NCBI taxonomy): domain Eukaryota; kingdom Metazoa; phylum Arthropoda; class Insecta; order Lepidoptera; family Noctuidae; genus Spodoptera; species Spodoptera picta. The sequence continues at coordinate 1,067,543 of JAZHFQ010000778.1, forward strand.
CAATGCCTTTTATAATATTTTATGTTAAGTGAGCAAATAATTTTAGATGCTTTTGTAAAAAAACACACTTTGGAAATCTTTGTAGTTCGCGGACCATATCATTTTTGTTTCAAAAACGGTCGCTGACATGACCTTGAATATAATTATTGTATCATAAAGGATTCAAAAGAAGGAGTTATTAAAAGGTAAGGCTTATTAAACCGAAAATTGTGACTTGTGGTCGTTGATCGATTGTTGTTTCATGTTTTAGGTTATCTCCTTCCACCATTTTGAATTTTAATGCAGGTAGTGTTTTGATGAAGTAAGCGTGCCAAAATGTGATGATACCTAATCTGTTCTGAGGGTAATAAATATTCAAATATATGGAATTGTGCCCGGTATATGGCAAAAGGCTCACCCCCTATTACATGGGACTCATAACATAAATAGTGAAAAGTGGGTTATACATTGTACAGAGGCATTAAGTGCCGTAATTTGCACCTTTGCCTACCCCTTCGGGAATAAAAAGGCGTGATGTTATGTTATGTTATGTTCAGTAAATCTATAGTTTTACAGAGCAGAATGGCTTTCATTTTAGTAGTAAAATAGTTGTTTTTGTTCTGGAGATACTATTATGTTGGAGATACATGGTACATGTTAAAGAAGCCAGATCATCAAATAAAGATTCGACACATCAGGGGGGTTTCTCGACAGTATCTCATAAAAGTAAATGCACTTCTTCATTAACTACTCTCACGAACTAATAATTTAAAAAAGAGGTATTAAAACCAAACCACAGCGAATTATTAACTTTAGTAGTATCAGTATCTTATCCTTGCACAATTCAAAGTACAGTCGTACTAACATTTGTATGAACAGTTTATGAAAGGTGATCGTAATCTCTGTCGACGCTCCAACTCTTTCAAGCGTGTCGACTACCGTAATATTTTTTACTTAACCTAGCGGGTCATAACGTGGATATTAAAAAAGTTGTTTTATACTAAGATAAAACAGAATCTCGTGATTAACTCGGATCATGTGAAGTTGAAGAAAGATTGCTTTTGGCTTGTTTGCAAACGTTTTTGGCTTTTTTTAAGGTATTTTCTGTCTATCATTGTTCTCAAATTATTGAGGTGGTAGATATGCCTCTGTTTTACCTACCTCCTAGTTATCACACTTAAGAAACACTTCATAAACTTAACAAATAAAAATCAATTTAGATCATTTTTCATTTTTCTACAAGCAATGAATGTGTACAATACTCTTAAATTTTTAATTATACAATAATTTGTATAGTTAGGTACTATTTAAAAATGTTACCACCAAAGTTACATTTATAATCAACCTAAATTAAAACTTACAGACTCATCTAGAAATCTCAATTTCATCTGGAAAAATCCACAGCCAACCGGATAAATTAGCAATAAAGTAGCTGGCATAACAATAAGGCCTTCCACGCTCGTGACCCTTCTGTGCAAAATTTACTCTTAGTGCTACAGGAATAAAGGTGTTACTAATTTGTAGGTTAACACTGAATTAACAGAAATACATGTACGACAAATAAACAGTTGTCACCGTCACAACTCTTAACGAATATCGGATTCTCATGGTCGGATTTTGATATTCGCGGCCATGTCACTGAGCTATAACGCAAAATGGAGATGTCTGGTGAAAATAGAATAACGCAAACAAAATCAATGCATAACGCAGTTAACACTCAACATAGTCAAGTGTTATTGACGTTTTCAATTACGAAATTTTCAGTAGTAATACAAAGATGGGATATGCCGCAATTTAGGAAAAGTTTCGTCTTTAGTCAGTTATAGTAAAATTAATGACAACAGTAATCTAGTGGGTTTCCTGTGAGTATATTTCGACTATTATCTTCTGACATATTATGTATGTAAATATTCACCATAATTGCCATATCCATACCATATAAAAATTAGCGTACTCCCTGCGTAGCTGCGCGTACGCCTCACAACGTTCTATCTGGGTTTATTTATTTAAATATGCATGAACTGCGCTTGCCAGTGTTCTTTGTCTTGCTTCGTACCTTGGTACTAATATAGCTGGCTTCCTGCTCATCTTGTAGCTTTATCGTCATTTTACTTCGAGGCTGCCCACATTTTTAATAAGACCAACTGTACCTACCTGAGTAATATAATTTTTTGTCGCAATTTGCCAAATAGAGCGAGACATAACGAGAAGACGCGTCCAAATTACTTTATAACATATTTTCCACTTCGTTCCCTTTTTAGTAACAGTAACCAAATATTTTGACCTTAAATATACTTCACTAAGTTGGGCCGAGATCTATACAATAGTGAGTTTTACGTCCTAATTAAGCAAGTATTTATGGAAATCGATAAAGGTAAAATGCCGATTTCGTAATGTGGCATTCAAGGAATGATCCCAAATACATAACCAACTGAGACACGCAACCCTCACACAGTTGAACCATAAAATGCTTTGCATACTGAAAATAAAATAAGACGCTCGAAAAACCAATATTATGAACACGAAACAAATGAGCCAACTTTGATTTGCGTGTTCGCTTTTGTTTTGACTAACCTGTAAATCGAGTGGATAAGGTGGAGAATTGTGTATCAAGCTCAGAAACTATGTTACTCGGGAATTTTTGAGACGGAACAATTGTTTTTGCATTTTGCGTACTTTCTCAGCAATACTCACGTCAGAGATATGCGTTTAAAGGGTTTCTTCGGAACCGTCACGTAAATTAATGAATACAGAGCTTTGCAAGTCGCTCAAATGATCCGATGGTTGCGGTAACTCATCGTGGTTCGCTCGTAAAATCGCTCGCGACAATCATGGTTCGGCTTATGGAAGGTACAGTTTATGTCTTTTTTTTCAACTTTGTACCGCTTAATTTGGTATTATGTTGGTATTTTTTGAACATGACTGTATGGTGACGTCACCCATTTCAATGAATTACATCCGCAGGTAAAATTTTAAAATATGCATCACCCAATGATGTGGTCCTCTCCATTATTTTAATAATAAATTCTGTCACATTGAACAGCTATTATTGTGAATTAAATTGTGGATATTTTCGCTTTGGATATTAATTTCCATTTTGTAATTAGCTTTTTAATATTACACACATGATATGTTTGGGAACGATAATTATTTATTTTAATTTGGTTTACTTTATTATTGATCGTAATTTTGAAATGAGTAAGCAATACGGTATCTATGTAATAGAAAATACTAAATTCCAAGGCTTCTGGACACAACAAAAAGTCTTCCTTCTTGAATTTATAACAAAGATCGTTTGCAAAATAAGTATTAAGAGTACATGTAATAAAAACGAGACATTATTTATTTGGCACCCATATACTATTTACGTGTGTGCTGCCGTAGCGACGCGACGCCGATGCCGACGTCTTAAACAAAAACCAATCCGCCCCCATCATAATTTGTTATAGTAATACGATTAGAATTTGATATATCTACAGTAATATTAACTTGTTATGTTTTGTATATAACTAATAACTTAATGGTACTAACTAAATTACTCGTCTACATTGTTAAAGCGGACTTTTTATAGTTTTTTTAGCGACATGATTCAGCGACGCCTCCGGGTCTTATACCCAGAGTATAGACGTCTTTGTTACAAACTTCTGTAACATATTCTTTATTTAACAACTTTATATTTTTATATGTTTTTAAATATATGTTTATCGCTATAATGTGTATTTAATAAGGTCGAAATCATTTTATTGAGACTTAAATTGTTTTAATGACGTGTTTAGTGTGATGATCTGGTTTTGTGACTTTTATGCAGGTATTTATTCGTTTCCTCGTTGGTCTAACGGCTACAAGTGTCACCGGTGAGTGTGGCTAAGGAAGCTTCATTTTACATTTTATTTTATTATATTTACATTCATTTGATCGACATTAGTTGATTCAATTTTGACATTTTCTCTCCATCTGTGGCTGTAAGACTAAATTCCCGTCCTTCTCTTTTCATCGGTTTATAAGAAAACACGTTTCAACTATTCAGTCTAGATCTAGAATGCTCAAACACTAAAAGATATACTGCCACCGGTATGAACACAGTCCCGAGTGCATATATTATTCTAGCATTTAGTTTCCAACATTAATAAATGTCATTTTCACATTGTAATAACAATAAAATCTTTAGCAATATGCATTTGAATGTATTTGAGACGTGACAACATTCCAGGGTTTCATTGCATCACAATTTACAGCCTTCGTCGTATCGTCACCTATTCGCGTGTGTCCCACACCTATAAGCATAAAATCGGCTACGATTATTGCATCCTGGTGAATGTGTGGGTGAATATTATTGGCAGGTCTCCGACACGACAAACGCAAACCCACCATTCACTAGCCGACTGATTTCTGAACCCCATTTCATTATTTAAATCCACCGCACTGAAGGTTCGTTTTTGAACAGTAGTGCGGATCGCTTTGTGCATGGGACGCTTTAGTCCCCTCTGGATGCAGGAAGGCTCCACAAATAAAATATGTGACTTGAAGGCGACGGCGAGGTGCCGTCGAGATGAGGCTGCGCAAGCTGGAAGGAAAGGGACGGATTAAAGTGTCTTCTTGAGTGTGAGCGAGACAGGAGCACGCTTGGCTATCTGGAGAAACGCGAGCACCTCATTTAATCGGTACGCGCTTCGTTTTGTAGGATAAAGGAAAATTTGCGATGCTTTAGATACGTTGCCTTTACGCGTGTGGGTGTGTGATAGAACATTACTGTTATCGCTACATCGTCAATCGAGGGTTCAATCTGTTTCAAACTGAATAGAATGCATACAACAAACACCTACTTTACTCAAACAGTTAAGAAATAACAGTAAACTTTTGCCAGTCACAATTACGCGAATATGCAAATGTGTTAACTGACATCTATTTTGTGTTTCATAAAATGTCACATGTTGCGGTATGACATTAAAAATATCTAATAGTTTACATAAAATTGTCGAGTAAATCAAAGTGTACTTTCTAAACTGGGCTAATTAAGTGGCTCGCCTTCTGTAAAAGCAAAGTACGTTTTTTAATCCGATAGTTGGCTGGTGTTTTAGATAATTCGGAATTATTAAATGCTTCAATTATTCCAGCCCTTGGTTTATAATTTCTCTTTCTAACAAACTGAAGAGAAGTGCCATAGGAAATCATTTTGGAATTAACATCATTATCATGAATTTTCTCTTAAATGACCTGTTAATCTCTCTAATGCTTATTGCCAAACAAGAATTTGTATACCACTACTACAATAACAAAGGAAGTGACAAAAAAGATTGGGTTTGCAAACAAACATAAGACTGGACCCTGTCGGACCTATAGAGAAAACATAAGGTCATTGTGATTCATATGATAAAAATCCCAGTGACCAATTTACAAAAATATAGTCACACTTTATACCTATCGCAGCATATTTTTAGTCGACATATATTCTGCGTTAGGGGCTGAAAAAATGGGTTACAATGTTGGACGTCAGCGACCTCCCAATCTATAGCTACATGCAACTAAAAATCGTTACGTTTCTTGCTGGCTTTCCGGGACTTAAAACTACCCATATCTATCTTCAATGTCATGAAATTTCTCTTTATAGAAGAAAAGAGAAATCACACCACGCCTTTATCTTCCCCCAAGGGGTGTACAGAGGTAACCTCACGCACATTTTTCATTATAACATAAGTACAGAAGATGACACAATTGCTATACCTTGCAGAAATATTAGCAATCGAACTCAAGACCTCTAAGAAGCAGTCGCTTTTGACTGCTCAATCAATGAGGACACAGAAGAGAAATGTTGACAAAGAGAAAAACCATTCATCTACAGTTATATAAAATAAATTACTTAAAATGTATGTCACATTTTCGAGTGTTCTATAGTTTTAAACGCTTGCCAACAAAAGTAACATAGTGCGATGCCGGGCCACAGGTTACATTATTGTCATAAACCCACACTTGGTTGCTCGCTGTACAACTCGACCAAATACAATCATGAGGAAACCACACTGGAACACTACTACATCAACTACTATTTCATTTAGTCGGGTTAACAATAATGATATGTACTGAGAACACTCAACGTGTCTAGTAATCTTCGTTTCGTTTGTACCTTTACTTATTTCGAACTTTCGACTTTCAAATGATTTTGGGTCGCAATTTTCTTTACATACATTTTAGATCCTGGTCAAGTAGGCTTCTGTTTTGTATGAGTCGTAAATTGTTCCCGATATCATTGAACATTTATGACTGTGATTGGAAAAGTACCATTGTACGTGTAACATATATAACCTACTTTTGATGAACTTCTTTTGTAAGTACAAGAGTGCATCGACGTTCTTAAAACATTAAAATAGAAGTAAAATAATAATAGTTAGATTTCAATATTATTTCTATATAAGTCACAGCTATGGTTACTCGCCAAGTCGGCACCATCAGACGACAAACACGACATTTTATTACCCGTAGGTGCTTTCATTTCGTCCCTATTCCAGGTTATGGCTGCATTTTACTTAATATTTTACTAGCCTATTAAATCGTTTCCCTTTATCCTGGATAGCGGCGGTTTTGTTGCGCGCACAGAATTAATCAAGTCACACTTCCTACAAGCCATAATAGAAATTTCTCCAAAATTGATTCACCAGTTTCCGCGGTAGTGTTAGGAAAAACGTGTAGGGAAAGGCTTCGAAACGTAATGAGGTGACAATTATGTGACTCTATTGTCACAATATTTTTTATCCACGTTTTTTAGAAAGTCGACCAATTATTCGCCTTTAAGTGAACAAGATTGAAATATAATCGGGAAACTCGGTGGGCTGACCGGCTGTCGCGACATAATACACAAGAAAGTTCACCGCGTGATTGACGATTAAGAACCCGTGTGAGAAAATGAAGGCACGTCATAATTATGTGTCAATCTGTACACAAGTTAAGTACAAGATAATGTTGTAGTTGCCATTTTTGGGATATCCACCAAATAAAGGGTTTGGGTGAACAAAGAGGTTGGATCAATGGTACGGATGCATGCTAATGTGGGATAAATACCAACGCATAGCTTGCTGTCCGACCCACGCACACATACCCATGAACACAACACAACAGTCAACAATGTTCTCATATGCACGAGAGCTTTTACGCACACGTTCGCACTTCTGTTAGGGTTGACAATAATTTAACAAAATTAATTTTGTTAGCATTTGTAATGCGGTGCTATATATACTGACTATTTATCTGTTGAAATAATGTGATTACACTTTATTCATTTTTTATTATTACCATTATAAGTTTTATGACGTATTCACCAAAATCTTTGTTACTGTTGTAGTTATATTTAAGTCAGTTTAAATAAACTTTTATTCTAAGCTCCTAAAGTCAATTAATAATGATTCCACAGACCTGGACTACAAATAAAATTGAAAAGAAACGAACGAAAAGAAAAACATTGTTTTCTTTAATGTGAAACCCAAAATTGACTTTTAGTTAAAATGGGTTTATCCCAATTAGGTTATTTGCTACACTCTTGGCACTAATCCAAATGCCTGATGAAGAATTTCACAATCAAAAACCCAGTGTCTTATTTCAACTACTTACTTATATGTATCAAAAACTATTAACAACATTTATAGATAGTATGTTTTCGTCCACCGATAACCTATATATCTGCTCTATAGAAGAAATCGTATTGGGAATTCTTGTGTACAGATTGTCACATATCCAAGTCTAAAAGAACAAGTTTCTTCGGGTCTCGACGAGATTCTGATGATGAGCTCGGCATCACTCCAGTAATGAACACCTACATAGTTTCTTAAAATCAGTTAAGATTAGGTAAACAGCGGCATGACGTAAGGGTGTCCTAGATAATTGTTTACTAGAACTTTGTTGTACAATATGCCCTTGTCTAATATTGTCACAAGATTTTCCTTATGTCATGTCATCTTATTGTAATGAGATATTAAGCATGAAATCGTGGACTGACTCACTGTATTGTACCTACTTCATAGATATAAAAATAATACGTAATTTTTAGAAACCACGATCTAAATTTTAATCAGTGGTTTTTTTAAAATCGCTTATTAACTCGTTGAGTACCGTCATTATAGACACAATCAAAGAACAATAGGTTGCGGTCACCGGTGACCGCTTAGTGTTTGACAGTTTAATTAACATTTATTTATTTATTTTATGAAAACTTACTGTTAGGACAACCCTAAAATATGAAGAAGGCTTGAAGAGGACTATAACAAAAAATCCAATTGTTTTAAATGTGTTAATGTAACTGATAAATACTACACCATATCAAAATAAATAAAGTTATTCCATATGCAAATAATTTATGAACTAATTAACAAAGATATTTGGTTCATAAAAATAAAATACACGCAGATGACACGATCACCGTTTAAAATTTCTTGTGTGGCATATGGCAGACGCTTTATGCAAGAAAAGCTCAGGTAACATAAATGACCAAGATGAATTAAACGACATACATTGCTCACTTAAACCAGAGATATGCCCTACAATTTCTAACTATGCAAGCAATGAAAACGAAAAACAATTTCGGTTAGTTTTTTTACGCTTTTACAGATGCAGGTTAGTAACTCACGTCGCCAACCTTGCAGATTTACTTTTTTATCTTTTTTTGAGGACACACATTGCCATTTAATAACATCAAACTTAAGGTCCTCTTGTCATTCATTTTTTACCTGTGAGTGGGGGCTTTAGGATAGGTGCCTTTTTGTTTTGACCTGACCTTGATAGAGAGGTAGCAAGGACAGCTTTATAATGGAGTCACATGACGTTCAGTATGCAATTGAACTACTTACATAATTGGTTAGGTACAACGTTCGAGAATATACTGCATGACCTGAAGAGGTTATGAATGTATTTATTTTGGAGCTCCCCAAAAATGGTGGTTTAGGGTGACTATAGGGAATATGATGATTTCTGTATAAGACTAAAGATATTACAAGGACTCAGCATTATAGATGCTTCGGTTACACCGTACCTTTAGCAAAAACAGGCATGATGTTGATTCACACATAAAACATAGCGCACAAATATAGAGACAGCAAGGATAATCCGTGCAACAAGCAAGAAGCTTGGCCATTCAACTTTAACACCAAGTTATTCAAAGGGTTGGTACATAAACTGCAGCAACTATTTATTATAGGCAAGTGCATGTAGATTAGCGCGTGCAAGACACCGCCGATAGCACATAATCCACAACGGTGAACGTGCAAAACAATAAATAGCACGGTCGGCGCCACTTCTAATTTCCTATGCTCTAGGCGCGTTTGCAACTGATCCTGAATCGCGATTCCGTATTCCCAGGGAGTTCGGGGTCAGCGAGCTGGCTAGCCCGGGAGGCAAACCAGTTTTAAACATTTCAATATCACACCCAACCTGCAATAAAGTGTATACAATAAAGTTTACAATTTATTTGTCACACCTCTTTGTATTTTACGAAGATGAATTTTAAGATTTTCTGATTGATTCTCGTTCGTTGCGTGTCGTTTTGTTTTGTTTTGTTTTGTTGCTTTTTTGTTTTCTATCGATTGTTTCTGAACATACATATGAACTACATTTATAAACATGTATTAGTTTGGTATGATTTTTTAAACTCATAGATCTTAGACTGACCAAATTACTACCAATTACTTCCACCTAAAAACTATTTTTACTAATTCAACTGTAAAAAATTATAGCTATAATAATGTTAATATTTAAATGACTGCCTCGTTGGCCGAGTGGTCACAAGTACGACTGCTGGGCAAAGAGTCTCCGGTTGAACTCCCGGGTCGGGCAAAGTATTATTGGGTTTTCCAAAAAAAATTAGTAGTAGCACAGGATCTGAAATCGTGCCCGGTATATGGCAATAGGCTCACCCCCTATTACATGGGATTCATTACATAAATAGTGAAAAGTCGGCGTTACATCGTATTGGCATGTTACATTTAAATAACATCTGTATATTTTAAAACTATACAAATCAAATAATAGTATAGGGTATAAAGCTTTATACTGAAAGCCTGAAAGCGCATAATGGAACGGCTTACCAGCTATGCAGATGTATATTTCCTTTCAAGAATAAAATTGGATTCTTACCTATCTAGAGACATATGAGATACCTTATGTAAGTACCTCTATAGTCGCCAGCAGATTAACATACGATTATATACGACAACAACGACGAATTTTCGACTTTATGTTAATAAAATAACGTTGATGATGTAAATGAGAAATTGAACAGAAATGAATAAGATAAAGATTCTTTAAATGAAACCAACTACAAAATCAAATACAATCCTAATCCCCAAAAGACCGGTAACACACTTGTAACACCTCTGGTGTTCCGGGTGTCCATGGGCGACGCCGATTGTTTACCATCGTATGCTCGTTGACCGGCTTAATCCATGAAAAAATCTGAAGAAAGTAGACCGTAGTGAATTATAGTCAGCCCAGATTGTTGTTGGGTATAATTATCAGTGTTTCACCCTCTCTAAGAAATAGGTCAAATTCAAGGCTTTGTTTTCAAACGATGTTAACTTCTTAATCCCCGATTATGAAAAATCCACAACATTTGTTTATCCAAAAGTAGTCTCTAAACATCGGAAATCAGGTCCATAATGGAATAAGTGAACAGCGGTCACTGGTGACCGCTTGGGGACTGGACAGTATAGTTACCGTTGTCTAAGTTCAGCTACAACATCAAAAGCATCTCACTAGTGCATTGCCGAACATTTAGGATATTGTTCGTTGCAAGAAACATTTTTAGGTATTCATAATTCTCATTTACTAGAGAAAACTTCTAGAGGAAACGTTTCACTCCTGATACGTTTCCTCAAGACATAGTTATCAGTACTGCATGCTGGAATTCTTTAGGAGAGTGGTTCTTCTCCAGTCAATTTATCCCTTTCCATTATATTAATAAGACACAATATCATCCACATAACTATAAATGGTCAACTTCATACAAACTGTACTAGATGCAACGCACCAGTCTTCAACTACCGTTTGCTCTAAAATGACAGCCCTAGCGGACGGGATGCATTAATGGCCACTAATTTTCTCGTACCCAATCGCGAACCATTAAGTGCTCGAAATGATCACCCAGTAATTAATTAATTGTACCAACATTGATTACTCAGCGATTGTTTGGACTACGTACCTGTTGGCACCGGTTATTATGACTGAACTACAAAGGTTTGATTCTTGTCTTAGAATTACTACGCACTGTCCTATTCACCTGTTCTAACTTTGTTAATAGGTATTGTAACCGAAACACTATCTTGTTGGCCGAGTGGTCGCAATTGCGACTGCTGGGCAAGAGGTATCGGGTCCGATTTCTGAGCCAGGCAAAGTGTTACTGAGTTTTAAAAAAAATCTCAGTAGTAGCACGTAGTCTAGAATTGCTCCCGGTATGTGGCAATAGGGTCACCGCCGATTACATGGGACTCATAGCATAAAAGTGGGTGCTACATTGTACAGTGGCATTAATGGCCATAATGTGGACCTCTGCCTACCCCTTCGGGGATAAAAGGCGTAAAGTTATATTATGTTATGTAACCGAAACAACAGATTTCATCATGTTTTAATTCTGCAGCATATTATAATAACAGATTAACTTATCTTTAGTCATTAGAAGGATTACAAATCTGACGATAAGTAGTAGATACTGTGTCTATATCTGTAGATACTTTTTACTAATAAATAGGCGTGATGTTCTGTTACATTTTTGTCACCCATACAACTCTCTCGAACTCGTAACAGTAAGAATGTCGATGTTATTAAACTAAAGTAATTTGTAAACCCGTTTTTTATTGTTAATATAAAATGTGATGCCTCACTTGTTTTAAGACGGATCTAAGAAATATTTCGAATGTAAATTTTGTTTGAGTTAGAAATTCGAACCTCTGTACCCGCGACCTCCATGACCATAAGCTACACACCGTTACAATGCAGACATTCTCGTGTTCGTATTATTTTGATCTATTTGTTTACATCAGTATAAAGTTGAGAACAGTTACTTTGAATTTTGTAAAGTTCTAGACAAGTTCAAGAGACTTTTTGTTGTGTCTGTGTATCTAATAATATGTAGTTTACTTTTTTCGATTTTAGAACTTATGCATATATGTATTCTTTATTTACGTTTCTTACTCTAACATGATCTTCTTTCAATTCCAATTAGATACGGGAACTGATTATTTTTTTACTAACTGACCAATTTTCATCTTGTTTACTTCCAAGATGGATTTTCAATTCAGTTTAAATAGCCCTATGTCTAAGATTAACCAGAAGCTGACTAATATTCTACTCCGCCCATACCATCAACTATCGTCAACAATGAACGCCCTAGCATTCTCCTATTTAAAAACAATTTTAAATTAATTATTTACAGAAGCCACTAGATTAGCTTCGGCCCTAGATAATCTTAAGCTCTTATAAACAGATATACCTAAGCACGTGGTCAAGTTATATTTTTTTCTCTTTCTTTCTTGTAAATAGGAAACAATGCGTAAGAGTGACAGGTATATGCTCTAGCGCGTGCCAAACTAGTCAAGCGAGGTTTACTGGTGTTTATCTGAAGCTATAGGCTTATTTCACCACCTTTGATTTAGTTCCCGTTAAATTTCTAGCAAATTCCACTAGCTCTGAATTTATTGTGGATCGAGTAGTTGTAGGTGCAACGCTAAGATCTTAGGGTCTCGATCCGATGTTTGTGTTAAGAAAAAGGTCATTGATAAGCTTTTGGACTGCGAAGTTTTCAATAAAAAAGGCATAGAGCCAGAAATTCTAGCTGTTGACCACGGTAATTAGATTAAAGTTTCATTTTGTGAAAATATAATGTACAAATAAACATTAGTTTACTTCAGATTCTTCAGTCACATCAGATGTATTGGCAACCAATAACTCTAAACAGTACTCTGTTTTTCGTCCTCGTTTGGCTAACCAAACGAGGACGAAAAACAGAGTTCGTCAACATGTAGGTATACATTAATAATGACGAATGTAAAGAGTTACAAATGACAATGGTATCGTCTTGGCCGCGTCCACGATTCGATAATAGTGAATAAACACGGCGATGAGTTATCGCCAACAATCTCGGGTCGTCGGCCGCGGTACCGTTCTACTTGCCCCTGGACGACGAAACTAACAACTGTGAGGTATAACGCTCAGGGGCAAATGTGGATGTGGTATTGGTGGCATTTACTTATCAGATGAAGGAGATGTAAAAAGCGCGGGAAGGACACACACGGTAAACTTTAAGATGTAAAACTTTTTGCCACTTTGTAATAAAAATGTATGCAACTTGTGTTTTTTTCTTTTTAATTTTAATCTGAGTTTTGGGTAATCACGAGAACCAAAAACTTATTTACTTACAATACATGAATGATAGAGTATTTGACATACAAAAAGCTAAAGAATCCTTTGTTAAGTGGAATTTTATGACATCCAGGACATCTAGAATCAAAAAAATAGAATCACACAGTATCAAATGCAATCATTGTCACATAGTACACATGCAATATCAAAATGCCGCATCTACCAACAACGACATCGATCGTATCTCATAGTTTTCACTATTAACGTTCATAGACGAATTCCGACGTGACTATTCCGCTAATCAAATTTTGTAACTGTGGTATTGTAACCATTAGTTTTAGTACTTTAAGTTTTTTCAGTCGCCGTCAATTATGTGTTACCGTTAAGTAGGTACAGATTGTTGCCCCCAACTCTTCCGAACATTTAAAATAATCTAAAGAAATAAAATCACTTTGTTCTTCAATACATAGGTAAGTGTAATACTTTTATAAAATTTGGTGAAAGCGTGTCACCCATTCTTGTATCTATCTATCCCCTTTTGATGTGGATCATAAAGATTGGCTACAGATAAAATTAGCACCTCGTTTTGTACGTAATTTACCTTGTAATTATTAGATAAGTTGGTTCTGCTTATTTATATTTTTATTTGAGGCCGAGTTTGAGGAAATCATTTGTTTGGAGGTCTTTTTTGCTTTTTATTTTACCGTTAAAATTCCATTTTTGTCGAATTTTTGCTATGATCTGTTATGGATTGGTTCTTTGTTGTTTGTTCTATTTAGTTGGTTGGTTATGAATTGTCTTGTATTTTCTCTTATTGGTCAGATTGTCACGTATTTCTATTAAAGTTTTGACGACCATGTCATGGTGCTTTACCTGTGTAACTGAGCCCTTTTAATACAGTCCACACAGGTTTTTTCAATTGCCACTTGGTATTGAACTTGTTTTAGATTTCATTTATCTACTGTAGATACATAATTATGTATTTTATTATTAGAACAATAGAGACGAATCTAGAATTTCATCATAAGTAAAGAAATAAAGCATTTTGTAATTAAATAAAGCCTTAAAATGTTTGAAGTAACAATACAGTAACTACATTTTAAGTATTAAGTAATGTAAGTATTTAAAATTTAAATGTTGACCATGTATGAAGATTAGTTATACAATATTCACGGCCAACAAAAGATTCTGTATATTTTACTGCGTAATTCACTAGAAATAGGTAATTTAACTTAGTAGGTAAGCTAACAACTTAAGTACATGTTGACGTAATTAGCAATGTCACAGCAAGGATACCTATAGTTCACCCTTTGAGCAGGATCCTCGTAAAATTTTACAAATTATTTTATTTTTATTTAATTTATATTCATTTGTTTTTTTCTTATTTTTTGAGTTTTTAAACGAAGGTTATTTGAGACACTTAGGTACTTGAATTCGGAAAGGGTAACTCAATTTTAGGTTGTACCTTAATGTCATCCAAAGAATTTGTAGTAAACAGTAGTTACTACTCAATGAGTAGCAGGTATTAGGTAAGTAGCCAGTCAGAAATCTAAATAGAATATCATGACTATGTCCTCATATTACGTGCAAAAAAGAATTAAACAAATATACATACATATATTGCTTACCTAAATAACAAACATACTAAATCATCACTAAACCAAAAAATACTTGACAAATATCAAAAAACTAGTGACTAATATTTGTTTAAAATCCCATCACTTATAATATTTATTACAAACATTTTATGACAAATCATCTAATTCCACAGTTAAGTGTGCAAACGGCGCACAGCCGTAAGTTTACGGTTAGCTCAATCTGATGTGCGCAGACGCAACGCGGAAATCAATTGGAGTTCCCTTTATCATTTATGGGTTGTGGACCCGTGGGCATCACGCTTCTCTTGCACAATCGTTCTAATGTTTTTGGAACAAGTCTTCTGCTTGGAATTTCATGGGTAAACATTGCGCATGAGTCCAAGAAAATAGTAGGACTGTATTATTTATATCAAAACTTATCGACTAATGAATTGTTACTATCAACTTAAAACTAATTATTTACTGTGTAACATTAGATAGTGGTTGTATAGTTAGATTAGTTAGTTAAACTGTAAACTATGATACGATACGACCTTCAAACCTTCAAGAAAAGAGCGTATTCCTTTTTATAAGGCCGGCAACGCACCTGTGACTCCTCTGGTGTTGTGGGTGTCCATGGGAGGCACTGATCGCTGACCATCAGGTGATCCGTCTGCTCGTTTGACTCGCACTTTTCACTTATTACATTTGACCTCACACATCGCCCCGAGGAAATATTGTATGTATGGAACATTGCCAGAAGAATCATCGATTTGTTTTTTGTTCTAGGCAGTCAGTGCGTTTTTATTAAGCTGTAGGTCCAATAATGAGGTAAAGTTTTCATTTCTCTTTATGTGGGTCTCTTAAAAGTCTATGATTATTTTCTGTGATTTATGATAAATAAAAAATCCTACTAATGAATGCGGTTATTCAGCAGAAACCGTAACTCACAACGTCGTCAGAAATATATTTATCAGAAACGAAGCCTTTCCTAACAGCGGAATTACTAAAAGAAAGAGCCGGCAACATTATGCAATTACGCGTGTTTATTTAGTAGTTAGATCCGGAAAATAACCATTACGTTGCTACCTTCCTATAATTTATTACATATAGGATGTAAGAAATGCCGGCAGGATCGTATGTTAGTTATTTTAACACAGTACTTAGAACAAATAAATTAATAGCCAATTACTCGTAAGGCACCGCTTTGGGCCAACAATGGGCGCAATAAAAGCCATAAACATCACGATGTTTGGCGTCCCATGGTGCACGGGCTGATCTGTTAACGAGAACGAAACACGTCTTAGTGCTACCGCCACAGAATAAGCTGCAGAGGTCAAGGGTACGATCCGCAAGAAGGTAAGCCAGTCAAGGAAGTCGAGGATTACTCATTGAGGAATGATTAATACAGCTCAAGTGTGGCATAAACATTCTTTTTTTAGAAAGGCCTTATAATCATTTTTAGTTTTAAACAATACAATGACCTTTGTATTTATTTTTAAAAAAATATTATGACAATAATAATAACAAATGAGACACTTGAACCATTTCTGCCTACACATTTATCTACGCAGCTACTTAGTCTACCGAACGAGTCTGTCGAGTAGGGCGACGACAGGCGCGCGCGCAGGTCGCCGTGGGGTCATTGACCGGCCCGTTACGCGGTTACGTAACAACGTAGCTTACGGCTACGCGTTCACGACAACCCCGTAGCACACCATTTAGCAACTAATCGCGAACTCACTCACTTCACGTGATTAAAAGATATTATGCAACTGTTTTTTTTAATAAAACCTGATTTAAGCATAAGCGTTTTGTTACGTCATTTTAATAAGTCCTGTTAAGGTATTGTGCCCCATACCTATTATATATATTTTTTTAGTATATTAGAAAATAATCAGTTTATTAAATCTAAGTTGATAATTATCTCGCATTAAAACTTAATATGCATGTCAACGATGAATAATTATGGGTAATAAAAGCGCATCTATTGTTTTGAAACACGCATATTTTCAGGATCTAAGGGGCAACTGCAATTATATAAAAAATGGGGCTGCGATTATTAAAAATATGTTTATTAAGGCAATAACATTATTTAGTTCAGAAATCTATGAGTAATGCATAATTTAAGAAATATATTTACGGTATTTTTCATGATATTTTTCATAATTTTCTTTTAATAATAATATTTCAAATAATTTACCATTAAAATAATGTATATTTGAATTTTTTACTATATTACTCATTTTCTCTCATTCTATTCCTATTCACAAACTTCCATTTTGGGCCTTTGACCGCCATCTGTTGGCAACTTAGTGTACTAAATTTTGTATGTCCGTGTAAAAATTAACAAAAGAGGTAACGATAATTAGTTTACAACGCTTGTTATGATATAATGGTTACTTTTACCGCTTCTTAGGTATTTTTGTTTTAAATTAATGTTAATTCAATATTTTTGTTTAAGAACAAATTAGGGCTTTGGGATCAGCGAGTATTGTGTATTTGAATAAAAGTTTGCTTATCTATTTATTTATGTAGGATATTATTTTGATTATTGGTTTTTGTTGATTCTGTTGTTTAAGGCATTGATTGTATCATTCTGTATGATTAGGAATTCGTTTTTTTTTGTTAATATAGCAGTACATTTTTAAACAAAAATATTTTAGTTATCATAAACATAATACTTTTGTCTTCTATAACAATAAATCTCTATGGGTGTCATGTAGGTACTGTCCCAATCCTGAGATCTGAATTTTTTATTTACAGGATTTTAGTGATTAATATATCAAATTGTTATTCAAAATTGAAGTTCCACAATTACCTCTATACGTAGGTAAGTACTTACATTTTTATAAAATCTCCATAATGGCCTGTGCCAATCCAAGGCCAGGCCATTTCCACCTTCCGATAACTGGACTGGAACTTATCTATCAATTTCATAAAAATTATTTTATTGATAGACCTTATTAAATATTATCTCATAAGTCAAGTAGTCACCAGTAAAACATGAAGGCGATTCAGATCAAGCAACAAGATTTCGTAATATGTTTTTGCAATTTTGAAGAAAAAGATACTACTTATACTGATCCTGTGAACCGAACAGGAAAACCGACGTGAAACAACGCTTGTGTTGTGTTTCATCGTGTCAGTGAGGTTACCGGAGATCCAATTACATCCCCCACTTCCATTATCTCCCCAATCCCCAACAGTCCTCAAAATCCTATTCCCCAAAAGGCCGGTAACGCACTTGTAACACCTCTGGTATTCCAGGTTTCCATGGGCGACGCCGATTGCTTACCATCAGGTGATCCATCTGCTCGTTTACCGGCTGATCCCATAAAAAATATAAACTACCAATCTCAACCGAGGCACTTAATTCATGTTAAGTTATAAATAAAAACATAAATCTCCGCTAACTTAGAAGCCCTACAATCACTTCTCCCAACATCTATTTAATTTAATTAATTTCACAATTCACACACTCAGTTCGGATGAAAGATGTTTTTGCGTTAATTACTATGAGTTATTACATCCATTCTTTGTTCACTGTTACTGCAAAGCCGTTGACTTAATTAACAACTAATTAATGTACACACAATACGATTCTAATCTCTTTCAGTTTTGTGTGTATGTAATATTGCACTAAACGAGTGCTAAGCATAAATTATAAAACTGTTGTTTTAACTGATTGTTTTATCGTGTTAATCTATATAACTTTTGTAGTTTTGTTTTGTAGATTTATACCCTGAACTACATAACTGAGCCGTGTAACCGTTATCGAGTTTGTTACATTTAACGCTCGCTGTAAACACGTTACTTCTAATATTTTGACAAGTTTATATTACTGTTGAATAAGCATTTTAATGTGCCATGGAAACGTTAATATGATTTTATTGTACTATCGTC
Organism: Spodoptera picta; assembly: GCA_038387885.1. Classification (NCBI taxonomy): domain Eukaryota; kingdom Metazoa; phylum Arthropoda; class Insecta; order Lepidoptera; family Noctuidae; genus Spodoptera; species Spodoptera picta. The sequence goes on from JAZHFQ010000778.1 coordinate 1,086,337, forward strand.
AAAGTTACAATAAAGATCTTTATTTATTGTGCCACAGATCTTTTTAATTCGACCATAATACGTTTTAACCATTCGTCATTCCGGTTTGGCAAGTGTTGATGTGCGAAACTTCAATTTAAATTAATGTACGTACTATGATTCATACAATAACCGGTGAGAATTAATTCAGGGTATCGTTTATTTTTAATTTACTTTTCAGTACACTCGTAGTGGTTTATTTGTTTGTTTAAACGTAAATTATGTGAGCATAAATCGTCGGTGAGCTGACGCATTCATCATTTCAATCCCTTTTATTAAGACAGTGGACCAGTCGACTCAAACTATTATGGGGATCAATATCGGATACAATGGGATTGTAAAAGGGGGCTCATATTTTGATATTCACAAAAAAAAACTAACTCTTCCGCGAGCACCCTCTTACGCATCCGCCGCGAACTCATTTTGTGTTGTTCTACTTTGTATTAAGAGCGAATATTGTTCAACAAAATATTTTTTGTTGTTCAGAATGTCAGGAAAAAATCATATTTTTTTCAATATAAGATACTAAACCTTCTGAGTGAAGCCTTAGAGTTTGAATTTGCGCTGTGGGTCGAGAAGAAAGCTTTTACATCATCTAGTAACGTGTATTGATTGAAGAGACTCCCGTTAGGTTTTTACATAATATCTGTCTTCTATAGGGGGTGTGTGTACATGGATGTGCTACACTTTATATCAGCGATTTTGTGTTATTTTTCATGGGTATTTTGAACTCGGTTTGTTTTTCCGGTTGGAAGGGAAAATAAGACAGATATTTATTGTTAAGACCCTCATCAATAATTGGGTACTTTGTTAATGGTATCGGTAAGTTCATAATGCTTATGTTTTGTCAAGTAAACTTTAACAAAAAATTATCCACCATAAAGTTCTCAATAACGTCAAATATAACAAAAACCGGAAACCTCGATTTCCCACACATTCTGACCACCATCCTAAAAAGGATGATCCCGAGCCAAACTCTATTCAACCGCCTGGTTATACACAAGAATATTTATGGAACTCATAACATTAATATGGGAATGTTGAAATTTAGCAAGTCCAACACATAAATGCCCTCAATGACGTTGATTATGGGGAACATGGGGACGCTAGCGGTCCTCTGCGCATTTTTTACTGCCCCTTTTATTTATTGCAGTGAAGATTGAAAGGGGACGGATCCGCGAGATGATTGTGACGGCCCTACAACGTCGCATGCGTGCCGAATGGGTTGTTTGATATTTGTATACCTACGTATAAGCTAAATAGATGAGTCAGCATTACCCCCAGCGCATAAGCACTGAAGGTTAAAATGTTTGACGGTCATTCAGATTTTAAGATAATTCTCCTTGTTCCTTTAGAAAGCTGTGTGTGGTAGAGAAGACAAAATAGTAGTTACATCACATTAGTCTATTGACTGTCTCCGGATTCACGATCCTCAGTAATGAGCAAATGATGGTGAAGGAGAGGATAGAGAAGACGAAAAACCACCTTCCCATCGAAATGTTAGTCTTCCACCCCTATTTCTTCATCATAATAATGACTAAATGGTCATTCCGTCCGACTATAAAAACAGTAATTTAATGGAAGTCCAAAACAACGAACGAAAACAGAAGGGACAAGTACCAGTTATTAGTCAAATAAGTAAATAACGTGTGACGCGTGCGATGCGTACGATGCGTGCGAAGCGAGCGATCCGTGCTAATATTTTAATACCGCTGCGGTGACTTCGTTAGTGGAAGTTATACGCTTTGATCTGTTTGCTGTTTGGAGACGAGTTACTTTGTGATTGAATCGCGTTTTTGATTATCTAATTAGGGGTGAGGGGCGTCCCATGTTTAGAACTGTTTTGTGGTTGCGATTTTTATCGGAGTTATGAAGGGTTTTTAATTATTGTGTACGGGAAAGTCGAATAAGGTAATGTAATATTATGACTGACGTTACTGCGTTTGTTGTCGTTATATGTGTAAGCTTTTGTTGTCGCTGAATTAATTATAGCATTGGCTGCAATAACTGAATTATATAAAGAATTCCACCTTGTATTATAAAAGGCCTGACTTAGTAAAACCACTTAGAACACTTCTAAGGAACCGACAATTTTCAAGGTCAATCTCGATGATTTTCATATTTTACTCGGGAATTCTTTATCATTTATAGAACTTGGTATGTAGCTCTCAACATAAAAATCATAAAAAAAATTTGTTTAGTAAAACAAGCAAAAATATAGCAAGATTTGCAACTAGAAAAAAGGGACAATCTAATTGATACACTCTTCAAATTATGATAAGTGTGATAATACAATACAAATTACAAATAACACCAAACATGATGAACACGTATGAACATGTGTAATCAAACTTGTTAATCCCACAATCTGCAAAATCAATACGTTGTATCAAAGTGCCTATAAACGGGGTGCACTTTCCCAAATTTATGTACCGAGGGTGTCTCCCCATAAAGTTCACATGTGCAATAACGAGTCGGCCAGTTTAAACCACCGATATTGCTCCTATGAAATATTGATGACTATAGAGGTACAACGAAGGTACACCATTATCATGTCAACTAACCGTACTATTGTCGATTTATTTTTATGTCCACGTTCAGGGTTATAATTTGATGTTTTAATAGAGTTTTTGTGAAAGATTGAAGGTAATATTGTTGAGCTATAGATGTTGTCTACTGAAGGTCTACAACGAGGATTCGGAGTGGAAAAGCTAAAAAAAGATACAAAAATATTGCTGATACATTTTACAAATATTATTATATATGCTTTCACATCGTTTTAATTCTTTTTCTTTAGTATTTCAGCGAAGATTCTTAATTAAATTAGTTTTTGTTGGAATACAAAGACATCTTCTAATATCTCGAATTAGGTACCTACCTAGTTTTTGAAAACACATAAATTTAACGATATTGGATTATCTATAAGACACGACTATTTAATCCGGATTATAAATAAAGAAAATAGCTTAGCACTAGCAATCTAAACAAACAATTTTTAGATAGTATTAATCCGAATGCTTCTACCTCTATAATGAGAACCATATACGTAATTAGGTGTGTTATAATCATGGAGATAAGACACTCTATTTGTTTAATCCTTTAATCCTTTCTTAGTATCTAATTCACGTAGGTATTTTTTATTTTTGGTATCACCAAGGGATGATTGAATACCTTCGTATCGGTCACAACCCGTAATTGAACGAGACATTAATGACATAAAAACTTGCATGCCAATTTACACTATTTTTAACAAGTTTGTTTGTAATGTAATATTATTTGTCTTTGATATTCTTGGACATTTTTACACTATACCTATGTTGTATCTGTTATGTAAAATTACATCATGTTTTTTATTTCCAGAAGTGGTAGCATCCACGTTAACTTTTCGCTTGATATTTAACGTATCTCATGTAATAACAGTAGACTATAGGTAGGTAGATCTTAAGATTCCCCATTGGTTGTCGTGTCTGCAGATAGATATTTGACCAAAGAGATAATTATTTTTTCAGTGAAAACAGTTTAAGGTTAAGAAAAACAGTAGCACACCTTTTCAGAAAAGGAAATAGTCCTATTGATATTAAGAAAAATAACATTCTTGCTCAACCGCAGGATCTGATCCTCCAGACACATGATCTTACTTCTAAGACCCGACCACCAAGGTAGTCAGCAATATTTTCATATAAATAAATAATTTATATAATATTATTATAGAGGTACAAAATGAGTTATCCTAAACAAGTTAGCGTGTTTGGTGCGAATACATGTTTCATACGAAGTGGCTGGGGCGATACAGGTTTCAAATGCCAATACTGCTCCGCCTGAATGAAATATAGAAGCAATGTGGACCAAAGATTTAGGAATTGCAGAAGTGACATTGAATCTTTAACTTACATACACACCGAAGGCTTAATACCTAAAGGTATGCAATTTATTGATGGTATGTATTGGTGTTAAGATTTTTTTAGTACATCCAGCTATTCCTCAGGGAAGCAAAGTTATAATTATTAGAATGTCCAGTGATTATACTATAAATTTACTGGCCAGAGTTTACCAGCGCCTTTGTTATGTAGGAAGTAGTAATTTGTTGCTTGAATAATCCTAAAAATATTTTCTATCTGTAGAATTACTGCTAAGTAAAATATAGAACGTGGAGAATGCTATACCATACCCTACGAACGACCTATGATGCTTGGCAGAACCCATTCAGCCGGGCATAATGGGATAAAAGCGTGAGTATGTTGTAAAAAATCGTGTATTTCATATGTAATTATCGTTACCATACGATTATCGGAATACTACACATTTATAAATTTACAAGAATAGGCACTAACATACGCGGTGTCTTTTCTGTCTCCATGAACGAACAATGCACCAATACTCTTTGGCATCCATAACTGGATTAGCGCCCGCCGCGCGTATCGGCGTAATATATCGTTTCGATTGAGTTTTGGTGTATCATTCCAAATTCCAACTTCGAAATGATTCTGAGTTCCCCCTCAGTGTGACACACGCATCTTTGTAGCTATTGTGACTGTTTTGTTGGGAGTTTAGCCATAGTAGTCTAATGAAGATCGTTTGAGAGATGGTGCAAAAAATTAATACTAGTTTATGCTGAGCTTTGTGACAGAACTCAGAGTTAGTCCATTTTTTAAGTGCATAATTTTTAGAAGTAGAGTTGGTTTAGTTTTGTTCATATGTCATGTAATTTTAGCACGCACTGCAGATATACTTAAAATATAGCATTTCCACCTGCTTGAGGACCTCTTATCATTTAGAAAGATTTTCAAGTACAGACATTGCTATTTGGCTCTCTACGGATGTAGGAGAACTAAAAGAAAAAAAAAATTTATTGCAGTGGACGCACTGAACAAATGAAAATGCAAAATTTCTCGTTTTGGTTAAGTATAACCTGACAGGAAAAGTTGAAAACCAAAATGGTCAATTGAAAATATAATTTCGATTAAAAAACACATAAATTCTTCAGATAATGATTATTATTTAACACGTGTACAACTTGTAACGTGTGAATCTATGCACGTGCGTGCGCGAATTCTGTGCACACAACACGAAAATAGAAAACTGACGGATGAATTTTCTGCGCTTCAGTTTTGAATGTTTGTACGCGCTTTAGTTATGAATCGATAGCATAGATTACAAATACTGTGTATTCTTATTAATATGTTCGTCAGTACAAACAAAGAATAAATTTTAAATAATCAATTTATTGGCGTAAATACACCAGTAACACAGGCCACACAAGAGTACAATTACAGAGTTTTACGTAATAGCATAAATAACATACCATAACATCACGCCTTTTTATGCCTTAAAGGGTAGGCAGGGGTGCACATTACGGCACCTAATGCCACTGTACAATGTAACACTCACTATTCACTATTTATGTTATAAGTCCCATGTAATAGGGGGTGAGCTTATTGCCATATACCGGGCACATTTCCAGACTCCATGCTACTACTGGGACTTTTAAAAACCCAGTAATACTTTGCCCGACCCGAGATCCCTTGCGCGGCAATCGAACTTGAGACCACTCGGCCAACGAGGCAGTCTGCATAAATAATTGTGTAAATTAGCTTTATTTCGTTACTTTTATGGTGAGCATAGTTTGAATCTAAGTCACAGATCCATATACTATCCTCTTTACTAATTTTTATGTTACATTTTCTATGTTAATGCAGAAAAGGTCACACCCTCTACGTTTTTCAGAAGCGATAACTCATAAAGAACTTCAATATAAAAAGCTTCTCTATTCTCATATCTTGACTCATCATTCTGAAGAAATCGTCTTTTGTCATCACTCTCACGAGTATACAGGGGAGCTAATTCTAAGGAAAGTTACAATACACTTCTGAAAATTTTAATTGAAATATACTTTACTGTTCAATGAGTCACTTATAGGAAAGGTCATATGAATGATCGTTTAATTACCAACTAATATTCGTCTTTGTTTATATGAAGTTATTGGCTTTCATGTAGCGTAGCAAATAAATGGGATCGGTATACACATGGTCGTGTTTTAGACTTTTGGCGCCAATATTTCCATAAGCTGCCTTGTTGGCCGAGTAGTCGCAAGTACGACTGCCGGGTTCGATTCCCGGGTCGGGCAAACTATAACTGGGTTTTAAAAAAAAAGTTCTCAGTGATAGCACGGAGTCTGGAATCGTGCCCGGTATATGGCAACAGGCTCACCCCCTATTACATGGGACTCATAACATAAATAGTGAAAAGTGGATGTTACATTGTACAGTGGCATAATGTGCACCTCTGCCTACCCCTTCGGGGATAAAAGGCGTTAGAAATGTTAGAAATAACATAACATAACATAACGCTTATGGAAACATAAGCTTCCTGGATTTACGTATTTTTTTTTGCATCGAATTGGAACTTTAATTTTCCTGATATAAGGAACTGTATAGCAGTACTTATAGAAATCTAATTCATAGGATTTGATTCTGTGTTAATCACATAAAAGTGACACATCAGCTTCGCTTATCCACTTTATGAAATCAAATAAAAACTGTACCATCGAAAGACACCACTGAATTTCTCAAATAAATTTTAATACGTACGCTTCATAAACTCCCACGTCTGATGGTAAAGGGAAATAACCAGAAAATCAAAGTTAGTACAAAAGTAAGTAAAGTATTAGGCGTGGCTAAGCGTCGTAGTCTGGATTCAGAGACAACGATTTAAAGCGAACAGTTCGTCAATAAGTCTCGCATCGGATCGGTCAGGGTTAGTAATTGACGGGGGTGGATGTACGCCGACTTAGGGTTGACACTACCACGAAGTAGGGTTGAACATTTTTACCAAAAGAACAATACAACTAAAGAGTAAGTAAGCAATAGTTATAAGAGTCCCTGGAGGTGTTTTAACAAAATGTGTTTATCTTAGACTTTTTACACTACCTCTAGAGAGTATATTCGAGTATAACTTTAATAGGGACTACAATGCTGTAGTAAACACAAATGATGGAGAGTTATTAAAATAGGTACTCCAACTTATTTACACCCATTATTTTTCAAGGCAACAAAGTGCAAATTCGAGTAATAAAAATAATTTACATATCGCCCGAAATGATTTACGCTGTCTCGTCGCGTTAACCCTAAGTTGCTGGGGCAGTTACAACGCCTTCCCCTAAAACATTGTCATCTGAATTTGTGCCCGGAGTAAATAAGAGTCCCGGGGAGTCCTCCGCTCTAATGGCGGTAGATTTATAGATTTTCCCTGGATGCCCCGCCGCGCCAGGATTAAATTACGCCTGCCGTATTGGCCGGGCGGAATATTAGCACTTCTATTTGTTTCGCCGCTTTGGTTTCAACGATTTGAATGGTCACTTCATCTGTGATTTTAGCTCACAAATCGAATGGATTACCTACGTAAATTAATTGACCAATCATTGATGTATTTTATTGGTTGTGGTCTGTATCGGTAAATTTTACTCATAGCTGTTCTTGTTGATTTTTTTTTTTGTATTAGAAAACGTTGTTGTCTTGTTGCATCACTTATTAATAACAAAAGAAAGTTATCGTAGTATCTAAAGAACATTCTATTGAATATCGTATACAGAAGATACCTGTATATTATGTAGGTACGTGTACAAAGAAAATGGTAATTAAGAAGTACTAAAATATGTAGCGATACTCAATTATTTGAATAATAAGACAAATAAAATAAAGTACTCTATTCAAAACTTCTTAACCAAAAACATCAAATGAAACCCTACTGATTCATTAATTCAAATTGGCTCATTATTATTAAAACTTGTAAATTTCTAAAACTGAAGCCTTGTAACTAATCTCTTGTGTTTTTTAATAACAGTTTTCTTCGGGTTTTGTCCCCTGCCCATACTCCGCGGCCGCCCCCTCGGCTGAGTCGCGGCCCTCTCCTTCTGATTTTTAAAATCGCAGACGGGTTAAGTCGCGGGAGCACGGTATGAAAGCTTGCCTCCCCCGCTCGGCAACCGTTGACTGTGCGTATCATACTTTCTGTCTGTCCCTATAATTGTATGTATTAAGTACTTGAACACGAATTGTGCGGCGGGGAAAGTACTCTAGCTAATGATGATGTGTCATGATACAATGGTAATCCATTGATAGTAACAGTAATTAAGATTTCTTAAATAAAGCAAAAGTATTTTGCCGTTGTTACAATAAGTAAGCTACTTAAAGTGCAAATGTAAACTTTTTACCATCGACCCTCTGTTTTTAAAACGATAGAACACCCAATTTTGTCTCCCCCTTTGAGTGTATTCCGTCCAATTTACATACAGTGCTTGTACACGGCAATTGATATCGGCACACATTTCTACGAAACGGTGGAACGTCAGATTTTCCTCATGCGTCGAATACGGCGGTCTTGCGCAGTCTTTTGTTTCGTACAAAAACCGGGGACGAAATCAAGCCATTGTGAATGGACACCCCACTTCATTCTACTCGAAAGCTTTCTAGGTCTCTTTTCGTGTACTAAAGACATATTAATATTGAAAAAAGGCCGTTAAATTATATGTGGAATGTGTTTTACTGCTAAACGATTGTTCGCAACTTTTTTGTTGTCATCAAAATCAGTAAAATAATTTTAGTGGTCGTTATAATTATGTTTACGAGTTGCGCCACACGCCACCACATAAAAATCCTTTGAGCGTGAGTTTAACTGTTTGCAGGTTTTGTTGAGTACACTTTACGACTTGCTAAATTACGATGCGTTATAACAACACTCTTTCTTTTTATCTTGATCATATTAGTTTCTATTTCCCTCAAACATAGGTCTACCACAACCTCCCAAAACCGCTACTACTCCTGTAAGCCAGGATCTACAGTAGATAAAATCATGAAAACACCGGAACACTGAAGTCCAGTGAATACAGAATACTAAAAAGGTTGCAGCAATGTTGAACTTGGCTCCACTTACTATGGTCGTCATTGGTAACTGTTAGTTTATTATTGGTTCTTAAAACTAAAAAAAAATCTAAGAAGTTGTATTCAATGACAGAGCCTTAAATTCCAGCAACAAACACCCACATTTACAACTACTTACTAATCGAGAGACATGGATGTCTGGCTGGGGAAGTTCCGTAGCAGAAGCAGGGAGCTTCGGAGCTGATCTATCCGTAGGTAACCCCTTTCGCGGAGAACCTAACGGGCAACCGGGGCTCCGACTCGACGTGCAGGAGAAGGAACGGGGTGGTTTTTAGTCAGTAAGAGTCTGACACTCCCACCCGCCTCACTCAGGCGGGAGCAGTCATCCGATGATTTTCCCCCCTTAAAAAAAAAATAGCTAGTTGATGATGTTTAAAGAAAACAGCCAAAATCTTTCTTCAATTACAAGAGTTGCAAAATACCTTTCAAGCTATTTTTTTAGTGTCCCTTCCAAGCTATGTTCTTAGTATCACTTTACCTACATCCAATTTAATAATAATTTAATGGAAAAAGCTTGCGTCGTCTACAAATAATGTGTGTAACATCAATATTGAAATGTCCTTGAAAAAAGAACTATAATATTTAGCTGGCTAGCATACATCGATCCATGTCAACTGAACTGAATTAATAATAAATAGCTATAGGCTACGGTATGGTTAATCAGATTCATTTTCTGTCACCTTGAGTATTTCAACTGTGTTATGTTGTTTTGTGAAATCACCTTTTATTTATTAAGGGATTCATTGTTTCATGAATCGGGTCAATTTAGTCCTGTTTGATACTGAAAGTAAAGGGATTATGAGTGCACATTTACCTATGTAAATACATGTGCCCGACCCGGGATTTTTGAATGTCAACAAAAAATTTAAAAGTGAAGCTATTTGCTCATTCCAAGGCGTAGATTCCTATTGCTTTTGATGTGGTTTTCAGTGTTAGTTTCACTTATTCTCCCAAGTGTTTAGTTTAGGCTTTAGTAATTAACTGACTTTAAAGAAAGACGGGTGCTGAAGTCGGTTTTTTAAATGTAGTATATAGAGGTAAAAGAATTATCTTATTTTATGATTTTTAGACATACCTAAACTTAAAATTATATTTTTGTTATTCAAAGTCAAAGTCAAAAGTCAAAATCATTTATTTCAATTAGGCCAGAATGGCACTTTTGAACGTCAAAATAAAATTAATATTAAAAGTGAAGCTATTTGCTCATTCAGACATACCTAAACTTAAAATTATATTTTTGTTATTCAAAGTCAAAGTCAAAAGTCAAAATCATTTATTTCAATTAGGCCAGAATGGCACTTTTGAACGTCAAAATAAAATTAATATTAAAAGTGAAGCTATTTGCTCATTCCAAGGTGTAGATTCCTATGGAGAAGAACGAGCAAGAAACTCCAGAGGTTACTCTTTTTCAATCAGGTTCAAAATACAATTTACTAGTTACATAGTTTTGCTGTTTGGATTGTGCGAGAACAATGTAACACCAAAAAGTTAAAGTAGGTAAATAATAATATCATTCAGCCTTCCAAAAGATTTTCATAATTATAACTACATCATATTTTTCCTGGTCAATAAAAATGATAGTAAGATTATCTTTTCAGGATGTCATATGCTTTTCTAGACTTGCTTACCTTGCTTCTATAAATTTTCTTATACGCTTACATAATTTACGGTAATTATCATACAAGTGATAATTCAACATCATTTTCATAGATTTAATGTTATAAGTTACATCTTGTTTACTTACTGACTTCATGTTATATGCGCAAGCGCCTCTGACTGTTCTATAATAAATAAGATTTTTTTACATATTTCCTGTATAACTTGAAGATAAAAAAAAATATCTATAAATTAATAAATTCATTCAAGGTTTTCCTTTTCACAATATTGCAAATAATTGCTTATCATCAAGCTACTTTATCACGATTTTATTGCCAGAGACCTTACACAAATTCCGTGTAGTAGATAAATTGCAGGGAATGTCCGATTGTGGATGATACAAAGACCTTGATAATGTTCATTCAAATGTATGATTACGTAAGAAGAAAAATATTGAAAAGTAGAGTTTTTATTGTCGTCTCTTTCTTTCTTGACATCTCTCTTGAAAGCCAGTGACGATACACAACAAAAAACGCCTAAAACTATTTAAAGTATTCCGATGAACATCTTTGATTACTAAAGTTGAGGTCATAAATCAAAACAAGAGCATCGGTTCCCAATCTCTTGTTGCTATTACACCGAGGTACAGACACATTAATCATTTACAATTACGTTAAACGGCCCAAGGATCCAGTGGAGGAGACTCCGGCCGCATTGTGAATAGGTACTCAACTGACAGTGGACAAATAACAAAACTGGGTTAATCTTTTGCCTCCCGCATCGGCTGGAGGTGGAGAATCACCCCTCGCTACCTCTCGCTCGACCCACACAAAAACAGAAAGGGACAAAGCATCCACTCCCACAACCAAAAGGCTTTAGATCAACAAATTCATTGGCTCGCTTGACTCCTATTGACTAACAGATTAAGGTTCTTATTGGACTGCACCTCGAAATTTTTACCTTTGGAATTCAAAAAAGATTTATTCTAACAAAACAATCTGTACTCTGTAATAGACACAACTGAGTTGCTTTTTCTCTACACTCGAATAATTTCTAAATTTTTAGTATTATATTCATTTATTTGTTCCATCACGTCTGTGCTGAGAGATGAAAATGCCATGAAAATTTTGTCCCTCTTTTACTTATCAGATTGAAAAGAGAGGGGATGATATTACATTAAGTCACTGTGGAGTACGTATTGCTACTTTACTTTGTTTACTTAGAAGGTCTTAGAACTAGAATTTTCGTATGAATCTAACAACATTTTTGTTCACCTTCAAGAGTCCAGACGATTGTCACTGCAGTTGACTTTCAAACTTATTTTCGTATTGAGATATACGATTTACATAAGGTGTCAATTTTGTAACTTCGTTGTAATTTTTATCTTCGAACACAGTATAGCTAGGGCAATTTGTTTTGGCAATAAATAAATGTAACCTACATTAGTTTGTCTTTTGTTGTGGGGCCGTACATCCATAACAAAACACAAATCTACACCTAATTACTTTCAAATAAATTCGGAATAATTAAACAGAATCATTTATTCAATCACGCTATGTAGTCGCGCGCCACTCAACCATCACTACACAAAGACCTACCAGGTAGTAACTTCAATCTCAAGAGATCTAAAAGAAACAGAAAGTCTTTTACATAACTGCTTTGATTTACCTCCTCATGAGAAATTAAAACAAAGACTCAAGCTTCCAACGCTAGCGATTAATTTCGGTTCGAAATATTTTTTTAGAAACCGCTTTTTAACCCGTCTAGACCCTCTAAATTACGCCGAGACGAAACCGATTCGAACAATAAAAAGCTAAAATTCCACAAACGGTAAAGGACGAGATGTATTGAAATATTATAATACGCTTCAACCTATAATTTGATTAAATTCGAGACGAAAAAGAAAAGGAGTTGATTCAAATGGGTCATTAGAAGTCGGGTCAGTAATGATCGGACGCACCATCAGTTTTGTTTGTTATATTAGCGTTTTTAAAACGTTCAGGTATTTTACTTAAGTTGCAGACGTGCATATCATCTCAGAGTAACCTTGGTGTGGAAAGCAGTTATCTTGGACTAAAGATAATCAACCGAATCTATCTAGCAGCGCCAACCAGTCAGCAAAAATAGTTTTTAGCAAAGTAAATGAGATCTTGCTTTACGAATGAAAGATTGACCACAACCACTCAAAAATGCTCTATTCCATACTTTCCAGTCGATTAAAAATTTATAAGTAATCACAGCTTGAAACTACAAAAAGAATCAATATTTCGATACTACAATCAATCGATTACGTCGTCCTAACTATAAAACAATTACGACTATCGAATCGTAGGTTACGTATCGTATGCGCTTGCGCTTTTTACATAGAAATTATAAAATACAGCAAATATTTTATATAAGTATACGGAACTGCTGTTATTTTGGTAACGGTTTGGAACTTTGACAGTAGGTACTGGTAGAGAAGGATCTAGATGCTTCTGTTAACTTCTAGAACATAGTCTATTATGACACGCATTTCAGGGTCTAATATGATGTAAGATGGTTAAAAAATAACCAAGTCTTAATTGCACGTCAATCAAGGTTGTTACTCGCTTTATTTCAATACCACTCAAATAAGGATAACAACAACACGTGTCAAACAAATAGTAGAACATAGGGAACAAAAGCGACATCTACCATATCGAAATTCGGCAAACCACTCTCCTATCCTATTTCATGTAAAGGACAGCACAGTTTACAACAATTAGTCGAAAACGGCCAAACAACACTAGGACCGTTTACATCCGGACAAGGCAAACGTATTGAATATGTTGGTATTTACGCCTTACATGTGGGTATCCATGCACGTATCACGCCCAAGTATTATATGCAGTGCAACGGTATCATTGGTACGGTGTACGGCAAAAGCAATTTCGAGCGGAGACTATTGGCAAGTGGCCAGCAGAAATAAGCTTGCTACGACACCCGGAGAGCACTACATGCAGCCTCTGATATAACCAACTTAACTTATATTTATACCTTTATGATTTTGTTGGTAACTTTACTCGTGTCTTACAATGTTCTTCGTGTGTCTTGTTACTTACCTACACGTACCAATATGTGTCTAACTGCCAGAAGCTCTTGACCTCCAAAGTTTGCTTGATAACAAAACAACTGACATGTTGTTCTGTTCCCGAAATTATAAGGTATAAGGTAAGGTCGTTCCTCTTTCATAAGATTTATATACGTACGATAACGCAAGAGACATAAACTTAGAGAATACAACTACCCACCTCTTCGAGGAAAATCAAACGTGATGTAAACAACAATTTTATTAGTGTTTCGCTCCAATGTCAACAAATTACAGGTATTTTATTAGTAGATGCCATCAAAGATAATTTTTATTCTGTGTTGCTAATGCGTAAGCGCATATTTTGGCACCTGGTAGGTATCTACTACTAGGCATGTTGAAAATTTAATACTAAAGTCACCTTAAGTAAACATTAACAAAATAAAGTAAAAATTGAAGTGTAGTATGAAAATAAACATTTGACGGTTGTTTTGTTAGGTTCCTATCTGAGCACCTAAAAAGTCGTGACGTTATGCCCCAAAAGCATGTGAGGGAGGGGTGGAAGCAATTTAAACCAAAGTAACCTGGCGAAAAGCCAGCCGTCCAATGGGTCTTAGGTTACGACAATGCTAGGCATCGCAGATAAGTGTTCCAACTATATCATGTCTTACTTAAACATTTGTTTCACTTTGATCATCCCTGGTAACAATGTATCTTTGTTGTTTATCTATACCTGAACTTCGTGTCTTATAACATAATATTTTTCTCCTAAGTTATGATCGAAAAATTCCAAGTGTTCAATAGTTTTAGGGATTGATAACAATTTGTTACAATTGCTACAGGTGACACGATAAATATCATGTTATAAGTAACAAAAATGGCTACATTCACTAGTTTTTTTTTCGTAAATTAGTTTTTCTTGTAACGAACAGTAGGTAAATATTCCATTTCCAAAGTAGGTAAACTTCAACATTTTCTTCTTCAACATTTTGTTCAGTTTCATTTCCATGTCTCCATTATTGCTTTTATTTCAAAACCCTTGGCCAAAAGCACTACCAATTCAGTCTGTTACGTACAGTGCACAAAGAGTCTAAAACCGGTTTATTTATTAAAGCACTGAGCAAGGCATATCTTGGTCTATCTTTAATAGAAACAATAATCCTCATTGGGTGTATTTGCAAACGGTTAGACATTATTCAATAATTGCCTTGCAACTGCTGACCGAAAATTAATTAACACTCATAATGCATGCAACGGGAGCAAAGAGTTTTGGTACAGCAGCGGCAAAATCAATTTGAGGCCGGAGTATTGGCGAGTGGCCAGGCTGCGTCCGCTGTCCGACAACCGCAAACCTGCATATTATACGTAATACCTACACTACATACATCAATCACGAAACGTTTAGAGTGCATCTATTTTGATTTATACAGGTGAATCGTTTATGAAGTCCTTGCATGCTGCGGTGTAGAGAACGCGTTTATGTACGGTCTCCCTGTTGATTTAGTGCAGCAGATGCCAATTTCTACTAACCATAACATGCTTGTAAACAGTGTGAAATTTACAAATCATTCATAGATACAATGACATAGTTGCAATGACAGAGAGGTCAGGCCACATACTGATGTAAACTTTTTTTATCATAGAATACGGTAAAGTTACCGCCAAATCTTGACATTGAGCCACTTGCAAGGAAGCTCAAATAAAGAAAAACTGTCAGTTTACTAATGTGGTCTACGAGAGCAAAGTAACAAACAAAAGCTAGCAATTAATAACGCAAGACAGACTTCCTCCTCACACACAATAAACATTAATAAAACATGCAAGACTCTAGTTACAAACTGAAGTGAAACTAGATATTTATTAGCCGTGACTAAATACTGTCATTTTAGAGAAACTCAACAAGTGGAAGAGAAATGCAAAGGTGTCGAAATTAAGAAGATTAATGCTAGAATCTACTTATTAAAGCATGTTCACTGAAAGAGAACAGAGCCTAAACTACCTAACGGTAATGGTCAAAAAGCACACAAATTTTATGGAAAAGATGCTCAAAACATTTCGATGATTTTGATATTAATTCTTTAACGATGAGGCAATTACTCAACTAGTCAACAGACACAGCATGTCTACTACACGATTAAAACCATGATCTTGAATACCATTATAATTTGGTTTTAATAATCGTTATTGCGTTGATTGTACTGCAACAAAATACGTAAATCGTAGATCACGATGACGTGTGTGGTCATTAGAACAATCATGTGGACCGACCTTAAGTTAAACGATTTGTCTTTTGTTAAAGGTTGCAAATTATTGACAAATAAATAGGTAGACTGCCTCGTTGGCCAAGTGGTCGCAAGTGTGACTGCCGGGTAAGAGGTTTCAGGTTCGATTCCCGGGTCGGGCAAAGTATTACTGGGTTTTTAAACATTCTCAGTAGTAGCACGGACTCTGGAATTGTGCCCGGTATATGGCAATAGGCTCACCCCCTATTACATGGGACTCATTACATAAATAGTGAAAAGTGGGTGTTACATTGTACAGTGGCATAATGTGCACCTCTGCTTACCCCTTGGGGGATATAAGGCATGATGTTATGTTATGTGGTAAATACTATAGGTAGATATTATATTACTAAGCATGCATACAAAATATTTCACTGATACGATCCCTTTTCTAGTTTATTCTTGTTCCTCGGTTCATTGTCAGTATTAAAACATTATCAGTGTTTCGTTGGGCTTGTCATAGGGAAATCTTCTAAAATTGGTCAGCAAATTAAATTTCAATTATCTAATATCTATCTGTTTTATATCATCAATTAAACATGATAGACTTCTGAGAAACTTTTGCATGAAATGTTTTCGTATTTTCTTTGTCAAAAACGTCGATAAAGTGGACTAATTTTCTGGTATCTTACAATTGTAAATCTTACTTCTCTAATGGATTAACAAATTTTTAAATTTTCAAAACCATTTTGCGGCGGTTTTTAAATAAAACATCTCAGTTCTGCAAACGCCAATTATATTACCTGGAATTCGATAATGCCCTTCGATTGAACAGGATAAACTCAGGAGAGTGAAGGTAAAAGAATGTTCATACCCAAAAGGCATGTTTGTCATTCATAAATAAATTCGGAATATGCGTGTTTGTGAGATATGCGTGCGTGAATCTGCTTCTTCGGAAGCCATAGGCTAAGATTTGTCGGAATTATTGAAATTCAATGATCAATTTTGTAGTTAGTGTAATGATTATCAATTTTGCTTTGATTTCGAATGTGAGAAAATATGGTTGTTATTTTAAAAATGTCTGGAACGTCTTTATTAGAGGGAAGAATACAGGTTTAATATTTAGTGAAACGAATTTGGAATCTGATTTATAATAGGATATGAGTTTTTATATGTATGAAACTTATATTTTATGAAAATAAAAGAAATGAATATGAAAATAATCGTTTACAGCCCAGATAAAGTCTCACAAGTTTCTCCTTGCAGTCAGATAATGTTTTGAAACTACAGTTTGGTTTTTTTTTTCAAATACAAGTTTCTAAGGTAAAGATTATTTTGTCAAAATTTGTCTGTTATTTATATTGACGTATATTTTCAAGCGACGAATCTTGTGTAGAGAGATAAAAAAATATTCTTATTTTTTATTTGTTAAGAAATGAGTTGTTTCAACTGCGATTCCAAAGAATCTGTACCTACCGAAAGGTTTCATGATTATTATAGAAAAGAAGCTAGAACGTTGTTATTTATTATTAAAAAATAAATATAATCGTCTAAATTGGTGAGCTTTTTATACCTATTAATGTCTATAAAGTAATTTATTAATTATTAGCTTTGAACATCAACATTGACTCATTTTCAACTGTTGACACATCAGACCTTCTGAATCAAGATAATTCAATAAATCATTAGACACTTTGTTATCTTAATCGACCATGAACAATATTTTATTATCAGAGATTCAATGATGTTAGTCATAATTAATTATTATCATCTGCTGTTTCAATATATCTTCTTATGTTTCAACGCCTATCATCCTCTATGATGACATTACGTCACATGCCACGAGCGCCGGCGCAGAAAAAATCTCACACGCGACCACAACGGCCGATAAAGGCGAATCGTTTTTCTCAATCGATACTCCATCGATACTTTCTGCGCATTTATAACCCGATATACACCAAGAACATCGATTGAAATCGTTCCGGTACTTTACGACTTTATTTCTGGCGAGCGTGTTTTCTTTGACTGCGTCAGTTAGCTTGGGACCGAAGCATTCGGCGTGTATCGGATAAATATTAATAAAGCGCGCCGGCCTCGTTTCTGGGAAGTTGGGAGGATCTTATTATAACCGCAATAGCACCTATAATTAGCAACATCCAAATTACTCGTGGCGTGTACGTGTTGCGCCAGATCGATGTTACGTGTGGCTACTCGATTCGGACCTAACCTTTTGTTTACGGAATCGATTCTCTAACCATTTATTATACACACAGATCCATCAGCTTAATCAAATTCGGTTTTGATTAACTAAATGAGGAAATCGATTCTTTTTACATGTGTAGGTACCAACCATACATTAGACTAAACAAATTGAACACGAAGGGTGTTCGAACATTGTCTTGGAATATTTCCCATTTTTTGTTTGTTGAAGCAGCTAGAGACGTCTAATTTATAGCATTATATTAATCACACATAGAAAGGGCAACGACTTTAACTGTTTTGAGGAGATAATCAAAGCGATTATGCTGGAAGAACAGCAAATTGATTGTATTAGTTTGATGGTACCTAATACAACTTTGATTCTATGCTCAATTTATATCTTTGGTGAGTAAGTAAAACAAAAGAATGAGTCAGTGATGCCAACGACCCGTGCTCCAGGGTGATCTTTTGAAATTCCCGAATAATTGTCGACGCGTAAGGTGGCGACGAAAATAACGTGCGAGACGAACAGTGTCGTTCGCCCGCGCTTTCTTACAAATTAATTTTATTTATATATTGATGAATTGGCTTATCTGTTTGGTGTCTTAGAATTCCTCGGTCCTACATTTTTATATTTGATTTCATTTGGATCTAGCCCAAAACAACTGTTTCGTCTGATTTCTACTATCGGTGTTTTCGTTAGGGGCTATTTTTTGTAAAATGAGTAGGAAGGTAAGTAATTTGTATCTAACATCGAATTTTGCATATGGTTAGCGTACACTATCAGGTGTATCAATATCCCTTGTAGATATTTTCGTATTAAAAAAATACAGCACTGCAACGAACAGTAACTTTCAAATCTGTTTTGAAAAGTTATTTGCTACACATTGAAGTTTATTAGATTAGAAATAACTTCTGTATGTAAACAGAAAATATACAGCGGCGAAGTTTAGCTCCATTGCGTTTATTCTTTTACAATAGCCGAATCTGCATCTAGGTATTATGTAGAACGAGGCGTTTTAGCAATAAATATGAAAGTATAATGTCGGGGGAGCATGATACCGCTTTGAATGCTAAACCCGTACTGAACTACAAACACAGGCCAATAAGGGGGGCAGGCGATGTGACGGGGCGGGGCGGGGGTAGCACACACTCAACCAACCGTGGGAAAAGCCTGCGTATACGGTGTGAACTGTATAACATACAGCATTCATTTGTTATTTTGATGCGAATTCTTTTGCACTTTTGTTCCAGAATTATGTTTGTTTTTCATCAACTCAATCAAACACATAATCTTTTAATCTTAACAATAGTTGCTTAATTGTTTATGAAAATGTAAACAATGTTCTGACACCCCTATGTAGTAAATATATAATACAACTTCATACATAAAATCAAATCAAATCACGAATATTGACCGTTCGTCTCGACTTGGATATTCATTTGGATAATGATATTCTTCGAATTACTCTGTGTTTATAACCATAATGCCTCGGATCGTAGTGTGTCCGAATCGAGGTTACACACAAACAAGCATCAGACCACAGTATGCCTTCACGTGGCAACAACGAACACATAGTTACAGTGTAACCTGCCCAGGCCATGAAGACCCTTGTATAATCGTATATTTTCTCCGCTATGGCGCGGAAAACGTACGTTTACGGGAGGGGCGGAGTTCTTGGAAAACTGGTCGATGAGGCGTGCGGCAGACGTCACTTGCACACATTGACACGCCACGCACACCAAGCGACATGACCGTGGCATTCCATCGGTATCCACACATACATGTAGACAGCGTACCTTATTAAAACGAGACGCGAATCGACGACTTATCGGGCAATTAGTCGTGGCTCACGTCAAATATAACAACGACAGCAAAACTTATTCGCTGTACATTGACTTTTGTTTTCAAAAACGAGTTTCCTAATTTTTACTTCGCCATTGACGTATAAAGTTATGCATACAAAACGGGCAATGTATTAAAATAATGAATATTAACAATAAATATAAGACAAAATGAATTTATTAGTTGTCAACAGTCTTAATCCTATAACAATGTGACATAACTAATGTTAGTTTTGTGTTAATGAGTGATTTGTATGCGTAAATCGTTGATGAAAATTTTAAGCGTCAATGTAAATCACGTTCATCGAAACGTTGGTTAGTGTGGGTGGTTTGTTTGTTTATGTGGTACGCGTGTGTTGGAGTCGGCACGCGCGAACAAGAGAGCGATCACACTGCGCAAGTGCTGCTGATAACAACTCGCGTCGCGAATTATTCACGTGCTGTCAACTTATGAATTATTATTCTGTTAACAACACCGGCTTAATGTTAAAACGTCGTATGCTCCGTCATTACTTACGTTGATCCGGTACATTTGATAGTTAATTAAACTACCGACTTATTTGAGTCATTCATTTTTGTTTTGACTTCTGAAAATTAGCTACAACAAATGATTTTATCCTGTTCTGTGTCAAATAAAAGTCAAAGATGCTGCTCAGAGCAATGACAGATTGAATGCCTCATTGACTCATTGCCAGCCTTCAATGTATAAATATTGTAGGCTGCCGTGTCCGCATCACGTGTACATATTTGCGCGGGAAAACAACATAACCTCAAAGAACCGGTGCGAGCCTTTTTTTTTTTTTTTTAAGGGGGAAAATCATCGAATGACTGCCCCCGCCTGGGTGAGGCGGGAGGGAGTGTCAGACTCTTACTGACTAAAAACCACCCCGTTCCTTCTCCTGCACGTCGAGCCGGAGCCCCGGTTACCCGTTAGGTTCTCCGCGACGTGCGAGCCTTTAGATCGACATCATAGTTCCGACTTAACTGTTTGTTTAACTAAATTTAATAGCACGATTAACGGACACTAAATCAACAATGTCCAATCGAAATTCATAATCATGTCGTATTAAAATTAATGAACAAAATAATTTAGTTGATTTAAGATAAACATTGAAAATCTTGATGTGGCTCTGACAAACGGGTCTGTCGGTTAATAGAAACATAAAATTATGCATATTGGCCATAGCAACACCTACTGGGCGGCCCCCAGTGGCGGATGAAGCGATCATAATAACAAATGAAGAGAAAAAAGACTGTTACGTTAGAATAATAGATATTATAAGTCATCAGACGAGATATAATGACCTGTATCGCGACAGGGAACTATACTTGAGCCAATGTTTGTCACTTGACGGACCCTTTGATAACATTGAATAAAAATAACAAGTCAGGTCAACGAATACTCGCATGCAAACAATTATTGTTTTTTCCTCTTTAAATATTTGTTATATTGTCAGTTGTCACTGTTTTGTTGCAACTGGCTGAATGGCCTCAAGGATGACGACTTTGAGCCTTAGCCTTTGCGATCGACTTTTTTGTTTTTGTATTTTGAAATTCAAATAATTAATTCTAAAAAAGAATATGAATCTGTAAATGAATATTCAACCAGCATTTTGCTATTGTATTTATAATTATGGCAAACAATTTAATATTAAAACTAATTTAAGTGTCTATATAAGTAGCAACACTAAAATAGACAGTTGTTATGTAATAGTACAAAATTGTTGTTTACAGAAAATTAAGTCGTTTATTGAAAAAAAATGTAATCTTTTATAATAATTGACAAAAAATAAAACTTATCTCAGAACAATGACAGATGACAATTTTACAAGGATAATTTACAAATTAAAAAGAAAAATGGCATTATAAAATAAATTGTTCTGAAATATAGGTATAATAAAGTGAAACATTTACACTAAAGCAAACAAATGTTAAGAGCAATAAATTTAACACTGAATAATCGATGACTTTATTATCCACTATAAATTACAGTTTATTCAAATAGTTGCAAATACAACACATTAATTACGGTGACGTTAACAAGAAGTGATCAGCAACAGCTTAGTTTCGTTACGAAATCTTTTTAAATAATTTATGACTTTATTTCATCAGTATAAGTTTTGTTGAGCGTATTTTTTGTAGTTATTGTATTTTTTTCGACTTCTTCAATTATCATATTCAAATATTAAATACAATTTGTGTGTGCGAATGGCGTATAATACTCGTAAATTTAAACAAACCACGTTTTTTTTATCAATAAATATTCGAACATATTGTTATCAAAGAGCAAATGCATGACTGCTAATGCCATCTGTTGGTGACGTAGCGAAAACGACGCAACGTTTGTTTTTTAAAACTGCCGTGCGTTGTCGAAAAGAAATACTTTCGCCACGAAAATATTTACCTTACATCGTTTCTTCGAATTTAATACAAATTTTTCAAAAAATTTCCACTATAATTTAGATAAAACAATATTTGTGATCATGTTCAGTAATTAGGTACTCTTTACTTGATAACCTTATTTTTATTGTTCAGGTATTTTACCTTTTTAATTTTCCTATAGAAGGATATTAAATTTTATTATAAAATATTTCGGTCGATAAACAGATTTTTGGTTTTTGTTTATTTTGTGATTATTATTTTCACCGTGTTATGAACTTTAGAATATCAATTAATAAAGCCTTAGGTATGAATTTAACCAAAATAGATACCGTTGTTATCGCTTCTTTGAAAACTAGTCAATACTACACACATGTAGTGCGCGTTTTCTACCGCTAGGGGCTCTCTATTATCGAACTTTAAGCTTACCAATTTTTCAATGATAACACTTCTAGTTTTGATATTGCGTTGTGACTACTTTGTAGTTATTTTATTTAGCATTAATGCCATATTACTACTTCCAATTAAAATCGTATTTTAATTAAAAATTCAGAGTTATCAAACTAGCGACATCTATGAAAAGTGACTAGTGAAATATTGCATTGATATGTCAATTTCTTTATGAAATGTCAAGAAAATAACACAAGTACTTAAATGAGGTAGGTACAAAACATATCATATGTAGTTAAATAACACAATTTGGACGTTCGTTCCTTATAAGTGATACCACAGTTTTATAGGTACGGAACCCTAAGAGCTGAGATATAAAGTAGCCAGTAGACTTAGTAGGAAATATCCCTTGGTTTTGAATCTAGAATCTTCGTTGGCTGCGGAGAGCACGATAGGACATCGCTCGTAAACTCACAACGGAGACACCGACACAAATGACTTTGAAGAACTTCTAGTCTCATAGAGAAGACTAGCAACTAGTTTTAATTATAAATGTTATTAAACTGAAGAAGTTGTTTGGTTGTTTCTTTCAAAGCTCTAATTTTCGGAACTGCTGGATTGGATTGATTAATTATTTTTGTGTTGGATAGTGCATTCATTTATCGGAACTTTAACAGAGCGTACTTGCAGTAAATGGCGATCGGGTTGACATATCCATATGGACTAAAACATTTTAAAAACAATAAAAGAGAAAAAACTAATTGTAAACGATATACCACAAGAAGAATTTGTATTAGGTACTTATTTCGACTAAAAGAAATTTAATTGAGAATCTTTTTAAGAACTTCGT
This sequence comes from Spodoptera picta, assembly GCA_038387885.1. Classification (NCBI taxonomy): domain Eukaryota; kingdom Metazoa; phylum Arthropoda; class Insecta; order Lepidoptera; family Noctuidae; genus Spodoptera; species Spodoptera picta. The sequence continues at coordinate 1,109,821 of JAZHFQ010000778.1, forward strand.
GCTGTATGAAAGATCAAAATGATGATTTTAGTAACATGTTGAATTGGAGACAATATATAAATACAAATAGCACGAATCGTCATCGACATAATATTTTTGGACTTGCTATAAAATACTTTTTTGTGTATAGACCAAAAGAAGTCTTCAGAAAATTATTGTCATACACCATATTTTACTTATCTAAGTGAAACATTTGCTTGCTCAACACAAGTTTCATAGTTCTATGGTATTTGTAGCACGTTTTGGTCACCTAGAGGTAGACGCTGGCCGGTTCTCACTATAGAAAGGCTTTCTGTTTGAATGTTATGTGTATTGGACCCGGTTTCCAGTCGGAGTTAAACTTAATCAACAGGTACTTACTTCTGTCAAACGATTCGACGATACCGTACCGATTTATCTGAGAAATCGGGTTTGTTTTCGATGCAATTAGGGATACTTAGGTACTTAATAGTGCTAGATATAAATATAGACATTATAACGTCTATTATTTTAAAACAGATAATTATGTGGACCTAAAACATTAGACTTATTAGATCCATTGCGATTGTTAAATAGAGTAAGACTATGCCAATACAGGGCTTACGTTTACAGTTTGAAAATTAACCTTTACGATTACGATTTTAAAGAGCCAAAAACTATTCAGTCCTTGGAATTAAACTGGGACTTTGTGCTCGAATGTTTCATTTCTGACTTAAGTTTGATGAAGCCTCATTGTCTTAAAAAGAAAGATGACCTTCTATGTATCTTAGACTATTAAGGACACTCGTAACATTATATATGATAGATACATTTAACTTAATCGTACCAGATGAGTAGCGACAGTACAATATCAAAATGGGTTGTTTAGTCACTCGATAGTCGACAGCCTGTGCAAGCCCTAAAAGTGTTAAAGGCGGATCAACTATCGATCGTTTGGATTCGCCATTGTTTCGGCATGCGGGATCATCCAAATATCGGTCACCGGTTCACTACAATATGTACCAGTGTGTATTAAACACGATTATTCTTTAACCGCAGTTTAATTCGGAACTGAATATCATTTTACTATTTCATGTTATATTTGGAATATGTGTTAATTGTCATTTACAGTGTTTCATTATGGATTTACTTTGTATGGTTTAAATTGGATATTATTTTTTTTTTGATTTTATATTCTGTAGACTAGTTACTGAAAAAAATCACTTAATTCTCTTTATTGTCAACACTTTCCAGTTCCCTCTCATTACAAGAATTTTCCTCTAGCGATTTTCAATGAAGAATCTTATCAACACCAGGAAACCATTACATGAAACACCACCATAGCGCAAAATGCCACCGATTCTCTACTTAAACATAGTTTTCAAATGTTCAAGTCTACTGGTTTAACTTATAACGGTATGGACATTAAATAAATGTGTTCCGCATAAGTTTGATGATCACAGAATCATAGGATCTTGGAACAATGAGGCCCCGCCCACTGGCTGGGAGATGTTCCGTCTTGTTTCTATGTCTCCTTTTTACATTGAAGCACTTTATACGCAGTAGGCTCTCGGTTAGAAGGTGCGTGGTACAAGTTAGAAGTGGTTGAAGTATTATTATTATTTGTATTTTTATAGCTGACACAAAATTTGATGAATTGTAAAGGTAAAATAATTTTCTGGAATATTACAACGTTAATTGTTTCTCAATAAAATAAAAAGTTGTTTGCCTCGTTGGCCTAGTGGTCGCAAGTACGACTGCCGGGCAAGGGGTCTCGGAGTCCTAGCAGTAGTAGCATGGAGTCTGGAATTAGGCTCACCCCCTATTACATGAGACTCATAACATAAATAGTAAAAAGTGGGTGTTACATTGTACAGTGGCATAATGTGCACCTCTGCCTACCCGAAATCGATAAACTCAAAAACATATTGCGTAATTCATTATACAAACTTGTACTTTTGTACATTTACAAACACTTGAGCAATCCTCTAATTACGAAGAAAATTTTTATGTGTCTTCAAAACCCTACCAGTCCAAGGTTTATATCTCACAGTTACTTATACCTCTAGATAGAATAGGAAATCCTATTTTAAGTGAACGTGTTATTGTGGTATTATGATGGTTTGAACCAAAAAACATATTGTATTGTAAGGCTTGTTAAACACATTCCGCTGGTCGTTCGTAACTTGGATGTGACTCTATGCTAGACGTGCGTATGTCTATGCAGGACACAGTCAATGAACTGGCAGAGGTCAGGTGAAATTATCTCGTACGGTGCGTCTTACGCGACATCTGACTCACAATGGACGGATACAGCTTTATCTCGTCACTGATGCTCGAGAATTTGGTGACAACTCACGATAAAGCCTTGGAAACTTTAAGAAAAAATCCTGGTAGGTATAAAAAACGTGTCGCGGGTTCGATTCCCGCACGGAACAACACTTTGTGCGATCCACAAATTGTTGTTTCGGGTCTGGGTGTCATGTGTATGTGAACTTGTATGTTTGTAAACGCACCCACGACACAGGAGACAATCCTAGTGTGGGGCAACGTTAATTAAAAAAAAAAGTAGGTAGGTAATAATATTTATAGTGAAGTAAGCTTTAATTACTGTTGAAAAATGCAAAATAAAAGCCTAACCTAGCTTTCTAAGATGATTAATAATGAGTTGTTAGGCTGTGACTGTATGATATAAAATCGAATAACACAATTTCAGCAGCTTCAAAAGCATGTTTTATACAAACGTTACTTTATTTACCCGTGTTTACATAAAACAATTTGTTTTGGCGCCTAGCAGCAGCGATGGCAATAAAACATATCGTTTAATCTGTCGAATGGAGTGACACTAAAGTCATTAGGGTGCCCTTAGTCTCACATTGTATTTTGCATTCGTTAAGATTGCAATAAGCCGGTCCACGTTCAAGACGTTCAATGACACTCGGCGAGGGGGTTAGAGGCTGCGACAGTGCAGCCGACATCTCGCCCGCTATCGCTCTGAGATCTGTCCACATGAGTTTAGCTGTGTTGCTTGTAGTGTGACAAGCATCAATTTAGTGTGACACGATTTCAATCTTAATGTCGTAATTATATATCTCGGTTGGTAGGTTTACATACTACAGATGGGATATTGATACTCATTGTACATATATACGAAATATTGAACTTTTTGTTTAAGCCCCATACTATTTAAGTATTTAAATCTCTTAACTTTTGTAGATTTAGTATAATTGATGTATATATTTATAGAAAATTAATGTAATTGTTAGTTTCATTTATGAAATATGCTTTGTGTTGGGCACTTACCTAATATTAAAATTATTATCCATTTTAGTGTGACCGCTGTCTGACCGATACCAAGTCAGTGAGGTCATTGGTGAAGCATGCCTTGCTTTTCGAATTACTAATCAGTTATTTTATTCATGTTTAGTCAGTTAATGAAAATATTATTTATTGTAATTAAATTAGTCTGTCACCAAATTAAATATTATTATAGTTTTTCAAAGTTGAAATTCTACTTATCCTATCTCCTACGTAATTATACCTTTCCTACAGTAAAAAATATTGACCTCTATGTGCAAAAGCTTAGCGAGCAAAACAATGAGAAAACCTACATAAAAAGTAGGGCAATGACAATTTTTAACTAAAATCCATAACTAAAGATTTAGAAGACTAGATAAGGGTTTATCTCGCTCTGTATTAGATATTAGTTAATAGGCGTAGACGCTGCGACTCAGTCGCAGCGTCTACGTCGATAGCCGATGCGATTCGACCGGGCGTCTCATACGCATTACTTCTTATATAAATATATATATAATATCTACGTACACTTTGTAGATATTAAGAAAGATTACTCGCCAGGATTAACTAAGCACTCCATTTAATACTCTTGAAGTATTTGAAGTAATCAGCCTTCTTAGATGAGCCATTTTTTGGAGTTTGAATAGTAAGATTTTGTAATATTACCTTTTTATATTGCAAGTGAAAGTGATATGATTACATGTGATTTTATATGGATTTAAAACTCACAACACATAAGCATGTCACATAATGCCCATTTATAATCTTCGAGAAGGCAATACCATTAAAAAATCTGTGGTGAATTTTTGAACCAAATTAAAACAACTGACAAATAAAAAACAACAATAATTTAGAATGCAAGTCTCGCTATAGATTTGATTAAAAAGAGAAGCTTTCTCTTTACATAATGACGGCGGCATCCAATGGTTGACGAAATCAGTTCAATGCAGTCTTTCACTTATGCAACCTCTTTGGCAAGCATACGTGGAGAGTACGAACAAACAGCTACTTATGAAAGCGATGTAATAATCTCTCAGTGTCGTTTAAATAAATGGCAGTAGGTATGCATATTTAAGAATAATTCTTAATACCTATTGTTGTTTAGTTGAAAATACCCTAGAAATAACATTATTTCACCACTGAGGGGAGCTAGTAGGGCTGATGCCCTATACGGAGCCGTGAAAGGCCTAACGAGTTGTCGGCCCAGGCTCGAGGAGTGGTTTTTAGTCAGTAACAGTCTGATACTCCTAACACCAAGGTGGGAGAAGTCATAGGATGATCCGCCCTAAAAAAATAAACAAAAAAGAGACAATTATTTGGCTTGTGTACGGAACCTACGACACATGTCAATTGACTGAAAATCGCACCAGCCACGTGGAGTTCCAATTATAGTTTTCAATCCATAAGGCGGTAAGATAAGAAGGCAGTATTAAGATTTAGTACACATTTTTCTCACCCCTATTTCAACAACTTCAGTAAAATTCCGCTCCGAAAAGATTACATTTCACAAAAACATGTTGTCTCAAATGTGTGTTTTAATATACTGGAAACATTGGAATTGAGAATATTCGTTCTACTAGAATTGCTTTAGAAAATAACAATAAAAACAAATGTAAAAAATCTAATACTACTACAATAAAAGTCGATAGCAACTAGCGTTTTCAGTTAACTGATCATCAACCTTGGGATGAACCTACAATAATGCCTGTAGGTACTCCTATATTATCATTATTCATAATCGTGTTTTCTGTACGACAATCGTAGGTATAACCTATCCATTGTTGCATGCAAACCCCATTATTGCTTTATACTTAGGTATCATTTGAATAACATATAAGGTCAACTGACAACCGTCACACACCTCAGCTGTGGTTGTAAATATAAAGAGATGCGCCAAAAAATGTATACAAAAATAAACGGCGAAGGTTTTACGGAGCGAAATCTACGTGGAAATATCAACGCGGCTCTTGCTCTGATGACGAGTGCTAGTGATGGGCACGAGCTTTCCGAATTGTCGATAATTTTCGCTTATTTATTCGATTCATTTTTGTTTGCTATCAAAAATTTTAATTTTCAAATACTACGAACACTTTATTATAAACTAATTTTTTATAAATTATAGTTTTATGTATTGTTAAATTTTGCATAGCTTAGGCTTGTTTTCCTTTGTTTTTGTGGTTTAAAATTGTTACTGTCAACTTGTAATCATCGTTATTTTAAACTACATTTAGCTATGACCATCGCTATTATTTAGAATAGATTATGTCATTGTGGTTGCCCTTCAATATTGTAAAGTGAAACGTGTTATCTACATAGTAATAGCATGTGTAGTGACAGCCAATAAATAACTAAGTGCATGAAATGCATAGTTACGTGAATCAATAAAGTAAATAATTATGATAATCTGGTTAGAGGAAATTCAGTCATAATTGCACGCAAAAAAGGTGCTATTGGTCTTTTTTTAAGGACATTTTACTATATCTAAAAATGTCCTAACTTTTTTAAAATACACAATATTCTACTTGTTCATGTATTATGATACTTACATATTTATCCTGTATAGTTTTTTAAGCGATGAATGTTCGACAGCAAAAATGAGTCATGAAACCAAATAAAGTCCTTTAAATAAACCCACAACCAAAACTTAACCTTCCATGAATACTAAAACAACTAGACGATACTATTTTACGATAACAGCAAACATTTTGAAGTGTAAAACGATGATTCAATTTAAATAATTTATAGTTTACTTGTTTGCCAGCGCTAAAGACAATGAAGGTGACTACAACGAAATAATTGCTATTGTATTTCTCACACCCGACGCACTTGACAATGGCGTGTCATTGTGTCCGATATAATTCTTACCTCACTCTTGAGCCCGAGCAGACGTGATCCGATTTATTAATCATTATTTTCGTCACGGATCAACCTTCGGTGGCACTCGAACACTTCATTACCGCTAATTATAGCCTGTCCAATGTTCAACCTAAGGTAGATGACTCCCGAGCTTAATCAAATGAAGCCATATTTTTAAACCTCTCATTCAACTGTGTGTAAATTGTAAGTGCCCACTTAGCACTTTAATTAAACCAGACTATGCATACATAGTGCAGTAATTACATAACAATCTACATGCAGCTACAGACTATGACTACAGAGCATAAATGTATAGAATATCTACATTTCTTTTTCCCAAAATTATGGTAACGTGTCGTAGTTTATCCCCTCACTATAGACAGTTGAGTTCTCCGTTGTTGCTTTTTTTCCCATTTACGAGTTTCACGGCGACCGTTGCCTGAAACTTACACGTACCCAGAATATAAATGCTAAGCACCATCTCTTTTCCACCAGTACATACAGACACGCTCTGTCTCCTTCTTCCCACAAATAAAAATGTGTAGCCACCTCAATGTTCAAATAGAAATTGCAATATCCATTTTCCCGACGCGTTTAAAAGTGAACCTTGTTCGCAGTTGAAGTAAGGCTGTTATTTAAGTATCTTAGGGAAACATTTTAAGGCACTTTACATTTGCGAAAGGAAAATGTTGTCTTTTTCGAACCAGTTGCAGTTAAAATCCTCCGTCCCTGTTGCCTGCCCGTTGTGGCTGGGCATATCTAAAATCATCTGGACCAAGTAAAGCGATTACTTCAGCAGCGACTTTTTGAAATTGTGCAAACTTATTAATTTCGGCATTTAGGCGGCAAATGGCGTTCGCAACAAATGACTTTAGAATTAAATAACATCAAACAATTTAAAATAACGTCCTCTGGTTTACGACGCTGTGTATTTACGAAACGAATGAAGAGTGTAGGTAGTGCAGTCTAGCAGTTATTCGTCATCCCACTCAGGTCGTAACAAGGTACTGAGGAAAACTAAAATTATTATTCCACCTACGAGATTTCTAAATGTATTAAATTTAGCTATATCTACATAGGTTACGTGTGAAATTATAAAGTTGTCTTTGTTCTGCCGATAGAGAGCCTCTAGTCACTTTACGTGTAGTGAAGTTCAGTCAACGCCTACGATCATAAATATCTTCAGACTTGCTGTAGTATAAATTCTGTAGTTTAATAACAATATGACAAAAGAATGATTGCTGCATTGACTCTAGAAGACCAATATCGTTCGGTTTGACACCTTAACAAATAGCTCCATATTTACTTCAAATGACAAAAAAGTTACGTATCACTGTTTGCCTTTTTAATTATGTATTTCGTGTGATAATTCATAGTCATAAATCATAGAATAGGGTATACATATCATTTAAATGAATTACAAAAGTCAACAATGCACCTGCTAAATAGAAAGATCTGAAAACGAATTTAAATAAAGCAAAGTGATTTGCAATTTATTTATCAGAAGCTCGGTTCCATGTCAACAAAATACATATTCACATCAGTGCAAATGTAAATAAATAGGAATGCAATGGGAAAACCGCAGACACTATAAACATACAATACAAATCGGATCATCAAAGTGAAATCATTGCAACATTACCAACAAAAACAAATGTTTGCTTTGTCAAACGAATCGTCTGCGCATCTAAAATTCAGAAACAAAATATTTCATGGCAATAAACCATTGCCTAAAAAGCAGGATCGTCGATTACCAAACAAAAACAATGAGCGTTTAATTTGCAAAATTCAAATCACCCGCGCGTCGAAAAGTCCAAAGCGAAATAGTGCAATTGAGTGCGTGAGCGCATCCAGGAATGTCGGGACTCAGGACATCGTCCCGGACCGGTTTCACACTTCACCGCTCGAACTTACCGTATTACACATTCAACTAACTGGTGAATATCATAATGATGTAGTATTTTCTAATCAATACTAAAGACTAATGTAACTAGAGGCTCCTGACGATATTGCTAAATATCAACTTAATTTTCGAATATATTTTAGTATAGAGGTACTAACCGTAAAGGAACTTATGAAGGTTATAGAAACAGTACTGGAGCGTGATGACGAACGACGTAGAAAACATGACAAAAATAGGATTCAAATACACCTTGGAATTAATTTCTCATAACAAAGACAGTGATCACTGATAAGCTTTCGAGCACTGATTTAACCTTACCTGTTTAGAAATTTAACAGCATTTACTTAAAACTATACGACTGCAATGAATTCTGCTTGCCGCACTCTGCAGCAGAACATGTAATTCCGCAACATTTTCTTTTGGTACCACAATCGATGGTGCCTTATCTACATGTTGAGATGAATCTTCGTATTTACTGATCATGGTCAAACCAGTAGTAAAGATCACAGCCTATAGTAGGTACTTTAGAATATTTTTATTCATCGGCACCACAAATGGCTGAGCTATCTGTCTTCGTAACGTTTAACATTACATACGTGGCCCACGGTTGTAGTAGCTATAAAATTCAATTAAACTTCATACTAACCCAATGTTACTCTATTTGCTTCAACAATTTCAGCAGAAAATTGCATTACAACACCTCATGGGTTTCTTGGTAACTGTTGGCAGTCATAAGTTGCAAGAAATACTAATTTAACCGTTGACATTTGAGTACTAAGTAATGCATTCACACACTAATGAACTAGTATTGATCTTCAGTCGTACGGCCATTGTGCGGCCAATGTACGTGATTATATACAGGGTAGCACACTCGTATACCTATAATCGAATTAGCAGTGCCTATTACGCTCTGAGTTGGATGGAACTCGTACTGTTAATTAGGTGACTTAACTCCTTGTAGTATGGTTGATTTAGCCGAAAGTGTTCCAATTATTTGGTGACTATAAAAATGCAGGGATCTTCCAATTATTGAAAGGAATAAGGTTAAAAATATAAGAAAATATCGAAATATTTTCCTTGAAAGTTTTGACTTTCAATTTCTTACAAAATCATAATATACATAATAGACGTAGCAAGGCGCAGGAGTTGACTATGAGGCAAGTATGCTTGACAAAATAATAAATAATTGTTAGTTGAATACAGGTATCGTTTAGGTAAATGCGATGAATTTGACTAGTATACTGGTAATTGAAAACCAATCATCTCTGTACATCTGTAATTGAACAAACAGGACTTTAAGTTTTACTAGCGCCATCTATTGAGCGCAAAAACGGAGTTCTTCTAGTTTAAATAATAAAAAGGTACCTGTAAGGTAGCTCAAGGGACTGTAAAGATATTTTTTTATAAAAATGGAGTGCATGATCGTCAATCATGACACACGTACGCACATAAACATTTGAGTATAACACGTTAAGTGGTACAAGTAAGCTTGTGGACAAGATTTACGTTTTAGTCTCCTGCTGTTAAGCTCTCCCCATACATTATTATGTTTAGTTTTAATAAATTATTTTGCGCCCTGTAAATTACGCTTTATGGAGATAACGAGGTAGCTAAGTACTTTTGTATTTAGAGTAGGTACTTCCAACTTTAAGTGTCTTATATGTATGTATTTGTGACCGTTCGGCAATTCAAAATTTTCATTTTCTTTTTGTTCAGGCTTTAAGTAGACGATAGATGATACAGATAAATAAGAATTTACTCAATTCCTAACCCTTCCATTTAGTAACAAAATCAATAGGTGGAACAGGAATCATAAAATATTTTATTACCTACGATAACTTAATAAAAGGTTAAATAGTATCGCGATCCATCGATTGAAAAACTTCTTGATATAATTAAAGATCACTGAAGACATAAGATGATAACTTTTCCACCTGACCGTACCTAGAAAAGCAAACACAATTCGGCTTCCTCATCATACAACAACAAACTAGGTGCGTAGTTTATGACTACATTAATTATGCTTAAGCATATCCTAATTACTGTAATGGTATTAGCCTGAACGCGAGGGCGGTCAACGGAGAGAGGGGCGATTCACGTGCTTCGAAATACTGATGTGAATTCCGTATAATTATGTCTATACATAAATACTTGGCATTATGTCGGAAACAAAGCGATTTACTAGCGAGGTAATTAGTTAAGATCACGTTATCGTCAGCTGTTCTATTGAGGAAGTTAGTTAATCAAGCGACGCACCTTGTATTGTATGGTTTAAGGAAATTGAATTTAGGTTGAAAGTAGTTTGCATAATTTCTCGAGTGATTTTCGTAATTTGTTGATTTTGTCAATCATATTGTTCATCATGCAGTTACTTACTTCTTGTGTTTGCAGTCTGCATTAATTATGTCAACATTGATTAACATTCTGTGATAACACATGACATTATCTTAAACAGTATTTTTAATTTCCATGATACATCAATTAAAAATCATAAATAAAACTTCGTAAATGAAAGGATTAATACTGACATCTCTATGCAATACATCCGCACGCATAAACTGACTAAAAATAGACGAATTGTATGGCTATTAATTAAACAGGACGGTTCCAACGACTTTTTGATGGACTTATCAACTAAATGATTTTTTACGGACATGCCTCAGTAGAATTCCTTTGTAGAAGTATGTATAAAAGACCTTTAAGTATCTGTAGGAGTAATTAATTTTCACGTGTCGGATCTGATCTTTTAGATTACTAAATTAGCACCGGTCACTGATCACCTGTAACTACAAATACATCGCAGTGGGCTAGTTACGTTTAAATTCACTCAGGAACATTGATACACGATAGCTTTAACGTTTCAAGTAAAAGTTCGCTTCCGAGGTAATTTTTAAAGAGTTATGGTGTGAGGAATATCACACAGTGTGTCATCTTTGTAATTAAGCAAAGAAGGCGTCAGAAGACGGGGGGTTGCGCCGAGGAGAATGTTCTCGGATCTCATTTCCATGCAAATGAGGGTAGCACTTGTTATACATCAGATGATGGTAGGCAGACGCGATAACAGCACTGCCGAGCGACGAGACAACGTACAACTCGGTCGGGTTATACTTGATCGATAAGTAATACGTTATGATAATGACTTCGACATGCCGCACACTATTTAGACTTGAGACGACTCTTAATGAAAAACAACACTCATGGAAGTAGATTCAAAATCGGATCTTAAGGAACTTTTTAACTAGATGTTGCTAAATCGATATAAAATTCAAGACTAACTTAATTAGCGAACTAGTGTATAATCTTTGGGATGGAGTTTACAACTTCGGTTAGTCTAGCTCCCTCCTAGCTCTAATGTTAGCCGTAAGTTTTGTTTAAATTGGCTAGGTTTTTCATGAAGGAACTTACAAAAGTTAGTGGGAGTACTTAGCTCCCAATACAAGGAATAACTGTAGCCTCCGAAACTAGTCCTTGTTGCCAAGATCAAACCTAGTTTTCTAATTCCAACCCTATATCCTAAGAAGTAACACTATGAGTAGAATCAGCATAATCTATTCTCACATCCGCTTCAATTAATGTTGGGCGTTGATCATATTAGAAATAAAAACAATAAATATTTCAAAAATCGTTCAGTCCTTTAATTGTAACAAACTATCTAACTAAGCCTAGTTTTTACATCTAAAAGTCTTTCAAAGACGACATGAACTCTCATGTACTCTCTTTCTCTTTTTCTATTTCATCAATCAGTTGTAGTATTCCCATCTTCAATTTCCTCTTCTCTCTGATTGTAAAATTCCTTATGTCTGGTAGGATACTTTTGAAAAATGTGAGATCTTCGTTGTCATCGTCTGTGCTTGAATGACCTTCAAATGAGTACTTTCTCTTCTTACTTCTATCATAAGATTCACCTGATCTTGAAGACTGTACTGTGTCTGTTTCTTGTTGTTTGTCTACTCTGGTACTAACGTCAGGTTTGATATCAATATGATTCCATTCTTCTTCATTATACTCATTTGATTCGTCAATACCATCAACGTTAACGTAGTTACAAGCGTCGCCGTGTGTTACTTCTGATTTATCTTGTTCTTCTTGTTGTTGCCTAAAAAGGTTTAAAAGTTAATTACAATGATCAATCATAAGTTTCAAATCCATTATTATCCATTATAATTAATTCAGTATGTCTCACGACAGTTATAATATAATAATAATAATAATAAACTGTGGATAAACTTTTGCCCGCAGGGCACCTTGAGGCGAGGTGACGGGCATTAGCGATCCCGCGGGCTACCATCATCCCGAGTGCTCCAGGGAGAAGTCACCGTTCCTTCTTCTCCGGCTTGCCTTAATTGGCTGGCTGGAGTGAACGATGACAAGGAACAGGTCTCCCACCTCTGGCTTGCCTTCATTGGCCGTCCAGAGTGGAGTCGCGAGAGCAGTGATCCTGCTCGGAGGGTAAGAAACTATTCGTAAGTCGCGAGTGGGCCAGGGATGCAGGAGGCTTCGGCTGGAGCAGATGATCTGAGTAGAAAGCGGTGGTAGTTTCTTAACCCTTCAGCCACTCACATTCTCGTTGCCCCTCTGTTGCTATATCTAGCAACCATTCCCGGGGCCCGGTTGGTGAGTTGGCGAGTCTCCGCCTGCCATTTTTACGTGTAAAAATTACATTGTTTCGGCAGGTGTCATAGTCATCCATAGTTCCCAATTTACCAGTCCACAGCAACCCATCCATAGCCCTACCTTTTTTTTTCCATTATTCACAATAGTCCTACACTAACCGGGGACTGTCCTTGGGTGCATTTCCATAGTGCATAAAGGGATAGTCGCCGGTTTGTGTCTCCATTACATTTAGATTAAAGTTGTCTAAAGGGCCTCTGCGCAGTTGGCTTAGGCCCCTCGTACGCCTCCCAAATGACCGGGACCCTGTGGTCCCGTGAATGGTAAAGACATACAATAATAATAATAATACGTTTATTTGTTAGAATATTGTTACAAAAGGTGTTACAAATAAATTTATGTTCTGAATATTCTGCTGTTTCCAGCGTACAAATATTAAAAGTTAAATTTAAAACAAGGCAGGTAAAAACATACAATCAAAAATAAAAAATTGGATCATATAGACGATTAATTATCACAATGTAGTAAAATTATTTTCGGTACAAAATTAAGATTATTCTTACAATTTACTTAAAGGATAATAAAAAGTCGTCTAGGTTGAATTTAGAATTAAATTTTTCATTCAAAAAATCATTTGTTGAATAATAACATTTATGCAAAAGAAAACAAAACAGCTTCTTTTTAAATTCCATAAGATTAAGGCTTTTAAAACCATTTGGTAATTTATTATAAATACGAATTGCCATACAGTATACATTATTAGAAAAAAGTTGAATTCTTTGTTGTGGTACACATAACTTATGAGTATGTCTGCTTTTTCTTATTACAACATTATTATGTTTTTGAAATAAACCTATATTTTTATGCACAAAGATACACAGTTCGAATATATACAGAGATGGGAATGGTAGAATTTTTAACTTTTTAAAGAGTGGAACACAGCTATGTAGTGGGTCGACTTTACACATGGAGCGAATACATTTTTCTTTTGGGCTCGAAATGCTTTAATAATGTCTACGGAGTTGCCCCATACTATGATGCCGTAGCGGAGAATAGATGCTACGTATCCGTGATAGGCACAAAGTGCTGCATTGAGACCGGCTACCCGTGTTATCCTATGTAAAACGAATACAAATCTTTGTAGTTTAGTGCATAATTTGTCAATGTGTATTTTCCAGTTACAATATTTATCCAATGTTATACCCAAAAATGTTGTAGCTTCGACTTCCTCTACAACGCTATTCGCATATTTTATTTCCAATTTCTGACGTTTATTATTATAAGCCTGGAACTGTATAAGTTTGGTTTTACTAATGTTGACGTGTAAATTGTTGTCTTTAAGCCATTCTATTAATTTGTTTAGTGTTTCGTTAATCTCCATTTCGTACTTTGTGATATTGTTATCTGTGAGTTCGATATTAAGAGTGGTATCATCGGCGTATAAAATGCATTGATGTAACATTAGGCAAGTCGTTGATGTATAATAAGAATAGAAAGGGTCCAAGTATGCTACCCTGGGGAACACCACATGAGTTTTGATGAAAGGCAGATCTATATGTTTTTTTCTCTGATAAGGTAAGCCTTGAGATCTCTACACTTTGTTGTCGATCACTTAGATAAGTTTCAATCCACTGTAACGCTTTTCCCCTAACACCATAGCGATTCAATTTAAAGAGAAGTAACTTGTGATTCACGAAGTCAAAAGCTTTTGACATATCGAGAAATATTGATGCTATTGGTCTTTTGTCATTTAAACTTGAAGTAATCATCTTTATAAGAATAAAACATGCAAGAGTTGTTGAAATTCGTTTAAATTTTCAATGTTTAAACGAATTTGAATTTATATTTTTCATAGGACCCAAATCACAGAAGGTATGTTTACTTTCTTTTAAAAAAGTACCTTAAATACAAAGTAAGTAGAATAAGAAACTTACCCTTTAGACCTCAAGAAGGGTTCCAAAAATCTTAAGTGATCGCATAGGTAATATTTCTTGCAAGTATTCTCACTACTGAAGGGGCTCATTGCTAGTTTGGACTTGTATCTATTGAAGGAAGACCTTATTCCTTTCCATTTCACCTTGAGTTCTTCAACTGCAAGCCAAATCCAAATTAAGACAATTAATTTGATAAGTTTTATGTTGCGTTACTAGTTATAACAGAGTACAATTGATGTCATGACTAGTAGATGGTGACTTTTGATTCTAACTTCTGGAATAATCACCATATATTTTTAATTATAATAAAGACATTTCGATGGTTATTGATACATAACATTGTAGACATTCTATTTATTTTTGCAGTTAGCAAATGTTTTACGAAGACTGAAAGTATTAGGCAGTGTTTGCTTCGCGCTCGACTTGGCGGAGGCATTGCCGTGCCCCATATAAATATGAACACTGCTACATTAATATCCCCTTTCCTGTTATAATAATAAGGCTTAAATTAGGTTAAATGTATACTTACTTGTGCATTCTTCGTTCAATTCTGTTCTCACATTATTCGCAACTTTTGTCCAAGCCATCTCTGAAAATCGAGTTCTGTATGTGTCCAAACTTGCATCGTAGATTTCTGGGTACCGTTGGATTATTTTTACAAACTCAATCATCAGATTTTGACTGTCTCTCATGGTGGTTACCTGTTGAATAATTTGAGTATTAATTAAAAATCGAGTTTTAACTCGTCGAATACCGGTTTTGTAGACACAATTATAGAACAATAGGTTGCGGTCACCGGTGACCGCTTGGTGTTTGACAGTTTAATTAATTAAGTATATTTTACGATAGTTATTATAAAAACATAATTTGAAAATGTTACTGTTACTAAGAACGAAAAACTAACAATTTCATTGATTTGAGGTCGTAGTTACTTAGCCCATTATACCTCTATTCGACAGTTCTACTTGATAAAAAAAGACATAATATTTAAATGAATTAAAAAAAATATTATGATTTTAATAACATTTAATCTTTATTCCTTGGTTGCCTTCGATTAAAGTCATATTAATACTACACGGTTCCTCGTGGTCCGCCTACATACAAACAAAGACCACGTGCCTAAAGGTTATAGGAAGAAAGAGGTAAGTTCAACATTGGATCACAAATATACTTTCAAATTGGTTCCGATTCTAAGGAAATATTCGATTGAACTCTACGCCTTATATTATTATGTTTCATTTTGTTTAATAGATCAACTTATTTTTTGGCCTCTTTAAAGATACGTGACGTGATAATACGTTGTTAAAGTGGTTCTAACAATTGATGTTCGGATGCAAAGTTAGAAAGAGAAATCACCACGCGTTGTGCCAAGTTAGGTTGCGCGAAACACAGATTGAATGGTAGGTACTTAGTGATAAGTAGTTTAAAATTCGATTACATAATATACAATTTACAATAAACATACAGCGACATATTGCACTTCCTACCATCCACCAATCACATGACACATTCAAATTACAGTTACATTACAATCAGTCGGTGATATCTAACATTTAAGTAAATTAACTCGTCGAGTACCGGTTTTGTAGACACAATTATAGAACAATAGGTTGCGGTCACCGGTGACCGCTTGGTGTTTGACAGTTTTTAGAAAGTTCATTATACAACAAGTTGTACATTAACAAAATAAAATCAAATACTGAAATAATATAAAACTTACGTAAATAGTTCCAGAGTTGTTATTAAGGAAAATATTTGTTTACACGATAAAACACTGTGACCTTCCTCTCAACTCGTAGTATACTGACGCGCCACAGAGCCACGCAGCGCTCACTCCGTCCTACTTTAACACTTACATCAGAGCGAGACAGAGCGATGCGGTCGTGCGACGCCACAGGGACGCGATGTTGCCATGCCGTTCTAACGTCACCTACATGCCAGATATTTGTTCAACACACACATTTCCACGCTCAACATAAAATAAACTACAACTCGGCTGCATAAGACTCAAATTACAATGTAGATTTTGTGTAGATAAGTTTGTAGCCGTTTGGCGCGAAACTCTTCGTGACTCACGCCGCCGTATCGCTGCCGACATAGTCACTTGTCAACGAGAATTTTTGTGTTAATTATACATTCATGGATAAAATCACGATTAGTGTTGAACAACTACTGAAAATTATATTGTATATTTAGATTTTTTTAATTGTCAGCTCGTTTTGTCACGCTTTCTGTTCGTGTGTTATTAATTGCGGATATTTTAAATATAGAAGCTCTTTCTTTTTTAACGGATGAATTCTAATACAGGTTGTTTTATTTTTGTTAGTAGGTACCCTGTGTAATGGTTTAGTTATTTTATTTGATATCGAAGGTAGAAAGATCAAGTGTGAGTGAAAGAATGTGGAATGAGCCAGCTGCTCAAGCAGTGTAAGTAGTTTGAGGGAAAGGTTTTTTGCAGAATGAAGTAATTGAGGACGAGCCTACTATTATCCTGTTTGATACTATCGACTTTTACTAAACGCGATTTTAAATATTCATAAGTAGTACTTTGACATTAAATGCATCTTTGACCACGTGTTATTAAAGTAAAAGGCATTCTTTATTAATCTTTCAATCTCATATGATTGGAGGGGATGTAATTGCAGGTGAAGGGTTAAGAAGTAACAACAATATTATGTTTAAGTAATCTTTGTTGTATAGGCGTCTTACGGTTTCTTGTTAGAAGTAAGGCCACCCCTCCCAGGGGTGTCGTAGAAGTAATAAGGGATAATGCAGGGGAAGACACCATCTTCGTACAAACTAATAACTCGCTTCTAAGTAATAATGTTATTTGAGTTCGTCAACCAGTTATGTCTTGAGTACTTCATGGGATGCAATCTTCTAGAAGGTTTTTCACTTTGTCGTACTTTTTGTACGTAGAAACATGTTCATCAGTCATGAATTAATTCCCACAAACTTAGCTCTTCTTTTCGAATTGTACAGGAGCCATCATCAACATAGATACCTTTAAGAAGACAGACAATAACAAATTGACAATCGAACCATCCAGAACAATTTGCACCTGTATTTTGCAAGAACCATGTCACGTATATTTATATCGACAGTAAAATAAGAAAAAAATATTTGACGATCATTAAGAAGGAAAAAGAAGCAAAAGTGAAACC
The DNA here is from genome assembly GCA_038387885.1 of Spodoptera picta. Classification (NCBI taxonomy): domain Eukaryota; kingdom Metazoa; phylum Arthropoda; class Insecta; order Lepidoptera; family Noctuidae; genus Spodoptera; species Spodoptera picta. The sequence continues at coordinate 1,127,544 of JAZHFQ010000778.1, forward strand.
ACAAATCGTATTTTACAATAAAATTAGTTGAGTGTGTTACATCGGGCGGCTGTGTTAGTGTGAGTGCTGCACACATGCAAGGTGATCGCGACATCTGCCGCAGAGCGACGCACGCGCACGTGGCGAGAACACCTTTTGTCTACCGTATGCACCCACCTTTTTACCCAATGAAAACTATTTATAGAGTGGCACAGTTCTAAAATTACATTAATAGTGGACATTGCGTAAACATCCAGTCAAATAAACACAAATAACGATGATGATGGATGCCCAGAATGGTACAGGTATAAATTATGATACGCGACAATTTGTGAATTTATAATATAAACGTTTTTACGTATATTTAAGTATAATGATCCTGCATACGTGTTAACTACCGATAAATTTTACCTGATAATTATAATGCCTTTAAATATTATTACAGATCTTTAAAAGGTTACTAGTTGACTCACATGTCCAACTTTTGCTATGTAAGTAGGCAACTATTATGTCCCATCGAATGCAAATTTAAACCACTTTTTCTTCTACATTCGCTATTTTTGAAACCTACAAAATTGCACACCTACTATTTACTTACATCTAATCTAAAATGAATCTGAATTTGCCCGATGCAGCACCAGTCAATAAGGATGCAGAAAACAAAAAAAGAAATAGATTCCAAAAAGTCAATAATTAAAACGATAGGTAATGCTAAAAGAAGGAAACTTTAAATCTTGATTCTTACAATCTGTCCACTAAATATATCAACTTTAATTAGTGACGTACCTCATAAAATCAAATTAAGTTTTCCTGTGTTTTAGTCTATTAGAACATTTACTAGCTACATATTAATATTGTTTTTATTTTGCATAGCAGCCATGACCTTCTCCATAATTAATGTGACAATTTACGGGACAACTGCACACTGCAAATTGTTTATAATAAAAATATATTGACTTTTAGTCCATTTATCTATGTGATGTTTGTTTCCATTTTCTTCCATTAAATTTTATAAAAAATAGTACTTGTTGAAATGAAGTAAGAGGTAGGCAATTAAGTATTTTAGTAAATACTACTAAACAACAATAAATATGGATAAACGACACTTAAAATTAATTTATTGACTGCCTCGTTGGCTGAGTGATCGCAAGTGCGACTGCCGGGCAAGGGGTGTCGGGTTCGAATCCCGGGTCGGGCAAAGTATTACTGGGTTTTAAAAAATCTCAATAGTAGCACGGAGTCTAGAAATGTGCCCGGTATATGGCAATAGGCTCACCCCCTATTATATGGGACTCATAACATGAATAGTTAAAAGTGGATGTTACATTGTACATACAGTGACATTAAGTGCCCCAATGTGCACCTCTGCCTACCCCTTCGGGGTTAAAAGGCGTGATGTTATGTTATATAAAAGGCGTGATGTTATGTGTATAAAATTAATTTACTGTCACAACGGACAAATATGAGAAAAATAGGGATGGGGAACTAATAAACGAAGCAATGGAACTAATAACTAGAGAAAACATATTGTTTATACTTTACTAGGTACTATTTGGAAGAACAACAAATATGGCGTCATTTGTGAAGTGTAAGAGCCATGCTTCACCACGAATAGATCAGCTTGACTGGAGTGATACCACGGTCTCATAAAAAACCGATGTGAAAGAACGCTTGCGTTATGTTTTGTCGCGTAAATGAGGTTACTGGAGGCCCCAATTATCCCCACCTACCCTAATAACCCTGAATGCCCAACAACCCTCAAATTCCTAATATCCAAAAGGCTGGTAACGCACTTGTAACGCCATCGGTTTTTCGGGTGTAGACGGGCGACGCCGATTACTTACCATCAGGTGATCCGTGAAAGGGTTTACCGGCTTATCCCTTAAAAAAAATGTAAATCACTAGTACGTCACGTCATAATTAATCCTTTTCCAAAACGTGTATCAATGTGACCATACCTTTTTCTCAGCGTTACAGAGGCAGGTGATTATATGACAGGTGCTCTAAACAAAATTATAACTTGCTGCTATACTCGTTGTAATATTTAACGCAATCATCGTATATTTTTTGCACTTCCATATCTTGTATCATTTGTTTAAAATTGATAATAAAGCTGGTGATTTAAATAAAGTCATGCATTAACAAGTTGTTATCTTTTTCTTTATAAAGGTATTAGATTGTGTTGATGTTATTTGTTTGATTACTGTTAGAAACCCATTTGGCAATTTAATGCCAACTATCATTATAATCAACAACACAGGCACAGTGCACTGATGACCTATAGGCCTCCGTTTATTAGAGAGTTTGCTATAATTTTATATATTATCTTATCGGCCTTCAAACCTCCAAGAAAAGAGCATAATCCTTTTTAAAAGGCCAGCAACGCACCTGTGACACCCCTGGTGTTGCTGATGTCCATAGGCGGCGCTGATCGCTTACCATCAGGTGATACGTTTGCTAGTTTGCTTTCATTCCATAAAAAGAATCTCAACTTCTGTCTGGCCAGTTGTACATTGTGGTTTGTCACCAGTTTTTGTCGTGTTCTCTTGGACACCAGGGAACGATCATGATGAGTTAAAGTTAAAGAGCAAACAAATATTTTGTATATATTAGGATAATGATGGCATCTGCACGGTATCATACAGGTATATTAAACAACTATAAAAAGAGAAATGCAACAACAGTATCAATACAATTAGAGGTACAATCAGAAAGTACACAAGTAAGTAGGTACAGAGTATCGACCCCGTTGCCCCCAATCAATCAACTGACAGTCCCCACTAAGAAGTAATCAATAAACAATTCAAATCGGTTACATTTTGAAAATAGCAGACATATGTTCAACACCTTTCATAAACCGGTCGGACGAAGGACATCCGCTTTTTGGTAGTTAAAAAAATCGAGTTCAACATTCTCACAGGAACCGCTGCGTATCCGGTGCGCGGGCGCCGAATAAAAACGATCATTTGTTAATGTCGGAGTTTTGGGCCACCAGGTAACCGCGCTGAGTTTGTGCGCTTTTTGATCCGTCAATATCATACAGTGCAGAAATTGGTGCTTCGAATACTATAAACTTGATTTTATTTTCTGGTTATCATAGTCAATGTCTGAGGGTATTGTCTCATCAGTTGCTTAGTTGTTGCTGTTTAGAGTAAATGCTTGCAGTCAGAGTGAAACTTAAGAAAACAAAAAGAACAAAGACAAGTTCATATCCTGCTTCTCCAATGTGTTTCACTATGACTTGACAAAATTTTTGAGTTAAAATTTTATTTGATAACACTCCTCAATTCGAGGAATTGGAAAAAGCTGCAGGTACTAAGAGCTTTTTCTACATGGGTTGTAACCCTGAAAAACACGATACTCATAGTCAAAATTCTGGAGGTTGTACTTTACTTTTCACCAAAGAAAACCCTTAACTTCAGCTCTCAGCAATCTACAAACCCTCCTTTCTGTCTACCTAGTTGGATAACCCACGAAACGACTAACTATACATATATCCTGGTCTCATTTTTTGTTATCAATAAATATTAACTGTTACAACAAAACTCATTTGTAAGTAACTATGAGTAGCTTTTACCTTTCAAAAGTAGTGCAACTATGTCCGTGTGTCAACCGTCTAACAAAAATAATGTAAAATCTCTCTACAGAACGGTATGATGACCTCTAATCTACATACATACAAATGACTTCCACGCATGGACAACAACAATAATTCGAATGGTTTCCCAGCTTATTTCAACCACTCCGAAAATTCAACACAACTTTTATGTACTAAGATTTAAAGTTCAAAATGGAAGTGAAGATATTTTCGAGGCTGGTGATATCTGTGTCGTTTTTGATGTTTGGTAATAGTTAAGTGAAAGGCTGTATACGTGAGAAAACCGACGCCTATACGAACAATGCCATATTTTGCCGTCATCTGGGCCAGTGATCGATCTGTGTAAATATTTTATTCCCACTGTTGCATGTAAAGAGATGGTAGATAACCACGTTACCATTTTTTTCAAAGCTTTTGTGCTGTTATGCGTTGTATGCAATAGAAATTCACGGTTTTCACTAATTACACAGCGAAAGGAATTCGTAATGGGAAACGATATGGTCGTTCTTAATGGGTTTAAAGAAACATATTTATTTCCATGATTTATAGGAGAAAACTGATTTTTGTCTCATTGGGTTAATGGTGGTTGGTTACATAATATGTAAGTTAACAAATACATAGACAAACAACTTACTCTGTATGATATATCATTGATAATGTCGATACTAAATCCTCTTCTAAGATGGAGAAATTAAAGTGTTTTGATGTTTCTTCCTAACATAAATAAGACTGCTTCGTTGGCCGAGTGGTCGCAAGTACGACTGCCGGGCAAGGGGCAAAGGGAATGATTCCCGGATCGGGCAAAGTATTACTGGAATTTAAAAAAAAATCTCGTGGCACAGAGTCTGGAATTGTGCCCGGTATATGGCAATAAGATCACCCCCTATAACATGGAACTCGAAATATAACACCCATATTTATATATTATCGTGTGCCTGACTTTTCTTCCAAGTCTCTATTAGATAAGGGAGCAAAAAAAGATAGATATACCTAAATTTACATTCACAATTATACACAGTGCGTAACTAATTCGATTATTCTATTTTTTTTTAGATTAGGACCACTCGTAGTTCGGCACGCTGAGGATGTTGACTACTTAACCGGACAACCACTATGGCCGTGGCCACTAACAAGAAGTTAAGGCCCCCAGCCAGGGCAACTAAATGACCGTCGATTATTCTATAGAAGTGGACGTATTATATAGTTTGAATTGAATTAAATATATTCTTACTAAAACAAGATATTTTACAAATTTATTTTGTTAACACATAGTAGTACCTATACCTCTAGTATAAAAAGCTAACAGTTATAAAGGTAAGACACTGACATTGGATTGACCTCAACTGTCATGTGTTGACTTAATGGAGGATGGGACTGAAATAGAAACATCGTTACAGCATGGACGTCAAAAATAATTACCTATTAATGGGTTACTAATATTAATTATGATATTATTATTCAGTATTATTTGGTTATTTATCAGCTGTGATATAGTTATTTAATAAAAAAACTTAAATTAAAACTATTACTTAAATAAAATTAAAACTAGATATTACTAAATTAAATATATACAACTTAAGATTAAAATTAATTATAAGAATAACAAAAACAACGACGTTAGTGGGGAAAGTGCCCAGAAGGCTGGCAGCATTGCCACGTTGTATGGCAATGCTTAACCTCTGACCAAGAAAAAGACCAGCCCTCTGGTCACGAGATGTGTCGACCAGGCGTTTCGAAATGTTTTTGAACAATTTAAGCGCACTCGGACCCCACGGACCTAACGTCTCAACCCCAAACGGCTCAAAGATATAACTACCAGCAAGGTTGTTATACTTGCGACAACAACAACAAATAACACTATACAACCTTGCTGGTAGTTATTTATTAATATTTGTTTAGTTATTTATTTATTTAAAGTTATATACTATATATTTATTTAATTTAAATTCTTAACAATAAATATTCAAAATCATTGTTATCAGAGTATATTAAAAAAAGGTTCGATGGTCGATTCCTAAGTAAGGTCATAAATAATGATTTATAATAACACAACGAGAAGAGAGTGCAACATAGAGATGGGCGTAACACACTCGAACTTTTGAAATAGCTAAGAAGGAGAACAATATTTTTCGGTAATCTGATGTAAATTTTAAGCTCTTATTGTGGTGGATATTCGAGGTGATAATTGTAATGCCTTTGCCTGCCTAAACGTTGTTCAACTAAAGGGTTTGTAATGGCCAACCGACTGATGCGTACGAGTTGCAGATTTGACTGTAGATTTGTTTGGTTTGAAACACTACGTATCAAATTATTTTACTAACGAGTACAGCACAGAATTCGAAAGTGTGACATTTGTATTTAGCATAGAAGAAGATAATTTTAGGCAGCAACGTTATTTTAAAAAAAATGAATAACTTATGACGGGTTAATTCTAAGTCGAATAAAGTCTTCGTGTCCTAATAATGACAGTGTATACGCCTTGAAAGAGTAATTTATTCCCATTAGTCAACGCAAATAAGCAAGCTTTCGGTAACGGAAGCTAACTTTGCATTCGTACGTCATTGTAGGTAGTCATGCGATCCTATATTTAACATTTCATTGTGACCTGAACTAAGTTGACCTTTTTAGAACAGTTTGAGGACTTGCTTGTTCATTTTGAAGGATTTATTGAAGATTTTTTTTCTTTCAATGTTTGTTTTGTGTTATTTTGAATAGTTCCGGTAAAGTGTTGAGTCAACTGGTTTTTTTTAAAGAGGGATAATCATCGAATGACTTCTAACGCCTGGGTGAGGCGGGAGGGAGTGTCAGAGTGTCTCTTTCTGACTAATAACCACCCCGTACCTACTCCTGCCCTTCGAGCCGGAGCCCTGGCAACCCGTTAAGTCCTCCACGACTCCGTATCGGCATCAGCCCTATTGGGCTCCTTCTGTGGTGGTCTGATGGCTCCATTGAGACGCGCGCGGAACGTGATGCGCCATACGCTCAACTGATTGTGAGTGTGACTGCTATGCTATAAAAGTATAATATATTCGGTTTCAAATTTATTTTATTGTCGATAGACACTAATCACTAATTATATTGTAACAGTCTACTCTTCTTCATGAAAAGGATGCTATAATCTCGATTCACGGCAAGCGTACTAGGGATCGTAACTTGAGTCTCAGGTCTATTAGAGAGCGCTGCTGTCTGGTTTCTGTCAAATGCGTAGTCCTTTGAGGATACCCACAAGAAGAGCACGGCTGGTGACAAATATTCAATTCTGATATCATTACACGGCTCATTCTGCCTTCAAATACAATGCAAATATTAAAAATTTTGACGATCAAAAGAAAATAATGTTTGGAAACGATAAAGCAAATCGCACAATTACCGAGTTACGCAATAGTTCATGGGCTAACCGCGAAGGCTGTTTGGTATTCGACTCCATTGTTACGTAATCTGTCACGTTAAGAAGTATTAATACCTTCACGTAACAATATACATACGTACTTATATTTATATGTGTTATTTGCACGTGTTTATTATCGATAAATAGCATGGAAATCATTACCGGTGCTTAGCTAAAGGATCTGGTCTAATACAATGGTAATTCTAACAGGCGGATAGCCTCGTGGCTGCATGTCTTTTCTTTTCTCAAAATAGGTGCGATATAAATACACAGCTCTCGTTTTTGAGGGGGGAATTCATCAAATGACACCACCCGATCTAGTCAATTTCTGACTAAAACAACTTAGTACTTAGTATAGTCGTGGTGGCACGAAGGTTTAAGACGCTTCTCATACAGGAGGTTGCGGATTCGAAACCTACCCACGGTAAGTACCAATGTAACTTTTTCCAAGTTATCTATAATTTCTAAGATTCGAGAGACTTCTAAAGCATCGTGAGTGACTATGGGCTAATTTCTAATTATAAGTTTGAAATCTCAAACCCGCAAACTTGGTGGTTAATGCTCAACTCCACATAAGAAGAGGGCTTTGGTCAGAAGTGGCCACTTATAGGCTGTTGATGTGATGTGTGATGTAGTGTCAAAGTCACCACCACTGATACTCTAGAGGAGTACTCTTGTGCGTTACAGCTATAAAATCAGGTGCTACAAAATTTGACAGGGCTCTTTGCAAACTGTGAAAATTGTGGTTAGTCTTTTAGAGTAGACCAGCATTGGTGTATCAGGGATGGTCGATGTTGTTGTATGCACAGTAATTACCTCTCATTGCTAACCATGTTTCTATGTCCAAAACAAGTAATTGAAGTATGGCTGGCATTACTTTTATTTTAAAAATTCCAGTATTAGTGAAGCGGTTAGTATTTCAGAATCTTTTCAGATTTACCTACTTATTTGATTGAACGTAAACTTACTCAAAAGCATGTATTTTATTTAAATTAAACCATAATTTGATACTTTAGAAACGTCAACAAATATAAAATAGATAGCGCCCGTTTCAAAATGTAGATTCGAGTGGAAAAGAACTAGCAAGAAACTTCATTCGTTACTCTTTTGATTTATCTAAATTGGTATCACAATAAGCAACTATTTAGCTGTTTAATGTCAAATTCATAGTCCATATTACCACACTATGAATCCAGCTTGATAGGGTCAACTATTCCAATCTTAAAAAAAAGACATAATACATTGTTATTATGATTGTCAACCGCAAATCAACAGCATAAATTACAATCAAATACAACCTCTATTTCGTGAGCAATAAGATTTCATATTCAATATTAAACAGTTATAATATGTTCTACCATTAGTAGATAATAAATTAATATGCATGTCAGCATGCTCATTAATTACAAAGAAGTTATTAATCAACAGTTTAAGCTTATAATTATAGTTTCGCCCGCGGGTTTGCTCGAGTGACCTTAGAGTTACGCAAAATTCTTTATTGCTCAATTCTATCTCGATGTAGGTATTGATGATTTGGTCATTAAGGCGTTATTGAATTTTTGTAATATGTGTAACAATAATTGTAACATGATGTTAAACTTTTTGGTTACGAAGTTATCGCAACAAAGACGGGTTCGATGTCTATGTCGTGGAAATCAAACTTTGTGCTGAAGTTGTGCCCAATGTACGGTTATTTTTTTATATCATAAGCCGGCAAACGAGCAGACGGATCACCTGATGGTAAGCAATCAGCGCCGCCCATGGACATTCGAAACACCAAGGCGTTACAAGTGCGTTACCGGCCTTTTGGGAATTGGAAATTTGAGGATTGTGGAGAATTCGGGGATTCGGGAGACGGGGACTAGGGAGGGGGGTTATTGGGCCTCCGGTCCTCCTCACACGACGAAACACAACGCAAGTGTTGTTTCACGTTGGTTTTCTGTGAGGTCGTGGTATCACTCCGGTCAAGCCGGCCCATTCGTGCCAAAGCATTACTCTCCCACAATTATATATATACAGTTATACAGGGTCATCTACTTTTCTTCCTGTTTTTAAGTTATTAAAAATCCTGTTAAGTTATTCGTTAATAAGAACAGTTGTTTATGGTCTCGATGATTTTTGTATGTGTTACAATATTCTAGGAAGAAAGAAAAAAAAACTTTATATCACACACAAGTTACATGTTACTACAGATTAGTCATACAGATAGTCTGAGTTTATAATTACTGGGTAAATGTTGATGTCCCAAGTCTGTGGTGAAATGGGACCAGTTCAGCATGTGCGAGAAAGGGTCTTGCGCTGATATTCTACTGGCCCCTTAAGTGACTCGCGGACGAACAAGTCATTAATCGGTTCAATTAGCAATTTAAATTAATTAAGTAAACAAACAAAATATATTACCAGAAAAAGGTATAACCAGGCAGTTATATAAGTAGCTACATTAAAAACTTCTACTGTGTACTATTTTGTAATTGAAGATAGAATTATTCTTCAGAGAGGTTTGAAACGTATGAAATGATGAGTAGGTACCTAAGTTTTAAAAATCTTTTTCTCATACCCGAGTACTTGAAGTGGAACAATGATTTTTCATACCTATTTTTTCATTACCAAGGGATACTTTTGAATAAATTTTGCTAAGTATAATGACAATAAAATCAAAGATCTCTTTTCACATTTTATTATTCTTTGACTAACCCCTGACGCACCTAAACCGAAGCACGTATGTCCACGCAGGGCGGTACGAAGGAGATCGAAAATAAAAACTCCCCCCGCGGGGAGGGATTCATCCCCAAACATATTACGGGAATGTTGGTAGGCCGAGGTCCCGGAGATCCCGATTTTTTTTGCGATAATCAACCGGCCGTTTCCCGCCGCGGTTTATTGCAAATTGTGGCTAAAACTGAAAATGTGGGCACTTGAATTGTGTTATAAAATCTTATTCTGATGATGGTTATTTCGAAAGAAATCGTTTGTAAATACTTTTTTGTTGCTTTGAATATTATTCTCATTGATATTTTTTCCCTCATTATCTTAGATGTTATGATAGTAAATATCCAGCTTATTCGTACTTTTGTTTCTAGATAATTTAAGGTTTCAATTGTCTTGATTCACACAAACTACGTTTGTTTAGTAGTCACTCCACTTGAAGTAGACTAGTTTCATACTGTGTACGGGTTCGAAAGTTTCAGTAGACAAGGTGACCCAAAACATTTCGAGGGACCTCACAAATACACCGGAATATACAGCACCAGATTCGGGTCAACAAAAAGACTTCCTTCTTAGCAAAAGTGAAAAACAAATCGTAAATACGAGGTAAAAGAAACAAAAGATCACTTGATACCTTTTAAAGCATTTCTTTTGTACAAGCAATGTAAGTAGATTCATTCATTCAAGTTTGTTTCACTTCCGATCCTAAAAGCTGGAGCTTAATAAAAATGGAAGCATCCACATGAACATCTTCGGGTACCTATATTAAGCTGGTGTTTTAACTTCACTCAGGTAAATAAAATGAAGATAGCCGTGAAAGCGAATGCGAGCCGTATCAACAGAATTCGTTCGCGGCCCCGAAATGGCTTTTCTATTCAATTTTCGATAGAGATTTTTTACCTACCCGCAGTTTTGCGTACGGCGGAACCAATAAATCTCCTCTCGAGGTAAGGGGCGAATTAATCAGTTGACTAGTTCGACGACCGATCCAAAGACTGATGCCAGGCTTCACACAAATGTGAACCGAAACGTGTCACAGAATAGGTTGATGTTCCGTTGTGCAAGCCATTTTTATTTACCGCAAGCAAGGTGAAAATAAGAAGTGGGAATAAATAGTAGGGCCTCCACCGATACACTCTGAGGAGATTAAAGTGTTCTGCTGGTTAGGGATCAACGGTGTAATATAAATTAGGAAAATGTTGATGTTTGTTTTGCTCGGAAAGTATTGGTCAACTTGCGCACGCGAGCTGGTTCCGCAGTGCCCCGTTTTAATAAATAATAAAGCTAATTTTACACGCCATAAAATGAAAAAAATCACTTGATTAAATTTTAGGAAAGCCCGAAATTTAAAAGCCGCGTTGTTTCCCGCCCATTAGGGTTAGGGAGGGTGGTGGGTGCTGAGCGGGTGGACATCGGGCACGAATTAATAAACAAGCCGGCCAAGGGCACGAGCTACATGACCTTTGGGTCTCTCCTTGTCCTCTGTAGATACCTGTTACCAAGTGCTAGTCATTTAGTGGAGCCATCTGATTGTTAACCAAAGTTATGTTGGAAAAATATATAAAACAAACGTTTTCCTAAAAAAAGGAAGTAAAGCTAGTAAAAAAGATACATTATAGAAGATCATCGTTACAAAGAGCAAATCCTCAATTCGCTATAAAACGTCGCGCTGAGAGTGGGTGCTCCCGCGCGGCCGAGGAAACGTTGTCATTCAAAATCAGACCACGTGTACAATATTTCATCATCAGGATGGGTGGCGCCCCCCTTCGGGCCGGCTATCCCTTTCCCCGTCGCCACCCCTTACGCCCGACCCAAAAAGTCTATCTGCACTTGACACGGGAGGAAACGGGACAGATTAACCGTAGTGAAGGGAACAAAGCTAAATATGTTTCAAGCTGATACTTACCCTTGCACAGTATATACTTGATTTACAGAACAAGGATTTAAGACGCTCTCAAGTAGCTATGGGAAATATGATTACGTGCCGACATCGGTAATTAACTAGAGATACATATTTGGGAGTTCTGGTAACTTTAATGAGTTTATTTGATAAAATAATATTAATAAATTTAAACTTATTGATAAATAAATTTTCAAAGTAAGTTAAAGAGGAATAATTTACGAAAATAATTTCAATTACCTAACGGATAGCAATAAAGACCAAAGCAAACGTTATTCAGTCGAATCTGCGATTTTCTCTGTTTACTGTATCTCGTATAAAAGTAACAATGCTGAAAAAGGATGGAGGAATGAAATGATGGAACCATTTTCAGTCTACGGTGGGACCCACACACCGAGCACTGTTTACACCGCTTTACGCACACACCCTTACAATACTGGCGTGAAAAGTTGAGCAGTAATTTATATGACGGTTTAAATAATTACTTCGCGTTTTCGCCTCAATTTGTAGATGAGCTTGTGCCATATCTATGTTGCTGACATTTATTCGCATTACTTTTGCAGTGCGGTTTGAATATGATGACGTCACATATTTTACTGGTAACTTTATTGCTCGGAGGTAGTGTTAATTAATATTGTTGGGGAATTTATATTTTAGGACCATATAAGGTTTTGTGTTTAATGTTGAACGTTCGTTTTGGTGTTTATAGAGATTAAAAATGTTAATAAATGTTAATAGTTTTTATTTATGAAGTTATGTATAGAAAATTGAGGAAATTCAATTTGTGAAAAGTCATTTTTGTTTATTTATTCGTCAGAAATCTTTATGTAGGTTGTAATTGAGATTTATGAAATGGAAGACGCAGTAAGTGATTTACCCCTTGAGTTGAGGAAGTGGGATGATAAAGCATTTTTACTTTAATATGCTTTCGTGTTTTCCGCTACATAAAAGATTCCTTACTTCCATTGCCATCTGCTTTGAAAATAGATTGCTTGTCAATAAAAATGTAAATTCGCCGCTTCAGCTCTCGGCTAATTCATTTCCCAATGGAAAATCCGGGAGCGAGTCACCGGAGATCGATGGACCGTTCATTTCGACGATATTTTTTCGCTTTTTCACATTTCATATTGACGAGACGACCAGTTAGTTTGCATACAACGTTCGGCTGTGACAATGTAAACGCTACTATCCGCACGTCCGCCATTCTCGACTCAAACGACAAGGTCGCGCGCTTTTTGTACAGAGTTCAGATATTAACGTCTTTTGCGATGATTTATAGAGGTCCTCTCCCATGAAAGAGATGAAGGGGCTTCCAGGGGACTCGATATGAATTCTAATACGGCTTTACGATAACAACTATTGTGTTCAGGCCTCTTTACCCTTGTTACATAGTTTTATAGAAAAAAAAGATGTGTTTGTTATCTAAAATAAAAACAATTTCACGTCAATTTGGTGTACAGGGGCGGCGGTATAAGCAAAAAATCGAAACACGCAAATTTTATCCAAAACCTCGGGATCCGCGCTCACACTCTCGCGGTGATACGCCTGACACCCTAATCAAATAAGTACCTTTTACCGGGACTGTGTTTGCGACACTGTAAACTGAATCTTAGGCTATTGTTTTACAGATTGTATTACAGTGGAGCAGTGGAGTCTGACTGGCTTCCGCATAAAACGTATTTGTAGGAAGGACGACCCAGAAAATGGGTATAATATACTCACACTACCGCCGCTTCCTCGCCTTATTCTCCCGGCACGTCCCCCAGGAGTCTGCAGAAATTTATATAACAAGCTATCTCGTCCGGGCTCGGTTATTGTCGAGGAAACACTGCCTCAGACATTATTTTTAATTAAACACAAGTACTGTCCGCTAACGCCCTCGATCCGAACCGCGATTTTCCTCCCCGTCAATTGTAGATTTTTTTCATTTTCGAGGAGCCTGTCAACTTGAAGAATGTTGCTTAATTGCCGTATTGTCTGCTAGAAAGAAGTGGAATAATCGGTTCCGTTTATTTTAAATGGTCCCTGAAAATAGCTACTGAATGTCATTTTCCAACAACATCGCATTTTCCAAACAAGAGAAAAATCAGATCGCTTTAACATGACCATTGTCCTTAAAATCAAGAGTCCGATAAAAGTTATTTCAAATGACCACAGAACACACTGATCTACAAAAAATAACCCTTAAAAATTTGATCTTTTAACAATTCCTCATTCAATCACGTAAAACGAGTGGGGGTGGTCACCCCTCCCACCGCCCGATATTCGTGTCGGGGACGACGTAACCCACCCCTACTACGAGTTCTATGTTCATTTAAAAATACATCCAAGCTGTTTTCTATTGTTAGCACTAACGTATTTTAAAAATATCTCTGTAGGTGTAGGCTTCTCTGATGTTGGTGCTGATGATCCTAAAATAATAATATGTAAATGATCATACACTTCAGCGACCAATTAAGAGGTCTAAAAATTCATTAGTATTTTATAGGATATTATTATCTAATAATAAAACTTGAAACCTTTCAAATGAAGGCCAGCATAGACTGGAAAAATGTATGTAGAATCGTGTGGCTTATCTGCGATATAAATGTTACAAAATGTAATTGTACATTATTCAAATATTTATTATTATTCTCCACTCAACTTAATTATGTTAAACTTAATCCACTTATAAACTCCACACTTCCATGGAGCAACAGATATTGAAACTATGAGACCTCTGAAATAGAAAACTAATTTTGACTAAGAAAGCTGACAGCTATATAAATTAACTGTGAGCAAAATTGCCTAAAATCTACCAAGAAATAGTAAAAAATGCCAGGTCTTTCTTTAAAAAAAAAACGTTGCCCCACACTGGGTTTTTCTCCTGTGTCGTGGGTGCAGTGTTATTATTTGCGGGAATCCAGCCCGCGGCACGCTGCATGGCAGCTGGTTGCCCAGCCAATGCACCAACCGTGCAGTCAATGTCGTCGACCGTCAGTCAAGTCTCTAACACATTAAACGCCATGGGGGTCACCGGTGACGACCAAAGCCTTAAAAAACTTAAAATATGTAACCATACTATTAATCATTACATGGATATACAATCTTTCTAGGACATTACATCCGTATTGAAAAAGTGACCTGGAAATATAGACACTTAACACAAGTGTATTAGACATGTGTGTAGTGTGTAGACACATAACATTTATATTAATCATTTGGAGGAAGTTTTTTTATTGTGTCATAATGTTGTCTATGTAGCTGCACTAGCTTCCGCTCTTGACTGAAATATGAATGTCAGTTTAAATAATTGTTAATTCTCTCTTCAGAGTCTTCAGGGTATTTGCTTTGTAATTAATACCTCATGGGATTTCTTATAGAAAACCTATTATTACCTGTCTTTACCTATTCTTCAACTTTTCCACAAAATACATATTTATGGTGGAAAAGACAACCGGGTTCAGTACAACAACGCGTTCAGGGTGTTGATGGGGCTGCCGCGTTACTGTAGTGCGAGTGGCATGTTCGCGGAGGCGCATGTGAATGGATTCCATGCGATCATGCGTAAGCGCTGTGCATCAATGATGTCACGAGTGCGCGGTAGCCCTAGCGGCATGCTGGCCGCGTGTGCCGGACGCTGGGATTCGGTGCTGATGGCGCACTGGATAAGCCTACACGTGAAAGCAAGTGCCTGACTTAATCATAAGTATGTATGTATATCTATGTATCTTACTAACACTAGGCTAAGAATATTGTTACTAACTAATTACTCATTTATTTATTTGTATGTTATTATTGTTTCTAATTGTTGTGTGTATTTTTACTAACACTAGGCTAAGAAAATTGTTACTAACAAATATGGACTGAGTCTGAAATAAAATGTATTATTATTATTATGTATGTCTTTACGATTCACGGGACCACAGGGTCCCGGTCATTTGGGAGGCGTACGAGGGGCCGAAGCCAACTGCGCAGAGGCCCTTTAGACAACTTTAATATAAATGTAATGGACACACAAACCGGCGACTATCCCTGTATGCACTATGGAAATGCACCCAAGGACAGTCCCCGGTTAGTGTAGAACTATTGTGGATAATGGAAAAAAAAGGTGGGGCTATGGATGGGTTGCTGTGGACTGGGAAATTGAGAACTATGGATGACTATGGCACCTGCCGAAACAATGTAATTATTACACGTAAAAATGGCAGGCGGAGACTCGCCAACTCACCGACCGGGCCCCGGAAATGGTAGCTAGATATAGCAACAGAGGGGCAACGAGAATGTGAGTGGCTGAAGGGTTAAGAAACTACTACCGCTTTCTACTCAGATCATCTGCTCCAGCCGAAGCCTCCTGCATCCCTGGCCCACTTGCGACTTACGAATAGTTTCTTACCCTCCGAGCAGGATCACTGCTCTCGCGACACCACTCTGGACGGCCAATGAAGGCAAGCCAGAGGTGGGAGACCTTCCTTGTCATCGTTCACTCCAGCCAGCCAATTAAGGCAAGCCGGAGAAGAAGGAACGGTGACTTCTCCCTGGAGCACTCGGGATGATGGTAGCCCGCGGGATCGCTAATGCCCGTCACCTCGCCTCAAGGTGCCCTGCGGGCTTTATTATTATTATTATTATAAAAAACCATTGTTAAGGAAATCTGTTGCTTGGGAATGTAATTATTTTAATTATATCAAGGACATTGAAAAAAAAACGGCCATACTGTCACTTCGAAATGATTGAAGCACTAAAATGTCAGTGGTGTATTTTAGTGTGTGTGTACTTGCAACACCGTAATGTATAAAGTGTAATGACGGGCCATGTCACGCGACAGATGTCCTACGTGTCAATGTGTGTGTATTCTGCGTGTAAGTCTATAGTAGCCAGGTGCCACAGTCGTTGCTCCAAGAGACTGTGTCCGACTTTTTTTATTAATTATGTTTGTTTTTTACAATGTACATACACTAAACAATAGGTACTATTTAAAAACCAACCTTATTGCTTACAATATTAAATACAATATCTAATATCTTGTATAATTAAGACTTCAAACCACCAACTTACCTATGCTTGTCAGTGAAACAAAGAGACTTTCGAAATCATTCATAAACTTTTATTGAGACAATATTTTCAATGTCCTACTGAAATGTGAGAGGGGATAAATTGACAGTACGCTAGAACTGACGTCACTTCTAAGTTATACCTACCGTTGTTAACTACAGTTGCTTACATTATGACGCACCATCAATAAAAAGGTGTGACTTATAAAACAAAGAGGCGTAATTAATGATTGATACACTTCGATTAAAAAGTAATAATTTCTTAAACGATAAAGTACGTACTTAATATACCTAGTACCTAATGAAATAATTTGACATAAATATACATGTTAAATTTTTCAGTTATTCTGCTTTACACTTAATTATTTTTGAATGCTCAACCTTTTGGCATAGAATTTAATAAGAATATACTATTAAAAAAATAACTAATCGTATAATTATAAAGATAGACAATCGGGATGATGACGGGGTACGAAATTAAAAATCTATTTAGTCCGTAAGTTAGGTAGTTAACGAAAAAATATTTGACACATTTTTTTTATTTTGTTGTATACTAAAATAGTACCTAAATAAAACAAATCAAAGTTTAAGTGGGGGCTAAAACGTTATTTCTACGTATAAAATATACACAGAAGTGACGTCACGCAACATTTCAAATCAATATATAAAGGTATATATCATATAAACTATTTGATTCTGCAAGAAAATAAAAAATAAGTGTCTAATGTTTTAAAGTAATCTACCAGATGGACATTAAAATAAAAATTAACTAGGAATCTACTCTATTGTCTCAATAGTTAGTAATTGACAGTCTTTCTGTCAAAATTAAAGTTTTAATATTAAAAAAAGAAAAATAAAAAGGTATCTTCAAATCATGCGTACTTTTACAATACGAACGAAATATATATTAACGCCAGACCTTCATATATTACAAAACCTCTTAACAACTATGAAGGATCATTGTCTAAGACCACTCAGTAATAAAGTAGATTTAATTTTTTATGCACAATATAACAAATACTTTAATAGCACAAATAAATATCTTGAAATTTAATCATTTGTGTGTGTTTGTCATTGAGATGGCATTCGGTACCAAGAACGGCTACTGAGGTAAACATAAAATAAAAACAAAAGTAACATATATGAGTAATTTATTCTAATAAATAGTGTGCGTACTTTATAAGTTGCTTAAGAAAATTGCATTTTAGTTACTTGATTTTAGGTATTTTTTAGGTTAACATATCAATGTATATATAAATAGATTTTAGATTAAATTCAATCTATCTCTTAGCCTATTTGTTATTGCCAAAATATATCAATTCAGCATTTCATTTAAGTTTTATTTTAATTTAATTAAACTACTGGTTATGTGCACAAATTTCATTTTATTTACCTATGTTATATATTACACAACACAGGATTAACCCAAAAACAATCAAACCATTTTACATAATGTCTCTTTAAAACCAACGAAAAAAAAAAATATAAATTACAACAACATAACATCACGCCTTTTATCCCCGAAGAGGTAGGCAAAGGTGCACATTAAGGCACTTGATGCTAATGTCCAATGTAACACCCACTTTTCACTATTAATGTTATGAATCCCATCCCTTCCCATAGGGGGTGAGCGTATTACCATAGACTGGGCACAATTCCACACTCCGTGGTACAACTGAGATTTTTTTAAAACCCAGTAATACTTTGCCCGACCCGGGAATCGAACCCGACAGTCGCACTTGGGAACACTCAGCCAACGAGACATGGCTAACATGTGAACTCAAAGTTCTTATTTAAAAAAGAGCCTAGACTGAATAAACTCTGAACTCATAAACCTGTTTCAGGTCATTTTGTTCACATAGTTTGACACTGGCTGGTGGTAAAGCTTCACTGTAAAAGTTCACGCTGAAAAACTGAAAACGTTGCAGCGTCATTTTCATTGGAATTTAAACTTCGTCATAGGTGTACTCAACGATTCAAAACTTTTGAAAACATTTAAATTTTTATTCATATAACTACATAATTGTACGTTTTCCATAAAAGAAATAATAATAACATAATATTTTTTTGATTTATTGTTCGAATAAATTGTATCTAAATAGTACAATTTACTTCTATTTATAGGTCATCAGCTGAAAGATGTCTACGCAATTACGACGCTACTTCACGCTAGACAGATGACTTGGGGATGCCAGCTACGGCACCCAGAATTAAGAAGACGCCGCTGCCGACCCTTCGAAGGCTGTTTGCACTAGAACGATGAATATTAACCAAAATAATGTATAAACAACGTTGTTTCGACAAAACTGAGCAATCAACATACGAAATACTGGCCAGTTAAATAATATAATATAACATTAGGCCTCTTAATCCCCGAAAGGATAAGCAACGGTGAACGTATACAACCACTTTGCACCAGGTTGTGAATAACAGTCCCGGGCACAATTCTAGACTCCTTGCTTTATCTTTATCAAGAATTTTGGAAAAACCAAATAAGACTTAAACACCAACTAAATAAGAAAAAAATACATACATATATTCATTTATCAATGTGATTCAAGATAAGTATGGAAAGCTTTCAAAACTTAATTGCTTTCGTCTTGTTTTCAATAGAAACTAACTGTTTTTTTGTTGCAGCCAATAAGCTGGGTGCCCTTTTTCGACCTGCAGACGTTCTCAGAACGAAATGTCATACAGATTATCGACTGACGGCGACCCTAACTGTGTGTGGGGAATGTTAAATAATTAGATTGCATTGCTTCGTTTTCATTTGACATTTTTGTTTTAATAGAAATGGTTTTTGCACTTAGTTAAAACGTTTAATGGACACATTTGAGTTTAATTTCGTTTTAATGTGGGCAGTTTTCATTAAATTATCTTACTTATTTTTCGTATATTTTCAGATGTTGCCAGTGTAAGTTATTTTGTAACTACATGCATAATATGTCAGTCAGTTCATTAAGTAAAAAACAATTTAGTGTAAGCCGGCTTGAAAAGATCCTGGTATTCAAAGTTCGCCGCTGGATACCAAGAAGAGAGAAAGTGGTACTGATATTATTTTGCCTAAAACACAATTTTTCTCCTTCATATTTTATCAAGGGTGATCGAAGGCGATCTAGGTATATAGTCAGTATTATCAACATATTATTATAAAATAAGAAAACAGTGGATAGTAACAGTCCCTTTGCTCTTCTTGAGTATCAATATCAATAAAATCAAAGGCAGAGGTTTATTCAACCCCACCTACATCTACATGTCTTATCTATACAGGTAAATAAAATTGAAGTGTCTGTTCGTAATATTAAAACAACCGCATTTTACTACGTCCATATACATATACATATGATCCACATACCAAAATAATATTTTTTTGAATTTTATCGGACTGTCTGTCTGTCTTTCTGTCTTTATGTCTGTGTGTTTGTACTGGCTAATCTCTAGAATGGCTTGACCGATTTAACCGAGACTTTTATTGGCAGGTAGCTCATATACTAAGGAGTAAATGCTACTTTTATTTTGGAAAAATGAATTATTGGAAAAATTATGTTCTAAAATTCATATTCTACGCGGACAAAGTCGCAGACAACAGCTTCCTTTAAATGTTTTTGCTATTTGCACAATTGAACTCTTAAGTTTACTAAACAACCCACAATACCTGGGGCATATTTAATGATCAATTTCGATGATGTAAGCAACTGTACAGTATGTATTTACCCGTATAGGTAAGAGCCGAATTTTCAATCATCAGTTAATTCTTAATTGTAGAATAATATTGACACATGACAGTTGAAAATTGATAAATATTCAAAGTTATTCCTTCACTCGACACTGGCAGTATAGTCGACAACACCGTTTTGGACACTCGGTTGCCAAAGAAGAAAAAAAAGTTATTCCTTAGTTAAAATTAATCTGACGTTGGAAATATCAGCCCTAAATCTATAATTACATGTCGAACCTGGATTTTTTTTTCACACAAAATGAGCGTTGTCTTTTATTTAAATATTCTTAAAATGTCTTGTCCCTAAACCGATAAAAAGGCACGCCTATGGCATTATGTGTCCTTTGTGCTTTAATTTTTTTCCTAATAATTAGTAATTTTATTATTTAAGGAAAATGGTTTATAAGGCATTTATTTGCCTTACACATTTTAAAACAATATTACTGTACCCCACTATTTTACTGTAATCTGAACTTTAGAGAAAATGTAACCTAGAAATTTGTCTCAGTGTTTCTTCTCAGAGCAGTCGGACAGAAATTAGTCAGCTAAACCAACTTCCACATCTATTCACATTCATATACAAGTAAATGAACAAGTATAGGTAAATATTATTTGACTCACAAACTTCTAACACCATAACTACCGAAAAGTATTGTCTATCTCAGCACTCTTGTCTCTTCGGGAAAATACGTAAACCATCTTACGTAAAAGAATATAAAACCGTATTTATTGTAAAAAAAAAATCAGTAGCTGGTAGTGTTAAGTTAATACATACGCGTATATCATGGTGGGCTCGGCCCATACGCAGATTAGCCCACTTTTTGTCCATCCTCGTATTAAAAGCTTTCAAATAAATTAAATAACATTTCAGGCGTGCCTGTGACGTTGAAGTGTTCCGATATTGGTATAGACTTAACAATATACTCGAGTTGTCGAAAATAGACAATATTGTGAATTTTTTTCTAGATGAACGTCTGAATTTTTTCTTTTCAAAGAGAATAGTATCTGGTACTAGGTCTTATCTAGGTAGATTTGATGATCATTTTATATAGGTATATGGAATGAACCTAGATATTCTATAAATATTCCGCGCGCGCCTCAAAGAGCCATCAGACCACCACAGATGGGGCCCAACACGGCCGGTGCCGATTCGGAGTTGTGGAGAACCTAACGGGTAACACGGGCTTCGGCTCGAAGTGCAGGAGAAGGAACGGGGTGGTTTTTAGTCAGTAAGAGTCTGACACTCACTCCCGCCTCACCCAGGCAGGAGCATTCATTCGATGATTTCCCCCCTTAAAAAAAAATAAAAAAAACTGCCATAAAAAAATGCAGACTTTCCTATGTATTATTCAATAATAATTAGTTAGTTCGAAATAAGAATCAAACTGGATATATAGCAGCATGAATATCCAGTTCAGTCAACAGTTGTAGTTATAATGTTAACAGGTTACTGGCAAAATCTGAACTCACTGACTTATCATTACAGCTGGAAGACGTTCATGATCCTTTTGAATATAGACCTCCCCTAATGACTTCCAGGTCGGTGGTTTTAAAGCGTCCATCCAGCGATACAAAATTACCTATCTTAAAAATACCACTTTCATTTGATCTTATTTTATCCATACAAACAAATTACTCTGAACCATAAAAAGCACTTTTTCCAAAACCCGATCCTATGTTAGTTTGACTGACAGACCCACGTAAATGTTAGGTAAGGCCTGCCAATCAAAACGAGCCATACTCTTTTACCATTCGATATTCAAACGAGCCCACACACGTTATGTCAAAACAAAACGACGCATGTACAAACATAATTTAAATAATCGTGTAGGCAAACATTTTTTCCGCATCTACGCCTTTCAAGGTCTAAGTTGCAAGGAAAATAATCAGTTAAAACGTTATTATTGGTTAACAGAATGATAAGCGAGCATGATAACGTTTGCCAGTTATTACGTACCTACTCGTGGATATGCTTTTAATTGATTAAAGGCAGTTATCGATGATATATTGGAATGTACTATTCCAATACATCATAAATGGAAGGTCAGGGAAATGTCATAAAAGAAAAATGGTATTTGCAGTGTTTACTTAGATTATTCTTTGAATGATTGACTCTTATCAGAAGAATGTTAAATGAATTGGAATCTTTTGCAGTTATAAGATTTTAGTAGTGTAGCAGCGAGCTACGAGCAGAAGGTCAGAAAAAGATATATCTATACTGACGACCCGATTAAGGTCGCAGGGAGACGCTGGCTGCAGTTAGCCAATGACTTCTCCCGCCCGGGTGAGGCCCGTTCCTACTCCTATACTTCGAGCTGGAGCCCCGGCAACCCGTGAAGTCTTCCGCGGCTCCATATCGGCATCAGCCCTGTTGGGCCCCATCTGTGGTGGTCTGATAGCTCCTTGAGGCGCTCGCGGAACGCGACGCGCCGTACGGTTCTGGTTGGGCGGCGAGTCGAGCTTCCAACCGGCTTATCTGGAAGTCATTGGGGGAGGCCGATGTTCAGCAGTGGACGTCCTGTGGCTGATATGACGATGATGATACTTAACAGTGGTTAAGTATAGTCCTATATCTGTCTGCCATCCTTCTCTTTCCTTTTTACGCATCTCTCATCCATTTATATATCAATTTATCTAAAGGTGAAGACCCTCCCAACTAAATTTTATAAACTCTTACTCCAAACTCTTATTACGTACATTACTTATTCATTAAACCCAAGTAAAGAAACAATAATGATGTTATTAAAGTGAACCAAAACACCCAAAAACATATGATAACCAGTAAAAACACTACATTTGTGATAACCAAATGACACCGAACAGGAAAACGAAACTAATTACAGCCCGATAATTATGAACTAAGTACGGTTTGCGAACAATAACGTTGAAACAGCAAACATCGTCCCGGCCGAAATACGTGATCAGCAGTCTAATAACTTATCGTAGGGATGTTGTAGACGGGCAACTTTTGATCAACTTTAGTGGTCAAGGACAGCGACACTTTATTAATATAACAGAGTATAAAAAGATGCACTAACAAGTATATGACGTACATTTCTTCAGTTATGGTAATAGTGTCATTATACCTTTCTTAACTACTAACTTATCATAGGGCCACAACCAACTCGACATCGCCGCGACCGCACACGCTGCTCATGAGGAAGAACCCCTCTGTGACTTGAAACTAGTAGAGCTTTTCTCGGTATATTTAAGTGAGTAACTCGTCATTTTTAGTTAATTTAGTATGTCTCACGATAGTTATTATAAAAATAATGTATCTTTAAATAGTATTTAATAAAAAAATAACAAGTACACACATATAGCTATTGATGTAGTTTACAATTGATTTAGTTGATATTCGACACAACTTCAGTTAATACAATTTTAGAAACAACCTCTCGATAAACTTTGCCAGTAGCTATTATCACAAGCATCCATAATGGTCATAGGTCACACGTGAGAAAAAAAATGAGTGCAATTTTTGTCGCCATTCGATAGTAACCAGTTGCTCGTTTGCACCAAAACTGAACAAAACTAACAGGAAAATAAAGAAATAACCACATTTATAACAACAAAGTAACGTAAACCTGTATTCTACATGATAGTACATAGTATATTTTCTTTTTGTTTTCGAATAAATGTCTCTTAAGTAATGAGTCTTTGATTAAAAACCATTTACGCAACAGAGCTGGAGTTTAGGTGGTACGACACCGTACGAGTACTGACTACGGAGGTTAGAATTGGTCTAAATGTTTGGTTAATAGGTTAGCCCCCTTTTATTTCTATAGCAATCAAAAGTATAACAGTAGCCAGCGGAAATCCACCACTTCACTATGATCCTGTTCTGTATGAAGAAGAAGAATAGAAGAATTAACCATCACATGTGGCAAATGTCCGGGTTTATAAAAGACGACTGGTGCCCGAACTCTGTCAATATAACATAACATAATACCACGTCTTTTATCCTCGAAGTAGGCAGAGGTACACACTACGGTACTTAATGCCACTGTACAATGTAACACTCATTTTTCACTATTTATGTTATGAGTCCCATGTAATAGGGGGTAAAGCTATTGCCATATACCGGGCACATTTCAAGATTCCGTGCTACTACTGCGATTAAAAAACAGTAAACTTTGTCCGACCCGGGAATTGAACCCGAGACCCCTTGCAACCAGCCGGCCAACGAGGCAGTCAATATGTAGTCTGATATTCGGCTTACAACACCTATATATTTTACTCTACCATTAACCCTTCACCAATCCCTGAATCCCCAACCATCCCAATCCCAAATGCCGGTAACGTACTTGTAACGCCTCTGGTGTTCCAGGTGTCCATGGGCAACGCCGATTGCTTACCATCAGGAGATCCGCCAGCTCGTTAATCCCACAAAAATATCTAAAATGACGCTAAAAGTTGATGACATATAAAAATTTTGAGTACTATAATTCTATTTATAAGTCAAAAGGACCAAAGTACCAAGTGAAATAAGTTTGCGAAGATGTAAAGGGTCAAGTTACGAGATGTTTCTATATAAAGGTTCAGTTTAAGGGCGACGAGGGTAGTTTAGAAGTAAGTACCGACTTCCAAGGACTTCACGACGGCGAACTATGTTTAAGTCAATTTGGTTATTGAAATGGGAGGAATTTGTGTCTTTGATTGTTAGGTTTATATTGCAGAAAAGTCGACTATTAAGTTAAATAAGAATATATAGGTATGCGAATGTGCTGGTAAATGCATGCGGTTTACCCTGAATGTTATGTCAATTTTTGAGTAAGTAATAAGCCTCCAAAATATATTAGATGTAATTAAAAAAAAGGGAATAAGAGGCAAACGAGCAGACGGATCACCTAATGGTAAGCGATCAGCGCCCATGGACACCCGCAACAGAAGAGAGTCACAGGTACGTTGCAGACCTTTAAAAAAGGAATACGCTCTTTTCTTGAAGGTTTGAAGGTCAAAGCGGTTCGGATATACTGCTGACGACAGATCATTCCAAAGTTTTGTTGTGCGAGGCAAAAAGCTACGCGAGAAGTGCACAGTTGTGGCCTGCCAACCATCTATATGATGGAGATGCATATGCTATCGTGAGCATCGATGGCGAAAAAATGCGGCAGATATCAGGTCAAACAATTCCTCAGAGCACTCCCCATAGTCTAAGCGAAGCTACTTACACCTCTACGCATTGCCACAGTATCTAGCCCGTTTAAAATATGCAGTAAAAGTATCCAAATAGTATAATGTAAGAATGAGTATGAAAAAAAAATAGTGATAGGTTCAAGGAAATAGCAGAACCTCAAAAGTTTATATACATACACGTAAATTAACTAGACTAAAGAGAAATTAACAAAGACGTTAACTAATCCTCACTAACATCCCTCGGCAGAGCCAATAAACACCTGAAACCATTACCAATAATTACAGATTAAATGGAAATGCGACACCAATACCTATACAAGCCATCTCCATTAGAATTCCATTTTAACGATTGAGCCACGGGGCCCATAAACGTACGCCAAAGGTCAGACGTCAGAACAAGCTACTATGACCTAAATAAACTGCGAACATCGTCGTACCAATTCAATTCAATCCAATTACTCCGCATATATCGGTATAAGGTGCTTATATGCATTTAAATGTGGGGCCACACTATCGTGTATGAGCAAGTGCGTCGGTATTTTTTTAACTGCTATTGTTGGCTATGGTTTCTGATTGAGTGATAATGATGTTTAACGTTATACCTCTACTTGTAGGAAAGATTTTTTTTGAGATACACAGGTATATAAATTATATTTACTCCTTTTAAGTTCTGTGTTGATCAATAAACATATAGAAAATCACACTTATTATCGAAGTAGGGGTAGGCAGAGGCACATATACAGTACTTAATACCACTGTAAAACATAACACCCACTTTTCACTATTTAAAAGATTTTTTTTTATATATTATACATTTTTAATCTAAAAGAATCATTGGATATTAACAAGCCTTTCATGTACTACAACAGTGCATTACTTCAGCAAAGCTGTTATTAAACACGGCACTAAAAATCCAATAAAAATAATACACAATACGTAAAAATCAATCCAAATCTCACTCGTATACATGCGCAAATACAGTAAGCTCCACTCAATAATAATATGTACCCACCTTTAAACGGCTTTCGTGTCACCGTGAAAAATAATTAATCAGAGATGAAAGGTTTTTTAAACGATTCCAACCGGACGTTGAATCTGTCATTTAAGTACACAAGTAATTTAAAAAAACGTTTACCAATAATTCATTTACAAAATTGATTAATTACTCGCGTCGAGGCGGCATTTAAAGGCTTGCATTTATGATTGAATAATAATTATATCTTATTATGACAGCGATACGGATACTTTTTTGCTGTTAATATGTCGATTAATTTTCGCATTTTTATTCAGTTTTTTTTTTGATGGATTATTTTGGTTGAATACTTCTAGGTATATATTCGTGCTATTTGTTTAGTCATGGTATAATTTTGAGATAGAGTAAATTAGTGGGAAAAGCAGACTAGTAAAGTCTAGCTAGTCGGTCGTGGTGGCCCGGAGGTTTAAGACGCGCTTTTAATGTATGAGGATGCGGGTTCGAAGCTTACCAACGGCAAGTACCAATATGACTTTTTCCGAGTTATATGTAAGTTTTAAGATTATCTAGACACCACTGACAAACGGTGAAGGAAGACTTCGTGAGGAAACCTAGGCTTATAATTCCTAATTGTAAGTTTGACATCGCCAACCCACATTGAGCAAGCGTGGTGATTAATGCTCAAACGTTCTCCGTGTGAGAAGAGACTTTACTCAACAGTGGGCATTTACAGGCTGTTGATGATGATGATGGAAGTCTAGCTAGTAAGTTCAAGTGGATATTAGTTTTATATTTATTGGTAATATAATAATAGAAACGATTTGCTGATAAATGTGTAGTCTACGCACCTTACGGTTTCACTGTGCAGTTTTAACTGTACAGGCAAACTTTGCAGTTAAAATGTAGATCCATACAGCCACACACTTGCATGTAAAACTGTATTACAGTTCAACTGTTTGTTTTCCACACCTTACGACTTAACTGTCAACTGTACAGTTCAATCGGAAAGCTATCGGCACGGTTGGTGCAGTGGCTGAGAAACCGACTCCGGCTCCGATTCCCGCACTGACCAACTGTTTGTGTTATTCACAAATTGTTATTCTGAGTTTGGGTGGCATGTGTAGTGTATTTGAAATTGTACGCACCAACGACACAGAAGAAAATCGTACAGTGAGGCAACGCTTTTATTTAAAAAAAAAACGTAAGGTCTGTATCGTGCTGTAGGCTTCTCTTACGAAATCCAAGAGAAGTCTGAAGCTAGTCACATAGTGACACATGTAGCTAACTCTAATTTGACCATACGACTAACAATATAAAAATATACAACAACATTATATTACAAAAGCCGACTACTCAATAGATATCAGACACATAATCAATTATATCATAAATCAATTGAATACAACCTAATTGAAACTGTACAAATATCGCGGTGTAATGATAAAAGGAAACAGTAGGTTTAGTAACTAGAACACTTCAATAACTAGTCTAGAGGTGAAATACAGCGGTCAACAAACTCCGACCTAAATACTCCGAGTATAATCCAATTATTACGATGTGAACGAGCCATATACTTTCATAGTAAGAAAGTATGATGCCGCCATCTTTCTTTTTAATGTATTCTAAGATTGAAATTCTAATAAAGGGTGCATATAAGTTTTTCACTCAAAGTCACGTGAAGGAGCCGTGTTAAGGACGATTTTCGCTTGACCTTAAATACCGTTTATTTGTGTTTATCAAATTCATTCACTTCTGTGAAAGTTTCTGTTCTACTTAGAATATACCTTTAGGTTCGATATGATATTTTTCAGGTTTCAGGTAAAAATGGTTAGGGTAAATAGAATTAATTTCTAAGAATTGGGAATACCCAATTTCTGATTTTGATACCCTGGATACTAATCCAGGGTATTAAAATCAAAAATCTATTAGTCCGTCAGTTAGATAATGAAAAATATTGGACACGTATTTTTTTATTTTCTCGTATTAAGTTGCAATACTTAGATAAAATGGCGCTAAGTTTAGGAGTGGGAGGTGCCGCAAAATATGGCACGCTGTGACGTCACAAGATATTTCAAATTAATATTATCGTTGAAAGTATTTAATTTTGAGAGAAACGAGAGAAGAAATGAAAGAAGAGCCATTGCTCTATTCATTGCACCACCATTGTGGTGGTGATATTTTACCCGGGACCGACTGGAATATTCATTGACCAATACCACTAAAAAATATCTATCCATAAAAATATATAAAAAATATTTAGGTACATAAGCAATGACACAACATTCAATATAAGAGTAGGCGCTATTAGGAGGGGTCTATTTGCCCTATATGAAGGTTCAGGATAGTTATTCCTAGAACCGTAATAAAATATATGGCACATGTCTACCTTATACACGTTTTATATTCACATCCACTTAGGAAAATAGATCGTAGCTAGGTGTACATAATGTTTATTTTTTCATAATAACTTACTTACAGATAAAAAATGTAACTTGGTTGGTTAAAAGTTCTGTTGCAAGTAAATGTGGTTGGTTTATGTATTCTATGTTGAAATGTGATTTGAACTCTGAAGAGTTTTTTTTTAAGGGGGGAAAATCTTCGAATTACTGCTCCCGCCTGGGTGAGGCGGGAGGGAGTGTCAGACTCTTACTGACTAAAAACCACCCCGTTCCTTCTCCTGCACGTCGAGCCGGAGCCCTGGTTACCCGTAAGGTTCTCCGCGACTCCGAATCGACATCGGCCTTGCTGGGCCCCATCTGTGGTGGTCTGATGGCTCTTTGAGCGCCGTACGCTCGGGTCTGTTTCGGTCGGAGCCACCCATTCTCGCCGTCCGCAGGCCCGCGAACTCTGAAGAGTTAGAATCTTAGTTTAGTTTCGTAATAGGAGAATGTTCTCCAATCTGGACTGAAATGCTGACCTTGAAATCTGGACGTTGAACAACAAAAACAATTCAAATATTGAAAGTGTTCCAGTAGACTTTCAGGAAAACATGAACATCATGACGTTACGACCTTATCTTCTTGGTTCTCCATGGATTGACAATCTAACAACATGAAGAGTAAGACCTTTACCTGACCCAGGCATCCAACACAGAAAACTTTAACGCAGTGGTCCAAGCTAGAACTTTATGCAATCAATCTCCACATACAGTCACTTTTTCTAAATCCTCTTCTCAGTAAAAACAAGAAATAACTAACAAAATAATACATTTTACGTCACACATCATGAAAATATGACATAAACAGAATACATTCGTTCTTGATGCCGTCATCCCCGTCCTTGTGGAGCACACGACCTGGCCTAGACATTCTATTGATTAACATTGAAGAGAAACGTCAGCTAACTCGTAGTTTGTAATACGTGAACACTATTCAAAGTTTCAAGTGAAAATTGGGTCAAAAAAAACGATTAAAGTTTTAGTATTTGTATGTATGTATTTATAGTTGATGGATTTTAGTTTGTTAGATAAATTTTATTTATATTCATCGGCTAGCTTACGTTTACTGTTCGAGTTAGCTTGACTACTTTCGAATTACATTGGGAGTCCTTAACACTCGAAATATGTTGAGCTAATCTAAACGTTATAGAAAATAGTATTAGCCACAGAAATTATACAACCGTGTAATTATAGAACAGTGTTATTATTTCTTGTATAATAGAAAATAGAGTTATGAATGCTTCTTATTTTATAAGCTTAAGAATTGATTAACTTCACCTTTTAACTACAACGGCGTAAACAAAAAAGAAACCTTGACACGGTACTGACGGCGCAAGCGCATTCAACGCTTACTTTTTCATAAGCTTTATCTTAGACTTAGCTAAATGAATTACTTAAATATTAATTAATTGTGTTACATATAAAATACAGTTATTTTAATAGTTGCGAGTGTAACATCATAAGCAAAAATTTTTGACTTCAATTCTGGGATCGAAAAGTATTTGTTAGTGTTAAACATTTTAAACATTTTATATTAAACCCATACATGACGACTATTCAGACGACATATTCAGAGTGTTTATCGACTGTCAAAAAGTTACTCAATTGATCATCCCCTGATATAGTGAGTGAATTACATTTAATATGTGAACCTCTGCCTACCCCTTTGACGAATAAAAAACGCGATATTATGTTGTGTTACACTAAACTTGTAGCATTATTACATTATTACACCAACCAACATTAATGTACTCAATCCTGCAATGAACTATTATAGAATCGATTTTAATTTGTTAAAATTCGATACAAAATCAATGACTTTATTCGGATTATAAATTTTAATCGAATACAGATCTTTATCTTAGTAAATTGATGCTGATTTACAAAGTACGTTGGCTTTTGTGTAAATTATTTGATTAAAGCAGTAAAATATACAAATCAAGGCGATATTTTAACAGTAAACGGTTACTCGTTAGCATAAATAAATTTACATAACATAACATCACGCCTTTTATCCCCGAAGGGGTAGGCAGAGGTGCACACAGAAGTAACACCCACTTTTCACTATGTATGTTATGAGTCCCATGTTATAGGGGGTGAGCCTATTGCCATATACCGGGCACATTTCCAGACTCCGTGCTACTACTGAGAATTTTTTAAAAACCCAGCTATACTTTGCCCGACCCGGGAATCGAACCCGAGACCCCTTGCCCGGCAGTCGCACTCGCGACCACTCGGCCAACGAGGCAGTCTACTAAATAAATTTATTATTATTTATATACGTTCTTGTTTGATTTGTTGTTCTCTTTGACCGTGGCAAGATGTTAACACGCGAATTAAGAATTAACCTAAGTATGTAAAGGGTCTTTCAAATGGAACGGGTCGATGTTAATAATCTGTGGTGGCCATTTTGTTTTGGCGGCATCTGTCAAAACTGATTTTTCTTATTCAGCTGCTGATGCCAAATCACCATGGCAAGTTACACGGTTGAGCAGCATGTGGAAATGATAAAACTTTATTATCAAATTTTATCATTAACTTTATTGCAAACGTTGCGAGCATTGCGCCCATTTTACGGCAGACGCGGTAGTCCTTCAAAGTCTAGGTGAGCGCTACAGATCAATGATAAACTATTTTTTTTTGGCTTAAATTTAACAATATGGACGTGAACGACATGTGGTTCCAGCAAGATTGCGCTACTTGCCACACAGCAAACGACACAATCGACATTCTGCATGAACGGTTTGAAGGTAGGGTTATCTCTCGCAGAGGTGACGTGAATTGGCCACCAAGATCGTGTGATTTGACTCCGCTAGACTTTTTCTTGTGGGGTTTTCTGGAGTCGCAAGTCTATGCCAATAAACCACATTCCACCGTTGCCCTGAAAGCCAACATAACGCAGGCCATCGCTCAGATTCAGCCGGATCTATGCAGCAGAGTCATGGAAAATTGGACCTCTCAGATTCGTGCCGCCATACGAAGCCGCGCCGAACATTTAAACGATGTCATATTCCATCCATAATGGCATAAATGGACCTTTTAAATAAAAAATAAATTTGGTTAATATCTTACACATATCTTGATTTATTCAATTTTAACATCGACCCGTCCTTGTTGAAAGACCCGTTGACAACTTTTTATAATAATATGGGACTGTAACATGTGAAGTAATTCTTCCTTTCTGATGTGTGAAAAAATATTTGTAAGCTATTTTATCGTTTAAAATCCCTCCCCCTAGGGATACCACTTACACATCTGATATTTACTCAAACTCAGACAATAGGTCTGCATCGCTATGGCAGCTCTATATCTTTCCTAGTCTACGCTTGCAAGGACGGGCCGCTTCAAATATTCATACTAAAATCGATATGAGTAGGTACGGCTATGCGCCTGCTTGAGACCCGAGGTCAAACTATACTAATCAAAACGTAATTTTGATCTAATATTGTATGCCAGCTAATATTAGGTAGCGTAAATGCTAAAGGTAGGAATTTGATCCTTTCCAAATGCATGAGTTTGAGTGACATTGTGTTATTCGTGCAGTTGTTTATGTGTGCCCCTATGGCCTGTCTCTTGTTGAAACAAGGTCATGTAGAGGTATAATACCAAAGTATTCGTCATTGTAGACAATTTAACAACTGAAAAGGGTCACAATCTGTACTCCAATTATGGTTTGATTTTTATTTACAAAATTGCTTGTGTTGATCCTATGATTGTAAATATTGTAATCAAAAGATTTTGAAAGTATAAGGAACACTTATCTATTCAAGGTAAAATAAGGGAATATAGACTAGAGCTCAAACAACATCATAAATCAAATTCTAAAATTGTACTTGTTGTATTTGTATTGTACTTTTCCACTCACAAGTACTACACCTACTAATCACTACCTCTATTTATATTATGAGTCCCATGTAATAGGGGGTAAGCCTATTACCATATACCAGGCACAATTCCAAACTCCGTGCTACTACTGAGATTTTTTTAAAACCCCAGTAATACTATGCCCGACCCGAGAAACCCAAACCCCTTGCCCGGCAGTCGCAAGTGCGACCACTCGGCCAACGAGGTAGTCGTGCACTTTCACAATTTTAACAAACTAGCTACTTCCGCGCGGTTTCACACGCTCTGCTCTGCTCCTATTGGTCGTAGCATGAAGATTTATAGCCTATAGCCATCTTCGATAAATGCACTATTTAACACAAAATTATTCTAATCATACTTGTAGTTACGGAGATTAGCGCGTTCAAACAAACAAAAAACAAACTCTTAAGCTTTATATAATAGTACCTATAAGGTAAGATATATTTAGTACTAACTTAAGAAGAAAGCTTGGACTTATGTCAGATTTTTGTAAAAGAAATAATCGCAATCCACTGCACCCACATTCTGCCATTTACATCCCTACTTCCCACAGACATTCAAACACCTTAGTAATCACATATACTATAAAACTCCCGACACAACACTTGATTAAAAAAGTACTCCGGTGCAAATCCCTGAAATATCGTAAACCGTAATAGTTACTCTCAAGCAGCCTCCCACATTCATCTTCCAAAGGTCGAGGAGTCGTTACACTTCTCCCACGCAAACAGACCTTCAGCTCCTGGTTCTTCGTAAATTACCATAACCTTGCCCTTTTCAAGGACTGATTATAAGAAGCCAATAAGTGGGTGTCTTCGAAGAAAACCAGTCGCCCGTGCGCAGAAAATCGATAACCAATATGTCTGTAAATTCTTATATGTGCATTATTATGTTGTGTTTGTTTTCAGAACTCACACATATAACATCACGCCTTTTTTCCCCGAAGGGGTAGGCAGAGGTGCACATTTCGGCACTTAATGCCACTGCATACAATGTAACACCCCTTTTTCACTATTTATGTTATGAGTCCCATGTAATAGGGGGTGAGCCTATTGCCATATACCGGGCACATTTCTAGACTCCGTGCTACTACTTAGATTTTTAAAAACCCAGTAATACTTTGTCCGACCTTGGAATCGAACCCGAACTCAGCGACCACTCGGCCAACGAGGCAGTCTTTTCAGAACTGTTTATAGATAATGGATAGAACATATGACCTTTACGTAAATGATCCTCACTGCCTATGGGCACGCCCAATGGTGTTCCGTCTGCTTTCTATATATATAATATATTTCTTTTTAATATTTGATGGGCCGACGTTTGTCTACTATCTCGCCTGGCAGTAAGCGATGATGCGGTCTACGATGGAGCACGTCGTCCCATAAGCAACCTATTCAGTCGGGCCTTAAAGACTTCCAGGTTAAGATAAGGGATCACATAAAAAACTTTTTATAATTTTTCAACCGATGTTTTATTGAAGAAGGAAGCAAAGATAATATATAGAGATATATCTACAGATCTAGAAATGTAGGTAAGAAAGAAAGAAGAAGAAAGAAAAATCATTTATTCGACAGTAGGTACATATCTTACCTTTTATCAGAAATCTTAATCTGTATATTTATTGTAATAAAATGGGATACATCGTGTGCAGCCTGTTCTGTTAATAGTTTATTATCATCCCAGATGAACTTCTAATATTACTATAGTAAATTGGACACAATTTGAGACAGCTTAATAAAAAAAGCACAGAGCATTACCAAAACTAAACAATAGGGTAGATGCCTAATTTTTATTTTAATGCCCGCCTGGTAGATTATTTTAAATCATTAAACAGGTATTTTTTATTTTCTTACAGGAACGATTACTTTCGACGATATATTGATTTGAAATGTCGAGTGACGTCACTTCTATGTATGTACATTTTATATGTAGAAATGACGTTTTAGCCCCCACTCCTAAAGTTTGGTTCGTTTTATCTAAGTATTACTACTCTATTATACATCAAAATAAAAAAATACGTGTATAATATTTTTTCATTACCTAACTTACGGACTTTAAATTTTCATACCCGGTCATCATCCCAATTGCACTCACAAACAAGGTGTCCAAGTTATCTTCAAACAAATTATTGCTATCAATAATATTTCCCAAATACACCGGGGGCAAGTATCTACTCAAGTTGCTCCGTCTTCCGTCTAACAAATAATTAACTACTTAGTAGAACGGAGTTAGCGAACTTCTGCGCTTTACAACCACGCTACGCAGATTGACTACAGGAATCGGAAATACTTGTACTACATATATGCATATATTTATACATATATAGCTACTTATTATGTATTATACCACATATTTTTATATCTATCTACATAACTGCCGATTGGTCGCAAGTCGTCTCGGGGTAGGTTCTCGCGTCAAATAAAGTACAACTGGGTTTTTTTTTAAATATCAGCAGTATCACTGAGTCTGAAATTATGCTCGGTATATGACAATAAGCTCACACCTTATTACATATGACTTATAACATAAATAGTGAAAAGTGGGTGTTACATTGTACAGTGGTAGGTATAATGTGCACCTCTGCCTACCCCTTCGGGGATAAAATGCGTCGTGTTATGTTATGCTATCTATTTAAATATGTAAGGACCCGAGGTCTCGAGTTCAATCGAAGACTGTTGTGAACGTAGTGGCTGGGTAGCTGGCTGATGCGAAACGTGTTGCGGTTTCGATTTCCGTACGGAACAATTGTTTGTCTAATGATTTATTATACATAATATTATCAGATGTTTTTATAATAAATATCGTAAACTATCGTAATTACATACTAAATTAACTAAAAATCGCGGGTTACTCACGTGAATATACTGAGAAAAGCTCTACTAGTTTCGAATCACAGAGGGGTTCTTCCTCATGAGCAGTGACCTAACCCCCTATCAATACCTAACCCGAAATGATAAACTAGACATTGGCTGCTTCGTAACGTATCGAGGGGGGATTCAATTTCCGTGCAAAACAATTCTTTGTGTAATGATTCATTATCCGACTCAAGATCTAGCCTGAAATGATATACCAGGTGTGTGATGATGCGCGCGCCTCGAGGAGCCATCAGACCATGATGCCGATACGGAGCCGAGGAACACTTAACTCCGGCTCGAAGTGCAGGAGTAGGAACGGGATGGTTTTTAGTCAGTAAGAGTCTGACACTCCCTCTCGCCTCACCCGGGCGGGAGAAGTCAATGGATGATTTTCCCCCCTCAAATAAAAGGGGTATGTGATGATGAATGCTAAATATCTTTGCTAGAAAGACTTCTCAAAGCTCATTTAACAACGATATCTCGTACTTCAGTGTAGGGGTTACTGGCCTCCTGCCAAGCACTACAATGTTTATAGACGTGAACTGGTCATGTTTGATTGCGAAATAATTAGTTCCTTTTGTTATTAACACCGAAGTGCCAAAATGTGAGTTCTTTGTGTCAAAAGAATTCTTTAATAAAATACTGTTAATAAACCGACTTGAACTTCCTCTTTCTTTGAAGTCGGTTAATCAATATACTAAAACCTTTTTTTAGGTGTAACAAACACTTTTCTAGAGGTATAAATCACAACGAAATTGGTTCAGCCAATCGCGAGATAATCGCGCACATATACATCCTAACTATATAATAATATATATATATATCTTACTAATATTATAAATCGGAAAGTGAGTTTGTTTGTTTGTTTGTTCCGCTTTCACGCCGTAACTACTAAACCGATTGCTTTGAATTTTTACACACGTAAAGTTATAAGTCCGGATTAAATAATAGGGTAATTTTTATACCGAAAAATGTGATATTCCCGAGGGTAAACAAAAGTATTGGTATAGATGGTACTGTGTGTCTTGGTATATGTCACATAGGCTACTTTTTATCCTTTTGTGACGCAAGCAAAGCCGCGGGTAAATGCTAGTAATATATACATGCATACCGGTCACCGCTTCCAATTGGCCCATCTGGATGTCTTTGGGGGAGGCCTATGTTCAGCAGTCCACGTCCTGTGGCTGGTGTGATGATGATGATAATACCGGTCAAAGAGAGAATCTACGTTTTTTGAGTCGGTAAAAATAGACTATTTTTATGAATACATAACCCCGAAGGGGTAGGCAGAGGTGCGCATTACGGCACTTAATGCCACTGTACACCCACTTTTCACTATTTATGTTATGAGGCCTATGTAATAGGGAGTGAGTCTATTGGCATATTATACCGGGCACATTTCAAGACTCCGTGCTACTACTGAGATTTTTGAAACTCCTAGCCCCGCAGTCGCACTTGCGACCATTCGGCCAACGAAGCAGTTTATTTTAATATTTCTGTTCAAATTAAAGAGGATCGGTTAAGCAAAAGTAAGGTGGTATACTTTAAAATTGAATATAATTTCCTTTATTGCAAATCATTGTTGTAGATACACATAAAATAACTCAGGTACTTTAATTATTCGAGTGTTTTTTTTTTTTTTTTTTTAAGGGGGGAAAATCATCGAATGACTTCTCCCGCCTGGGTGAGGCGGGAGGGAGTGTCAGACTCTTACTGACTAAAAACCACCCCGTTCCTTCTCCTGCACGTCGAGCCGGAGCCCCGGTTACCCGTTAGGTTCTCCGCGACTCCGAATCGGCATCGGCCGTATTGGGCCCCATCTGTGGTGGTCTGATGGCTCTTTGAGGCGCGCGCGGAACGCGACGCGCCGTACGCTCGGGTCTGTTTCTGGTCGGACGGGGAGCCACCCATGCTCGCCGTCCGCAGGCCCGCGCTTACGGTGGCCGGAGATCGTCCCGCGATCCCCGACGCCCGGTGTGTCCTTCGCGATGGCTGGGTTGCGAGGAGGCAGCGCTTCGCTGCCTCACGCGTCCCGCCTCCTCCTTAGCTAGCATGACTGCTTCGCAAAAGGAGGAGACGGCATCCCAATCCCCCTCGCTCCGCATCATGGCCTGCACTAGGCCCGGACGCGAGAGGTCGCCATCGCCGATCACTTCCCTGAGGACACGGCGGTGCTCAGCCCACGAAGGGCATTCTCCCACCGTGTGTTCCACCGTGTCCTCAGGGCGGTCCTCGCAGTGATGACACCCGGGCGTTTCCTCCCGCCCCATCAGACACAGGTACCTCCCGAAACTTCCATGTCCGGTAAGGACCTGCGTCAGGCGGTAGGTGAGGACGCCGTAGCGTCTCTCAAGCCACTCCTCAAAGAGGGGACTTACCGCTGCGATGGCAGCGAGCCCAGCCCTCGGTTGCGACAGTCGTTGCTGCCACTCCGCCATGAGATCGCGCCGGAGCTCATCCCGCCACGCACTTATCTGGCGCGGCAGCGGAGTTTCGCCCCGGCGACGTGCCTCCGCGCGCATGCTGTACATGCGCGCGAGCACCTTCGCCTCCAGATCCCACGGCGGTAATCCGGCAAGGAGGTTCGCCGACTCCCCAGAGATCGTGCGGTATCCGCGGATCATTCGGATCGCCATGACCCTCTGTGCCATGAGCAGCGTCCGAGCGGGACGCCGCAACAGGTTTGGCGCCCAAACAGGGGCGCCGTAGAGGGCCATGGACCGCACGACCCCGGCGTATAACCTCCGGCAGGAGGCGTTTGGCCCCCCGAGGTTGGGGAGGATGCGTATAAACGCAGCCCCCGTCCTCTCCAACTTTGGAGCCAAACGTCGGAAGTGTTCTATGAAGTTCCACCGACTGTCGAGGACGAGTCCTAGGTACTTCATCGTCGTCTCGACGCCGATGGTAACTCCTCCCGCCGTTATTTGGGACCCACCCGGAGGTGGCGCGTTCCCGCGGCCATGAAAACACATGGCCTCGGACTTGTGGAGCGCCACCTCGAGTCCCAACTGCCGGATTCTCTCAACGACTGTCGCAACCGCTGTCGCCATTAAGTCGGCCGCCGCCTGGTGCGACCTCCCGTGCGCTAGCACCAGCGTGTCGTCGGCGTAGCATATTGTGCTAACGCCGTTCGGGAGGTCGGTGCGCAGCACCCAGTCATAACCGATGTTCCACAGTAGCGGCCCCAGAACCGAACCCTGTGGAACACCGCGTGACATCTCTCGCCGGTTCCACTCGCCCCGGTGACCGGGGTAGATGACGGACCTGTCCGTCAGGTATGCCTCGATTACACGACGGAGGTAGGTAGGCACCCGATGATATCGGAGTGCCTCCAAGATGCAGCTCCAGGGCAGGGAGTTGAAGGCGTTGGCGATGTCCAGAGACACCGCCACTACGACCTTACCCCTGGACACTGCAGTCCCCGTCGTCCGGTCCCTAACGCGCATGATGGCGTCCACCGTGGAGCGCCCTCTGCGGAAGCCGAACTGGCCGTCCGATAGGTCCGGCCCAATGTCCGTCAGGTGCGCGACGAGGCGGTTCGAAATTATTCTTTCGAACACTTTCGCCACCTCGTCGAGCAGCACTATGGGCCGGTATGCGGACGGAGAGTCCGCAGGGCGCCCCGTCTTCCGCACGAGGACCAGTTTTCCCGCTTTCCAGAGCAGCGGGAACTGGCCTCTCTCCAAGCATGCGCTGTAGAGACCGATTAATCGAGGCCCGAGAGCCTCTGAGGCCAGGACCCATGCTTTGCCGTGCAAGCCGTCGGGTCCTGGGGCGGTGTTCTTGGCGCCCATCCGGCGCACCGCCGCTCTCAGTTCTGCCTCGGTCACCTCTGGGACGATGTCGTCGTCGTCGTCGCTATAGCCCGCGTCGGGCACCGCAGGGGGCGGAGTCATATACGGAGGGGTGAAGCCCCTCCACAGTCGGGGGAACAGGGCGCCAATCACCTCCTCTAAGACCTCTGGCCGGAGACTCTGGGTGAGCGGGGGAGCCCAAGCGCGGAGTTTGTCGCGTACCATCCGGTACGGGCGTCCCCACGGATCTCTGTCCAGAGTCCCCAGCATCTCTCGGCGGGCCTCCTCCTTGGCCCGCAATATCTCCATCTTGAGGAGGGCCTTGGCCGCCCTGTATCCCTCGTACAACTCCGCCTCTCTCGCCTCCGCATTCGGAGGACGGATACGGCGCCTGCGGTGCCTAGTGTACTGGCGTCGCGCCGCAGTGCACGCCTTGCGTAGAGCTGCTAGCTCTTGCGACCACCAGTACACCTGGCGCTTTTGTTGACTCGACCGGATCCGGGGCATCGCCACGTCACAGATCCTGGACATGGCGTCCTGGAGCCACTTGGCCTCATCGTCAATGTCGGCAGGCCTGACCGGTGGTATCACCCAGGCCTGCACGATGGCGGCTTCCAGGAGCAGCTCCCGGTCCAGCTGTTTCAGCGCCCAACGCGGGCCACATGGGGCCTGTCTGACCGGCGGGTCTGCGGACTCGGCGGAGACGTCGAACCGGATATACCGGTGGTCGGAATACGTCTCCACCTCCTCCATGACGCGCCAGTCAACAATACGCGGTGACAGAGCAGGGCTGGCGAACGAGATGTCCACCACCGACTCGCCCTGCATCCGCACGCACGTGGGGACAGAACCCCGGTTCAGGACGACTAGGCCTGTCTCAAGGGCCCAGTCTTCCACCATCCTACCCCGGACGTCGGTGAACCGGAAACCCCAAGCCAAGTTTTTGGCATTGAAGTCCCCGAGGACGAGCACGGGGAGGGAACGGAACCCGACGACGACGGTGACCAACTCCGTCAAGGAGTTGTGGAACTCGGCGAGAGTTCGGTTCGGAGAGAAGTACACGCCCACCACAGCGAGCTCTCCGAACCGTGCTGCGACACAACCCCGGCCTCTTTGAGCAGCCTCAAGAGTCGGGGTACCGGCGGCGGCCGACGAGATGATGGTCACCGAGCCGTCCAGGTCCGCCACCCAGTGATCCCTGGGCGGGACAAAATACGGCTCGGAGACCACGGCGACATTGATCGACCACTGCGCCATGCTCTGGAGCAGGAGATCCTGAGCAGCGGCGCAGTGGTTGATGTTCGCCTGGAGGAGGCGGAATGGAGCCACTATTGACAGTCCATTCCGACCTCCTCAGTGGCGGCAGCGGCGACTGCGGTGGCAGTGGCGGCGGCGGCGGCGGAAACGGCAGGGGCGGCGGAGGGCCTACCTTTGCCCTTTTTAGCAGGAGGGGAGCAGCCCTTGCTCCCGACCCGGTGATTGGCCGGCTTGCCAGCCGCCGCACATGCGTTGCAGTGCAGCGGGGCGTTGCACGAGCCGGCCTTGTGACCGGGCCGACCGCAGCGGAAGCAACAGTCGCTGCGGTCCACCTCCGAGGTGCATTTGACACTCACGTGCTCCCCCACGTGACAGCGGTAGCACCTCAGAGGCCGGGTCTCGAGCAGCTTGACCTGCGCCGAGACCCATCCCACCAAGAGCCTTTTGCCCTCCTTTAATGTTTTGGCCGCTGTGACGGGGCAGCTCACCACCACCGTGCGCAGCCCCGAGTTGTCCGGACGTATGGTGCCCACCCTGACCTGGTCAGCAGGGCACCCTCCCGTCCTGGCCACAGCGGCCACCACCTCCGTCTCCGTTACGGAGTCGTCCAGGCCCAAGATCCTGACATCCAGGCATTTGGTGGGCCTGGACACGCGGGCCTCGTCCGCACCGAGGCACGCCCTAAGCCTCTCGGCCAGGGCGTCAGCCGATGGGCCGCTGGTCGCGCCGGGGACCTCCAAAAGACGGGCTCCGGTAGCGGTCACCTTGACCGCGAACCCGTCCGGGGCCCCGAACTCCGCAGGAGTCACCGCCCCCTTTAATTTGGCGAGGACGTCGCCATATGTAACGCCCCTGTTGACCGCCTCGGGCTGCAGTGTAATTACTACAGCCGCGGTCTTAGGGGCGAGGAGCAAGGCAGCAGCGCGTTTCTCCCTGCGCTGCTGCTGCCGTCGTTGCCGCTGCGCCTTTTTTCGGCGCTTCCGGCCCTCCTTGGCGACTCTCCTCGCCTCGCCGGCGATTTGCCACCCGCCGCCGTCCTCCGCTCGCGGGGCGGGTTCCACCGCCGCCGCCGCAACCCCAGCCTGCTGGGCCGGAGTGCCCCTCCTCTTTTTGCGCCCAGCGGGCGTAGGCGCAGGCGCCGTCGGCGCAGCTGGGGTCTGCGCCGGCGGGGGCGCCGAGGCCCTCGCTGGGGCAGCCGTTCGCACCTTTGTCGGCGGTTGGGAGCTGCGGCTAGCCTGACCCGAGGTCGAAGGCTTGGCCGCAGCGGCCGCGTACGACCGCGGGACCGCGGGGGCGACCTGACTCGCCGCGAGTGGGGGGCGCAAGAGCCTGCCCTCCAGCACGTCAAAACGTCGCTGGAAGGCAGCCAACTCCGCCCGCAGCAGTCCGACTACGTCAGCCTCCGCCGGGGGCTGAGGGCGACTGCCGCGAGCAGCAGTGAGCTCGGCCCTGGCCGTCCGCAGCTCGGCCTCCAGAGCCGCGTTAGAGGCCGCCAAGCGCGCCAGCTCTCGCCGCATCTCGGCCAGCTCCGAGCGCACCTTTCCCGCAGTGGGCCCCGCACACTGCTCCAAGGCCGCCTCAGTTATAGTGGCCGCCGCCGCCCTGAGGAGGCGGAGCCTAACCGGCTGGGATTTGCCCATCGCCAGCTTGTATAGCTCCGCCGTAATGGCCCGTTGGAGGCCCCCGGAGCAGCTCTCGCTCTCAGAGCCGCGCTCGCCCTCCGACATCTCCACGCCGGACATCTCGGCCGCAGAGGACTCCGAACGGGCAGCGCTTGAGAGAGCCCTGCCCTCCGCGGCCAGCTGCTCGGCTGACTCCGCGCAGGCAGCTGATGCCGGTTTCCGGCGACCGCTGCCCTTGCCGCCCCTACCCCGCGCTGCCGTGGGGACCTTGGGGGGAGGCGCCTCCTGAGCGCCGGAGGACGGGGACAAACTGTCCTCCTCCAGCCTGGGGCGTTTGAACGTCCCCGTCGCGCGGCGGCGTGAGCCTTTCGAGCTCACGCTCAGCCGCTCCGCTAATGTCGCGTCGGACTCTGAGTCCGACCCCCTCCGACTAGACTCCCGTGTGTGGGGCCTGCTGGACGAGTCCAGCGCCTCACCACGAGTCCCGGAGCCACTTGGGCTCCCTTCTCCTACTACTGCAGGCGAGCCAAGCCCACCCGCACCCTCCTCCTCCGATTGTGGTTTGTTTGTTGATTTTAAGTTCTCCATACAGTTCCCACGAGTATGGGGGAAATAATCGGTCCACCCAGGCAGTGCCCCCTGTACCTGGGTAAGTGAAAATTTGTCTCCCAACTAGAGGGTCCACTGGTCCCCTAGCTGGGGGTGCGCTCGCGACTGACACTACTCCTCAGCCATGCATACTCTCGCCGCGCACCAGAACTTAGTATTGGAGGAATTTTTTATAGAGGTTATCTTCCTCGCGGTCCGGGCGACCAAGCCAAGACCCTCGTCCCGTTCAGAGTCACAAAACGTGACCGTGACCTCCTTACGGATTACGATATCGACGGCTGCAATCGGGGACAGCTTGTGTCCCGATGCTGCTCGCTGGCAGGGTGAGTGCACAACCAGCACCGCCCTTGCCTCTCCGCCACGCTCTCTGCTAATCAGAGAGACAGGCGGAGAAACGCCCCACGGAAGCGCGGGCCATGAGCACACAGCCCGCCGCCTCCAGAACCCTATCGGGTTCGCCCGCCCAGTCCAGAAGTCTGCTGCGGGCGACAGTCACTCCAACCCTATCACCCCCGCTAGGGAGACTGTCGCCCGCACCCAGGGTGCACCACGGGGAGGTCTTCTGGCACCGCACCCCAATTATTCGAGTGTACGGTCGGTGCGGCGGCTGGGCAACCGGCTGCTACGCAACGTATCATGGGTTCAATTACTGTTTGAGTGAACCACAAATTGTTGTCTCGGGTCTGGGTGTCATGTATATGTGAACTTGTATGTTTGTAAACGTATCCACGACATAGGAGAAAATCCTATTGTAGGGTAAGGCTTAAAAAAAAAAGGTATGAGCTTTGAGCTTCGAGTTATGCACTTAGGCTTTAAGTAACAGACGGTGAGTCTTTAACATCCTGGGTCACCCACTGCTTTTGGCCGTTTTCACGTAATTCTTACTACCACCACTGATAACCAAAAAGTTTAACAATTTGGATGTGTTTACAAATGTACAAATTTATATAGAGGTAGGTACATATCGCACCCAGACTCGGTACAAAAATGTATGACAAAATTGGAAATACCAAAGTAATTATTGTAATTTATAATAAAAATATTTACTTACATCCACCTCAATCTCAACATATTCATCACCAAATAAATGAAAAAAAATCGAGAAAAATCCAGATACATTTTCGTTCATGGCTCCGTAATAATATCAGTAGAACATTAAGTGAGAATAAGGTAAGCCTCCAGTGTTGCAGTTGGGACGTTGCTCGTAGGCTGGCGCCTCGCTTCCAGAATTAATAACTTTCTCAACCCCCCTCCCCTCTACCCCCCGCAGACGCTCAACCCCTAACTCCTACTTCACCCTACGCCCCTACCAGTGGTAGCTAACTCGATTATTTAGTAAAATATCTCTTGTATCAGTCTGCTACTATGAGAAACTTTTTGACATTGAATTTTAATAGACATTAAAATTATCTAATTTTTTTAAATATGCAAATTGTTGTTTTTAGCATGAATAGTTTTTTCTACGAATCGTCTTGATTGTTTTGTGTTTTAATAAAATCAG
Organism: Spodoptera picta; assembly: GCA_038387885.1. Lineage (NCBI taxonomy): Eukaryota > Metazoa > Arthropoda > Insecta > Lepidoptera > Noctuidae > Spodoptera > Spodoptera picta. The sequence continues at coordinate 1,171,917 of JAZHFQ010000778.1, forward strand.
TTTTTAGTCATTAATATGTTGTTTTATTATGCCCATTTACTCGAAAATATATAAATGTTCATCATCAACAGCCTATAAATGCCCACTACTGAGCAAAGCCTCTTCTCACACGGAGAAGGTTAGAGCGTTAATCACCACGCTTGCTCAATGCGGGTTGGCGATTTCAAACTTATAATTAGATATTATAAGTCCAGGTTTCCTCACGATATAAATGTTCCTTGACTGTAAATCAATAAAAAACAATGATCATGAAAACTAACCCATTAAATACTCATGTAAACAAGAATCTAATAACTTCACAAACAATAACAAATTAAAAAGTAAAAAAAAATTTTACATGCCCTACAAAATATTCAAACATACGTAAAAAAATAAAACCAAAGATTATGTGCCAAATATATTACAAAACAAACAATAATAGGACTGCCTCGTTGGTCGAGTGGTCGCAAGTGCGACTGCCGGGCAAGGGGTCTCGGGTTCGATTCCCGGGTCGGGCAAAGTATTACAGGGGTATTTTAAAAAAAAATCTCAGTAGTAGCACGGAGTCTGGAAATGTGCCCGGTATATGGCAATAGGCTCACCCCCTATTACATGGGACTCATAACATAAATAGTGAAAAGTGGGTGTTACTTCTGTGTGCACCTCTGCCTACCCCTTCGGGGATAAAAGGCGTGATGTTATGTTATGTTACAAACAATAATAATATAATCCTGATCTCTAATAAAATAAATGTATGTTCATAGTAGGGGAGCGCATCTTGCATCTCTCTCTAACGGCCGGAAAGCCTTCGGAAGTTTCAGGAGTGTTTCGGTTTGCCTCTTTGACTCTCTTTGGGTGTGTAATGATTTGGCGCGCGTGTAATTTGCTGAAAAAATGTCCTCTTTTCAGGCCAGTCTCGTTACATCATGTTCATGATAACATGTTTTGATTACAACTATTATTTTTATTATTACCAGTCTGTTGGTATTATTATTTATGTTATATCATAGGGTGGTTCGTGTAGTTGTTTATCATTATATATTTTGTATACTTTTGTGTTTTTTGTTGAGAATGTTGATGTTATTTTGAGGGTGAATAAATATATTGGGTAATTGAATTGTTAAAGACTTTTGTGTTAGAATTAAATAAAGATGATAGATATGTGAAGTGAAATGTGCTTAATACAATTATGTTTTCGGCTTGCTCAGGTAACTGTTTAACGAAAAACTCGACAACTTCAAGCCATGCTAGAGGCTCATATTCATGAACAACATTCGGCGACACGCGACGCGGCGTCTGTCGCGCTGCTGCTGATTTTTTTCAGTTTACACTTATTTTTAAATTTAAGAAATCATATTTATATACCTATTATTTTTTATGAAAAAAAACCATACGTTTAATATCTGGAAACAAAAAATTCACATTATAAAATAAAATGGCAAAACAATATTGACATTCATTACGATCGTTGCATAATCTGTGCCACAGCACAATTAACTTAGCTCAAAAGCCAACATAATCTTAAGAAAACAAAACAATAGTCAGTACACATGAGATTCGCTTTATAACAGTGGAAAAACTTTGTTACATTGGGAAATAGGACCCGCCCTGTGACGGTCCCGCACCCTAATAAATCTACCCTGAAGGTTCGCTCGTCCGATATTTGGAAACGCCGGATCAATGCTTCCTACATAGTTATTTTAGGGTAAGTACCGTTATCCGCGTCCTAATACAAGATTTGGGGTAAACTAAACAATCGTGTGGCTGGCAAAAGACTCGAGACTTGCGCGTTTGATTGCGATGTTGAATCACGTTTTGGTATAGTTGTTTCTACACACTAAAATGTTGTAAATATAAGCTTATGATAGATGATAAATTAGTTAAAATTTATTAAGAATAGTCTTTGTACTAAACATCTTTTTCCCAGTACTTTTAGCATCAAAATATTAAAAACATAACATAACATAAAAACATTCACTCACATATATGTACAACCTCACAACTTTTTACACTTCTAATACAAGGTTCAATAAACAGCTATTCCTGCATCACCAAAAAAAATATTCTACTTAATACTCCAGATTACAATTTATATCAATACCAAATTTCATTAAAATCTATCCGGCAGTTTTTGGGTTTTAGATACACAAATACACAAAACAACTTTTATTAACAATATTAGTAGTACGGGCTCAAAATCTCGTAGTAATTTGTAGCATTGATGCGGCGTAGCAGGCAACAGTGTAGCACTGTCAAATATTCAGCACTGGCTACGAAACACGAAAGGATTTGCACCTATATGTTCTTGTGTTTGTGCTGTGCAGGCACATTTATTTGAAAATGGACACTGGTGTTCTATGCAAGTTTTTATTTTACGTCTAACAAATTGATGTAAGTTATAATATTGAGAACAAATCGTGTTCGTATTGAAGTTCATATTCTTACACTAAACTTGTGATTGATGCAATAATTACTCCTTATATCAATACGTTATTACTAACATACCTTTATACAAATATTATATATAATTCAAGGTACAGTTGTGTAGTATATAATGTAATTTAATACAGTAAATAGCTTCATTTTGCAAGTTTAACGTGATTCTCGAATTCTCCCGTATAACAGAGATTGATATTAATATATTATACCTAGTGTGGTTTGGGAGTTACTACTCTCATATGAAGTTATATATATAGTTGACTACTGTATAAGTATGTACATATATAGGTATGTACTGCAATGTTATTGTTCGAAATAACTTGGTCCTGGAAGTCTTTTTTTGGTAAAATCATCTACTGACTCCTCCCGCCCCGGTGAGGAGAGAGGGATTGTCAGACTCTTACTGACTAAAAACTGCCCCGTTCCTACTCCTGCACTTCGAGCCGGAGTCTTTCAATGGCTCTTTAAGGCGCGCAAGGAATGCGAAGGAATGCGCCATACGCTCAGGGTTTTTAAAGTCTTGGTGTAGATTTGCTTCAACACACTTACATGGACATATAATTTAGCAGAAATACTAAAATAATTGATTATTAATTTAGTTACTCAGTTTATTACTTTTCATTCCATAATATAATAAATGACTGCACGGTTGGTGCGGTGGCTGGGCAACCGGCTGCCGTGCAAAGTGTCGCGGGTTCGATTCCCGCACGGAACTACACTTTGTGTGATCCACAAGTTGTTGTGTATGTGAACTTGTATGTTTGTAACCGCACCCACGACACAGGAGAAAAACTTAGTGTAGGGCAACGTTGTTTTAAAAAATTATAATAATAATATTGTCATCAGATGTTTTCTTCTACAGGACAATTTGTTAATCACTAGCTGTTATTGACTTCGTCCACGGATATGAATTTTAGAACATAAGTTTTTTTGTTTCAATTTCCCAAAATAAAAGTAGCCTATGTTACTCCTTAGTATATCAGCTACTTAAACCTTGTAATAAAAGTCTTGAAACATCGGTCCAGCCATTCCAAAGATAATGTACTTATCTACACAAAGGTCGCAGTTCACAGTTATTATTAGGACCTTTTTATACATTTCTGATAATTTTATCTAACGCAACGCATAATTTATTACTGAATCACATCATAAAAATAACAACAAATAAATCTACCAACAATACTCATCCCTATTGATTTCTAATCTAAAATAAGCAAAAACTCACGCATTTTTGTTAAACACAAAAACAAATAATAGGACATCTGTTTTTTTTTTAATTCTTAAAAGGGAAAACTAAGAAACAAAGGGCTCTTAGAGTTAGTGACGTGTAATCAAGCCTTTTGAACAATGGCTACACTTGAAGCTATGCATAACCAATATAAACTGACCGTCGAATATGTAAAACCATCATACAAAGCGAGGTCATAATGAATTGGTTTTGTGTAGGTAGAAGTGCAGTCGTGTGTACTCGCTCTTTTTTAATTTCACCGCGAGACCAAGAAGGTTTGTAAGATTTTCCATACTAACTTTGTGTGTGGCTTCATATTGTATAATGTATTGTATGTACATCCTTTACTCTTTTCTTTTGGGATAGGCGGCTTTTTAAAGGGTTTTTGTTTATTTTCAGGGGTTTCTGTTTGTTTTCGATATTTGCACTTATTTTTTTAAGGGTTTTCCTGCGGATTTTAAACAAACAGATTGACTATAATTTTTCATAATGTTACCAGTAAGGAAAATTTTAACCTTCGCGACGATATGTAACGTCTGGATCCCCAGTAATGTTTTACAATATTTAAAGCTGATTTACGGATTCTCTTATTTGACACAAACTAATACCGATAGAAAAAAAATAGTACTTTTAACTCGACACAAAGAAATACCCTTCAAAATGATAGAGACACTTTACATACAAACAATCAGCCCTGAAAACAATTCTCCAGGCAATAAAAACAGAGAAAGTACCCCCACCTATTATACCGACTACCTTCAACTTCATTGTTTGCAAAGATGCATTAGCAAATCATACAAATACGTAGAAAGAAGTAAGCATAAATCTCATCCCCCCTGAACTCATCTAACCAAGCTATGTTATTACCTGATACATTTTCCCTGAACAGAAAAACACCCTTTAATTTTACACACACAATATCACACCTTGATCCCAAAACATCATAACCACCAACAAGCATCATACAAAATTCTTTTCTATGTCTGGTAAGGTAAGGTTTAAAATTGAACGTGTTGGTGTACAATATATGTGGCTTGTAAAGAATGTAAGAGTGATATTCCCATACAGATTCAATGCAAACCATAGTGTATTTTATTCGCTTTTCAGATTATAGGAACATGGATAGTCTTTTAAAGTGAAAATTATTAACAAAACATTGAACTATTTATACTAGCGTCTACCTGCGGTTTCGCCCGCGTTCCTTTGGATGAAAAGTAGCTTATGTGTTATTGCAGACCATAACCTACAACGGTTCCAATTTTCATCTTAACTCCTTTAGCCGTTTTGACGTGAAAGAGTAACAACCATACACACACACACACACCTCACACACACACACACACATACACACACGCACATATAGATCCTCACAAACTTTCGTATTTATAATATTATAGTAGGTGGTAGGAGATTGTAACTTTGTTAGTATATTGGTAGTAGGTAGTAGTGCTTACCTTGAGGAGCGTTTGATTCCCGGTTTACACAAGACTTGGTTCTATGACTTTTTTTATGAGGCACACACTAGAATTTCTTCTGTGTCATATAGCATTACTTATAGAGTTCTTCCAGGTATGGGTTGGAACCACAGAGAGTTGTTCTGTGCGGGTATCGAACCCGCAAAACGCTGTGCAGCCTCCAATTGCTCGACCACTGCGCCAACTATACATTAAATTTTATTTCTCTAAAAGTTTAAGTGCCATGAAATCCTTATCCTTATATATATATATATATTATTATAAATGGGAAAGTGAGTTTGTTTGTTTGTTTCTTTGTTCCGGTTTCACGCCGTAACTACTGAACCGATTGCTTTGAATTTTTGCAGACGTAAAGTTAGAAGTCCGGATTAAATAATAGGGTACTTTTTATCCCGGAAAATTGTGACATTCCCGAGGAATAAAAACAAAAGAATTGGTATAGATGGCGCTTTGGGTATTGGTATATGTCACATAGGCTACTTTTATCCTTTTGTGACGCGAGCGAAGCCGTGGGTAAAAGCTAGTAACTTATAAAGTCATTTAGTCATTGATAAAAACTGAATCGTTTTAATTTCATTAGGAAGCAAATATGGTATTACAATTTTGCGAAACTTCCTCCACATGTTCGGTCATAATTACTAATTACCTGAATGTGTTAATATGTCCTTTAAAATATGGAGCTTAATGAAAACTCACTTTACATAATTAGTCATTTTAATTATTATCTGAATTCTGAACATTGCCGAAGTTAATTGATTTAAACAGAGACTGGATTTTTTGCAATGTATAATACGTGATCAGTATTATTAACCGTAAATTCTTAAATACATAATTAATTTGTAATTTCAATAAGTATTGACTCCATTTGATCATTGGTTGCGCAAAGGATTATTAGGTTTTTAATTCGGCTTTAAATCTCTGTTTGAGTTGATCAAGTTTGCGCTAATTACATTAGAATTAAACAATATTGTCTTCAATGACGAAAGCTAAACGAATTTTCGTAAAACACGGCCGAAAATGTCATAGAAATAAATATACAATAATAAAATTTAACAAAGTTAATTTTACGTCTCAATTGGTGAATAGTTGGAAAAGAAATAAATTATTATGTTTTTGGCTTACTCACGTAGTAATTCGACGAGGAACTCGACTAGTTTCAAGCCATGCTAGAGGCTCATATTCATGAGCAGCATTTCGCGACCCGCGACGCGGCGACTGTCGCGCTGCTACTGGCTACTCGAGCCTAGGCTAGTAAGCCGAAAACATAATAATTTATTTAGCATGTCTCACGAAAGTTACAATACAAATATTGGAAAAGAAATATTTTAAAATAGTTCAACATTTTAGACCTCTAAAACAAGCAGCTGCGCGTTGAACTCTTTCATACGGAATCATGTTCCTTCTAACAAATAGTGCTGAAATATTTATTTTATATTAACTTAACCTTTTTATAAGCCATTATAATACTACTTAAGAAAGTTTGCTACAAAATTATCAACTAAAGGATGCTTTTTCAAAATTATACAACTACATATGTAGAGGTATTTGTAACGGAATGAAATGTCTTACAGAATCAACAAGACTTTTTCAGAACAGTTGACACTAGCGTCTTCGGTGACTCTTTTTTCTGGGACATAATAATATATAACAGACTATAAATATTTTCAAACTGCCTCGTTGGCCGAGTGGTCGCATGTACGACTGTCGAGCAAGGGGTTCGATTCCCGGGTCGGACAAAGTTTTACGAGGTTTTTTAAAATAAATCTCAGTAATAGCACGTAGTCTGGAATTGAGCCTGGTATATGGCAATAGGCTCACCCCCTATTACATAGGACTCATAACATAAAATAGTGAAAAGTGGGTGTTACATAGTACAGCGGCCTTAAGTGCCATAATTTATACCTCTGCCAACCCCTTCGGGGATAAAAGGCGTGATGTTATGTTATGTGTGTAAATATTTTCAAACTATCCAAGGCCATCAAAAGACACCCAGTAGCATACCAAAGTACCACATCATTTATTTTGAAAAACTCGTCCTTATTTTATGACGAAAACTTATACCTCTAGTATACTACCTATAAAGAACCCAGGTTATGTTTAGGCAGTAGTCAACTTAGTTTTATATCCGTTTAAGCATAATGAACAGAGACAAAGACGCAGGTAGCGGTGGCAGGGCACGAGGTGGGAGGGGTGGAGGGGGGACACATATGCACCATAAGTACAATGATATGCATCACTGCAGTCGCGGAGCTGCATTCCTGCTGCTGGCGAACGAAAGTATAGAGTGGATATGGCTTTGCCGTACGTGGATACTGAGTACTTAGTTTTTGGTGTGAATGCAACTGAATTGGATTAGATGTCATGCTGGGAACACTCTTTGGCCTAATAATAGAGTTATTTAACATACAATAAGTCATTTTTGTCATATTAATGGGTTAGTAAAGGTTAATAAGCAGTAAGTAGTAACAAAGAAGTTATTTGACGTGTTTCAAATTACTCTACGAGAGAAACTTTTCGGGAAACCACTTTTTGGTATTTTTTTTCTTTAATTCACAAGTTAAAAAGCAAAGTATTACTGGGTTTTTAAAAATCTCAGTAGTAGCACGGAGTCTGGAATTGTGCCCGGTATATGACAATAGGCTCACCCCTTATTACATGGAACTCATAACATAAATAGTGAAAAGTGGGTATTACATTGTACAGTGGCATTAAGTGCCGAAATAAGCACCTCTGCCGACCCCTTCGGAGATAAAAAGACGTGATGTTATGTTATGTTGAAAAGCCGAATTGTTTTTTAATATTTTTACCAAGTCTTGGTATAGACTTGTTACAGACATACATATATTAATTAGAACCTATAGATACTGTTACTTGTTTATTACAAAACGATACTTCAATCTACTCATCGACATTACATTTTACATAGTTGAATAAAAACAATACTATATTTCGACACCCACAGTCGTATCCACGTTACATTTTCGTGGAGTCGCATCAGTTGAACTCCTCTTAGTTATAGTCCGGTCGCTCTCTAATTTACTTGGCGGCCGCCGGTGGACTCGATGCCACAATAATACCGCCATGTATTAAACGGCGCACGGTGGTGTAAACACACACTGTTTGTGGCAAAAAGAGTAATTATGTAGGGTGTAGTAGGTCTCAAAATTAAAATAAAATATCACGGTCGAATAACACATTTACAATGTACCTACCATTGCATTGATATTAGGTGTATCCATTTTGTAGATTAACTTCTATCTACCACTCTTTTGGATAGTTTACATCCATGGACTTTTTCCGCCCAGGTGAGGCGAGAGGGAGTGTCAGACTCTTACTGACTAAAAACCACCCCGTTCCTACTCCTGCACTTCGAGCCATTGCCCCGGCAACCCATTAAGTCCTTCGTGGCACCACTCTCGAATGCGCTCAAAGTATGATACTAAAATGGTTTATTTATATACCCGTCGCTTAATTTTATCTACAATTTTATCTTTTTAACAAAAAAGTAATAGAAAAAGAATGATGATCTTAATTATTTTAAAAGGTAGTAAATATTTTATAATGAAACAAAACTTAACACTACCAGTTGGCCGACTGGTTGCAAATGCGACTACCGGGCAAGGGATCTCGAGTTCGATTCCCAGGTCGGGCAAAGTATTACTAGGTTTCCAAAAATTCTCACTATTAGCACGGAGTCTGGAATTGCGCCCGGTATATGGTAATAGGCTCACTCCCTATTATACGGGACTCGTACCATAAACAGTGAAAAGTTGGTGTCACATTGTACCTACAGTGGCATTAAGTGCCGTATTGTATACCTCTGCATACCCCTTCAAGGATAAAAGGCGTGATGTTATGTTATGTAGATGTTGTGCTACGTATGTTATTAAGAAGAAAAAACTCACACTACGTAATATTTTTTCTAGATCCACAATGGAGATTCACCACTGTGTATCGTCTGATCTTTTTAAACGTATTGCGTTTGCGCAGGATCTTTAAAAGCGCAATTACGTTTACGTAAGTTAACAATCTCAAGATCAATTGTTGGGTAATGTGAGTTTATTTGGCACGAATATTCATGTCATCAGATCAAAGATACGTTGTTGACACTCACATTTTATACCAAATTTTCAAAAAAGTATGTATATGTAGTATAAAAAAGTATTATAGACATATAATAGACTGTAAGTAATAAATTAGTATAAAAAAATTAATATCATAAATAAAATATCTTTCTTCATATAATCTGTTATTCTGTGGAATGCACTACCCACGGATGTCAGGACGGCGTCCAGTCGCTTAGCTTTTAAGATTAAAGTTCGGGAGCATCTTCTTCAACAATTGGTAGATTCATCTCAAACCTAAACCTCTTTTAATTTAATATTTTGTATTATATTTTATAATGTACATATATATTTCTATATATATATATTCATTATTTTTTATTTATATATTTACTTTAATATTGTATACATAATTATTGTTATATGTAAGTATATATAAGTTTTCAAATATATGTACCTATATGTTTAGTGTTTATTGAATATTCTGATTGTGAGATTTGTTATTTATTACACTGGTACATTGCCTATTTATAAAGGTTTAAATCACCTGCTACTTTCATCTCTGCACTGCTTAAAGGTTGACTGGGAGACAATGCCCAAGGCATTAAGTCCACCTGTACACACTTGTTGTATGAAGTTGAAATAAATAAATAAACAAATAAAACACATATGTATATGACATAACAAATAAAATATGTATAAACATATCTCTACCGATATATATGACGAAGAGGGTTCTCGCTTGACATCGCCCACACCTTCCTTCCGACATATAAGTTTTTCCGAAAAACTATTAATCCTTTTTATAACTATCGTGAGACATACTAAATTAACTAAAATCGCGGGTTACTCACGTGAATATACTGAGAAAAGCTCTACTAGTTTCAAACCACAGAGGGGTTCTTCCTCATGAGTAACGTGCGCGGTCGTGGTGACGTCGCGACCGCGCACCCGCGATTTTAGTTAATAAACTATTAATCCGTTTAACAATTAAAGAAGGACTCAAATCAAGAACAAAATACACCATCATGTGTATAAAACTTATAAATCAGAAAAACAATTACACTTAATACGATACCCAGGTATTTTTAACTCTTTAAAAATAAATAAAAATTACAACAACTTTGAACACACAAACAACGACTTCAGTTAACTGACGTATCAGATTAGCGCTAACAACGGTTGCACAATAACGCGGAAACAGGTACCTGAACACTGTCCCATACATGAGAATTTGACCTTTACGCATCCCAGTGCGGCAAGTGTGTTTGCTGAGACAAATATTTGATTCCTAGGTCAAGCAAAGTCAAAGTCAAAGCATTTATTTCAATGGATACTTAATGAGGCACTTTTGAAACAGCAAAAATTTAATTTTCCGTCTGTCTGTCTATCAGTGAAGGTAGGCTTTTTTTTTTTAAGGGGGGAAAATCATCGAATGACTACTCCCGCCTGGGTGAGGCGGGAGGGAGTGTCAGACTCTTACTGACTAAAAACCACCCCGTTCCTTCTCCTGCACGTCGAGCCGGAGCCCCGGTTACCCGTTAGGTTCTCCGCGACTCCGAATCGGCATCGACCCTATTGGGCCCCATCTGTGGTGGTCTGATGGCTCTTTGAGGCGCGCGCGGAACGCGACGCGCCGTACGCTCGGGTCTGTTTCTGGTCGGACGGGGAGCCACCCATGCTCGCCGTCCGCAGGCCCGCGCTTACGGTGGCCGGAGATCGTCCCGCGATCCCCGACGCCCGGTGTGTCCTTCGCGATGGCTGGGTTGCGAGGAGGCAGCGCTTCGCTGCCTCACGCGTCCCGCCTCCTCCTTAGCTACCATGACTGCTTCGCAAAAGGAGGAGACGGCATCCCAATCCCCCTCGCTCCGCATCATGGCCCGCACTAGGCCCGAATGCGAGAGGTCGCCATCGCCGATCACTTCCCTGAGGACACGGCGGTGCTCAGCCCACGCAGGGCATTCCGCCACAGTGTGTTCCACCGTGTCCTCGGGGCGGTCCTCGCAGTGATGACACCCGGGCGTTTCCTCCCGCCCCATCAGACACAGGTACCTCCCGAAACTGCCATGTCCGGTGAGGACCTGCGTCAGGCGGTAGGTGAGGACGCCGTAGCGTCTCTCAAGCCACTCCTCAAAGAGGGGACTTACCGCTGCGATGGCAGCGAACCCAAGTGAAGGTAGGCTAGGCTAGAAAATTCCTACTGTTAAAACTACAAATGATTATTGTCAAAACATAATTACCGGATGATTGCTCCCGCCCTGAGTGAGGCGAGAGGGTGTGTCAGACTCTACCTGACTAACCACCATCGCGTTGTGACTTCTGGGTCAAGACGGAGTCATGGTAACCCCTTCTGCTTCCCTAAAACCCAATAACATAGTACATCAGACTTATTCGTCATATGAGTCTTATTTAAATAGATATAGAATGTACCTCTATAGACATTTTCTACGTTTTTTTACTTTTTTATTATATTAATATTAATCTCTGGTACCACTGGACTGATTTGAATAATCATTTATGTTAGGTAGTACATTTATCGAGGATTGTTATACATAACATAACATCACGCCTTTTATCCCCGAAGGGATAGGTAGAGATGTACATTATGCCACTGTACAATGTAACTCCCACTTTTTACTACTTATGTTATGAGTCCCATGTAATAGGGGGTGAGCCTATTGCCGTATACCGGGCACAATACCAGACTCCGTGCTGCTACTGTGAATTTTTTGAAAAACTCAATAATACTTTGCCCGACCCGCTATCTGCTATAATTTGAGATTGCTATATGCTATAAAATATTACGCTGTGACCAATAGGAGCCGAGGAGCGGGTGAAATGGCGCGGGACTGACGGATGCGGGAAGATTTGGACAACAACAAATCCTAAATATGCTCCATGGAGGAGCGAAACGTGGTTCGAGTTGTTTGTTGCAGGTCGTGTGAGTTTTGAGTCGCATCTCTCCTGAGCGTTTATCAGCGGGCAGGAGGTGCTGCATACTGCATGCTGTAATTTCATTCCTTCAGCGAAATAAAAAATATTTTTCCCGTTAACATAGTGAAGCATGGATTTCCATTGAATGAAGTTAAGTGTGGGAGAGCCATGCTTCGGTACGAATGGGCCGGCTCGACCGGAGTGATACCACGGCCTCACAGAAAACCAACGTAAAGCAACGCTTGCGTTGTGTTTCGTCGTGTGAGTGAGGTTACCGGATGCCCAATTACCCTCCTTTTCTCCAATCTCCCCAATTCCTGAATCCCCAACGATCATCAAACTCCTAATCCTCAAAAGGCCGGTAACGCACTTGTAACGCCTCTGGTGTTCCAGGTGTCTATGGCGGACGCCGATTGCTTTCCATCAGGTGATCCGTCTGCTCGTTTACCGGCTGATTCTATTCTATAGAGAACATTAGGTATAAGTTTTTTACAAGATTCTCCTTAGGCAAGGTCCGGTGGTTGGCTTTAGGCTCACTCTAGAGAACATAAGGTGTGTGTAATTAATTTGTCAAGTGAAAAACATCCACTCCGCCCATGGGTATCGCCAATCAATGGTGACTATAGGTTGCCTAATTAATTAATGTAAATTAATCACCGATGCGTTCGACATTAGTTACGATTTTTATTTATGGAGATAGCTTTGTGTAAATGTAATGTTAGTTCAGTCTTTGGTTCGATTCTCGGATTGGGCAAAATCAAAATTTGTACCTTTCTTTTTATGAAATCTTCTGAAGCGGTCAAGGCTAAAGTAAAACTAAATATGTAATCATAAGTTAAGTAAGGATTAAACAACTTAATCGATATAGAAATGACACCACTGTTTACCCCTTAAAAATAAAAAAAAACGTGACACTATATAATATATCATCTATAGTAACGTTCAACATAACGTAATGAACAAAAAGGTCAATAACAATTAAAATTTAATAACATTTCACATAATATCACAGCTAATCGTGAAACGATTGAAAAAAAACATTATGTACTGTTGCTATGTCGTCAGCTAAAAAGTCATACAAAGTCCCACTCCAAATTGTGATTAAACCAACCTAATACACACAATTACAGGTCATGCGACTACTGACACCCGCTTTCGTGCCAAATAGAAAGATTATAACCAAACCCCAACAATTTTATCTAAAATCTACCTTTCCGCCTAAGTTACTAAGTCCAGTTTCCCTCGCTCAACAGCTGACGAAACCCGCTTCGCTTGTGTGCCCTCGTGAAAGCTACACATTTCGTTTATAATATTAGGTACAATAGCAGACGTCATACTGTACACACTTCCACTGCTCTACTCATAATGTTTCATATGTGTGAGCATAATCGATGACAAGAAGGTCGTAACTGACAGGCGAGGCAATTTAGACTCTGTACTAACGTGTTAAGGATGATTGTCTCTTGTTTACATTTGGAACGTATTAAGGCAATGAGTGTATGTTTGCGTATGTGTGTACCGCAACGACTCAAACTTAGTATCGAAGAATGCGGAGCGTGAATTACTGTGTTTAGGGAGTTGTCAGTTTGACAATTTGCTCGAATAAGGATTCGCGCCGCTTGTTCAGATTAATAAAAGATTAAACGCGGGTGCTTATTAAGACGCTCTAAGATTTTCATTGCCTTTGTTTGTTGTTAATTAACTGTTAATCTAGATTAGTTGAATTAACATCAGCAATAGTAACGACGATAAAAAATATTATTTGACAAAATCTTTAATCAGATTCATTACAGGATAAAAAGAAATACAAATGATAGTAAACAAACATTTTTAATTACATTACAATAAGGTGAATGTGGATGAAAAGCGATAAAGTCAACCGACAAACGTATCAATTACTAAATTGAATTAACGCTATAAACCGCGCGGCGCTCCACAATAAGCGATCACAGCGCATCGCATTAGCTACTGACAGCTCGCGTACGTGTGTATACCACGCTCGTTACGTTTACGTGACGCGCACACACTAATACAAACTTATAACTGCCAACAACACAAACAAAAATAAACCTAAACTCTTCCTACATAAGTGCTCTCTCGCCGTACCTCAAACTCGTCAGTTTATTGCTTGCTCCCGCCACCACACCGGGTGGCGAAGTCCGGCAACGTCGCACCCAAATTATTGTGACATTTATACCATACGGCTTGCAGAACGGAACCGCTAGCGACATCTATCCGCACTCTCGGAACTAAACACTCGGCCTCTAGAAAGAGACGGATGTACTTGACAATATCACTTTCACGGTCTCGTACTTAAAGCTAAGCGGTTTGCTGTACTGTTTGTTTGTGTCTGTAAACAGCGGCCTGGCGAGGTGTATCGCGCATGAATGAAATGGATGACCGCGGGAAAGAGACGATGCTCTAGATGATGTGTGGGTGGGATAAGGATGGGTGAGGAGCGCGAAGCGTGCAGAATACATCGTTTATCAGATTACATGCGAAGTATCGCGAGCGTGGCGATGTTTTGACACGCGATAATCACAAGATAATGCGGGCGATCTCAGCGGCATTTAGGTTTATATTGGCTTTTTATAGCGCAGAGGTAAATGTAGTAGTGGAAAATATTAAACATACACTAATATCAACGACTGCTCAGATTATTTTGTTTGCCGTGTGACGTCAGATGTTCTCATGAAACTTTAGCGCGCCATTTGTGAGTTTGAATTTTCTATAAGTTGATGTTTAACTACTTTATTATTGTTTGTTTATTATTATTTCGAAAGTATTATTTAGTGTTTAACGTTTTGTAAATAAATGCAACTGGATTTAGTTTGATATATAAAAGTAAACATAAATTTATTTCAATATAATTAAAATTAAACTAAATTTGACACCATTTAAAAATACCTAATCTTAAACAACAATAAGTGCAATTACACAATTATGTAGGTACTAAAAATGAAATATGACAGCACCTACTTACAACGATACTGTAAATATTAATAAGTATGTAAATAAACAAAAATGATCAATATAGAAGCAACTCACAACACTAAACTAAGCAATTAGTACGTCGAAAGTGTAGAGCTTTCGCAGAAAATCCGAGCTTTCCAAACTTGTCGGGGGCAGCTTGCCAACCGAATGTAGTGTGAAAACTTGGTAGCAACTTGCGAAATGGGGAGGGGCAATATTGTCACTGAACCCGACTGGTAGCGCCATCTAGCGGCGAGTAGCGGCAGTTGAGTTTCAAACATGGCGTTTTCTGTTTTGTTTATCCTTTTATGTTGTTTTTTTGACTTAATATAAAATTAAAATTGAATAAAAATTACAGATTGTTTTCTATAGGAAATTTAACAATTGAATATTAGATAATAATAACATTGTCAAACAAACCAACAATCCGCATCGCACTAAATAACTGACGCACATTTAAAAAGTAAACAAAGATATCGATAAAATTTGTACGTTAAGAAAAAAATGTAAAAAATATAGACAAGGTGTGTGCATTGAAAATACCTTGACCAATCGTTATTTCTGGGCAATGTTTATCTAATGGCAAGCGTTAACGCGGCGTGTTATTTCAGTATTCGATTCGTTTTCTTTTATTTCAGTAATTTTATACGACTCCAATTCTACTAATCGATTTTTTATCGAATCAAAATGTAACTAATGTAAAGCGCCCCTGCTGACTTGCAAAACAACATTTACTATTTACATTGATAATAGCGTTATGTGCGTTTTTCTCTTGTAAACACGGATAGGATATACGCAATGACGATGATGCAATTTATGACTCATTTTGTTTAATAGCTTGAAATTTGTTATTCTAGAACATTAAAGGGTGATTTGTTTGAATTTTTTGACGTCATTGTGTAGTTTGATATCATTAATTTTATTTAGCATATTCATTTTGAGTTAAAAAAAATTGAGTTGGATAAAAACATCTTCTTGCAATCACATCCATCAACTTATCAGTTTTAAATTAATATCAAGTTTTACAAATATTTTTCCGTGGTAATAGGACAGAAGGTAGTCTTTAAAATAAAAAATATCGTTCAGGTATAAGTACATGTTTAGTTTTCGTATAAAACTTTAAAATAATGTAGGTATACTATTGTATAGACAGTACCTATGTCGGTCAAACCCTCGCGCTTCGTCTGGCCTGAACTACAAAATAATTGTTATTTTTTTAAATTAGGTTAAATTGTTAAATGACTGCTGCCGCGCAACGTGTTCGATTTCCGCGCAATTCTTTGTGTGCTCCACAGATTGTTGTTCCGGGTCTGGGTGTCACAAGTATGTGAACTTGCATGTTTGTAAACGCACACACGACACAGGAGAAAAAAAATGGTTACTTACATTCAAATCCTGTGTATCTAAATGGTCCACAAACAACAATACCATGTACTATGTAACATACGTTTAAAAATACACACACAACAAGGTAACTCAAGTCGCCATTCTATCGTTAACACACAAGGCGGACGTAAATCTTCCCTTGATTTACGAATATATACGAAGGCACTTTAATTTACAGCTAGACCGTTTTAGCCGACTTTCGTAAAGTAATAAACATTATACAATTTAATATCTTGTAGGTCAGACTTTATATTATAAATGATTATTAGTTTTAAGCTTAAACTTTGAAACTTAACAACGAAGAAAATAAAGTTATGAGACCCATAAGAGACTTGGTATATCGTGTGTTTCAAAGATTTTGAATCTTTAAAATGCATTCAATTGACCGCATTATGTTGATTCAGAAAAATTCTCCATTAGTCACTATTGGTTTTATAACTGGGATACAATAATATTAATAATATGACTGCTTAGTCAGACCAACTATTTACGTCTCGTCTCGAACATTAAATTATTTTCGAAGCCTCCAATCAACCACCGTTGATAGTTGTTCAGGTGTACACACACAACACAAACCCTTATTATCATCGCTAATTTTTCAAACTAACATGCCATCAAAATAATTAAGTACAGTCATGTTTTCCGACAGCTTAATCAAAACTACAATTAGTATTCCAACCCTTGAAATGACGTTGACAGAATTATTATTGTCGGTTCAAACTATTCCATGTTTCATGGTTTCAGATTTATCATCGTTTTCCTTTAACGTTAGTTGCAATTTTTGTATCGTTTCTATTTTTATCTCCTGTTTGATAACTGTTTATCTCTCTATATTACACAAATTACAAATTTCAGCATTCTGGGTGAACATTCCAAGCGTTACATTAAACTCCTACACACTGGTTTTCCGAAAAATAATTCCGAAAGCTGTAAAAGAATTGAGGTGAAAACCAATGCGATGTGCTGAATAAGCGCGCCGACCTACTTCGACACTTCGTTAGTGTTTTTCGATATTCCACTGTGATTTATTATAGATATAAAATCTACCAGATGCCATCACACCGACCACATATTGGGAATACGCGGCCGTCGCTTGGGTGGTCTAACTATGGATCATTGTTTACGAAACGAGACGAGATGCGTTACTTGTGTGACGTTTAAAGTTTTAATGCGAAAATGTGTCGGCGAAGAATAAGTGCGAACAAACATACGTCTATCGGCCACATTGAACAACTGTGAATGTAAGAAATGTATCTGCCGCGCCCGTGAAGGTCGGTGTGATGATTTGTGGAAGTAGGTATTAATTAGTTGAACATAAACTTATCTAGTAACGTTGAATACACGCAGGTTTAAACTGTCAAACACCAAGCGGTCACCGGTGACCGCAACCTATTGTTCTATAATTGTATCTATAATGACGGTACTCGATGAGTTAACTATTCAAAACCATTGTTTAAAATGTATATCTATAATTATATCATCGCGATGTTCAGCTTTATAAAGGTATGTTTGTTTAATTTAGTCTAATATACGTCCGTAACCGTGTTTCGGCGTGACCTCCCCGTCGTAATATTCGTTTACATTCCCAAATACGTTAACAGGTACAACCTCCGGGGTCGGACCGCGGTAGGGGAATTGAAAAATTGTAAAACACACCTCAGGCATTGTGGTGTGAATAAATTATAAGCGAGCACAAGTTATCCGCGCCCAGCACCACTTGACCTCCCGTGTCTCTTTTACCTGTACAGATTACTTCAGTCGCTGTGAAATGGTGAATTTACGTGGGACCTCAATATACTGGTCATTGCGCGACCCACTTACGCTTGGTAGTCTCAATATTGTTGTACCAGATCTGTAGTAGGTTAGCGGAACCCTAGTTCTAGGATTATTAACTTGACTTAATGGAAATTCATTGCGAGGAAATGTATGCTTATAATTTGGATTTAGTTTATTGATGTTTTGTTTTTGTTTGTAAATAATAACTATGGTAAGAAAGTTGTAAGACTTAAACGAGAAACGGATTTTTTGAGGAAACGAGCTCTTTTGGCAAGGGCATTCCTCTGAGAATTGCAGCCAAATGTCATCTGAAGGCAACTATCATTTCATAAACCGTTTATTTTGGAAATGAGAAAAGATTTAGCTATTTTCACCATCGTGTGATTTTTTACAGTCATGACTTGCGACACTAAACAAAAGGAGATAAAAGTATGGGTTTTTCTATATTACCGTGCGCATTATTATCATTTCCCTTGTTTGTAAAAGATAATGTTCAATTACATACGAAAAGAAACAAATGATTATAAAACGTTGTGAAAATGAATATCATGGTTTTCTGTACAATATTCAACGTTGTCATGATTTGCATGAAAATTGGAGTAGCGTTGTAGGTGCCTACGATATTACCCCATCATGCTTCTCCCAGACACCTTATCTAATCACATAAAACGTGTGACGTCATCGACTGCGTAAAAATGTCCGACCTTTATTACAAGGGATTTGTAATCTTTACGAATTATTGGTCTGATAGCATTGGGGCGCTACTGAAACAATTATAGAGTTAAATTCAACCGAATGTTTTTTGCGATTTATTTTTCTATGTCATCATCGCTTTATCATTTTTATGGGGACAGGAGACCTTAATAGGCTATTACTTTTAATTCAGAACAAAGTTTTTATATTTATTTTGATCATATTCTGCTGTTGAAATTGTTCTTTATTGCTTGATAAATCTGGTCTTTTTATTTACCAAATCTAAGACACGAAACATTATTTAATTTACACATAACAGACAATAGATCCCAAAATAATTTTAAAACACTTCAATTCCATTTAATACATAATTCCGCAACGAACAATGACTGGCATATTTTGTTAATGAATATTTTGCGTTACGAACTACTAGTGCCATCTAGTAGGACAAGAGTGAACTACCGCGACTCGCAGGACGCGTCTAAGCAAAACTGTATTTCTTTTCTCTATCTGTTTATTATTGTGTTGAATAGTGCTTAAGGCTCACGATTTAATATAAAACATTTTTTATTTTTTTATTTTATGTTTTATTAAACTTTTAGTTAAAAGTACGTAACACCACAGGTATATCTGTGACGTACACCATGTTTTTGGAATACCTAAATGAAACCTGGTGATTCCTTCATCCTTTAATAGAACTCTGGAGTAAAGGGTATATTTGTAACGTACAACCTACATAAATCAACTATATTCAGTTTACTTGGAAATGTAATGTATCTGTTTCATTTCTACATAGAATTACGAAAGTCTGACACCAAAATGAATAATTAATGGTAAAACAACGTTACACCTATTTATGGGCCCATTCTAAACACTAACTAATTGCTTATACAAAAATAAAACTTGAGATAACAATCAGTAAAGTCAACTATTATTTTGTAACGTAAACTCGTGTCGTACATGGCGTGAATACTCCATGGCATCGCATTAAACTTTCAGGGTGTTTACCTACAACGCTATACCTACGTGACAGCCGAAATTGGGTCCGAAATTACTCGACAGTCGAATAATGGCGTCTGTAACTAATATACGGTTATCCGGAAGCGGTCTGAGCGGCGGAATTCGTACCACAATATGTATATAATTTATTCAGGATTATAGCATCGAATGTTGCCGCCACTCGTCGATAGATGGCGCTAAACTCAATTGTGTCGCGTAATACTAATCCAGTGCAATCCGGTACGTTTATGTACAAATGCATTAGTGATTCCACTGCAGCTATGTTATTGTGGCGATGATGTATTCATCTATCTGAATGTTCTAGTAACGGTATAGGGGTGTAAAATAATTAATGACGTGTGTGGAGGGGCTGTCACTATAGTTAATTGAGGTTTTATTAATATTCTTTAATTGGTTTGTTTATCACTTTATATAATCTGCTTAATACTCAGAACTTATATTAACGACTTGTGTATAAAGAATGTACCTCAAACCGTCGCATTAGCAATTAAACGGTTTTATAGGTTATGTCATTTGGCGCCAAAACGTATTCGCACTTCAAAAATATTACAAAACTAGAAATATCGTAGGAAAGCTATTGATTTTACTGTGTGCTAGTTTTCCGCTTCCTAGATTTCTGCATAAAACCTATTGTGAGTATTTCCCGTGAAATACAGCGACCGTACCTTTCTCTCTAACAAAGTTGAAATCTAAAGTTAGTTTTGCTTCATGATTCCTAAGCACAGTCCTATAGAGTTTTAATAGGTAGGTGGTGTATGTAACACAACACATTGTAAAATTAATGTTAGTTACACACCTTTACAATTCACATTACATTACCAAAAAGTAAACTTTATTTAGATTTAAATCTTGCCATAAGTAAGCACTGACTTATTTCAGGAATGAAAAATAATTTCTTCCTTTGTTTAACTGGACCAATATTGATTACTGATGCCACGAGATCACGAGCCAGTAGTCACATAAGCACTAAACAAAGCCCAATATCACTTTGTCCGACACAAACGAAGCCAGTCAACTAGATAAACAAGACACCAAAAATATCACCAAGACATCTAGTTAAGGTGAAGATGTCGTAATTTATAAGGCACTTAACCTCTTTGTTTATGACGAAGCTAATTCCGTATTGAGACAACGTGGTCGGAATTGGGATGTTGAAAATAAATACCAGAACACAGGAGAGGAAATTTTAATTATCTTAATGTTACTATAACAAACATTGTAACAGGAATCTTTGATAGGCATCGGATAACTGACGAAGACCAAACCGATTATGTGGTGGGATGAAAAGTGTAAATAGTTTTATTAATACGGAAGATTTTGACTTTTTCATGCTTAGATATAAGAAGGTTCAATCATAGATTAGTATCATAGTAACCGCATTATACCAAACCTGGTATCCAGACCAGAAATCAAAGTTTCAGTTTAAATTAAGCATTTTTGAACTCCATTACAGAAGAGGTCGAGAACAAAAATTTACACTTGAAGACAGTCTGATATAAAGAAATGAAAATATGGTTTTCAGTAGGCGTCTTTGACATTTCAAATAAGCACAACATTTTACTATTTAACAATATAATAAAATATCCACACTTACAATATTTACTGAAACCGTCCCTTTAAATTTCCAGACAGGAGAGGCTTGCAAAATTGTTTGCCAAAGAACTCAATTAAAAAAGGCAACGCCAAAATGAATCTATAGGCAGAATGTATTGCTTAGGAGTGCCGTGTAAACGTCAGCTTAGCCCTAACTGTTCGGTGGGCGTAGAAATTTACATATTATTAATTTACATGGTAACCCCGACGGTGCACAATCTGTGTAATTTGGGTGTTTAGCCATTGTCTCCCCGTTACTCCTCGTATCGTAATCACTCTATTTGGTGACACGGTTATGTAGACGGTCAACGACTTAGAGATCAATAGTAAAGTGACGCATTATGAGTAATGAATCAAATGTAGGAAGTCTCCTTGATTTGCTAGATTTGCTTACATCAATCTACTAGGCCTACTTCACAGACAGCACATTTGTAAAAGCAAAACCATTGTAATTAAGATTAAAATTAAAAAGAGTTATGAGATAAATTACAATCTCTCTTCAATTGAAAGCATATCAGTATATATCATAAGCAATTTAACCATCGCTTTAAAACAAAACAGATTCCAACACCTCACAAATAACCATAATAGCATTACAATTTAAATTCTCATTCCCTCGTTAACTACAGGTGTCTATGTAAGTGATAATATAAACAAAAGTCTCGACGCTGGCCCTATAGGAGTGTTGTTCAATCCATATTTTTTGACATCGTCATCACAGCTAGGGTCGCCCGCCACCCCATTGATACCTACTCCATCGAACCGGAATGAAAAGTAGTGGGTAATATCTTCCATTTGCATATTTTAATTGTTATAAGGCTAGACGCCCCTGCAGTGTGAATGTGGCATAAGCAACCGATTTGCATACATAGACTGCCGGCAACAAATTGTTATATATAACTATAAATAAAACGGAGCACTTAATTGAAATGACTTACAATGCAAGGGTGCTGTGTTAAGTAAATAATCAGATGACAATGATGAAGATTTGAACTTTGTTCCAGTTTAGCTTCCAGGACGCACCTGCGCACAAAACTCGTAAAAGTTTAGAAGACCTATAGATGCAATCACACATCCCAATAAGCTGGAATAAAGCCAAGTACAAGAAGAAAAATATTATTTTGTTTCTCTTTTGTCGTTTTATTTGGTTCACGAAGTTTTTGGTGATATAAATCTAATGTTCCAGTTAGTTAAGGTGTGAGAGGTTACATAGAGGTAGAAAGATAATTGAAAATAAAAGTAATGAAGAATTTCGGGCCATCGTCCTCATCTCAAATCATTCTTAAAAGAGGATGGTATGATCCAAACAGTGCGTCTATAGATAGACAATCGGTAATTTGCTCCGCTCCATACATTTCCAGACTCTGACGGAGATATAAATAAAGAATAGTTACTGAACAGTATTTTCGATTAGAGAGATGACGCGAGGGTGCGGGCCGGCGCAGCGTGGTACCGATGACGTCATTACACTAGATATGTCGCTCTTGGTATACCTTGTTTGTATACTAATTGATTTTAACCCTTCGGAACGTAGAAAAAAATAGAAAAGAACCATTTTCTGACACCGTCTTTTAAATAATGTAGGTGTTAACTTCAGCACGGACCGCCCGCTGCCGCGTACCAAAACATTACTGCTGTTTAAATTGGGCGCCAAAAACACTGATTGCCCCATATTTTAATACGTCTCGATAATGTAAGAGTACTTTATTATTAAAAAAAGTGCTTACGTAAGCTAGTGGGTACTGCAGTTTTAAAACAGAATCTAACAAAAGCAAAGAATAGGCTTGGTGACACATTTCATTGTGTTAGCGCAAACATCTACCTACCTACTAATACTATATACAAAAAAGAACAAATAAAATACTCTAAAATCTAAACTGTCCTTACCGATTTACTATTAAGTAAGTAGTTTACTAAAATTTTCATAAGTGGCATCTGCATGAAAAGTGTATTATTCCACACAATTGTGTTTGTTAATTTCTCATTCATTAACACTAGATACGTTTGTTAACAATGTACTCATTTATGTACATTACACATCCAATTAATATTTAACTTAATGTCTGTTGTAATCAATACATAACGCGGCAGCCGTTCGCTTTAGTAGTTAGCAGCAGACGCCATAGATGGCGTTGCTTGTACTCAGGCAAGAGAAACACCGAAGTTGTGTTTGAAAATTGGACTATATTTACGTTTTCACTGTTTGAGGTGTTCTCGCTCTATATTTCTACATAGTATTTAGTTTATGAATGAAGTGAATTTTATTGAATGAAATTTTCTTTTATTATATTTTTATGAAGCCAGAGTTTTGAATATTATGAAACTTAATAGCTTAGGCAACATAATGATCCTAGTAAGTGAATCTAAGGTTTCATCGGTCTTCATCGTATTTTTTACGTTTTGCTTGAGCAAGTGAATTAATTCAAAACCACAAACCGACATGAAATTTAAACGCTGTAACATTTTCCATTAATTGCAAAAACACCGTTCAAAAAGTGATGATATCCGTTTATTTAAATAATCGTTTAATCCAAACACTGTACTCGTGACGTCGACGCACCCCGAGGCGATCAATTACTGCAAATCAACTGCGAATCAACTTTCATGCGCCTCCCCTAGCAATGACATTGCGCACTTGGATGAGAATCGGAACACCCCACTTGCTAACTGCATGTAAATCTAGTGTAAATTATTCCGAATCGTGTTATGGAAACTTTTATGTTTTGAAGAGTTTAATGGTCATTTTGTTTTGAATAATGAATTGTAGTAAAAGTTACGTAGAACAACAATCTACCTTAAATTTAATTAGAAAAAATGTTAATAAGTCAATAAGCATATTCAAACAAATTAAACTGGAAACAAAATGCTTATTCAATGCACTTTTTGGAAACTTTGAGGTGGTTTAGTAAAATATTTTAAAATAAAATATATTTTTTTTTCTTCTTGAACTTTAAAAATGTATTAGATGCGAAGTACTTAGGCTACGCGACATCGCTGCGACCGCGCACGCTGCTCATGAGGAAGAGTCCCTCTGTGACTCGAAACTAGTTTTTCTCAGTATATTTACGTGAGAAACTCGTAATTTTAAGGTAATTTATTACTCTCACGATAGTTATTTTAAAAATGTAGTAAAATAGTAAAAAAAATACCAAAATCAAAGGAGAATCAAACAGGAGTCAGCAACGGCAGCCAGAAGGATCAACCTAACAAATTCTATAAACAAAACGACCGGGTTCCCAATTTGGCAGGAGACAACGCTTAATTACTTTTGCCTGATACAGACAGGAAAGGGTAAGCTGTTATTATAAATAATTTAGCAAATAGGCCACCCGGGTAGCGGCCATGATTACACGACAAATCTATGTATTATAACACTTCATTTTCGACTCTTGTAATGTGTGTTGCTTGTTCAGTTTTCTGGTCAAGTTCGGACCTGTTGCCATGCGAATCATTGTGTTGATTATTCATTACATAGAGCTTTTCGGTATTTAATTTTGTGTCTTATGGATAACAAGTGTCTTTGTGTCTTATCGTTTAGTTTACAAACTATTATTTGCGTATAATGGTATTTCTCTATTGTTCATTTGCCCCATCATCTGAAAAGAAGAACTATCAATTGTGGTTAATCTTTAATGTTATTTGTATACAATCTGACTTTAATGGGCATGCATGATTACTTCAATGACTTGGAAAAGTTTAAAAATGAACCTTGTAGATATATAAACTGGTGTCATGGTGCCGTCAGTAGCGTGCAAGTGAACCAAGGTCACGTTATTTTCGAATAAAACGTTCCACGTTGCTATTGTGTGTGTTTACTGAACTGTCCTTGGTTTTAAATAGATAATACCCCTAAAGGTGACACTACAATTTTGTGCTGTTACGGTTTATTTTACTACGCTAATTTTAAAACGATAATAATTTAATCTTTTGTTGTTTCATTTGGCTTTTTGATTGATAGATTAAAATTTATGCACACTGTGTTTTTAGATCAGTTGAATATTAAAATACTTTTAAATGTGTCTTGAAGTTTTCCTAAGACTACAATATTTGACAGTATCTTGTTTTGCTTACAATTTTTGTTCATTGTATTGTGTATGTTCATATTATATTTCGTCGACAAATAAAATCATATTTGATATCCTACCAGTAGAGCCTTTAAGCCTGAGAAGTGTCAAAATTTACGTCAATTCCATATAATTTGATTTTAAATTTTTTAATGACATGTAGACAAGCGCTAAATGGCATTTGACTACAGCTACAGGACGCCATTTATAAACAGTAGTGCCTCTAATCGGTATTAGAAAACACAAAGCGGTCTAAAATAAAAGTCATTCAATTTTGAATCAAATGTCTATCATTACAAATACATTCAGACTAAAATACTACAATGCAAGGCTTTCGAAGATGTGTTGGGTGTATTCATAAATTGATCCATAGTGAGGTCACTACACTGAGGGTTGGATGCAATATGTCTGGGGACGCAGCTCACGTGTCGAAGGGTCATAATCCGACGGAAAATATAGTGTGTCGTGTGTCCGCTTTAATTGAAAAAGTTAAACACATTGCAATATAATACGAAGTAAGTGTATTGCTTAGATTAATGACACTTGCCGCGCTTTAGTTCTCCGTTTCGGGCGCTGGTGTAGAATTTAGTCCACTGTGATGTGTGATGATCGATATTTATTCTGTTATGAAATAAGTATTTTGAGAGCTTTACAACGTATTTTTATTTTAAATGCCTAGCCCTTTTTATTGAACTATGACAAGATTCAACTTACCAACTAAAATGGTTCCGTGAATGGGAAGTAATTATCAGTTCATTTCCAGAAATTTTAAATGCAACTAATAATAAAAAGACAAACTGAAATTAACAGATACATGAATGCAAAAAGACTATCCACTTTTATGTTTATTTTATTCTGAAATAGACACAGAGATTTAGTTACTTTTTTTCTATGCTCGCTGAACTAAACTGGATACGTTTAAAGAGATAAACCTTTATCCAGTTAATTAGAAAGATCTTATAAATATCCTGGCTGCAAGATTTCCTCCACGAGGCTTCTTCTCGATGTCAGAATAACATGAGGAAAAGACAAATGTAATTAGTATGTTAATATGCTAAGTGCGTCGTACGATCTGCGTCTAGACGCCTGAGCCCTAACCGGGAGTCCAGTGAGGGGAGATGTAGTCTTAAAATACATGTATTAACAATATTTATTTAAGTATTGATACAACATATGGTAAAAAAACTTGTTTATTTCGCATTTAAGAAATGGTGGTAGGTACTCGAGTTGCTACAAAAAGGAATCATTTTTTTTAATATAACACTAAGTTATCAATGAATATAAGTATGGACTGGTTTATTTCACTATTTGACTGCCTCATTAACGGAGTGGTCGCAAGTGCGACAGCCGGGCAGGGGGTTTCGGGTTCGATTCCCGGGTCGGACAAAGTATTACTGAGTTTTTAAAAATCTCAGTAGTAGCACGGGGTTTGGAAATTTGCTCGGTATAGCTATAAGCTTACCATACACATGGGACTCATAAGCTAAATGGGTAGGCAGAGGTGCACACAGAAGTGGGTGTTACTTCTGTGTGCACCTCTGCCTACCCCTTCGGGGATAAAAGGCGTGATGTTATGTTATGTTATTTCAGTGGTGATTACAATATCTCATTACTTTTTGAGTCATAGTTTACCATCTGACTACATAAAAATACTCAACAAGTAGGTACTAAATAAAATAGTTATACAAAATACACCAAATTAGATCTAAACAATGCATTTACCATCGTCTTTTTAACATTCATACATACTTTATGCTTGCTGTAACCTCAGAACTTCTAAAAGAACAACCAATCACGTTGTCCCATAAAAATATCGCCACCCAAACCGCCATTTAACCACCCATAATGCATTAACGAATACACGCACGCGTATAATGCCCGCATTAACCCAATGAGGTTCGATTGCAAGCATTAATTACTATTATTAATAACTGTAATTCACGTTCCTATGGAAATGCCATTCAGTGGAAACGCATATCAACATTTACCTATAAGTGTGGGAGAGCCATGCTTCGGCACGAATAGGCCGGCTCGACCGGAGTGATACCACGGCCTCACAGAAAACCGACGTGAAGCAACGCTTGTGTTTCGTCGTGTAAGTAAGGTTACCGGAGGCCCAATTACCCCCCAAAAAAACCTGCTTTTTATTGAATGTTGACATATGAGAGCACACGTGTGTTTGTATCTAGTAAAGATATGTACAATTTAATAGAAGTTTAAAAAATACAAAATTTCGAGTCCCACTTGTCAATTATTTATTCATCTTAATTAAGATTAACTATCTCTTCAATCTGATATAAGTTAATCCAATTCCTCCTATCTCCTATAATTAACTATAATCTGCATGAATAACAAGTGGCCTATATAACTGCTTAATAAGTAAGTTTTCCATTAGCAGAATAATTTTCAAAATCGGCCCAGTAGTTTCCGAGTAACCTTAAAACAAACAAAGAAACAAGC